>JAWWLV010000088.1:128974419-129018933 GCA_035041135.1 Platyrinchus mystaceus
CTAAAAAATCCATTGCGCAGGCTTGAAAGGTAAAAAGACCTTTCCCAGATCTTCGTTCGCGAAGACTGGCCACTTACGTATTTCTGTTGTTAAAGGTCTTTATCATCTTCCTCTAGGTGACTGAGGGTTTCTTTAGCGTTAACTTCAGTTTGGGGGACAAAAATCACTCTCTGAGACTGAAGACATTGCACATAAACAACGGCCAGTGGGTTCTTCTGACCATGGAGCGCTACAACAATGAATTCACCCTGCGTGTTAACAGTGGTGGAGGTGATCATGAAATCACCTCTGTCTTGGGTACGAATAAATGGTTTGAAATGGATTGGGCAAGCATCGTGCTAGGAAACCGCCTTCCCAGTCATTCAGAGAGCGATTTCCAAGGTGAGTGATATTACAGATTCCTAAAAGGAGGAATTAGAGCCTGAAAGTGGCATCTTTGAGTGTATTGGAGAGTCTAAAACCCAGGTAACAATTCCCATATAGATTATTATGCCCCTTCTTTTCTAGGAAATTCAAAGCCAACGTTTAACTCTTGCTATTGTACCTGGTTCTAGTGAAGATTTGAGATTGCCTGTAAATATTCAAAAACAGCTCTTCAGATTTTTATTTCATGGAATCACAGAATGGTTTGGATTGGAAGAGACCTTAAAGATCATCTAGTTCCAAAGCCGGTCCACAGCAGGGACACCTTCCACTAGACCAGGGTTTCTCATGCCAAAGGCCCCAAGTAGCATACTCATGCTGTGATCTTCACTCCTTTTTTTGCCTGGGAGGGGTTTAAGGAACAGACACAACACCTCCTGGTATGAGAGAAGGAGTTGCAGGACGATTCATGGTGCTCTCTCCATTTCCTGGAGTGGGGTGCTGAAGCCTTGAGATTTTGACGCAACAAGAAGACAGCTTTTTTTTGTTGTTGTTGCTTCTTATTCAGCCCCACTTTTAAGATTATATCTTAAATCTAGATTAATTTAGTGGAGCTGTTCTGGTTCGTAGCACGGTTCTACTGAATTGTTGCATTGGTACAAAGCAGCTGTTCTGGAGAAGTATTGTCAATCTCTAGACTGACCAGAGCACATAGACAAATGTTCTGTAGCTCTACTTCCAAAAAAAAAGCAGATAAGGAGTATAAGGATCTTTTAAAAAGATGTTTTAAGTTTTCTACAATGCTCTAAGGTCTCCTGCATATGTGCTGGGGGCAAGATTTGAGGTGGAAAAGGAGCTAACTTAATGTACTCCTCTGCATACTGCTCTGCTTTGATGCAGGTTGTATGCGTGATGTCCAGCTGAATGGTCAGCCACTCCTCGTGGAAGGCAGAAGCACAGAGTTTGGCTTAATTCTGAGGCGGCAAGGAGTCACCATGGGATGCCATTCCAGTGCCTGCAGCAGCCAGCCCTGTTACAGCCCCTTCCTTTGTGTAGACCTGTGGAGAAAATATGAATGCAGGTACATTATGCTTTTGTTTTCATCTGGGAATGGCTGGGAAGCTCTTTCTTTATACCTCAGACCAGGCAACTTGCTTCTAACAGTAAAACCACCTGTGGCTGCTGGCCAGAGAATGTCATCCCAAGGACAAATCCTTCTCTCTGTCTCATCTCCCATCATGGACTAGACTTGCTTTTTTCTGCAAGTCTGATACGGAGCCTATTTACTCCATTTTTAACATAGTGAGAGGATCACAGGCCAGCAAGAAAGTGAAATGCCCTTTGATAAAAGGTGGATTGCAAAGCTTTGGTCTCTCCTCTGTATGAAAATATGAATATATTCTTATAGTGTATATAATAGAGAGTGTTTGTGTATATACACACATATATATACACTTATATGAATATAAAACATACATATATAATTTATACATAGATGTATAAATATATGTATATAAAATATACATGTATTTCTATACATATAAGTATATATTGCAAATATAATACATATCTACATATATTTCCTGTAAAGAAGTCAAAATTAATTACAATTTGTATGAAACAATAAGACTTCCAAAATTAGATTGTTATGAAATTGGATTAAAAAATTGACGGCCCAGGGTCAGAGCTAAAGCCCAACAACTGTTATCTTACACAGTTAGTTTCTTGCAGAAGATCCACTATTTAAAGAAAAATTTCAAAATACTTATTTAAATATGCATATCAAAATACAGGCATTTCTATTAAAAACCCACAAGCATGAATACATGCAGGACTGGTAGAAGAAGCTGCTTGAATTCTTGGAATTCAGCCAAAATTTAGCACTTCTGATGCTTGGTGATTCTTTGGTAGAAGAGGCTATGAGACAGTTTGAAGTGTGCCTTGGGACACTCCTTTCTTCAGTCTGCTTGTGAAAGAACAATATGAAGTTTCTTCTATTTTTTCAGTAGTATTTCTTCTTTGGGTTGCCGAAAGCAGGTCTGTGACCTCAAAGTATTCCTCCAGGGCCTCTCCAATTAGACCTCACAAGAAATCAGTCCTAAAAGACAAGATGGGTCATTCTAAGGAGGTCAATGACATTTCTCCCAAAGGTCCAAATGAACATTACAAAGCTTATACCAAGTGTTTGATAGCCCTTTTCCCATTGATCTCGGCTGTCCATTTCCTTTTAGAGACTTTGATTAGAACACAGCTGTAGAAAAAGGGTTAGTCTATTCAGAAGCTGATGGATCTCATTTTTAAGGAAGGAGTGAAGTTCTTCTGCATACCTTCTGGATAGGGAAAACAGAATATGTGTTCATGGTTTTGTAAGCCTATTAGCTCACTAAATTGGACTTTATGTGTATTTCATACTATCAGTGTGGATTTGTGGTTTGCTTGAAAATAGTTAAAATTTGTTTTAAAGAAAAAGTAACAAACTGCACAAAACAACATACAGCTCCAGATGCTTTGCTTGCCTAAAAGATATCACCTACTTTTATTGTTCAGGTGCCCAGCTGGGAAAGTAGAAGTGACTGACACCCTTACAGGGCTCAGACACTGTACCTCATCCGCTTGTGGACGCTGGACCTGTAGGAATGGGGGTACCTGTGTGGCTCAATCCCAAGACAAGACTATCTGCCAGTGCCCCGAAGGTTACAAGGGAAGATGGTGTGAAATTAGCCAGGTGAAAGCTGCAAGACCAGTTGGACTCAGTTCTGGCTCTATTCTGGCAATCAGCATGTGCCTCCTTGTCTTCCTAGGTAGGAAATTATGTACCTTTTGTCCTTCTATTTAATCTTGTACCTTTTTCCATTAAATTAAGTCTGCTTTACCCTTGGATGTTGTCTTGAGTGTTTCATCTTTTCTGGAGACACCCCGTTGAAAGTTCATTTCAGGATGCTAAGAGACAGCCAACAGCACACAGTTACAGATTACTTGCTTTGAAGCCAGTTCAAGCAAGTTTAGGACTTTTCTTTTTCAGAATCACTTACTTTGAATCCTTCTTAAGTAAGAGCTTTCCATCTTTGTGTGCAACTCTGTGTGCAGCCACATCCATTTGAAACTCCCACACGCCCTGAGCCCTTACATTTTTAATAGGCAGGACCTACAGTTAGTACCCACTCCTCACGTATTAGGAAGGAAGAGATCTTCCTCTAGAAAGTTCATGATCTTAACAGGGAAACCTCATTAAGAGTGTGGGGCAGAGGGAGATGTTTCCACTGTGTCCAGTTTCAGGTGCACTTTGGCTGAAAAGTTAATAACATCACAAAAGTGTGTTCATATTGATAAACTGCACACCCATCTCACAATAGTAAAGACTCCATGATTATATTACACTTGTAACCTTCATTAAAACAGTGGTTTACTTACTTTGGGTATCTTATTTACTCAGGATTGGTGAAAGGCCAGAGATTGGCCAAAATGCCTTCTATTTAAATGGATTCCTTTAGGTAAGTAAAATACCCTTTTAATGAAGTTTATGATGTAATATACATAGATTATTCTTTACATTAATGAATTTAAGTTATTTATATATTAACAACTACTCATTCCTTACCTGCAAATTTGGTTGTCAAATTAAGAGTTGTTGTAATATCTCAGGAATCATATAACTCCTTTTATCATGCATCATACTTTTTTGTATGTCATATAACAAATATGTGTTTTTATTTCTTCCAGCACTCTTGGTTTCCTACACAGTGTGGAGTCAGTGGGGAAGTTCAGGGTTTCGGAAAGGAGGAATTTACCACATTCCTGAAGAGCGTGAAAGCTGGGAGGATGTTAGAGAAAATGTCTTAAATTATAATGAAGAAGGAGGTGGAGAACATGACCAGGTATGACACAGCTTCAATCCAGTCTTTGCAAATCCAGCCTCTCCTCACTTTTCTTGTTAGCTAAGTAAATGTCATGATCAAATTGGCTTTTTTTTTTTCTTTTAACCTGAAGCACTCTTAAGTGGAAGGCTTCTATAACCCAATCTGTACCTTTCATGGTGCTGGTCATGTGTGGCTGCCTTTGATGGGGCTACTCGGGACACAGCATTGTTGCTTTAGCTGAACACTATAATTATACAAGGGGATTTGGTATGTTCTGGACATAAGCCCTCTGAACTAGGCCTTCTCTTTTCTTCAGCTTGTAGAAAATTCACAGAATCCAGTATTGTGTTGCCTTGTGTTTCAAAACGTTTCTTTTGAACCTGTTTCCTTTTAAGTTGTTTCTGTCTGATATTTGCATTCTTTTTGTTTCCAGAATGCTTATGATATAGATAAACTGAAGAAACCTCTCCATAAAATTCCCCACTTCTCCTTGCGGGCAGCTGCTCCACACTCCAGGACACGAACTGGCCCAAAAAGAGACTCATTCCCAAAACATGCACATCAAAAACAGTCAACATCAGCTGCTACCAGCATCCCAGACTTAAAGGAATATGTTTCGCAAATCATCTGGGATGCAGACAACGATCTGAAGAGTCTTCCAGCAGACACTATTCATTTTTACTGCTTAGAAGGGCAATGCTCTCTAGCAGGGAGCCTTAGTTCATTAGATTCCATAAGTGATGATGAAGACCTAAATTATGATTGCCTCCAAGAGTGGGGGTCAAAGTTTGAGGCGCTTAAAGAACTCTATAAGGTCTCAAATGAAAATTTGTAACCAGAGTTAAAGGAGCTTGACACATTGTCATGATGTATGGACACTACTTTTAAAAATGTCCTTTTTTATATATGTTACATCAAGTAACTTATGTGATACAAGTTTTTAGTTACAGTAGTATGATATACTCACTTTTCCCAAGAGTGATAATCTGAATGATCTTTTTATACGCACTGTACAGTTATTTAATGATAGAATTGTAAAGACTTTTAAAGCATGAATTTTCTTGAAAACTTTGGAATGTAGGATTTCTATAGAATAGCATTATAATATCCTTTTTTATTTGTGCAGACCACATGACTTACTGGAATTATCATGAACGCAAGAACTTGAATTATTTTCTCCCTAGCATTAATATGAATTCTATTGTGTGGGTAACAATGGGTAGGGCATTCTTGTTTTTTAAATTGAATTCATTTTAGACTGTGAAATAATTATTAAAAATGTTAAATACAAAGCATTTTAAATTTCTGGATTTTTGTCAGCTTCTGTTGTATTCTCCTAAGCTGCACTCTCCTTTGACATCACACATGCTACCTCACTCACTATTACAGACTGCCCAGCTGTGTGAGACTTCATCTGTCTGACCCTTTTTCTAATTACCTGTCATGAGGGGAAGAGAATAGAAAGATCCCAGCTGTGAATAGCACTTTGCTTCTGTGACAATTTTACACCCTTAAAAGAAGGTATAAGACTTGGGAAAAGTTTCTGTTCTGTAAACTTTTATGTCCAACTTTGCTTTTCACATGGAACCCTTCTTCAAAGTCTGAGCTGGAAAACAGAGAAGCTAGAAGGGCATCCAGGCAAAAGTTGGAACTGAATTCTTTCAATCAGGACAGTCATTTTAAAAATTTGGATCCTCAAAACAAAAAGCATGGGTAACCTACCCCCTATTCCACTGCCTTCTCCTGCTCCCACTCCCCCCAAAAGGACTGGTTTCAGCATGGAAAGGGAGTCAGAAGCTTCTGAAATCTGATGTTGACTTGAACACTCTCCTGTGCTTCAACACTTGAACACTATGATGATGGGTCCTCTCCTGCAGGATTATTTTGTAACTCGTATTCTGAAACTGAACATTTTCCATATGAATGCATTAAACAATAACTCAGAAAAGCTGAAACAGTAGTTAACTTTTTTCCCTCAGATAACTGCACACACAAAGTAACACGCACGGAAGAAGATAACAAATTGCATTTAAGTCAGGACATGCACTGGACTTTTGTTCTCATGGGAAATGAGAAAAAAGAAAGTTCTTCTGTCTCTTTGGCTCACTCTATAGAGGGCCCACAGGGAAGCCAGGCAGGGACTCTTCATCAGGAACTGTAGAAATAGGACAAGAACTAATGGGTATAAATTGAAAGAGGGGAAATTTAGGTTAGATATTAGGAAGAAATTCTTCAGTGTGAGGGTGGTGAGACACTGGAACAGCTTGCCCAGGGAGGTTGTGGATGCCTCATCCTTGGGAGTGTTCAAGGCTGGGCTGGATGGAGCCCTGAGCAGCCTGGTCTCACAGGAGGTGTCTCTGCCCATGGCAGCGGGGTTGCGACTAGATGATCTTTAGGGTCCCCCTAACATTCTGTGATTTGAATCTGCCCTTCTCCATGGATCAAGGTCTAAATTTCTTTGCCCTTTCATAAAGCATTAGGGCATGCATG
Source organism: Platyrinchus mystaceus (assembly GCA_035041135.1). Classification (NCBI taxonomy): domain Eukaryota; kingdom Metazoa; phylum Chordata; class Aves; order Passeriformes; family Tyrannidae; genus Platyrinchus; species Platyrinchus mystaceus. The sequence continues at coordinate 128,981,130 of JAWWLV010000088.1, forward strand.
GTCATGAGGATGGAGGGTGAGCCGTTTATGGGCCTGAGGGCTCGCAGGGGATGCCCTTGCTGGGACAGGGCCACGGTGGACACGCAGACGGAGGGACGGCGGGGGGTGACGGGGTTTATGCATCCAACTAGCGTCTTCGGAAAGAAAACCGCCGATTTCGTAAGGAAGTCGGACTGCTCTGCCCACAGGTCCCCGTAGGCTGTGTGGGCAGCGCCCATCCGCGAACCCACGGCGGCTCAGGCGGGGCCCGCGCTCTCCCACGGGCGCCATGTTCCCGCCCCGCGGCGGGCGGGGCTGCAGCACCGCACCGCCTCCCACGGGGCGGGGGCGGCCGCCATCTTCTGCCGGTCTGGGTAGCCGCGGGTGCTGTGCCGCTGTTGCGGGGCTCCCTGCGGGGCCCGCGGCCGCGATGAGCGCCGAGGCGGCGGACCGGGAAGCCGCTACCTCCAGCCGGCCATGCACGCCACCGCAGACCTCGTGGTTCGAGTTCGTGCTGGAGGAGGCGCTGCTGGAGCAGCACCTGCAGAAGCCCTCTCCCGGTGCGTACCCTGCTGGCCGCCGCCTCCTCGCGGCCTCCGGCGCGGCCCGGCCCCGCTCCCCGGCTCCCCCCGGGGCAGGATCGCCCGGAGGGGCTGTGAGGTGGCGGTGGGTGCGGGGGGCTCTGCTGCGGTGCCGGGGCAGTCGGGGGCAGAGGGAGCCGGGCACTGCCCGCGGCTCTGCAGCAGCACTTAGCGCAAGAGATAACGCGGTTTTTTCTCGCTTTTCATTGTCTTTACTATTTAATAACCTCATTTCTCTGTGTTTGCTGTCTGGTAGTTCGCTTTTCCTTTCGCAGATGTGAATTTTGCTGCGGAAGTGTTTTCAGGTTGTTTATTTATAGGGTGGGAAGTGCTGTTCGTGAACATCATTACAGTTTGCAGCTGGGTTTCTCCCATTAGTCTTGCTAATGCCTGGAGCTGGAGTCCACCTAAAGGTTCAGTGCTGAAATTGCTCTCTGGACCTGAAATAAATAGAAATCTAGTCTGATGTGGTATAAGACAGTGACCATATTTAAAAGCAGCTGATTTTTTGACGTTTATGAGTGATAATCATGTTTTTCAGTACCTGAGTTCTGTGAGGAGGTGGAGGAAACAGGAGAACCTGGGCCATTATTGCCACTACAAAAAGTAAATTTAAGTACAGTCAAGCTTAGATCTTATACTCTATATTGCAATTAAGTAAATTATTAATACTTCTTTTATGCTTCACAGAGTTCAGTGCGAGTGTAATAGTACAGTTTGGCTTGTTTTTTCAAAAGAGCTCAAAGGTGTTGTAAGGGAATGATTACGGTGGGGTTTTTGTTGTTTTTTAATCAGTCTAAAAGTATTTTCTAAATGTATTCAGAAGTATCAACAGTTGCTTGTAAATGTATTTTAAATACAAAAGAGAATTACAAGTAGATATATATATATATTATACAGTAGCCAAACTGTAATTTCATTATGCAGTTTTTATTTTCAGTAAATGCAAGTACTGAAGCATAATTAATACAAAATAGTGAAAATAAATAAAAGCGTGAGAGTGTGGTTACCATGGTCAAGTAAACTTGAAGGTTAAGGAAAGATATGTTAATAGTCTGATTTGAGTCATCATAAGCAGGACACCCTTGGGGATTAGAGGCTACTAGGTGACAATGTCAGCAGTATAAATGACAAGAATGTAGGAACTCCGTTCATAGCTGCAGAAAAAAAAGATTTCTGGGTTTACAGAGAATTTGAGGAGTGGCTGTGGTTTTTTGCAGATCCACCACCTGTGCAGCTGATCATTCAGTTCTTGGAACAAGCTTCAAAACCATCTGTGAATGAACAAAACCAAGTCCAGCCACCACCTGATAACAAAAGAAACCGCATTTTAAAACTTCTTGCTCTCAAAGTTGCTGCTCATCTGAAGTGGGATTTGGATGTATTAGAGAAAAGGTATAGTGTGTACATGTTTATGCTGAAATTACTGAATTGAAGTGGCTTGAAATCTTCATTTTAACAAATGGAAATCTGTCTTGCCTTCTCTGGCAGTATCTTTCTTACATTAAGAAGAGTCTCGGGTACGACAGTTGAAATAATTTGATTTTACCTGTAAGTTAGGAAAGGGTTTTGATAAAGGCAATGTCTCTGAGCAAATCAATATTGTTTATAATTTAGAGAGGAAAAATAGTGTGTCTTAGACATGAAGATGTATACATGTAAACTGCATAAATATGAATTGGAGGTTATATTTTCTTCAGTGACAAAGCTAGCTTAAGTTTCCTTATTCTGACATGCTTGAAGTTGGAGTTCTTGCTCCAGTTTTGTTGAAGAACTCCATATATTTGCAAACTAGATCACTGAACTGACTGGTTTAAATAGACAAACTCCACCTTCGGATTTTTTTAACCCAAATAATTTCATGTGCAGAATGGTCTGAGCTAGAACAGTTAGGAGCTCCTTCACTCTGGCAGTGCTAAGCACATCAGGGAGCTGTGCTTCACAGAATGGGTCAGGTTGGAAGGGACCACAGTGGGTCATCTGGTCCAACCTTCCTGCTCAGGCAGGGTCATCCTAGAGCACATGGCACAGGATTATGTCCAGATGGTTCTTGAATTCAGTGAGGGAGACTCCACAACCTCTCTGGGCAACCTGTTACAGTACAGAGTCATCCACACAGTAAAGTTGTTTCTCATGTTCAGGTGGAGCCCCCTGTGCAACAGTTTCTGCCCATTGCCTCTTGTCCCATTGCTTGGCACGGCCCAGAAGAGCCTGGGTCCACCCTCCTGACACCCTCCCTTCAGATACTTACAGATATTGAAGACTGTCTTCTTAGGGCTGAGCAGGCCCAACTGTCTCAGCTTTTCCTCATAAGAGAGATGCTCCAGTTCTTTCATCATCACTGTTGCCCTCTGCTGGACCTGCTCCCGGCGCTCTGTGTCTCTCATGTACTGAGAAGCTCAGAACTGGACACTGCTCCAGATGTGGCCTTGTTACTGATGTATTTGAAGAAGTCCTTGACATCTTGGCCAGATTTAATTCCAGATGGGCCTTGACCTTATTTTGTTTCATTTTTGCTTACTCTGACAGCCTCTCTATATTCCAGATGGTCTGACACTGCCTCCATCTCTTTTGTATTTCCTACTTATGCTTGAGTCATGGCAGGGTTCTTTATTCATCCCCAAAGGTCTCTTGTCCCATTTGCCCGTGATGTAGTGTAAAATCTTATGGGGGCAATGCTTGCCCCAGTTCTAACTTGCATAGGTTGTAGAATCATTTAGGCTGAAAAAGAGTTTTAAGACCATCAAGGCCAGCCATTAACCTGACAATGTCAAGTCTACCACTAAACCATGTCCCTAAGTGCCACACATACATGTCATTTAAATACCTTCAGGGTATGATGGTGACTCAACCACTTCCCTGGGCAGCCTGTTCCAATGGCTGACCACCCTTTTGGTAAAGAAATTTTTCTTCATATCCAGTCTAAACCTCCCATGGCACAACCTGAGGCCATTTCCTCTCATCTCTTGTTACTTGGGGGGAAGTGTTTGACTACCCCCTTGTTACAGCCTCCTTTCAAGTAGTTGCAGAGAGTGATAAGGTTCCCCCTGAGCCGCCTCTTCTCTGGGCTAAACTCCCCCAGCTCCTTCAGCTGCTCCTCATAGGTCTTGTGTTCCAGATTCTTCACTAGTTTTGTTGCCCTTCTCTGGACTTCCTCCAGCACCTCAATGTCCTTCCTGTGATGAGGATCCCAGAAATGGACACAGGACTTGAGGTGCAGCCCCACCAGTGCCAAGTACAGGGGGACAATCCTGCCCTGGTCCTGCTGGCCACACCATTACTGATCCAGGCCAGGATGCCATTGGCCTTCTTGGCCACCTGGGCACACTGCTGGCTCATGTTCAGCTGCTGTTGACAAGCACTCTCAGGTGTTTTTCTGTCACTTTCCAGTGTCTTTCCCTCTCTCCTTCCAGCCTGGAGCGCTGCATGAGGTTGTTGTCGTCCAAGTGCAGGACCAGCATCTTGCCTTGTTGAACCTCTTACAGTTGGCCTCGGCCCATTGATCCAGCCTGTGCAGATCCCTCTGCAGAGCCCTCCGACCCTCCAGTAGATCAAACACATCCGCCCAACTTGGTGTCAGCTGCAAACTAACTGAAGGTGCACTGATCCCTTTGTCCAGGCCATTGATAAAGATGTTAAGCAAAACATTTGGCTTGCAGACACCTTGGAAGAAGAAAGCATTTCATTAGATAAGTTACATTGACTATCAGCGTGCTAAAGTTTCTTTTTAAAAAAATCATGTTGTATTGCCATAGTTCTCTTGAGTTGTTCTGAGAGTCATGTTCTTTATTATGTTATGTAATTTTTTATTTCAGAGGCATTTTGAAAAAAAAAACCAATTCAAATTACTAGTAGGGCATTTTTCCTTCCTATATACTTTTACGTATATTTCTCATTTGTATTATTTTTTCCAGTAATGTGCTATAATGAACAGTAAAAAGGCTTACAATGAGATATCTTTGATTTTTGCCTATGAAGTTCTCCTATTAAACACATGCACATAATATTTTTGTGTTTTGTTAGGGTATATCATATTTGTCTGCCTTAGTGAAGTGTTGTGAGGCAGGATTACTGCTTTCCAAAGTACCTTTTCAATGCAGAGAATGAACAGAAACCTCTTATTGTGGTTAGTTGTGAAAATATTGTATAAACAAAAGTATGTGGTATACAGTAGGGATATTTTATGTATACTTTACCTTTAAAAGCAGTTGTATGTGTACAACTTGTCTGCTTTCCTTCCCGCAGGAGGAATTTATTTTGAAGTATATTCATGGTGTATTTTCTGTCAATTAGTACCTTTACTTCCTAAAATGCAGGTATAATACTGATTCAAAAATCAGCCCTACTGTATGACGCTGTTGGGCTGATTTGGGGTTTTAATAGGATTGTTTTATCCATCTCTGGTGGGTTTTTTGAGAACCAGTCTGAAGTAATTTCAACTACTAATTTACTATCTCTATATAGTAATTAGAGGGGTTTTTTTCTGTTAGCTTATGAAGTCTAAGATTGTTTTTAATTAAGAAGCAGGCTTTTGTTTTTTAACTGATTGTACCCAAAACTTCAGTCATTTTAGTTAAAAGGAATAAAGTAATGCCTTGAGCCAAGCTTTTTTGCTAAAACTTATGCTATTGTAAACAATTGAATGGTGTGAAAACAAGATTCCTGGACCTCACATAGTAAAAACAGCATTTGTTAGTTTAAAAGGGTAGCTTGATGACAGACTTGGAGTCTGATATAACACAAGACCTAAAATTTGTTAAACAGAAGTGCCGGTTTTGGCTGTTAAAAGGGTATTTTGACTGGTTGCTTTCAGTACTGGTTGCAAAGAATGCAGATTTTTCACATGAGCTAAGGTACTTTGGCAGGAGCTGATAACTTCTAATTTCATATAATGTCTAAATTAGTAGTAGTGTTTCAGTTGTGCTAAATTGTACCTCAAAAGCTTGGACTGATGCAGTCCAGCCTGCATATCTTCTCATTTCATCAAAGAGGGTTCTGTCTGTCTCTGTATATTTTACATTGTCTCTATTCTAGTTCCTAGTCTTAATTTTACTGTTTGCTTTACATGAGTGAAATTCCATTTGTGATGGAAATGTGGTTGTTTATCTTCTGGAAGTATGGTCTGGGGCTGCTTTGAAAGAATTTATTAGTTGGATCCTGCTGTTATAGGTGGCAGGATTATTCTGGGGAGGTGCCAGCATGGACTAATGCAGGGGTGTGTAGTCGTGGTTCAGCTGTCAGGCAATCATCCACCTGGGCATTATCTGTGCTGCTCATACTGGTAACTGCATTCCATACCTGATCTCAAATGCCACCTGATGCAGAGCATTTCGTTATGCTGCATAAACATATTACACTTACATCCACAGGGTGTTAAGTCATAATATAGTACTGAATAGTACTGTATATTATTTAACATCCCTAAAGTAGATTTACTGTATGAAGTATATGACTCTCTCTCTCTTTTTTATTTTTGTAATAGCTTGTCTGTTCCTGTATTGAACATGCTGCTGAATGAACTTCTGTGTATCAGCAAAGTTCCCCCAGGAACTAAACATGTGGATGTAGACCTGTCCAGCTTACCCCCAACCACTGCAATGGCAATCCTGCTCTACAACAGATGGTAAACTACTTTTTGGCAGTATTTGAAAATCATGATAGAACAAAGCAGTGTTTTCTTTTATCAGTGTACTTGTATGTAGAAGGAGAAAGAATCTCAAATTACTAATAATATTGTGGTCTGTAGGTGGGTTATAGTGAGGAGCTGATTTGAAAACTATTCTACAGCTGTTTTATTTTTTTCCCTGAAAGATAGTCAAGGTGGAGGTTTGAACTATCACCTCATAAGTGTAAAAATCTTACTGTCTTTTAGCTTTTTATGGACATAAGAGCATTTCTTCACTACTAGATGTGCTCTTGAATACCGGATGTATTCTAATGGTATAATGTATCTGAAATTATAAACTGCTATAATTGAGAGGCCTGTAATCTGCTTTTTACAATTCTGAGGCTAATGTTGTTCTTTTCTTAATTTTTTCTCCTACGTAGGGCCATAAGGACCATTGTTCAAAGCAGTTTCCCTGTAAAGCAAGTGAAACCTGGTCCACCTCAGTTAAATGTGTAAGTTACAGGTATCATTTATTTGCATTTTGTGGGTATTTTATAATCAGGAATTTAATTTCTAAGTAGATTAAATCATGTTAGTAACATACAATTGCTTAAAATAGGTGAAAGTAACATGGAAAACTTGCATTTATTTCAAGTATATTCTTATTTTCTGTCAGATATGCTCAATACATATATGTTGCACTCTTTTAATGTTATAATCTCTGACTTTGTAGCAGCATGAAAAACCATGGGAGAAAGGGAGAAGACAATTTACCTTGACAGAATGCTTACTGTCTAGTTTAAACAGGGTATATTTCTTGCATCCCTTTTTAACTTACGTGATCTTGCTTAACATGGTTGTTTTGTTATACTGATTCAACACATTGTGTGTGGTAACCTGAGAAATTATCAAGGGTATTTTTTTTTCACTTCATTAGGCAATAATTTGTAATTTCAAATCAAATTTGCATTCTAGAAGCTGTGTGTCTTTAGCTACAGCTTGTCCTTGGAATTTACTTTCATGTCATAAATTCCTCCAAAAGTTGGAATTATCTCAGTGGTACTTTTTATGTATTTATGTTAAATTTATGAGTGAGTCTGTTGAATATGTGATTAAAAATACCATTGCTGCTTACTTTACTATAAATCTTGTATTGTCATATATGTATCAGTCTTATCCTGAATCAAAAAATTCTATATGGGGAGATAATTTAAAAATACTTTTAGTTTTTATATAAACATGTGAATGTACTTCTTCCCCTGACACATATTTGAATAATGAAGCTTCAAGAGACTTGAGTCTGTGGAAGCTGATATCTTCACGATTGTTTTGCTAATATTTTGCTGATATTAGCAGTCTGATTTAAAAAAAAAACAACAAACCAACAGAAACTTTGGAACTTCCATTTTATTGAACCACATTCTCATGCAAAACTATCATCGTTATAGAATTCTTTATTTCAGATATAAACAGATAAAAGTAGTCAGTGGTCCTGCATAATGATGTTTAAAATACAATTAAGCAAAACTTAATATGAACAAATCTTGTGATCTAGAACATGAAGTAAAGTGACGTGCAGGTCTGCTTTATAATTGAGATCTTCACCTCTATTTTGCAGGATGAACCAGATGCAGCAAGAAAAGGAGCTAACAGAAAATATTTTGAAAGTGGTGAGACTCTTTTCCTGTCTTATTTTTGCTTGAATTTGCATGTGTAAGAATTTCTTTATTGTACAAGAAATATAGAAGCAGATATTAATGACAACAGGACAGTTGTATAAGGACTACTTGTTTTTCTATCCTTTTAGTGTTTTGTTACATTTCTAGTGTTAACTTAAACCCAGAATTAAACTCAAAACCGAGAATTTACTTCTTTTAATGTGTTTGAATTGTTACAGTTGAAAGAGCAGGCTGCTGATTCCATCCTGGTCCTGGAAGGAGCACTTAAATTAAACAAAGATCTTTATGTTCATACTATAAGAACTCTGGATTTATTGGCCATGGAACCTGGTATGGTGAATGGAGAAACAGAGAGTTCCACAGCTGGACTGAAAATCAGTGCAGAGGAGATAGAGTGCCAGGTAGCTCATGTTGTGTGCTAAAGCTTTCAGTTTATGTCAGTGTCTTTGGACAAAGTGTTAAGTAATAATTTTGATGTAAATTGCAGTATTTTTCTATTAACGTTCCTTTGGGGTTTTGTTTTGGGGTTTTTTTGTAATGCAGTGAGATATCAATGTCTTCATTTTTACATTATTAGAACTTTTTTCAGCACTAAATATTGTTGCTTCCCTTCCAGCCTCTCAATTCCATCCCCCCCTCTCTCCCAAGCAAACCATTATATGACAGGACTGCTTATTGCATTGCTTTTAGTGATTATGTGGAAATCATTCTGTAATTTTGTAATGCTTGTGCAGAATTGCTCAGACTGAGACTGCTGCTAAAGAGAAAGCAATTGAAGTATATGGGGAAAGGAGTGAAGTGTATGTTGGTACCTTAGATAAAACTAGGAATAGTTTAAAGTGTATGCAGTGTTTGAGCTGAAATACTTGACTTAAAATATTATCTAAATACCCAAGACAATGCAGTTTATATGAATGCTGTTTGCAGGTTTGCTATGATTTGGGTGCCATCTATTTCCAACAAGGATCAACAAATGTAGCTGTTCATGAAAAGGCTAAAGAAAAGTTTTTCAAAACAAGGGAGTTGATTGCAAAGGTAACAAGTGTTCTATTAGCATTTATATTCAACTCTTATATAAAAAACTTGACTAAATTATTGCTTCCTTCTTTAGCAATTTAATAACTGTTAATGGTACCCATAGTTTTGAAAGAAACTTCATGAGGTTTTGACAGCAGTTTTTGTTTTTTGTTTTTTTTTTTCACATTATGCCTGGTTTGAAATTATATTAATTGGTTGCAGTATATTGCTGCTTTGTTCTTTTCACAAAGGTGTATTGATGCAAGAAATGCAAAAGTAACATCTCCAGTGCTAATAGTAATTTGACTAAACTGTACATTCTGTGTCCATTGTGGTGATGTGTTTTTGATGAAGGTAACCATATAGCTCTTCTTTTTTTTTTTCCCCCTTGGAAATCAGATTGTCTGTGTTCTAAGAACCTCTCAAAAATACATTTAAATTTATAAGTAAGGTATGCTTCTTTTTTTTATTTTGCTTCATATTTATATCTCCAAAATTGTGGAACTCCAATTTTTATTTAAATAAAGTGTGTTCGTGCACATTCTTTTGTTGGTTTGCTTTTCATTGGGGAAATTGTGAGTCTTTGTTTGTGTTTCTGAATTACACGTTTCATAATTCTTTGGCCACTAAGATCTGATGAACTCTTGCTTTTCAGAATGGCTCATCATCACTTCATTTTACCATAGATGAAGAACGGTTAGCTGGGTATTGTCAAGCTTGTGAAGTTCTTACCTCATCTTCTGATGATGCATCTCAGCAGGCAACTCCATATAGTAAAATCCACAGCTGTATGAAATCTGGTAACTATCAGGTAGGATGCTTAAGTAAGCCCACGTGTTTGAAGGGGTTTTTTTGTCATTCCATGTGGATGATTCCACCTGAACTGAAAGGGATTTTGATAAATTGTGTTACAGTTAACGATTAACATACTGTTTTAAACACCACATGTTTAGGAATACAACATAATGTAGTACATATTAGATTAAAATATCTTGGATTCTATACAATGTAAATAATTCCTGCCGGCTGAGGTATGGAATTTTCAGGTAGACTCTAATTCTTTGGGTTTCAGGGAATGTTGCTGCTGAGATGCCCAAGTTTGTTTTGACTTCTGTTTACTTTCTTTGATTTTTCTGATGATAGAGAACTTTTTTTGTCATTTGATCCTTTCTGGTTGTTTAATGAATTTTAGTATTAAATATGGGTGCAAGCTGTTTCAGTTAGTTTGATCGTTTTTACCAGATAGAAAATTACTTTATCTGTTTCTTTTATATCATGCATTGACTATTCCAGCTGTATTTGTGTTACAGGACTTAGTGAAGATATTCCTTGAAGATAACCTAACCCTCAGTTTACCTGAACAGTTCAGGCAATCAGTGTTGAGAGAACTCTTCCAAAAAGCTCAGCAAGGGTGAGACATTAAATAATGATCTGTTCAATCGTGGTGAAAAGCAATTCTCATTAGTTATGTTTTTCATGGAAAGTATGCAAAATATTTTAACAACAAATTACTTACATCCCAAAAACTTCAGCCTTCAATTTCTGTTAGCCAACAGTCTAAACAACTGCATCTTCCAACTAAGGAGTAACTGTGTGATGTATTTTGCTGTGGCCATATATGGAAAAAATTTAATGAGCATTAGCACTTAATTTTACCCCTTTACTGATTTTTTTTCTTTTAATTTTGTTTTTTACCTGCTGTGATATCCACTCTTTGTTTGTCAGAGATGTTCTGTGATGTTCAGTTTTGTGTCCATGCAGGAATGATGCTCTGGATGAAGTCTGTTTCAAAGTCTGCGTGTGCAACACAGTCTGCGATGTATTGCAGGGTCGAACAATCGATATTCAGTTTTGTCAGCTGTTCCTGAAACCCAGCAAAGAGAAAATAGACTTCCTTCTGGAGGTAAAAAATTCATCTGAAATTAGAAGGGAAAATGGTATTTAGTAGAGTTATCTCTTTCCTCATACAACTGTATTATTGTTGCAAATAATACTCAAATTTCTGAAGCATAGAAAGGTAGCTTCCCAAACATTATTCAGCTTGTTTGCAGTTAGTACAATTAAACTCAGTATCAGTCTTGTATCTGTGTCCATAGCTCTCTTTCTGTTGGTTTGGGAAGAACTGGTGAAGGAGGAGTTGTTACTTCAGCTTGTATTTGAAATTGCTGCTATTCCTGACATCGTTAAATTATATAGAGATTTGTTGAATAGCTGGTTTCATGGAAAAAAGAATCAAATTCTCCAGGACAGAGAGAGTAGAACTAGAAATATCTGTTGAAGAGGACCACTGTTTCCTCACCAGCTTTGTTGTAAAAGTTAGCATGTCATGAAATGATCCAGAATTACTGCATGTGTGAGACCTAGACTGTTATCCTTGCTGAAACTTTCTATGAAACTAGTATTGCTCAAACTAAACTTAATCCTTTTGTTGCTTTGCTGTTATTTTAGTATCTTTTCTTAATATGAGCATTGTTTTTGCTTGTCTCTTCAAGCATGTGGTAAAAAATGACTGACAGCACTCTACCCCAGAGCAAGTGAAAGCTCTTCCATCAACTGCTCATATTAGGACTGAAACATATCTCTCAAAAAAAAACAGAATTCCTGCAAGCTGTCAATTAAATTCAGCTATCTAGTTATCTTTCAACGGCTGCTTGAAAAAAAATCCTAGTGAATCTTACTGTTTTTTACTTATAGAAATGTTTCATTTTTAAAGTTGTGCAGTCATGATCTTGGGAGGCTGACTGATAATGTGGCACTTTCCATCAGCACACCTATTTACGAGAGGAATAGGAAAAAGGAATGCAAATTGTGTCTGAGGGAAGGTCACAGCTGTCTGAAACATCCTGCCTTGTGTACAGGTTGACAGAAATTCTGATCCACCTGTGATGGCTACAGTGTTTATCAGGTTTCCTCAGAGATACTCTTATTTCTGACATTTGCACTGAGATTTCTTAATCAAGCTTTGTCAGTCAAATCTTATTTTAATTTTGTTGGTTTATAAGCAGCGCTTTGAACACTGGTCTCACCTCTACAGTGAGAGTAACAGACAGGGTTACATAGAGCAAATAAGAAATACTGATTCCAGCTGAATTATGGTAAACCCCCAGCAAAGCTGCCCTTGGTTCCCACCCAACAGCGCTCAATCAAATTCAAAAACTGCACTATTAAACAACGTTTACAGACAGGCCAAAAGATTGGGATTGTTCAGCCTGGAAAAGAAAAGACTCCAGGGAAACCTTAGAGCACCTTCCAGTACCTAAAGGGGACTACAAGAAAGCTGGAGAGGGCTTTTTTGCAGGGGCATGGATGGACAGGACAAGGGGTAATAGGTTCTAACTGAAAGGGGCAGGTTTACGTTAATAATTGGGAAGAAATTCTTTACTCTGATGGTGGTGAGGCACTGGCGCAGGTTGCCCAGAGTAGCTGGGAATGCCCCATCCCTGGAAGTGTTCTAGGCCAGGTTGGGTTGGTGTTTGAGCAACCTGGCCTAGTAGAAGGTGTCCCTGACCATGCTGTGGAGGTTGGAACTGAATGATCTTTAAGGTCTCTTCCAATCCCAACCATTCCATGATTTTATGATAACTTTGTTGCCTCTCTTGAGAAAGAGATTTACTGGCTGATACTGTTGTGAGACAGAAAGCTGTTCAGTAACAGTACTAGCAGTGTCTGTAACTATGTATTTTAAGCGTACAAAGGGAACTGCTTAATTCTTTTCTGCTTTGCTTCTCAGGTTTGTTCTGGGTCAATAAATTTGGAAAATGCTTCTGAAGCATTGAAGAGAAAAATGGCAGCATTTCTCAAGTATGTACCCATGTTAAGATAACATGAATTTACACTTCGTAAGCAATGTAATAAAGCACAATCGATATTTTGAGAACTTATAACTGGAAAAATAAGCACCACCTTCTTGCTCATGTGTTAACTTTTTTATTTGTTTAGAAACTTGTGTTTGGGCATGGAAGATCTTCAGTTCGTCTTCATGATTTCATCTCATGAGCTGTTCATAAAACTGCTGAAAGATGACGAACGGAAGCTGCTCATTGATCAAATGCGGAAGAGGTCTCCTCGAATCAACCTGTGTACAAAACCTGTGACTTCTTTTTATGATATCCCAGGTAATTTTTACAGCATTTCTTTGAATTTATAAGCACACAGTGCCCTGTTTCCATGCTTGAGGTTACTAAGTACAGGTCTGCTCTCAAAAAAGTTTAGAGAGAATGTTTTTAGAGAGAATATTTCCCGTTGTTAGTTGGTGCATGTCGTACTTGTGCAAGAAGGTGGCTCTTACTTGCTTGTATCTCAAATGAGTATAATAGATAAGCTCAAATGAATGTGCCCCGGGTGACCAAGCCAGAGAGAGGTTTGGTGTTGGTTTGAACCAAATGTGGCTGTGGCAGCTGTTCCCCGGAAGGGAACCCCGTGTCTGGACTTTTACACTAATGATCATGTCACTGTGTGGTAAGCTGGACCAGGAGTACCATCTGAATAAGGTTTTAAACATACCAAAGTAAAACAAAGATCTTTTCAACCGGTTCATTTCCCAGCTGTAGCTGGCTTGGCTGTGCAGCTGCCCAAGTCAAAGCTAACACCGGACATGCGAGATGGTGACTGGAGCTGGGAAGAACTTACCTTTTCAGCTCTAATGCAGTCTTGCATTAGACTTGAGCCAGTTGAGAAAATGCATATTTTCACTAAGGCAGTATAGGAACCCCTTTTTAATGCATATCTTAAAGCTATTGCTTTGCTGCAGCAAGAGTACTCAGAGCTGCTCGAGTGAGAAAAGGGGGCATTGCAAGCAGCCCTTTAGGTCAGGGATCTGGGAATCCTGGAAACAAGGTGTTTGTGGAATGTCACAAAAGGATGGACCAGGCCTATGCAAGCACTGATGTGTCCGCTGTTCTTACTGTGTTATGATTGAAGTGTTATCTGCTAAAGAAATAGAAGTATCTCCATTGAGAAGAAATGCACTGGAGACCTGTCTGCTTTTCTTCCAGCTTCAGCAAGCGTCAATATTGGCCAGCTTGAACATCAGCTCATACTGTCAGTAGATCCTTGGAGGATTCGCCAGATCTTAATTGAGCTGCATGGTATGACTTCAGAACGCCAATTCTGGACAATTTCAAATAAGGTAACTTGTTTCATGTGGTCATTAACCAGTCCTTGAATTACAGTCTCTAGGTATCATACTGCAGTGAACAGTAAACATTGTCACACAGATCCTCAGTGTGGTTTATCTTTTCCATCTCTGCATAGTGGTGGTTTAATAAGAATGATGATACATATCTAAACTCACATTCTGTAAAAGTATCACAACAAAACCTATAACCTTTGTTTTAAGGAAATACTGTCTGTAGCTCAGTATTTCCTTGTGAGAAAAGATGTTTTTGTACCTTTTGCTTTCAGTGTTCTGACTAGTTAGCAACATTGTTTTAGCTCAAATTTCTGTCGTTAGAGGTGGGAGCAGGAAAGAGGAAGTGGGGTTTTTGTTGCTTTTTAAGTTAAGCTCTCTTGTCTTTTATTTTGGGTCCCCCCTAATTTTTGATTATTCAGAGTGTGAACAAAGGGTATCCAGCTGTTTTTATTGTGTTTCTACATGAGCAATATGTTACTTGTGGTTAGATGTAAAGACAAAATAGTTGGCATTTAGATGGCAATCATTTTCAATATTTGGGGCTTGTTTGTAATGTTTTAAGCAGTGATGTGAATTCTAAAACTTGTTTCTGTGCAAATGTCCTATGCGTTTCTCTCCCAGTGGGAAGTACCAAATGTTTACGGCAATGTTATTTTAGGAATCAAAGACAGTCTGACTAGGGATTTGGTCTACATCCTGATGGCAAAGGGGCTGCACTGCTGTGCAATTAAGGTGAGCAAACCATCTGAGGTTACTGGCTAGTTTGGACAATTGAATCTTAACAAACCAAAAATATGGAAAGCCCTTTTTGAGGAAAAAGACCTGAAAAATTAAGGGGTGAGGGAGGTGGTATAACAAGCTCTGTGTGTTGTATTTCTGTCTCTCAAAGTTCCATCAGCAGAGCAAAGATAATGGCTTTCCAGTGAATTGAATCTGGAGATGATTTAATTCATATAAAGTTTTGATTATGATGTGGTGATTTGACTTACTGATATGAAGTGCTGTTCTTTTGGCTAGGTGTTTTACATAAGGAATTTATTGGAATGCTGTTTTATTTTCCTTGTAATTGACAAGTTTGCTAAACTGCAGCTAAACCAAAATTCTTTTGCTTAGACTTCTCGTTTTGTTTGAAAAATCTGGAACTGTTAAGCATAAGCAAGTCCAAAGGACTCATAAATAGTCATTGTGAGATACTTGAGCAGTGCTGAAGCTAATGGATACCAAGGGTGGTTCAGCCAGGATAAAGCTGAACAGCACTTCAGCTTTAGTATATTCCCCTATGAATCCATTAGGTATCATTAATGCGTATAATTTTTATTGCAGGATTTTGTCCACGCAAAACAGCTTTTTGCTGCTTGCTTGGAGCTTGTGACAGAGTTTTCTCCAAAGCTCCGTCAAGTCATGCTGAATGAAATGCTACTTTTGGACATTTACACTCATGAAGCTGGAGCTGGTGCTTCTGGAGAACGTCCTCCTTCTGATCTTATAAGCAGAGTCCGAGGATATTTGGAAATGAGAGTACCTGGTAAGTACATCGCTGTCTTTCCTGGGATGCACTGAAGAGCAAACCTTGAGAGAAGAGATAAAAACCCACAAGAAAATAAAACAACTTTGTATTGCAGACTTATCATTTAGATGTATACATGGAAAAACAGCAGTGACTCTGACACTGGTTTTAGTAAGTCTTTAAAAGTTTGATTTGTTTTTAGAAGTTGGAAATGAGAGCAGCCTCATGGTGCCTGCATATTGCTAAACATTGACAGTGTCTGTTTAGTGCCAATTAAAGGACTTGAACAGGATAAACATATCTGCACTTTTACCTGAGAAGTTTTGCTGGTTGTTTAAGCTCTCTTCAGGGTTTCACCCCGAGGGAGTAATGTAATACTGTTGTGGTTAGAGGAAACTCTTGTTGCTCTTGATTTCCAGAGGTGAGGTCTCTTTTAGGGCTGAGCATCGTGTTTTCCTGTGAGAGCAGTGGAACAGAAATGGCTAATTAGAGGGAATAAAGTTTGCTTGTTTTCATACAACACTGTTTTCTCAAAAACAAAAACTTAAGCAAAAAATGCATTTTCTTTTAGATATTCCTCTTCGACAAGTTATAGCTGAAGAATGTGTTGCCTTCCTGTTAAACTGGTGTGAGAATGAGTATTTGACCATGCAGGTTCCATTACCTCTGGTTCAGACTAATCCTTACGTGAAGGTAATGAGTGCTCAGTCTCAAAGCTTGCTCAGACTGTAACTGACTGTTTTTCCTCTTGAAGTCTTTTGTACTTTTCAAAGCATGTACCCTTCTGCTCAAGAGTGGGGGGCTTTGTGGCTGTAAGGAATTAAGCCCGAGGTAGAAGAAAGCAGGCTAAGCAGCAGGTGTGTTTAGTGGTTGACAATGTTCTTGTATAATATTGTGCCAGTTGCAGTTCAGATTAACTATTATAAGGAAGTGAAGTGAGTTCTAGAGAGCCAGTCTCTGTAAAACTGTATTTTATAGGGTTTAGGCTTTATGTAATATATTGAAGCTTGTTTTCTGGAGCAACTAGGGAAGCCAATGAAGGGAAAAATGGTCTGGTTAATTCCTATCTTCCAGCTTCTTCATCAGTGTTCTCTGCTGCAAAGTTTAGTGACATTGCTTTGTAGTTTGTAACTTAAAATCGGTTGCTTAGCTGTTTTAAACACCACTAATTCTTTTGCTGCAGTCAATGTGCAGAGAAACTGTAGTCACAGTGTTTTTTTCCTTGCATTGTATAGCTGGGCCAGTTGCTGGCTGCTACATGCAAAGAACTTCCAGGTCCCAAAGAAAGCAGACGCACAGCTAAAGACCTCTGGGAAGTTGTTGTACAAATCTGCAGTGTATCCAACCAGCACAAACGGGGGAATGATGGCAGAGTGAGTTTGATAAAACACAGGGAGTCTACACTAGGAATTATGTACAGGTATGTTTTTTCTAAAGTTATTTTTAAAGTTGATTTGAATTCTGTGTTTGACTCCATGTTCCCTTCAAAAATTGTCTGAATTCCACTATCAGACTGGTGGGAGCAGCTAAAGATCTCTGTGTAAATACCCTGTCCACTGTGGGGAGTTGGGTATTAGTGTTGGCTTTCCTTTTCAGAGGCAGAAAAGGAGTGTGTGGGATTCAGGTCACCATGCAGACACTGATGTATATATATTTATTCTCCCATTATAACCAGTGTAGATCTTCCAGTAGTCAATGGCATCTGTAGGGCAGTTTAGCTGATGGGCTGGAGGTGTCTGCTTTGCATCAAATAGAATTTTTCTGAATCAGTTAAATACTTCTATAACTGTACTAAACATGTAGTCACAGCTCTACTTATCTTTGTTTCTGAGTCTAAAGCTAAATGTTATTCAATTTTGAAATGAAGTTATGGTTCAGCTAAGCTCCTGGGAAGAGGAAGGAAGAAGATATTCTTGATCAGAGTAGTTTCATTGTCAGTCACCTGAGCAGTGGTGGCCTGAACTGACTGAGTGATTCAGGACTCTCTGATTTGTCCTCTCAGTGTTCGCAGCCTCTTCTGAAGTCCCTGCCTGATTATAAGTTGTCTAATAGAGTAAATTTTGGAATCTATGATTATAATGAACAGCTTTCTACGTTAAACACTTGGGAAAGGTGTCCCTGCCAAACTTTTGACTGTTTCTTTGCCATCCTTGAACCAGTCAGGTTCCTGTGTGCCTCAAGGCCAGCTGCTTTTGCGTACGCTGCTGTGGGACGGGTGTAGGAGGGTACGTGCGTGCTGTAGGTTTCATTTGTATACTCTGGCAGGGAAAGGGAAGCAGTACAGGTGTACTCCAGGTTACTGAACCTCTTGTGACCCCTCTGGTTCAAACAGTAAAGGGCAGTGACTACCCTTTATTAGTTTTTGTTATGGAAGAGAAGCAGTGAAACCTTTTCTAAACAGGCTGTGCTTGTCTGGATTGTCATATGGTGACGATGTCTGATGTGCATGACAAGGAAATCAATGTACATTATAAATGATCACTGTGTACTCTCTTTTGTAAGTCTGTAGGTCATTGTTGCAATCCTAGCTTAGGGAATGACAGTACAGTTCAATTGCTTTCTATTTTAGATTCAGTGGTTGACTTACTAGAAAGGAATTTTCCTTCATGCCTTTTATAGCTTGATGGAATATCATGCCCCTTATTTAAATGTTTTAAATGTAGAAGTAAAACTTGCTCACTGTATTAAAAGTGAATGAGTTGTTGAGAGTTTTCATGTTTATACCCTGCTTAGAGGTGAAGGGGTATTTTGGCAGATGAAGAATTTGCACTACTGACTCTGTTTCTAGTGGTTTAAGTTTGCATATGTTCTTTGTTGTGAATGATTACTTACATGGGTATTTGTGTCCCTAATTTAGGAGTGAATTGTTGTCCTTCATCAAAAAGCTTCGGGTAAGTCACAGTGGTGTTGAGAACGTGTTTGCAACCAGAACTTCCTTTTGCTATAATATTTTTCTGGACTTCTCCTGTTAAACTCCATAAAATCTAACAGATATATAGGTGTTTTGTATAGTTGAAAAATCTCTGAATTTGTTATACCTGGCATATAGCACTGTGGAATAGCTGGTAAAAAAAAAATTATCCTGAATTCTGACAGTGGAGACCTGTTAACATTGGGAGTATATTTTATTGCAGCTGTCACGAAGCAAAGCATTCCTTTTGGAGGGAGAAGGAAGCTGCTACGTGCATTATACTAAGCAGTAGAAGTAAGAAGAAGGGAAATTGTTTATGCATTTACAAACCCACAAGCTATAGAAAGTTGTAGTATACCCAGCTTGAGTTTAAGGTTTAGGCAGTAGCTACAGAAACAACATATCGAAGTAGAGTTTATACCCAAGGAGTTATTGGGAAAATCTGAAGTAATTAAAAACTTCCTACAGAAACTTTCTTACAGTATCCTTGTGCTGTAGGTGTCCTAACAAAATATTTCCCTATTTCAGTAGGGAATTGTAATGATGTCAGAACCTTTTACATAGTTTTAAAGCTTAGGGAAGAAAGTGGAGTTTGGTTGGTTCATGGGAATGCTCTTTTTTTTCCCCCTGCAGGAACCACTGGTTTTAACCACAATATTGTCCTTGTTTGTCAAACTTCATAATGTTCGGGTTAGTATATATCACAAAAATCTTTCTTGGTTTTCTTGAAATGTTTCTTGTTTTAATTTCTCTTACCATCTATCTTTTCTTAGGAAGACATTGTGAATGATATTGCAGCAGAGCACATTTCCATTTGGCCTTCATCGATCCCCAAGTAAGATGATGATTAAAAGTACAGTTTTCAAAATAGGCATTTATGTAATGGGTTTGGTTTCAGTTCCTGTGTGTTGTGTGATTTCTGCCATATTATAAGGGCATCAGTGCCCCCATTCTGTCCATGGGAAGGTTGGTGTGCTTGCATGGATGGTTTTGCTCCTAATTTGATGTTCCTAATGGAGATATGGGAAGAAGAAAGAGAAGAAACTGAGGGGTTTTTTGCTGTTTGTTCTATTAAGCTATATGTAACTATGTGAACTATATAATACTTTAATATGAAATTACTCATATTTTTTGAGGTGTGTTTCAATAATAGCCAAAATATGAAGTGGCAAATGGTATGTATTGATTTGTTCTGGCTGGATTGTGTTTCTCCAGTTAAGTTTAGAGGCTCTGTGGGGGTGGAACCTCATCGTCTGTTTTAGATGCCATGTATACACTGGAAAAAATAACTCCTGTGAGAGTGTGTGGTGCATAGTGGGGTTAATTTGTCTGTAGGTGGTCTGGCTGCACAGTCTCATTACTGATGTAGGCTTCAGTGTGTACTATAAGATCAAGCAGAAGAAAGGTGTTTTCATTGTTACCAGAATTTAGTAGGAAGGTGAAAACCCCCATATTTTTAAAAATGAAGATTCCACATAAACTTTGGGAAACGCTGCCCAGTGTGCCACACCATTTCCAGCCTTCCTTGCTGAGCTATTTCCACAGTTCTCCAGAGATTTCTGTCTCTGGCCATTCATGCAGGTGCTGGGATAAATTCATAGTGGTTTCAGATATTGTCTTCAAACTTCTTGAAACTGAACATATCTGCACAGAATCTTTTCATTATGTCACCCACTTATGAAGTTCTGACTTTTTGTCTAAGTCTGTGAAGGATATATTTGTTCTGTCAGATTTACTGTATTGGAACAAGTCAACAGTAGCTTTAGTCAACACTAAATCTTTTCTGGAGTTATTTTTGCTTGGCACTAAATGCAAGGTGCTTTGGACTTCAGTTAGATAGGAAATCAGATTAGTGGTTAGAAAACCCGAAGCAATCATTTAGGAATTATTTTTTTTTCTTTTTTCCTTTAGTCTTCAATCAGTGGACTTCGAAGCTGTAGCTGTTACAGTAAAAGAGCTGGTCAGCTATGCCTTGACTATCAATGCAAACAACCACTTCTGGTTAATTATTCAGGCAGATATTTATTTTGGTAAGTGAAATCCATGTCTGTTTTTAGCATGTGTGTAGGGCACCTTGCTGCTCTGGGTTTTGCTTGACATAATCCTCCTTGTATTTTCACTTATGAAAAATAAATTTAAGTGACACATGAGGTTAAAATCTTCAGAGGTGATAGTGTAGATGTATTTGGGAGATTGTCTAAGCCCACAGAGAGACTGAGCTTCCAGTGGGTCATGCAAACTTGCTTTTAGGGTAAGAGGAACTTTAACAGTTCACTTTAAATTTACTTTTCTAGCGTAGTTGGTTCTTGAGTGGTATAATTGTGCAAACCCCTGACAATTGAGTGTTTTATAAGTGAATGGAAAGTTGTGAATAGTAGTTGCTTTTAAATTTGGAGATAAGCTTCGCTGGAGCAGAAGATGAGCTAGTTTTCCTGATTATGTAGTTTTCCATTCATCCCTGTTTTAACCCTCCTGTGTGTCCATGCTTTTTAAATGATGGTACACAAGTCACTTCCCCAGTAGAATTCAGCTATGAAATATATGTATCTGATTAATTCTATAAACAATTGATCTGAGTAACTGCTGTATTTTTTAGGACCTTATTTTGCTTTTTTCCATGGCAGCAACGAATCAGTATTCAGCAGCCCTTCACTATTACCTACAGGCAGGGGCTGTGTGCTCAGATTTCTTTAATAAGATGGTGCCACCAGACGTGTACACAGACCAGGTAAGTTAAAGTGGGATTTAGATTTACAAAAATCCCTGTTTGGATTTAGTCAGCATCCTCATTCTGCATAGACAAAACTGTTCATCACATACATGTTCCTGTAGCTTTTGGGGGTTTTATATCTGTGCTTCCGGTGCTGGTATCACATGGATGGAGCCTGCTTGGTTCCAGCTGTAGTGCAGGCAAACTTTTAAGTGTGTTGTCTAAATGCTTCTGAAATACTGTCTGCTCCAGATAACGTGGATGAGGGTAAGAAGCATGGATCACATTAGTAGTGAGATCCAGACAACACTGGCTCCTTTTCACACACGCTGGTGTTTTTTCCCAGACTCTGACTGAGCAGAGCTGTGTCAATGCTGTGCAGGGTTGTCTAGAAAGGGGTGGGATTGTAGTTTACCCATGTCAGGGCACACTGGAGGTACAGCACTGCAGGTACCTGTGCACTTTGCAAGTGGGTATAACAAGGGGCTTGTCACTTGCAAGTGGGCTGTGAGTGAGAGCCCTGTCATCTCTGTGTGTTCTGGGGGAATCCTCAATCCCAGACACAGCATGTTCCAATGACATTGTGCAGTCACCTTTTTTCCAGGCATTTGCTTTTTCATTTGGAAACCACTGCGTTCCTTGTAGACTGTGTTTTGGTAGGCAGTAGGAAGGAACAGTCTAGACATGGGAAGGTGTCCTATCAGATTGCTATTCCTTTCCTGTTCCCATTTATAGGGCCAGTGAGAGCTCCAGATGCCATCTGGAAATCCTGAATGTTCCCAGCCCCATCTAAGCTGTACCTCGTGCCAGGCTGCCATGGTGCAGGAATCCCACTGGGACCCCTGTGCTGTCACACAGCAGCAGGGGCCTGCCTTGGTGTCAGAGCCCTGTTGGTGCTGGTCCCACCCACCAGACCTTTCCTGTGGGTGGCAGGAGGTAGAGGTGAAGCTTTTTGGCAGACCAGGGCCTGGCTGCCTCACACAAACACAGGGTGCTGTTCCTCAGCACCCGCTGCTCTGGGACATCTCCGAAGTGATGAACGCTCAGTTGATCAGTGGATGTGCTAAAACCCAAGAGTTGTTAGGGGGCTTAGAAGAACGTAAATAGCTATTTAGCTGATCCCTTGCATTAAAAAAAATAATCATAAAAATTGCTGTTTGCATTCCAAAATGAGCATTTCAGAACTTCTGTTTTGTGTTTTTAACCTTTCTGTAGGTGATAAAAAGAATGATCAAGTGCTGCTCTTTACTAAACTGTCATACACAGGTGAGAGGTGAAACATGGCATTAAGTAAAATATTTGTAAATATTTTGACGATAACAAGGGGGGAGAAGTTTTTTAAAAAGACTAAATCCAACTTTCCTTGGAAATGCAATCTGCAGTGAAGTAGATTTTGTTACCTTTGCTTTACACACGAAGGACTGAAATGAATGAGTAAATAAACATATATTTGGAAATGTTCTAAAAAGTAGGAATAGTCTGTGTTTTGGCCTACTTGTCTCGTATAATACAGATGGGTTTTTTTAGAAAAACAGTACAGTATCTGTGGGGGTGGTGTTGGGAACCTGGCCTCGTTCTTCATGATAACCACATTGTGGGGGGAATTCAGGCTGTCAGAATCACTGTGAGTCTTTCCTTACAGGTTGCTATTTTGTGCCAGTTCCTCAGAGAAGTTGACTATAAAACTGCATTTAAGGCACTGCAGGAACAGAACAGGTAAGTGTTACAATGAAATTTATAGATACATAAACCCAGAATGTGAATGTGTCAGTTAACCTAACCTGTCTTGTCC
Source organism: Platyrinchus mystaceus (assembly GCA_035041135.1). Lineage (NCBI taxonomy): Eukaryota > Metazoa > Chordata > Aves > Passeriformes > Tyrannidae > Platyrinchus > Platyrinchus mystaceus. The sequence goes on from JAWWLV010000088.1 coordinate 129,004,045, forward strand.
TTCAGTCATGATGCCATGGATTCTTACTATGAATACATCTGGGATGTCACCATCTTGGAGTATTTGACATGTATCCTTTTGCTGGAAAGTCACTCATAGTGGATGTTCACAGCTGGAATAAGTCTGTTTCCTCTCTAAGTGATTTTTCTTGACTGGCTCTCAGATCTGCACCACAAACGAGGCGAGACCGACAAGCGGCAGATAGCAGTAAGTTAAACTGCAGTGCTCAGGGTGCTGGGATTTCCCTCCCTGAAACCACATTTAAAAAGAATTGCCACTTCCAGTTTTAATTTTGTCACACAATTCTTTTAGAGTCTGTGTGATCAGGTGAAGCTGTGGCTCTAAAGTTGTAGGGAAGGGGTGGCAGAGCATGTTACAGAAATAAATCACCCATGGAACTAGTGCTGAAAACGCCTTGAAATGAAACAGCTTTACTGGAAGGTCTTTTGCTAATGATGTCTCCTCTTTTGTTTCAAGATAAAAGCCATTGGCCAGACAGAGCTGAATGCCAGTAATCCTGAGGAAGTCCTACAGCTTGCTGCACAGAGAAGGAAAAAGAAGTTTCTTCAAGCAATGGCTAAACTTTACTTCTAGGCTAATGCTGGAAGACTATTATAAAACATGTAAAAGTGAAAAAAAAAATCTTTCAAGACTTTATTATTTTTAAAAACGCATTTAAATTTTTATACAACATTTACAGTCTCGTATCTTTCTTCTTAGAAATAGATGAAATCTTATAATAAACCCCTTATTTTTACAAACTGTACAGAAGGCTGGAAGCAACTTTAGCTAGTTCTACAATGGCTTGTTTGAAGACATGAATTCAAGTTTGTCAAGTTGGTGTGAGTGTAATGTGGATGTGGGTGGCACCTGATGCTCTAGTGCAGCTTCAGGGGCTGCTCAGTGTCATGTCCCTGGATGTGAGGCACAGGTAGGAGCATCATGAAAGAGGGAGGAAGACTGATACCCATCTTTCCCAGTACTGCCCTTCATCACAGAAGTGACTCAGAGGTAGTGAATATTCCAAGGAAAACACAGTAGTTAATGCTGTTTATAAAATACTGATAACTTACAGCTCCACAGTTTAAAAATACTGTTCCTATGATGGGAGTGGTTGTAGAGTACCTATAGCTCACTTTATTCCATACCTTCTCCAGTTCTCAATATGTTCTTTCTTTTTGCAAGTTGGTGGCTGGGTCGTATAGGACAGAACTCCTTCCTTCCAGGACTGTACTTCCAGTTATGGTTACTTCAGCAGCAGGCCCTTTGCTGATACTCCTACCTGAGGTCAGTGATAACAGTAAAACCGAAGTTTTTGGCAAGCTTAAATGGCTGCCATAAATTTATCAGCCTCCTGTGGAGCTGGAATTTGATACAAGGCTAGCTACACTGTACTGCACTGGTGGAGTGGTTTCAGATATAAACTGCTTACCCACAGGCCTCTGCAATACTGCACCTGAGCTGGGGGACTGACAGGCAGTGAGCTCTGACCTTTCCAAGAGAAGAAAACAAGTCACAAAGAGGTAATCGGTACAAGCTGTCAATAAGTTCTCCTGCACATCTAGCCCAAATTAAAGCAAGTGTGACATGCAAGCTGAGTAAACAAATTTTGCCACTAGGCCCTATTAAAAAAGTTCTTAAAATTAATAAGTTAGGAATAGTGAGCAGTAACTATGTCATGTCAGAATGGACCAAAGTGGTCCAGGCTCCCGTGACAGCAACGTGGAATGCTCAGTTGAACCCTTTGTCAGGTCTCAAGGATGATGCTGCATCTTTTACTGCCAAAGTCTTGAATAGCAGTAAAAAACATGAGTCACCTTTAGTGTGGTCTTGTTCTGAAGCACCAAGTCCTATTTCTGAATCTGTTGATGATGTTTGATTGTATTTCATTTCTTCTCTGTGCTTTTGGGAGGGGTTATTATTCCAGCTGTCGACACGGGCGATAACTGACCTGGGGCAGTAGACACTGCTCCGCTGTTCACTTCTTCCTGCGAATGGGGGAAGAAGAGACCAGTTAATACCCGTCACAAGCTCTGTCACTGGTCATCAGCAGCACTACCTCACACCACTTGTACAATTCAAGTACTCCAGAGTTAGGATACTGAGCAAAGCCAAGGTGACATTACACAACAAAGATTATCATCTTAGGAACATCCCTCCAGTACTGACAATCCAAGTGTTTGCTCATGGCCTGGGAATGTTACAGTAAAACACATGCCGTTCACAGCATCGCTGGTGGTTGGGCACCTCTGACCACACTGGCTGAGGGGAGCCAGGCCAGGTGTGAACAGGGAGGAGGGGTGCTGTAAATGCACCCTCAGCTGTCTGAACTGCACATCCACAGACCACCTACCAGCATGTCCAAGTAATTCGTGTGTGTCTGGATATTATGTCGATCTTCTGCTGCAACCTTCTTAAAGTTCTTAAGCTTCACAGGGAATTTTTTTGCCACGTTCACAAAAGGAACCATCCATTCTACACACTCTGAAATGTTGTCCCAGTCTAAGCCTAGGGAGTAGAACACAGGAATATATTTAAACATTATGAAAGAGTTGCAGTGTTCCAAAATGTCCATAAGTTTAAAAACACAATAATAGTGCAGATAGAAATTCAGGGGCATCCTCCCAGAAACTGGCAACATTTCCTTATGCTTGTTACATGAAAGGGTGGTGGCTAAGGATGGTGAGTGCAGGTCACAAGGCTTCTTGGTGCTCTCCAGGGAAGGCTGAAGCAACTTTCAGCTTCAACACAAGGTTTTGGGTCATGCTATAAAAATATACATTGGGTACTGCTGAGAGACACGACTGCTTGGGAACTACATTTTAGGAGAAAAAGTAGCCAAATATACAGCTAATTATCCCCCAAACAACGGGAAATAATAGAGCAAGTATTATCCCAAAAGCAGGAACAGTAAATTTGCTTCATTTCCTTAGCAAAGACTGCACTTCTGAAGGGGTTTCCTTCTTTTTTGAGTCTTTGTTACATCTGAAATGGTAGGAAGTGAAATTAGGGGGAAGAGAAACCCATAGAACAAACTATGAGTGTTCTTGTAGCTTTTGCTCTTTGGCAGCCTGGTAAACCAATACACTCCAGCCCCCTTGGGCCTGTGTAGCTTCCAGAATTCCCTGCTCAACAAGGCCAAGCTTTGTAGTGGTGTCTTACCTGAAGCTTTCTTAACTATTTCAATTGAGGTATAGTGGCAGAGCGCTGCAGCAGCTAGTGTTCTGTACTGGAAATCCAAAGAATTCACATCCAGAATACACAGATCCAAAAGCTGAGGAAATGAAGAGTAACAAATTTTAACAGCTGATACTTTAGCACAATCCTGTCTCAGAGATGGTTATGCATACAGAGTCCTACAGCTTCTGCCCTGGAACAGGGCTGAGCCCCAGGAAAATACTTTCATAAATTTAAATACTACCTCGTGTAGTATTTACATCACTGAGCTACCCAGCTTCAGTAAGCCTCTCTGAGGCTGGGCACAATACACGCCCATACAAACTGAACCACAGCACTTTCAAAACAGACAAAACACTCCCCAGGCTGCCTTCTCAGCAATTACACAGAAACACTGTTAGGGGAAACACAGTTAAAAACAGCCGACTTTCTGTATGGTCCTAAATTATCCACCTTCCTCTCAGAGCTGTTGCTGCTGTTTAGAGAATGCTACAGTGTACAGTAATTAAAAAATAAGATGGATTTTTGTTTTTCCAGTGTACAGAAAAGTTTTAAAATATGTGAGAAACAGGGATGCTTGTCCTCAAAACTGAGCATGAACTTCAGCAGTAGAGTAAAACTTGCACATTCCTTAAAAAGTAACAAATGAAAGTAAACAAGGGAACACTTCCTTTCATGGCTTTTGGGGTGTAATGTTCAGTTTTTCTTGCCATCACTCCAAGAAGCATTTTCCAACAGTTTACTACCTACCTGAGCTATCTGGATGAATTTTTCCTGAGAATACTGAGGTAGCAGCACTTTAGGAACATCCTTCAGAGCATCCACTTGAAGATAGAGGTTCAGCCAGGAGACAATTGTGACTGGACAGAGTTCCCATTTTAAAGCCTGCAAATATTGACCAAACAGTTAAGTGCCTTAAACCACTTGAGGATAGTTTTGCACTCTGACTTCTTCACATTCCTCTCCTTCAGAGATCATTGCACAGATGGTTGAAAGACAGTAATGATTATGTACAATTTCAAGTACAAATAGTAATTTTAGATTGCATCCTCACTTCTTTTTGAACAGGTTTGCTACAGTCAGCACAAACATGTATCCCTATGCCCTTGCAGTTGGATCTTGTGTATCTTCCCTATTCAGAAGCTTGGAAGTTAAAGAGTATTTCCTCAAACCTTCAGGCTAGCTGCTTGAACCTGCAGCTCGTATCTGTTAAGGAAGAATAGATTTACAAAGGCTTCTGTGCTGGATGGATCCTTGCCAACATGATGGACACTGAGTAATGTCAGGTCTTTGCCTCTCTAGAGACCCCTGTTCCTGGACAGCAAGGGACCTTGGAAAGAGCAGTGCATTACAGTGACAGCCTTCTAGCCTGCCCCAGTAAGAGCCTTTATGTTCATACAAGCATGAGAAACCTGCTTGACTTCTCACAGCCAGGGACTGTACCCCAGCCAGGGGCTTCAGAGGTCCACTGCACATACAACAGAAACAGGGACGTACTTACTACATGTGTTCCTCTTCTAAGCAAATAAGTAACACTAAAACACAAGGCTCAGCTGGACAGTCTTTCAACCAGCACTTAAAAACACAGCAAAGTTATTACCTTTAACATAATAAGTTCCATTCTTACAATATCATCTTCACTGCAAGCACCATCAGTGACATAAGCGAATTCCTGTATTTTAGGAGCGTAGATTTCCTTTAAAGGGAGGGAGGGAAGGAGAATGAAGATTAGAGTGTCTTACAGTTCTAAGAAAGACTGAAAAGATACTGGCAAATACTTTTCTGTCCCTATCAACATGTTAACATTTCTTATGCTACAGTGTTTTTCTCATATATGAGGTGACCTGAAACTCACAGGATGAGGAGATAACATATAACCTACTTGTTTTTTAATATGTTGTCAAACACAATGGACTTACAGCAACTCTTTTGGCTTTTGGGGAAATAAATGCTGACCAAGCAATCAGAATCCCCTTTCATTTATTCTCTTTCTACTTAGCCATTCCAACTGATGTGAAAACATGCACCATCCTAATTCTGGTGCAGGACACTGCTGTGCTAGGAATGGGTGGCTGGTACTGGTTACCTGCAACATCAGTGCTGAGGCAGTCACACAGATTAAAAAAAAAATTAAAAAGCTAGAAAAAGGTGAGAGAAAATGTCACAACCAGCCACTCTAACTGGCAAACTCCATAGTGCAGAGATGGTTAACAAGGCAATTTGCCAACCCAGTCATGCCAGTTAGGACCAAGCATAGCTAAGTGTGTTAGTAAAAGAGTGTGCCAGCAAAACTCTTCCTCTGCCAGCTGGCTCCATGGTCATTCTACAGCCCCACCCACCTCCTTAGGACAGGTAGCACACAGCCTTGGCATTGGGAACAACACTGAGATCTGGGGGTTCCCAGTATAAAAACATAACATCCCAAGTGTTCCTCTCAGCCTGGCCTACTGTGCACTACACAAAAATATGCTCTTGGCTCATAGCTGTAGCACACAATGTAACATGTCACCACTGCTGCACTTTATAAAACTCCACTAAATGGGTTTATAAGGGTATCAGCCTGATGTACACCCAGTTTGAGACTTAGGCTTGGTTTTGTTCAAGTCCCACACCCATTCCTGAGATTTTTCAAATACACAGCAGTTGGCAAACAAGGACAAAACAAAATAAAGCTACCTCTGGCACATTTGCATGCCTTTTAAGTTTATGTGGTCTCCTTCCCTGCTAGTGAGGAAAGGGAGGACAAAGACTACACTCCAAGAGACTGACATATGCACATGTGAAGGAAGACAAAAAAATTTCCCCTTCTGATGTTCAGTATTGTAGGGACACCATCAAGTTCAGAAGATTCAGACAGAAGAAATAAATGTTATCACTGTCCTTTTAGTTACTCCAAATTCACTACCCTCCTTGTAAGAGAGATTCTTACCTCAAGTTTGGAGGCAATGAATAATGAGGTAATTCCTATGAGCTGAAGCATGCTCTTGTTAATGTTTTTTTGTGTCAACATGAATCTATCAAAAAAGTCTTGAGCTAGATAGAAGGTTTCCCGGTGGAGTGCATACACCTCACACACCTACAACAGAGAGAAAAATCCAATTCAGTTTGCTGTTATAAAACTCTGTGTACACACACTGAAGTATTCAAGCTTTAAAAGCAAAATGCAATGTGCACTATTTCAACTTTTGCACACACGAACCATCGTATACCTAAGTGTGGTAGAATGCAATGGTTAGTATGGGATCGGAAAAGGTATTTCCCACTGCTCCCACCTAAACATGGATTGCCTATGACATACTAACATACTTTCAAAAAATACTTTTTGCAATTTCAATAGCAATCATTTTTCCTAAAAATGCGTAGTTTTTCACTCAGAGACTTGTTGAGGGAAAAAAACCAACAAAACAGCAACACACACACACACACTAATTAGGTAGATTAAGAATATTAAGGGCTCAAACCTCAAATTGAAGTCAGCAAGCAAATATTCCCTGTGTTCCTAGTAGGTCTGTCCCAGGGCAGAACCACTAAAAAAATTGAAACCTTTGGCTCTACAGCAAATGAGCCTGGGAGCTGCTGCTGAAGGGCCTCTGCTGGCAGGCCAGGAGCGCTGCCTGCAGCCCCTCGGGCTCCCTGACAGCCTCACTAAGCAGGAACAAAACTGCCAGAGCGGCCATCTGCTCCATCCCAGGGCGTGTGTCCCTGGCAGGGAGAACTTTTAATACTCGCATTGTATCAAAGTGTTTCAAATGCCAGTTCAACAAAAAAGGAAAGGAGACTGCCCAGGCCTGGAGATCTTAGGGGGAGCTCTACTTTTTTATATAAGCTCTAATTGAATTTGGGTGGGACTACCACAGCTGCAGCTTATCTGCAACTCTATATCCCTTCCACAACTAGAAAATAGTTAGATATCTGTAAATTACTTACAATCTACATGCAGTAAAGAATAGGAACAGAAAAGAATATCCAAGAAATAGATCCTAAGTGCTTCATTATTTTACTTGGATACTACTAGCTGTTTCCCACGGTAAGGTTGGAGGCTCATTTGCAAATTAAAACCCTTCGTGACCACCAAAAATTCAACTGGTTGGCAGAAATAGCACAGCCCATTCTTTTAGACCTGATATAATATTTGCCAACTGATGTGCTACTCTGATATTATTAGCTACTGCTCCAAAGAAGATTCAGGACCACAACTGTACAGATCAGGCCCACCCATAAATAAATGGCACCATTACTGTAGAAGTGTATTGCCCAAATATAATAACGCTTGGTCACATTAAACACTATCTCAGTTACAATATTACAGAATACAGTGTTAGGAGTTGCTGGGATTTAAATCCACTGTGGCATGTAGAACCACTGAGCTAGACAACAGCAAGGCCCTTGTTGACATTCTTGTTTGGAAATTGGATGATTTCCTAAGAGTTCAAGACTTCAAAAAAAAGTGCAACAAACCAATTTAATGGTGGTATGTAAATTACACTTTAGAGGAAGCAGAAGCACACAACAGGAATAGTTTTTAAAAAAATAAATCTTTCCCTTTTCTTGAAATTCCCTGCTTTTAGCACTGGCTGCTCCACGAAGACAGCAAGAGTGCCACTGTAACATCTGCTTCCTTGGAATACTTGACATGGAATTGATAATCCTGCAAGGTCCCTTCTGCTGATGGGCAAGGATTGCACAAGGCAAAGATTGCTTTTGGCAGTGATTGAATCTGCTTAATATAAAGTTCTTGGAAACACCTCCAAAATATAACTTTCTATTTACAGCACTGATACTCCTTCACATGGGCTGCCAAGATTGAGAGCTTTTATTGGACAACTGGAATAGTCTAAAGTAAACCAATTAAACCAGAATATCTATATGATTTATTTGTACACCTTTCACATAGGGATCTGTCTATATCAAGAACCTTCAGCTGTCAGCCACTGATGCACTATTTTCTTCTGCTCTCTTCATACAATAGAATTAAAAATTCCCTATGAAGTCAGTAAACAGCATCGGGGCTGACACTCAAGAGCTCTTGACAGGGACAGGGGCAGGGTGATGACTCAAGTCCTTGATACAGATGTCTCATGGCTTAGATACAGTCTAACATGTAACCTTAGAGTTCCATACCAGGTCTGTCTACAGCACTTTCACTACAGGTCTCAAAATAAGATTTCTCTCCCTTGCAAGAAGTAGCATGGCAAGAGCAAAAGTTAAGTACTATTGTTCACTGTCCTGTTTGGAACATTCAGCCTCTCCTGCCAGGGAAGGCCTGGATGTGGCTCACCAAGGGGATCAGAAACAGTCACTGGTTCTTTTGCAAAACAGTTTTGTCATTTTTTCATAACAGAACATGTTGCTATTAGACACCTGCCTACTTCACAGGCACAACACACGGCAAAGTAACCAAAAGAACACACCTCTAAGAGCCAGTCCAACAGTATCGATCTCATGTGAGGCTGCAAACTGGAATGTAGTGATGTGAAGTGTTTGCAGTGAGCATATCTGTTCTCCTTCATCAGAATGTTCAGCCAGATATCTTTGGAGTTTCCCCAGCTATGGAATAAAGTTACACAAAGCATTATTAAGTATATATGCAGCTCACAAAAGGAGAACAAAACGACTACCTATTGTTTACAGACATTCAGAAACAAAAAGAAAAATTCCACATACTACAAGATCCTTACAGCAATTGAAAAACTGCAGGTATACTTGGGACATTTTACATCAGCGCAACAGCAGCCTGCCAAGATCATCAGCAAGTCCAGTTCTATAGTACAGACATTAAAACTGAACATGTGCCTCCCAAAGTTGCACATGCAGGCAGTTTCCTATTTTGCCTAGTTGGGTTGCTGTTCAAAGAGTGAGATAAAACCAAACCTTCCCCCATAAAAAAAGACAATACTCTCCCTCCCCAAGAAACACAAGACATACATGAAGTTGGTTGAGCTTAGTTTGAGAAAAACATTTGCAGATGGTGTTTAAAAGTCACTCATCCATCCCTTTATTGCCTAGCCTACTTCAAGGCTCAGAAGCAGGCTACTGAGAGGAAAATTTGAGTTCCTGTTTATTGCTGACTTATAATTTATTAGCACTCCAGTCTATTTGGGAAGATGATGCCTACATCATCAATATGGCTTCTCTGTAATTGTTATTAATTGATATGGGCTTTTTCTTAGATGTACTTCTCATGCTGCAGGTACTAAGAGGGACAGTGTGTTAACCAATGAAATTATGATTTCCTACTGAAATTTTCAGTTTTATATTTACCTTTCCCTAAGCAGAAGCAGAGAGACAGAGCTGACCACTGGTATTGCCTACAAATTCTAAACCAGATCAGTTTCATTCTGCTGCCATTGTAAGTTAAAAGCTGGTGAGATACTTGTTTAATGCACAAGACTCCCGATTTAAGCAGGCAAAAATTGAGAAAGCAATTATGATCTTCCTACACCAGTTAGGGAAACATGAAGAAGTCAGAAAAAGTAAATTATCCTCTTATTCAGCTAATCAGAAAGGATGGAGGTCAGCTTGACCAGATGCCTATCAAGAAGATTAAACACCTTGCATGGAATTCTGTATCTGAACATGTATGAGGCAAAACATCACCAGGCAGCATCTCCCAGTTCTGACCAAGGTTTGGCCAGAAAAAAAAAAACCAAGGTGTATTTAGAAAGGTTCTCCTAAAGTAATGCTTCACATTCTGCTTCTTTTCTTATTCACCTCAGCAGAAAATTTACCACCTCTTTCATTAAACCCCAGGCTGATATAAACAGCAGCTGATACTCATCTAACACACCTGAATGTCTAAGAAATTCTGAAACTGAAAAGTATGATTTAGTCATATAATCTATCCCTCTGCAGTAGGGAAGCCTTCTAGAATTGTGACTGCACTAAGCCTACTGCACTGCATTAGCAAGCTACCTGTGATATTGCCACAAGTTTATTTGAACATTTTAAAGTTCTTAATAAAAATTTTGCTTCATATTTTTTGGTCACTCCATTCTAATAGTACTGAAAGAAGTTTAGTTTAACCATTATGTGCCTCTTAACCACTTGGAGTCTCGAGTGTTAACTTATAAAAAGACAGCTCTGAAAGGTAAAAATTATCTGTCTGGTAAGATAAAATCAGGGGGGAAAAAAAGAAGAACAACCAAAATTTCTATCTTTTTTTTGGACATTTAATTTTTTGTGCAATGAGGAGACAAGCATAGGTGTGTATTATACAAGCACAATGCAACAGATTTTATTGCAGCAGTTCTGCATATTTGATAAAACATCAACAACTGCTGCATCCGGTAAACTTACTTGAGTTCTGGCAGAGGTGACGGATTTATGAAGAGGTTACTGAACCTGTACTTTTTGAATCTTGAGAAGTCAGTGGTCACTGATTCTTTGTGAGGTGTTTCAATAATTATGCAAGGCGAGATGCCTCCTGTTATTGTGGGCGGCCAACAACTCTGCAAAACAAACAAGGTATCTTTAAAATGCTGGGTTTACTGTGAGAGTAAGAAAGGCATGAAGTAGATTACAGTAACAGCCATATATGTAATGTATGTTAGTCTTTTTGGATCTCAGCATCAGTTCAAGCACTGAAACAAGAAAGACAAATCAAATGCCAATAACACCTTTCATAGTAAAGAGGGAACATGTATAAACAGATTCGATGGATTTGGGAAACTCAGCTTTGAGAGAGACAATCATCTTTAGTTTATGAATGCACAAGTAACCTATTTGTTGCTTGAGTTGCTCAGTTACAGTACAAAAGGCAAAGATACTCATTGGTACTAAAACACAAGACTGTAGGTTGCTAGTGCTATCTACTTATCTACTCAGAGGGAAAAGAAAGGAGAGGGTGGAGGTTCTACTGTCTCAGTGGAAATTCAGCAACTTGTTATCTTCCAATTAAGTGCTCCAGAGAGGAGCCACCCATCTCAGCTCCAGAGCTAGATACCCATTGAGCAAGCAGCAGCTGTTAATATCTCTCAGCTTGCCAATGCCAAATATGGGATGCAATGACTCAAAAGGAAAGAAGTGCAAAGGTATTCATGCAGAAAGCCTCAGCGGAGGAATTCTAGATTACTGTAGTTAACTATAACTTGTTTCACTAATGCTTATTTGGCAATACATAACCAGTACAAGTAAGGAGATATCAAATCCAAGGAGCACATGCTGACAGCCTTCAAAATGGTGACACAGAACTTCAATTGCTCTGTGTGGAGTTGGGGGGGAAATGCCACAGAAACTTTTCCTATATAGTTGACTTGCAAGGTAAACTACACAGGATACCTTTAGTATATCTAAACCTCTTTACAGCCAGACTTCAGTATCTCAAGGGTGAAGTTACATATTCCAGCAGAATTTATCTTAAGGTGCAGCCCAGAGAAAAGGGAGGTCCTACTCTTCCTTCTCTCCTGTGGTACTCACTGCCCAAGTCCACCCCTTCCTTCTGTGGTCAGCTTTGATGCTTGTCAGACCCTTTGCTGGGTTGAATCAACTCACTAACCTGGCAAAACATTAACCGAACCTGCATACTGCTTCATTCAAAGAGAACCAAAAATAGAGCAAGGCAGGGGATGGAGTGCATGGCCAGCTATCAAGGAAGGAGTCAGGAAAGCAGGATTTCCCCCTTTAAGCAAAGGTAAGGTGTGACACAGTTTCACTCCAAGAACAGCTGATGTACTTACACAGCATTTTTTCCTACTCAACGTTTACCAAGACAGCCCTACAATCAGAAGAGTTTCACTTCACCATAGCTGTTAAGTCTCATTTACCTTACAGACAGAAAAACTGCAAACAAGATTGTTTGCAAGAGAAACTTACATTATTTTACTAATCAGCTTTAAAATAAACAGCTTTAATGCCCCTCACTTGTTTTAAGAGTAGCCTATGTTAGTGAAAACAGATTCCTAAATTGATTTAAATAATCAAAAGATCTGTTACATGAAAGTAAAGACAGCCTGCATGGTTATGAGACTTAACTAAGTGGCCATGAAACCACACCTAAAGTTAAAACAAGTGCAGTGATCTTGTTTACACTTGCCCCTAGGCCTTACCTACTCTGAAATATCTGGATTTATTCTTTTTTACGCTTAACCTACTCTGCAGTGGTTTTAACACTGAAGGATCCTTTATCTGCAACAAAGTCACAAGTAAAAAAGGCAAAAACATATAGAGAGGTGCTAAGCTCCTACAGCTTTTAATATCTGAAGATACAAACTTTCCCTATTCAATACTTTCTGGTGAGGAATGCACCAACATAAACCAGATGGAGTCCCTCACCTAGTCTGAACTGGTATTCAGGATTGAATTACCTTAATCTCATATTGATGTTTTTTAGCAATTTTTCCATCTTCTCTTTTCTTAATCTCCTGCTGAGAAAAGACACGTGTCAATACACTGACAGTGAGCAGCACACCCACCTCTAGAGCTCAGGCAAACTCTTGCTACCCCATCCCACTTTATAACTTGGTAAAGACTGTCCCATCCAAATGCACTTGAGAATTTTCAGTATTATTAAACTTTTCAAGTTGCCTAAAGTGGTCACCTCTGCTGTTCTCCTTTTTCTGGTCTGGAGATATTCTAGTGTTTGCAGTTCTTGTGGAGACCCTTCTTGACAGGACAGTGGCTGCTGCTGCTTGGCTTGCAAACGGCTACTGCAAAGAGCAAAAAGACATTAGACATTAGGAGAGCAGCAGTTGTTGGATGAGTGCAGATAATACTGGCACAACACGAACAGCTTACCTGCGTCTCGACATCTTCTTTGGGTTTTAAGATCTCTACCTGAATCAAAGGAATACGATGAGCTCAGTTAGTGTATCATCACAAAACTAAGACCAAGTTCCCCGCTTTGCATCACGAACTCATCACAAAAAGCAGCATGGTTTACATAGCTCAAACAGAAGGGCACAAGTACCCTACTGATCTGAGGAATGCCTGAGCAGAGCACACTGTGGTATATAAGCACACACAGCTCCATGTCCTGCTGCAGGGTACCCAGGTGTGCCAATGGCCAGTGTGGCTCAGGCTCGATGGGGGTGTGCAGGAAGTTGTAAAGGGACATTTCCCACACAAGAGGATGTGGGGGGTCCACGGGGCTGTGACCCCCTCCACTCCTCCCCACCCTCCATTCCAGGCACCCCCACAGACACAGGTTTTGCTGGTGCTGCCGCTCCCCCCGGGTCGATGCCCCCCCACACCTGCCGGGACGGCAGTGCCGCGCTGAGCCGGGCCGGGCCGGGCGCCGCCCGCGCTCCCGCCGCGCCGGTTCCGCGCCAATTTCCAGCGGGCGGGGAGGCGGCGGCGGCCTGTGCGGGGTCAGGCTGGGCGGGGGGCACCGCCGCCCTCCTGCGCTCCCCCTCCCGCGGGGCCGATCCAGCACCCACCCGCTCCTGAGGGTGCTGAGGGGACGCGTGAGGGGACACGGCCACCGCCCCGCCCCCCCGCGCTCCCGCCTGGCTGCGAGCGCGGCTCCCTCCAAAACCTGAGGGGGAAGGAAGGGGCTGCCGGGACGGCGCCTCACACGCGGGACACCCACCCCCTGCCAGGACACCCCTCACAGGGACCCCCCCGAGGCGGGGACCGGGGCTGTGAGGAGGTGTCCCCACGGGCACCCCACTCCGAGTGCCGGGGCGGGGGTGCGGGACCGGCGGGGTGCAGTGCTGGCGGGCGGTCGGGGTCAGCCCGCCAAGCGGCTCGGCCGGCATCCCCGCCCCCAGCGCGCCCGGCTCCCTCCAAAACCGGGCAGCCCGCCCCCCGCGGGGGTCTCCGAGGAGAGGCGGGGGACAGCCGATGGCGGGATCCCGCCGGCACCCCGCGCTGCTCCCGCCTGGCACACCGGCCCGGGCCATCGCCGCTCACGGCTCCCTGCGGATGGGGCCGCCCGCGGGGACATCCCCCCCGGCCCGCTCTCCTCAGCCGCTCTCCCTCCAAAACGCTGTCCGGGCGGGCGGGCAGGCAGGCAGCCCGCCTCACCGCTCCCGGTCACCGCTCCCGCCTCACAGCTCCCGGTCACCGTTCCCGCCTCATCGGTCCCGGTCATTGCCCCGCGCCGCCGCCAACGAGACCCTGACACCCCCAACACCGGCATCAGGTCTGCCGGTACCCCCACCACCACTCCTACCACCACCACTCCTACCATCACCACTACCATCATCACCACCATCCTAACCACCGCCACCATCATCAGCGTTAGCATCATTATTATCGCCACACCAGCCAGCCAGCCAAACAACCAAGCAAGCAGCCATCCCTCCCGGCAGGACCCGCTCACCTCACCCGCTGTCTCCCGGGCCGCACTGCTCAGCTGGCGCCGGCGCCAACCCGCTATATAGCGCGGCCGGGCCCGCGCTGCGCATGTGCGAAGGCGGCAGGCGGCTCCCCTGCCCGCCCGCGCCCCGCTCGCCCCAGCGCCGCCCTGAGCCGCGGGGCCGCGCCGACCCTCGTAGCCCCCGGGACACTCCGCGTCCCGCTCGCCCGCTCCGTCTCACCCGGCAGAAGCATCCCGGGAGAGCGGCAGGCAGCGCCGGGAGGAGCGCTGCCACCGCTGCCGCCGCCCGCAGCCTCCCGCTGCCCCCCGCTGCCCCGGCACCTCTCCGCCTCCCAGGGCACACCCGGTACCCTCGCCCCGCTCCGCTCCAGCGGCCCCGCGCGCCGCCGGGACGGGCGCGGCTCCGCCGGCGGCCTCTCGCGCCCCGGGCGGCTCGGTGCGCCCGCCCCGGGGCG
>JAWWLV010000088.1:129023951-129048162 GCA_035041135.1 Platyrinchus mystaceus
GAGAAGGATCTGTTTGTTTTGTTGCTGTTGGTGTTAGTTCTTGTAGGGTTATTTTGTTGTTTTTTGGGGGTTTTTTTGGGGGGTTTGCTATTATTCCTTTTCTTTAGCTTGCTCATGAAGTTACAATACAGTTATCTGCTTCATTAAGGTATTTGTTCAAATATCAATCTGTCCACAGAACTTTCAAACAAGTCAAGAGATGAACTTTTGAAGGATTAGTTATACAGCAGTAATTCCAGGACAGTATTTTCATAAAGAAAAAGGCTAGTTGAGAAAAAAAAATGTTTTTCATATCCTGTTAAGTCTCAGTTCACTTTCATTTACTCTAAGACTGATATATCATGACCACACTATGGGAACAACAGTGCCACAGAAGCACCAGCATATTCTTTTGATTAATCATTTCTACATATGTCAAAAAGCCTGAACCTCCCTTGCAAGTATCATGCAATAACAGAAGTCACAACATTTTGTGGTTATAAACATGCACCAGAAGTCAATGAGACAAAGAAAGCAGATACTGAACAACTTGATGAGGAAAAAGAGTGACTTCATAAGTGTTAAATGTCAGAGGGAACCATAATTACTACATTATCTTCATCAGAGATACACAAGAATATATATAAACAGGAAAGCTAGAATGTGAAGTGAGAACTTAAACCAATAGAGTTACATTGATATGACCCTTTATATGAACATTTTTGTCTTGGCACAGAGAAGTTTTGAAAAACACTAGTTCACGGTGTGTTGGAGAGTGTCCAAGCTAAATTTAAAAAGCTGCATTAGGTCTGAACTAAGCACCCTCAAGAGGAACAGTATCAACTTAGTTGTGTTAGGTTATCTGCATGGATACAGTTATACAAGCATAATTGATCAAACTTTCTTCTGCAGAATACTGTACAGTTCTTAGCACAGACTTGGTGTTTTGATAAATGTACAGGACAAAATCTATATTTGAAAAGGAAAGATTTTACTCAGTGCTTACTTTGGCAAGATGGATGCTTTGTTGCACAAATTCCTTTTCAATACTGTCAGTTCAATAGATCATTTTGTCACCCAGTTTGTTCGGTGCATGAGGATCAAGTTAAGAACTACTTGCAACAACTGAGCCCATACAAATCCATGGAGTGCAGAAGCCTGTATCCAATATGCTGAGAGAGCTGGCCAATGTCCTTGCAAGGCCACTAGCCGTGATTTTTGGAAAGCCACAGAGATCAAGAATCCCTGATGACTGGAGGAAAAAAAAAAGCATTCACATACAGTTTCAGAAAAAGCCCGAATAACAACCTGGAGATCACTGAGCTTATTTCTTTCCTTTAAGTGGAATTTCCTGTATTTCAACTTGAATGCATTGCTGTTTGTCAGGCACCACTAGAGAAGAGCCTGTCTCTGTTGTCTTTTACACCCCATCAGGTTATACACCTTGACAAGATCCCCCGAGACTTTTCTTTTTCAACCTAAACACTAGCTCTCATCCTCTCCCTCTTATTTCAGTCTTCAATCCTATTATCAACTTCTTGGCCTGTTGCTGAATACTCTCTAGTATGTCCATGTCTCTCTTGTACTGGGGAGCTCCGCATTGGACATGGCCTTCAGATGTGTGGCCTTCAGCAGCTCAGGGTGGAACAGCAGGATCACCTCCCTCCACCTGATGGCAACACTCAGCCTGACGCATCTCAGGCATCTTAGTTTTCGAGGCCACGAGGGTGCACTGCTGGCTCATGCTCAACTTGGTGTTCACTGGGACCCCCAGGGGCTTTTCTGCCAATATGCTTTTTGGCCACTTGGCTTGGTGCCTGGGGTTATTATTGCTCCATATTTCCCCTTGTTGAACCCCACAAGGTTCCTGTGAGCCCATTTCTCCAGTCTGTTAAGGTCCTTCTGAATGGCAGCGCAGCCCTCCAGTGCATAAACAACTCTGCCCCATGAGCCAGGTCCTTAATGAAGGTTTTTAACATGTAAGAACCTGTACTGATAGGGAGCACCAGTGAAAAAAAAGCTTTCAGCTAGGCTTCATACCACTGGTCACAACTTGAGCACAGCAGTTCAGCCAGCCCTCAACATGCCTGCTCACCATCTACTTTACAGTCTTTAACTCATCAGTATGGGAGGATGTTATGGAGGACAGTGCTAAAAGCCTTGCTAAAGTCAAGATAAACAACATTCACCGCTCTCCCCTCATCCACTGAGCCAGTCATCTAATTGTGAAGGCTGTCAGGTTGCCAGGCTTGTGTTCCCCTTCCATAAATCTATTCTCACTAATTACCTTACAGTTCATGTTTGGTTTTCAGGACTATTTGCTCCCGTACCTGTCAAGAGATCAAGGTAAGAAATGCTTGAAGAGGTGGGCCATACATAGATCTATGGCACACATCCATGAGTGCTGAAGAAGCTGGCTGATGTCATTGTGAAGCTGTTCTTAATTATCTAAAAGGTTATAGCAATGGACAGGATTTCTGAGTGATGGAATAAAACAAGCGTCCTTTCTGTCTTAAAGACAGACAAGAAGAATAGGGGGATCTACAACATAGTCTTACCTTGATCTTACTTTCTCATCCAAGGGTTATTCGTCCTTGCTGTCGCATTTTCCACTGGCCTCAGGGGCCTGCAATCCCAAAGGCCGGTCTTTCCACTAGAGACCAAAGCAAAGAAGACATGAAGTACCTCAGCTTTCTCCATGTCCTTTGTCATGTGGATTCCTGTCCTGCTTGGCAGCAGGCCCACTCTTCCTCTGATCTTCCTTTTGCAGCTGCAAGACCTGTTGTCCTCCATATCCCTTGCCAGGTACACCTAGGGGGATCTGCTTTGGCTTCCCTGTGCCACATTTGCACAAGATCTCTACATCCCCCACAGGTTACCTGTACCAGCAGCCTTCCACACAGATTTTTTCATGGTGGTGCACGGCAGAAAAAAACCTTCCACCCACCCCACGCCTGCTTCATGTGTTTTTATGTCTGTTCTGTTCTCCTACAGAGCTCCTACATGCTGAAGAAGAAACACATCAGTTGGCAGAGATATGTAACAGTGCTTGGATGCACATTATCACTTGATCAGCAATGCAAACCCATTCCCACAGAAACTTCTGTACTAGAGCAAACATTGAGACACTCAGTAGCTGAGCCTGCTACCTGAATGGGGTGCTCAGGCATTTGGATTTTGACCAACCTCTAATATTAAAGAACAGACTGACAATTTTTAATAGGCCATTTTTTATTGAGAGTTAAGATCATGTTTCCCCATGGTGCACAGAACGCACGATGAAAACAAAATACAGAAGATCACTTTAGTAAATACACACTGGTTAAGCAATGCTACTTTTTGGCAAAGTGCTGTATTTTGTCTGTTTTCAGCTTGTGTTAAACTATAAAAAATAAGAGCCAGACATTCTTCCATATCAAAAGGACTGCTACAAATAGAGAAGTGGCTCTGGAGAGAAGCTGCCATATATGCATAGACTGATGTACAGTATTAATCCTAACTGAAATGTCCCTTTTGAATCTTCAAGTTTGCTGTGTAAAAGGCACAGTTTAAAATGCAAATCTGTCCATTGACCAATACGTATGAAAATACAATTTCAGCAAAATTCATGAATATCAATCAGTATGAGACAGTGCAAGGCCTCCACTTTTTACAAGAAAAAACACACTTTATTACAACTTAAAAAAACCATATAAAAAGCCACACAGCTCACTATTAAAACAGAAAACCAAAACAAATCTAATTGCCCAATAGCTCCAGGCACAAAACAGGGCTAGACCAACATAAATACATAAAACAAATTAACAAAAAGCCATTGATGCGGAACTATCTCACACAATAATATGGTTTCCAATATTACAAATTGAGAAGCACAGCTTTGTGCAACAAAATAGTTTATATCCTGAAAGATATAGGTTTTCATCACCAGAAAGTCATCTAGTAATGTAGTATAAAAAGATCAGTATCTCCCAATTCTAGGAGCAGTCTAAAGTTGCATTTATTTGCCTACTGAGAAGAACAGACCAAGGCTCTCATTGTAATGCCTGGGAGCCTTACACCCTCAGCTCCATCTCCCTGTTAAGAGCTAAGGGATTACTTACTCCTTCCAACACAGGGAGGTGGAGACTCCATCTTCCTTCATTTCACTTTAAGAAAATTAAAGCTGAAGGAAAGTATTTACTTTTATATAAAGAAAAGTAATACAGGAAAGCAAAGAATTTTCCTGAGCTAGAAAGTTGGCAGTGAGGAGACGGAAGTTGAAGCCAGACAAAAAGTTGGAGTGATAAAGGTAGATAATCTGAGGCAAGTAAGAGTACTTGTGAACAGGTAAGAGACTGGTGAAACTACAGCTATCTGCAGATAAAGTATTTGGACCACAAGAGAATTGTTGTATGGACATGGGCACATACTGCTGAAAAGAACAGTAACAAAATCTGTTTTGGAAACTCATGATGTTACTAATTTTATTTTCTCTCAGTGTCCATGTGAATTCAGTGTGGGGAAAAAAAAAAAAAAAAAAAAAAAAAAAAAGAAAAAAGACTAGTGTGTCCAGGAATGCACCTCTTGCTTTTATACATTTAACTACTTTTCAACATCCCTTTGCAACAGTCCTAACTAGTTTCAGTGAAGCAACACATCTGCAGTGAAACAGAGGTTATAAATGCTGTTTCCTGTATGCCAAGTAGGTTCTACTACGATTCCAGCTGCAGAATGTGTAACAGTACCACTACATCAAGGTCAATCTGAATTGCTGGGGTTTTGCTTCAGTGAAATTGAAGCATTAGGCTGAATTTAAAATACTTCATAGGTCTGGAATAATTCACATTATTGATCTTGCCTGATTTCAAAGACTCCCCACATCACTCCTTATACCAACTTCTGTATAAGGACTACTGGAAGACACAGTTGAGTGTAATGTTAACACTTTAATGCCCTAGGCACTAAACATATGGGAAAACACAGTAAGTCACATTAAGCACTGAGAGAAAGGAGGATAAACTTAACTTATCATTCCCCCCTTCTTTCAGTGCAGATTTCTGCTTCCTCACCTCCACACCTATTTAATCCACTTCCCAGACTGATCTATCAGGGTTCACCATGCTGTATGGCTGCTGTGTAACACAGTTTTTGCTTACATGTGAACTTTAATTCACCTGTAGCTGTAGTTGGCAGTGCCTGCCAAATTTCAAAATATCTTGCACAGTGTTCTTAAGAAAACTACTTGTTAGTTTTGAATGGCTTTTTTTTCTTGTTGGCCCCAGTCCTGCCTCCAATGAGCTAGGAGAACCACCACTGCTGACCAACTTTTACACACCCTGTTATCGCTGTGTTTAGTTCTGTAAGACTGTTTTCCAGCATGTCCTTCTCCCTGCCTCACACTGCCCTTCATTTCCAGTCCCCATTAACTTGGACTTCATTTTCATAGAGAGAAAGAGAGAAAATTAGGAGTACTTCTAATAAAAGCCTCCTTCTAGCTATTTTTGGGCTACTCTCAATCTGTAAATATCAAGACAATCTAACAGCAACTTGTAGCTCAGAAATAGCTTTCCATCAGCAGTCAGCTACTGATGGAACTAAAAGAACAGTCAAGCCACCATCTTTTTTCTTTAACTAGACTAGAGATTAAACGAGATAGGGTAGGGGAAATACATGTATCAAAGACAGAAAGGGTTAGAGAAAGGAGTAAGAACTCAAACTGTACCAAGTAAAACCCAGTTCAGTTCTCTGTGTGTTCTGCATCTGCACTTTACCCATAGGTCCACTTTTCTTTCCACTCCACTGTGAGGTACTACATCTGTAACACCAGTGCCATATCATACCGCAACAATATTGGGGGGACATTTAACCCTCTTCCAATATCCATATCAAGTACCCAACACACCTACACAGACTCCACTAACACAAGTAGGTACTAGGCAATTTAGGTGAGATGTCCTTCTTGCAACAGCTCAGCACAGCTATGTAATATCCACTGGCAGCTATAGAATTTCCTTGTTAGAAAGTAATCATATATGCTGAATACAGACAGATACACAAGCTGTCAAGTACTGGTCATTAAAGCATACAGCTAACCTCAATTTTTCTAACTCCATTTTGATTAATGCAAAATGTAACTGATTTCCATCTCAGTTAAGTTTCTTTAAAATACTAAGAACCCATCTATACATCATAGTTTATAAAACAGCACACAAACTATCATACTGATAGGCTTCCAAGACACTGATATTTAACATCAACATTCAGAACTCGCTGCAAGATGTTTGGAGATTTATGTGTCTTTTCAAAAGAATGCAACACTAGTTACGATTGTGTTTGAGGGATTGACAATCAGCTTCAGATTGACCACACTTACCTACACATGAAAACAAGAGCAACCTAAAAAACAATTAGACCATAGATTAAAACCACAAGAACCATCAGTAATTGAACTGACGCTGGCAAGGCTGGTGAACAAACAGTCCGTTGTGCTTGATTTGCCGAGAGTGGCAATCTCTGGTAAGGTTTTGGCGACGGAGACTGTTTCTGCTGAGACAGTGTCTTTCATTATGTTCTTTTATCCAGTGGGTAGGACGAAAGCTCTTGTTTTTTTCCAGAAAATTTGAACGAGTAGCAAGAGCTGTGACATAGCAGTGAACACGCTGTCCTGTTTCATTTCGGGCCTCCAGTCTAGAAATGTAACAATAGGATGTCAGTCATTATGGAGGTGCACTGGAAAGACAAGTAAAATAAAGGGTAGAACATGGAGATCAACACCCAGCCTAGCCTTTCAAAAGGGCACCCTTATTCTACTGGACATAGATTTGGGCTGAGGAGAGCTCAAGCCACTTACCATACTGGTAAGTAATGCGTAGCGCTGCCAACTCACTGTTTGTGTGAGGGCTCCACAACAGCCTTTGGACTTCCAGCATCTTACACTATATTGTGCTCCTCCTTCCCCACCCCAACTCCCTAAGCCTGAGATGCAATACACATCAGAAATACAAGGCAACGTGTGTCACACTGCTCCAGCTTTGGAAGACTTGGAGTTATCCATCAGGCAAAGTTTGGGTTTAAATCATCTTGAACATAGGTGGTTCAGCCTGAAAACAGAAGCACACTAATGAAAGTGCATTTCAACTGCCAGCCACACAAGTAAATCCAAACAATGTTCATGCAGAGGAATGGGAAAGATAGATCAGTTGTGACACACACAGGAAATAACTTAGAAGGATTGTTCCTCAATCAGCCCTCTAAATTTCATGAGCAGAGAGTCAGCAGTTTTGGCAAACCCTTCCTTCATCATGCAATAGTGAAAAACAAACCAGCAGCCTATGCAAGCAGGGACTGACATATTGAAAAAGGACTTCCCTACTTGACAGAACAATCACTGGCACTTCCTGAAACTTCCAAAGTAAAGTTAAAAATAGCCTGGCCATTTTAGCAAAGCAAAACCCAAATCTGAGTGCTACGGCTGCTGCAAGACCAGTGGCATCCGAGTTGCTTCCCTTCTCTCTTCCCACCCAGGACCCAACAACCAGCTGTCAACTGGCCAGTGGTGCCCAGGAAAGATGTCTGCAAGATCAGGAACTTGCTCAGGCATGAGCAAGAGGTCTCTTGAGAAGTCTGTTTTTCAGCACTAGCATGACTCTTCTGGAAGAGCTTAAATTGCATTTATTGTATGCAGTCTCTGTAGACATAAATCTGGTCTGCCATGTCCATGGTATGCCCTTTGCAGCCTTACTCTTGGGGGGTGACACAGAAGTGAGCTCTTCTGCCTCCCATCACTCCACACTGGAGGGAAATACTCCTTGTCAGCAAGGGAATACTCCCTGCCTTCTACCTTTTTTTTTTTTTAATTTAAATATCCTAATCTTGCTTTTAGATCCTTGGGTAGCTAGATATGACTGACTGAAGACTAGAGAGAGCAGAACAGCCACGTATGACATGCTGATTTTCCCATTTATTCACTGGATATTGTCCTAAACCTAGCACTTAAAATATCAAAAAAGAAATAAGTGAATACCACAGCACCAATCAATTCACAGTGCATTGTAAATATGTTCTACACAGATTACACCAGTTTAATATAGATGAGGGTACCTGCAAATATGGGCCTACTATTTTCTATATGGGGTGATCCCTTAGCACAATCAACAGTGCTGGAGGTGGAACTTCAAGTGAAGCCATTCTGGGGAAAGCTGTAAGGAGCCAGGAACCACAATTATTGCAACCCATATTTCCTAAGCAAACTCTTAGCTAGCAAAGGGCAGCAACTGCTAATACAAACTGTCGTGGTTTTGTTATGGAAAAATATGACTAATCTGACAAACAGGGGGAAGTTTATACAACATCCTTTTGCTTTGAAAGGAATTTAAAATGGGAAAATAGATTTCCTCCACAAAAGGAGAAAAACTGGTTTAAAGTTGCAGGTAGAAGATACTTAAGCTTATCAAATACCCTTCCAGCACTGGTTTGCAAACCAACACTCTTCTATTTGTCAACATAAAGTGAAACTGCGATAGCACAGATGGTTTGAATTGGCTAAAAGGCCACATACTCTTTCAAAATGTAGCATTTTGGTACCTTAGTTGCATTTGGTAGCCTGGCACTAGCAAGCCCTGTGCACTGAGAGAACAGGGCTGACAATTCTCCATTGACATTGTCAATATGGAGTTTTAGAGGGGCTGTGTCTTAAGCCAGACCATCACTATATACATTCACTGCTGCACTCTCACCAACTATTTTGCTAGAAAGCAGAAGTGTTCTGCTAATTGCACTGCAGAGCCAGACCTCACAAGAAACATTACAGGCTTCAGACCCCACCCCAATTAATATTTCAGTAATTTTTCTGCATTTAGCATTTTGGCTTGTTAAAGCAGATGTAGTTAGGCTTGATCAAGTAACATCATTTGGCATAAAGGTTAGTCCTAAAACCAGTATTGCTTTGGCAGACAACGCTCTAAAGGAAGCAGTGTTGCTAGCAGCCTGATCAAACAAAAAGCACTGTCCCAAAACATGAGTACTTACTGTGCCAGTGTGCCTTAAGCAGCTTTTCTTGGCCCTACAATGTTAAATGGCCAACCATTAAACCACTAGAGACTTCAAAACAGCTTTTGAAACTTACTACATCAGTGTAATCAATGTTCCCAGTTTCTGCAGTCTACCTCAGCTTTAGACTTGTCTCGTCCCAGTTCTGCCACCCAAAGTAACCCATACAAGAGCCCAGATCCTTTGACAAAGCAACAGCACAGAACGTAGTGTGAAGAAACTTAATTACAGGCCAGCTGAAGATCACCATACTTTCAGCTTCCCCCCACATTAAAGCAGCTTAACTGTACTGTATAATATGAGACAGGATTATTCTCCAGAAGAATTTATACCAGTATCCCTATTTTAGTCACTGAAAAGTCAGTATCCAACTTTGAGTGTTACACTGCAAATTGGTATTTTAGATAAACTGGTTTACTGTCCAGGGCATGACTTGCAGCCTCCAGTTCTTCTGCAGATTACTTCAGACCCTCACTTTAAAGGTGCTGTGCACTCATATTTTCTACCTGTTTAAGTTAAGCTAGACCCCTGATGCTTAACATCATAAACTGCCCTCTCCAATTATACAAATCCTCCACTCCAAGACCAATAGTATCAGCACTATACTTCAACATTATACAGCAGCATGCCATCTCAAAGTCATCTGTTTCTTTGAACTAAGAACTTAAAATACAGCAAAGAGCTGATCACAGAAGTCAGTAGGCAGCAACTCCACCCCTACACTCATTTCTTCCTTTATATCAAAGCTTAGTATACTATGATTTATTTCTCTTTTTATTTTTCTGTTTATTTTGTTCTCTTTTTTATTATTGCTTCTAGACATAAGGAAAATAAGCTGTGATGAAAAGCCAGTCTTTGTTATTAACTGGGATTCACAAAACACCCAGTTATTTCAAAATCAATGAATGCATGGGCACGTGTGGGGTCATAGTGGCAAAGAAACACTATTTGTATACGTCTAAATATACTATATTTGTGTAGCTGTACACACAAACACCAAATAAGCAGTGCACGGCAAACGTGCCTCTGCAATAACCCCACATGGTCAGATTTTTAGGACCCAAAACCAAAAAGCACAACTTCTTACTTTGCTAAAAGTAGAAGTTTGCAGCACAAATATTTACAAGTTTTGTGAAATATTTCAAGTTGCTTTTGTTTCACAAGCTGCTTGTGGAAAAATTTAATCCTATTCTTATCTATCACTATGTTGAGGAACAAAAAACACCCAAAAAACCCAAAAAAACCCCCATCCAAACCCCAAACCCCTAGATTTCATCTCACAAGGTGACTGAAAGGGTACTAACCGGCAGTTATGAAAGAAACACATAGCTGTGAAGGGGGCAAAGTGCTCTCATATGAACATTACTGGATATACAGTGAACTGCCAGCAGTTTCAACAAGACTGGAAGATACTCTAAAAGGGAGTAACTAGGCTCCATAAATATTCATTGAAGTATCAAAATAGCATACCCAGCTGTTTCCCGACACAGCCATCTTGTATTAACATTTTTCTGAGCAGACAGGCAGCCCTGACCACCTTGTGTAGCATTCATGCTTTATTCACCTGCTCTGAAATACGCTGGAAAATTCAGTATTGAGTGTCTGAGCTGATCAAGTAGAAACCAGATATTTTCAGGAATAGAGCTGCTTGACAAGAGCATTCACACATACCTGGGACTACCTGGGCTGTGAAACTCTTCATCTCCACATCCAGTCTCATTAAGGCTGTGACAGGCATTATGGACAGCATACACAGACATGCTGGGATGCTCTATTAGGAGGTTCTCCATCGGACTAGTTTCCACTTTGATAGTGGTCAATCCACCTGCAGTAAAACATGGGGGAGGGGTAATAAACCAGCTCTCCTCCATAGGACATGACTCAAACTGGATGAAGCAAGACTCGCTGGCCTCCGGCAAGTGTTCCAAGGGAGACGACAAACAAGAGAAGACAGGCGAGCCATCCGTGGTTGATTCTTCAACAATGTCTGCTTCCTCCACAGAACAATTAGTGCAAGTGTCTGCTGTAGGTGACCATTAGTCAGTGGAGAGGAACCCACGGATATTGGTGATCACAGGAGGTCGAAAACAACAAAGTTGCACATGGCCAAAAACGGAATATGGAAAGAAAAAAAAAAACAACAAAGAAACAGAAATAAACCTCTCATTAGCACATACACAAGTTTTTACGTTTTAAAAGCAGGAGAGGAAAAAAGGCAAGCCATGTTAGACACGTGAAGCAACTGTTATCGGTAAAGCTGTATAATTGCGTAACAAGTCAAATCTACTTTATCTGTACAAGTGGTTCTGCTGAACCTGTGTCAGGCTTATAAACCTGACATCATTCTTCTCACCAGTTTACACAACATATTTTAGTACATTTGTTTGGAAGACACCCTCTAATCCCACACTGGTTTTACTCAGATAAAAGTTCTCCAAGCTACTGGTTTGTTCACTTGGAAGTAAGACAAACAAAAGCCAGAGCATGACAAAGGCAGAGCTCATGTTTGACAGACATCTTACCTATAAAGTCAACCAGAATCCACTCGTCGTCTTCTTTCTCACTGAACTCTGGCTCTTGGCTGGACAAGCTATCAATCTCTCCCATGAGCATGTTATTTAACCTCTGAAACATTACTAAGGCAGGAACAAGACTTTGGCTGGTAGGTCTTTATATCCAATGTTCAAGGCACAGCTAACACTGTACTAGCAGAGTGGCACAGACTTGAGATTAAAGTGCATAGATGCTTTATCAGCTTAGGTACGGGACATGCAGAGGCATGACTTGTAAACAGTTTATGTGAACCTGCAAAAAATGATGACAAGGGTCTTAATAACAAAGCAACAGGTAACAACCCTAGGGAACAAGTTAAAAGCCCCCTTGCTAGTGTAGTCAGAGGTACCAGCAAACATTTTCCTCTAAGAGGAGAGGCAGGTTCACTGGCATTCACAATCCCCTCCCACAAAAAAAACCAAACAGAAAACCAAAAACCAACAATAAAAAGGTCTCCCCTAGGAGCTGATTGCCTTTCCCTCAATCCTCCTCCCCACGGAAAGGTCTGTTCAGTTTTCAGTCCCACCTTCTCCTAAGGGAAGGGAGGACTCTTGTACAGGAGCCTTGTGTCTATGCTCGCCAAGGTGCTCCTCCCTGCCTGTCTTCCTTCTGGTCAGAGAGGGATGTGAAGGGCAAGTGCATGTTTTCTGCTCCAGACAACTCATCTGCTTTGTTGACACAGAGGAGCCCATGAGGGCTCCCAGTGAAGCTCAAGGCAGTGTTTCTTCTCTCTCCCATCACACACAGTTCAGGGCCACTGCCTACAAGTCAACAAAGTAGGAAGGCACATCCTGTCTTCAGGTTCAAAGTGCACCACACAGTTACCAGTGGGATCATTTTCACAGCAACCACCCAACTAGTCATGTATGGTAAGTCTAAGGAGCATGGAAAAGTATCATGTATGCTAACTAAACCCAGTGTTTATTTCTCAATACATTTCCCTAAATCTACATGTAATTGGTCACCGTAAGCCTGAACTCTGCATCTGGCAATTAAGATGAAAAATCCCATTAGTACCAAGAAGCTGAATGTTCAAACACGTCAGATCAGCATGCTTACAGCCTTTGATATTTATATATGAGCCAATAAGGAGAAGCCATTAAAGTAGCTAAAAAAGTAAAGACTATGGGAAATATATCCACTGATTTAACTACAAGTTAATTTTACCACAGTAATATTTGAATCATCACAGCATGTCATAATCATTACAGATTAAATACCTGTTTGATAATTAAACACAGAAGAATATATACATGTAAGAGGGTATGAATGCCTGCATTCAGAAAGAGGGAGAAAACACACTACACTAGACAAACCCAACCTTTAAAAGAAGATACAACCCATTAAGATTATTATTTACAACCAGTACACCCAGTATACACCCTAGAACTTTCAGGCCACACTAAAGGGTCATTCGGGCCTCCTACATCATCTTATCCCAGGACACCAGACCCCATCACCTACTTGTTCAATGCAAGGACAAGCACCTGCTCCATACAGTACTGCTTTGGTACACATTTATACAGTTTCCTCCTTATTCAAATAGCACAAAAGAATAGGAGTAGAATTTAAAGTAGTCTTCAGCAGCAATATGAAAAGGTACAGCAACACTCAAGAAGTTATGCACACTAGTTCCTCAACAGAAACTATCAACTACAGGAAAAAACAAGACCAGAAATAAGTGGTTCAGCTGCAGTTGTGAAAAAAGTCTATTTTTAAGGACGACACTTGAAAATGAAACGTCAGGGCTCTCTTTAGGAGAGCTACAAAAATGATCATGAGTCTAAAGAAAAATGATAAAATTTAAAAATGGAAAGACTCAAGAGAGGGAAGGAAAAAATTACAACAGTAGTAAATTATGTGAAGAAAGAAGCAAACATTTATTGCCTTCTTCTACACTCAGAGCAAGCAGAAGTGGCTTTAAACTACAGTAAAGTTCAGCTTTCAGTGGTTACCGGCAGGAAACACTTTTAACCATTAAGGCTGCTAAGCCCTGGATGGGTTACCTAAGGAAATGCCAAATGCCCACAGTGTTCCTAAGCACCTTCTTGAGAAGGTCTGAGTGCTTCAATTATAGGCAGAGCTTACCACGGATAAGGAAATGAACCCTTGAGCGAAAGCTTGAAGTCTGTAGCTTTCCAGCTACCTTCCACTTTCCCTAACCCTCTCCTAGCATAAAGCCTATGAAGAAAAGAGTTTGTTTTTTCTTAAGGCTAACTAGGAAGCCATCGCATAGCAGCTGATCAGCACTGGCTTTCCCTGTACTCCCACACGCATGTGTTGCCTCCTTCCTAGATCAAGCCTGAAGGTACCTTCAGGCAGAGGCTGTCTTTTTGTTGTTCTGTGCAGAGTGGAGAAAGATGAGAGCTCACACTCCTACATTAAGTCTCGAGGCATCAGAGCAACATCAAATAATTAGCTTCTAACAAGCAAAGGAGAGATCACTGTTCCTGAGAACATAAGCTAAACAAACCTCAGCTTTTGACCCACAACTGTCTTTCTATAGATCAAAAGCAGTCTGCCCCATTTTCCCCTTCCCCCACCCCAAGGAGGATCCAGAAAAAAACATCTGAATCATTTAGAGACCGGTTGATGTTTTGACATCCTTTTGGACAAATGCCTTTATAAAGGCTATGCTCGTGTGCTAATGTGCAAGTCAGGCGGCGACCGAGAAGTTACACTGTTATCCAGGGCCACCGTCCCAGGAGGAAAACGGGACAGAGACCGAGAGAGATTTTCAAGTTCTTAGACAGGAACTATTAGCTGCAGGAAAACACAAGGCTGGGAAGAACTGAGTCAGCTGTAGCAATGATTAAGAGGCTGTTACAGATAACACATCGAATGAATGTCAACAATATCGCTGAATTAAAAAGAAGTATTTTACTCCCCTTTTTTTCTAACCTAGCAAAGGAGATGGGGTACGTGCTAAGCAAAAACCAAACAAAACCCAAACAAGACGCCCCCCCAGTCACCGTGCAGTTCTCTGTCGGAGCGAGCCGACCCCTGATCCCCCCGTGCCCCACCTCACAGCTCTTCCACCACCACCAGGAGGCTCCAAAAAGCCGCTCCCAGCGGCGCCGGGGGTGACCCGGCAGCGCCCGCAGCAGCTGCGCACCTTCCCGGCCGCGCTCCGGGGCTGGGCGGGAAGCACGGACGGCACTGCCGCTGCTCCACAGCCGGGAAAAAGCCAAATACCTCCCGGCTCCGACACCGCCCCGGCGGCGAAAAGCCGGGATAGACGCACGGGGAGACGGGAGCTCCGCCGCCGCTGCGGGTTTTCAGCGCTGAGAGCGCAGGACACCATCACAGCTGGGCCAGCGGCGGTGCCCGCGGTGCCCCCACAGCGAACTCACCGGACCGCGGCTGCCCCGCTCCCGTCCCCGGCGGCTCCCGAGCCCTTTGTTGTCACGGCCGCGGCGCTGCTGACGGACCGGCCGCGGCCACGCCCCCCGCGCCTCCGCCAATGGGCGCCGCCGCCGCCTGTCGCTAACGCACGTGACGGGCGGGTGGGCAGCGGAGGGGGCGGGGCCAGCCCGGCCGGCCCCGCCCCCCAGCCGGTCGGCCCCACCCCCGCGCTGGGGGCTCGGGATGGAAGGGACCCTAAAGATCATCCTATTCCAAGCCCTGCCCTGGGCAGGGACACCTACCACTAGACCAGGCTGCTCAGAGCTCTTTTCAACACGAACACGTCTGGCAGTGGGGCATCCACAGCTTTTCTGGGTAACCTGTTCCAGTGCCTCGCTACCCTCATAATGAAAAACTATAAGGTCTCCTTGGAGCCTTCTCCAGGCTGAACAACCCCAGTTCTCTCAGGCTTTCCTCGCAGGAAAGGTGTTCCATCCTGCTAATGATCTTGGTGTCCCTCCTCTGGAGCCACTCCAACAGGTCACAGAATGACAGAATGGGTCAGGTTGGAAGGGTCCACAGTGGGGCATTTGGTCCAACTTCCCAGCTCAATCAGGTCATCCTAGAGCACATGGCACAGGACGGCATCTTGAATATCTCCAGTGAGGGAAACTCCACAACCTCTCTGGGCAATCTGTTCCAGTGTGTGGTCACCTGCACAGTAAAGAAGTTCTTCTTCACGTTCAGGTGGAACTTCCCGTACATCAGTTTCTGCCCTTAGCCCCTTGTCCTACTGCTTGGCATCACTGAGTAGAGCCTGGGTCCATCCTCTTGACACCCTCCCTTCAGATACTTACAGATACTGATGAGATTCCCTCTCAGCTGTCTCTTCCTGAGGTTGAACAGGCCCGGTTCCCTCAGCCTGTCCTCATAAGAGAGATGATCCAGTCCCTTGATCAACTTTGTAGCTCTCTGCTGGACTTTCTCTAGGACTTTCATATCTCTTTTGTGAGGTTCATGTCCTTTCTGTTCTGAGGACTGGATGCAGTACTCCAGGTGGAGTATCACAGGAGCAGAATAGAGGAAAAGAATCACCTCCCTCAACATTTGTAAGGCTGAAGCACCTTAACTGGGCTGTAAAGTTTCCAAGTCACACACCTGAAGCCTTAGAAAACTTGTGCATTGGATCACTTACCCCATTCTTTTCTTTTAGGAAAAAAGAAGAGGCAATGAATGTAAATGCAGCACTTTTCATTTTAGGTGCACATCTCTCTGAAAGGAATTTCCAGGCAGTGAAGTTACAGCCCAGGAGAGCTGGTGTGGCTGTGCTGCACACCTTCAGTCACTTAATACAGCTCTGGATATATCACACAGTTAATAGTCGCTTCAGACTGCAGTGAATGCTGGCCAGGCATATATCTGCACCCTTCAGAAGATGGTGAAACGAAACAGTGATGTCTAACCATAACAATTTAGGATTTTTCATGGTTTCAATAGTGCTGAGGAATGACTTATTGCAAAATAATAACATTTTGTACTAAAATACAAGGTGTGCAGCATGAGAGTGTTATGGTTGCTGGAGTCCAGATAAACTTCTTGAGCTTTTAACCTCAGTGTTTAAAAAAATCCTTTTTTGTCAATTTTTTTCTCTTCTTTTTTATTGTTTCTTCTTTATTTTCTATGTAAAACAAAATGGGGAAAGTAAAGTTTGGAAAAACACTGCAAAGTTCCTGTGTAAATTGACTGAGAAAATGCCTAGCTGTACAATCTACAATATTTTTGCAAAAACTTCAGATGTTTGGTATTTGATGATACTTTTCTAGGCTGAACTAATCCTTCCTGAATTATGAGATCAACTCTATTTTTATAATGTCAGCATGATCAAGGGGCATAAACTGATTGTATGTTTGATTGAACTTCCAGTTTATAAGTTGAAAAAACGAATGAGAACGCCTACAAAGTCTCTTCGATTTTCAATGACAGTGGCTCCACCACAGAAGGGGGAGGGGAGATGGCAGAAGCAGCGCATGTCTGCAAATTCAAGATAGGCGAGACAGAAAATTAAATGTGAAGAATAAATGCCCCAAAGGACTAATCTGTATTGCAAAATTACATTGTGTTAGAACACGTTAATTAAGGCAATACAAACCACTTAGTGTAGACAAGAACTGTCATGTTTGGCAGCTGGGTTACTTCAGGTCAACAACAACAACAAAAAATGTTAAAGCGATAGTCTTTGTTTATACTGACTGTTATATTAAGCACTACATGTTAATCAATTAACATAATGTATTTTTCCAGTATAGGCAAGCCCTAGGAAACCTTAGGTTGTATTTGAAATGCAGACTCCTAATGAAGTTAAAAAGTCACTCTTTATATTCTTGAAAGTCCCCTAAGAAGTAATTGAAGGGATAGAACCTCTCCTCTTTCTGCAGTATTCATCTCACTTATTTCTTAATTCTCTATCATCACAAAGTGGTGGAAACAATGAACTTGCTTATTTTTTCCTCCAAATAACGCTGGCAGGAAAAAGGCAGATCTGAAAGCTGCCTCTCTAGTCAGCCTGGCAACCAGCA
Organism: Platyrinchus mystaceus; assembly: GCA_035041135.1. NCBI lineage: Eukaryota > Metazoa > Chordata > Aves > Passeriformes > Tyrannidae > Platyrinchus > Platyrinchus mystaceus. The sequence continues at coordinate 129,041,432 of JAWWLV010000088.1, forward strand.
TGCTTTCGTTCCATATCTGACTAGTACTTAGGTATATAAATGGTTTACAATGAAATAACTTATGTGTGTGGACTCGAATACCTGCTGACCAAGAGCCCAGGTATTTCATCCTGCACTTACTGAGGTCAGTGATAAATTTTCTGTAGCGGTGGGGGTTGTGGCTTTATCCAAAGTCTTTCAAATCAATTAGCCTTTCTATTGATTCTAATGGTTGTTAAATCAGGCCCTCAGACAGCAAAAGAAATACAATAACTTAAGTCTGGGGCTTGCTGGATGCAAAAGCTGAGTCAGAAACTGGCCTTCCCTTAAGGAATTTGACTCATATTTGTATTACAGAAAATATTCTGAAAAGATCTCTGGAGCAAGGGAACCGTTCATATTTCCAATAATACATGCCCTTGCATGATTCTGAATTTATTGGTAGGAGTTAGCAGAGAGTCCATTGTGCTGTGTGCTCAGTGGCAGCTTAATGGCACAGCCATCACTGCTCTCTGTGTCCTGGGAATAGTAAACGACTGGGCAGCAGTACTCTGTTATTTGTATTGATTTTTCAAGATCCTACACATTAATGCAAGGCATGACCTATTGTCCAGGTTCCCACTGCGATGAAATACTACAGCAGTATTTAGCAGGCACAATATATGTCAAGCCATGGAGTACAGAGTGACCTTCCTACCACAAGACCTGTGAGTTACAATGAGTGCATTGAGCTTATAACAAAGCACTGCCATGTGTTGTGCCTCTTGGAGAGGCCCTATTCTGCAGACATGCCTGTTTAAATGGTAGGTGAGAATACAGATCTATCTCTGTATTGGAAGCACTGAGTAGCAGGAGGGAGAACCACAGCAAACAGAACTTGCATAGACTGAAAAAATAAACTCCCTCTAGACTTTGGACAAGATACATCCTCCAGACAAAGATAAATAAAAATTCTTTCCAAACAATATGTAACAAACAGCTTGGTATCACTATGAGTGATTTGTGCAAACACATCCATCATTCCCACACGGAAAGCACCTGGCATATCTTTACAGGAACCTGCACACCATTCACCTTTGCTGACATGTGTCATTGGTTTAAGGTCAGTGCAGCACAGCTACCAAAACCAAAGTTTCAGTTTAATGTTCAGTTAAAACCTGATGCCCTGAACCTAACCCTGATTAAGACAAAGTCTAAAGCCTTCTGCTCCATGGCTTCCATCTGGCTGTGGCAGAAAGTCCTGTGCTGTACAGGAAGAGATTCTGTGTGACTCTGAAAGATCACCGCTGTCAGAGAGAGTTTGGTCTCTCCTACTGAATACATTATGAAGAAATATCTGGGGTTATAATTTTAAAAATATCTCAAGTTTATGAATAATCACAACGAAATACTGTTGTGTTGGTTTGCTTTTTCTTTTCCTATGGAAAAGATACTAGCTGCTGTTCAAAAAAGCCCAAGCTTTTCTGTCCAATTTTAGGTACAAACATTTCAAACCTGCTGTTTAAAGCATGAATAGTCTGAAGAGATCCAAGTTTAAAAAAGCACAGTCTGACATTTATGTCCTTGTACAAATGTCAATCCCATTTTTGAAGTGGACTTCTAGATTTAAACTTCAGTCCCAACTAAAACAGGCACTTCCTTTACTGCTCTTCTTCCCCGACTTAAGTTAGTGAAACGATTTCTGCAACATTGGCTTCAAAATGACAGATTGATTGTTTCTGCTGTAAGTCACAAGTTTCTAATGCTATTTTCCCAAACAGCGAGTTACAAGTTTGAGTAAGAGCAGGCCTTTCCAGACTTTTATGCAAAACAGGTGTTAAAGACCTGTTTCTTGTATTTCTAGAGCATGAATTCAGCAAATTCAAGAATCCAATTTTGACATGAGTAGGAGCCTCATGATTTGGCTGAGCAAGATCCAAGGAGGCAGAAGTTACTGGATATGATCCTCTAAACCAGAGTGAAAAAGTTGAGGGATTTCATTTTCTGTGGAAGAACTATTACCTTAAAACATCCAACCTGTTGTCCTTTTCAGCAGAGTGCTGGTTAGAAAAAAACTCCTTTTCCTTTGAAACTGTCAAAACGCAAATCCTGCTTTTCGTATTGTTTGAGAGCAAAACCAGGTATAACTCTGTCTTCAAATTGCCATTGGCAGGAAGCCATTGTAAATCACAGCCAGACTGAAAAAATAATGGTAAGTCTTAGCCACGCTTTGAGCTCTTTTCTTCCACTTTGTCAAAATAAAAATCCTCTCAGAAGTCAGTACAGATTTTGATGGTATGAATAGCTCTGCTTTTTTCTAGAGCACCTTCAGTGGCAGCATTTGAATTGTTAGCTTGGGCTGGAGCGTGCCAGGCACCACAGCAGGTAGTGCCAGCCAGCAGGGAGCCAGGGACAGATGCCTCATCTTGTGTCATTACGTGAACGATTTTTCTTCTGAGCCCACAGGCATTCATCAAACATTTTCCAATAGGATTTTCTGTCCTCTCTCATATTTGTCACTTGTACTAGGAAAAGTACAGCATATTTTCACTGTTCTTGACTGAACCTGTCCTCTCCTTCAGAACTCAGTAAGAAAAGACCCTATTGTACCTCTGGGTACACCCAGGAATCATAATCTTCACTGTTCTCTTCTTTGCCATGTGATTAGAGAGCCTTTTCACAAGCACACTTCCCACCAAGCATAGTGTTCTTAACATCCAACATGGGAAATGACCCATGAGTTTTTGACTATGGCATTGAACATGCATCTGTTACATTTATGAAATTCTTGCATGCTTCAGATGTTGACAGATTATTACCATGGCTATTAACCCTTCATCTTTTTTGTTCTTCATTCCAATGGTGATGTTAGGATGATAGGCACCCCACAGACAATGTATTGGCAAGTCTGCTTGATAAGCTACTACAGGTTGAGTTTAGAAGGTACTTACCTTGCTGATACAATTTATTTTCCTATGTTGGATTTATCTTTTTAATGATTGTCAGTTAATGTTCACTGAGAGAATAAGTAATCTCTGTCTGTAGCATATCTATGTTTTAAATCACATGGGAAGGACGGACAGTATGCAAGAGTGCTTCCTCCTTAAATTGTTCAGCCCCAAACGTGTTTTGTTCTGTGGCTAGCCAGGCTTGAAACCCTTCCTTGAATTTTTTCTGCACAACCACAGAGTCAGCAGACACACTGTTCACATCTCTGAGGCATTTTTAGTCTCACCAGTGATCCATTTGTTTCCTTTCAGCTCTCCCACTGATTCATATGCTTCCTAAAATAGTGAGCACTATCTTTGTTCTGTTGTGATGAGTTACAAAAGAATTAGCAACATCAGTTTAGCACCAAGTAATATGAATCACATTATATGCTTAGATGTGCTTGGATTTCAACTGTAAGATTCCATCTAATTGCAAATTACCAGTATTTTTGAAAGTATTCTTAGCCTTTTCAGGGTACAAAGCCACACACCATACTTCTGCATTGTTATTTTTTTCAGCCACAGATGTTTCTTGCAAATACTGAGTCCAGTGTTTCTCAACATAACTCACATCAGTCCAAATAGATTATAAAAAAAGGCCAAGTACTTCTGAGAGAAGATCAAATAATGTCTATTGCAATGAAGCTTGGGGTGATCACAGTAGATAAAAAAGATGTGACGTTTCCTGCTTCCAGGTCTCCTGTACTGCATTGGTAACAAAACCACTCAATACTTCACTGTGTCCTTAGCTTGCATGTTCCAACCTCATTTTAGCATGTTATATATACAAATATATACGTGTGTCTCTGTATTTCATAATTTATGCAGTGTATTACAGTATATATGAATGTTTATGTAGCTCACAAATATGAATGCCAGCACTTTGTGCCTGCTGAGCATGGCTGAATGAATAAATAGCGTGGGAGGTCTTGTCTGTGGGGTTAAGCATTTCATGGAAGCCAGGTGCAGGCATCATTGTTGCATACTGAATTGCTGCAGCTCAAGATCTGGTATTACAGTCATCTGAGGAGCTCTTTTCAGATAACATTTTAAAACTGGCTCTGCACAATAACAAATTAATGAGGTCTCAGTCTCAAGATCTGTGCTAATGAAGCCTCCAGGCAAGGGACAGATTGTACCACATGCCCTTCCAGTCTGGAAAAGTCAGTGTTCATAGAAAGGTTTAGCTTCCCTACACAACAATATAACTCCCCAGATGACATCAAGGATTGTAGTAAAACTTGCCAGCGAGGTCATCTTGTCCAGCCATTACAGCAAGAACCCTGTAGTTCCAGATTTAGTTGTTAACCTGTTGCCTGGCTTCGGGCAGACTATGCAACTCAGCCTAAGTTCCTCATAGGTAGGATGTGGTCAGATAGTCAGGCACTCCACTGGGATGATGCAAGAGAGTAGTTTGCACTTAACCCTTTTTACTCTAGGCTGTCTAAGAACTTTTTAAATGGCAGTAAATTGTTGTAAAGGTGCTTGGATAAGGTGAAGTAGAGATGCTCCTGGGGTATTCTTCCAGCTGATAGTTCAGCATGTGTGGTCCAAAACACAGAGAAAGTAAGTTAGTATGCTTTGATTCTTAAACATATACACCAAAACAGCACTTTCTTGGCAATGAGTGACAGTGTGATAGAATGTGACAACTTAACAGTGACACCCTCAGTCTCCAAGCGCCTGGTATTCCCCAGGGCTGAACCCCAACAGCTGATGTGCTAAGACCCATTTGCCTCACCTGTGCCAGTGCTTCAAGACAGGCTACCTGATGTGTTTTAAAGATACATCTTTCATCCTGCTATGGTGAAAGTGCTCAAGTATTAGAAATGCTTTTTTATGAAAAAATTCCTGGCAGAAGCAGGGCCTTACAATGTCTTCCAGGGTTTTTGGAAAAACATCATGATTGGTTGTGACAGAGTGAGGAATATGCTGTGAGAAAACACACAGTTCAAGAGAACAGCTAAATAAAAGACACTGAAGTTGAAAGAGCCCTTTTTCTCTGTGCCTAAATTTTGGACATATTATCGCTCAAATGTCAGTGTTTGAATTATTAAGGTGGTGTAATGAGATGTAATGGCCAGAGCTGCAAGGACAGTAAACATAACTGCGTTATTATCGGGACAAGCTGAGCTTCCAATGGTGCAACAGGTCAAACAGCTATAATCACACCACCGTACCTGGAACAGGATAAGTGAAGGGGCCATGTCCACGCTGCACATGAACATACTGTACCTGGGCTCTGGGACTATAATTAGAGCAAAGCTGGAGGTTTATAGATCCCAGGCACAAATCAACATGATAAAACTAAAAAAAAAATTTGAAAGTTAAGTTGGAAGAAATACAAGTACTCGACTCAGTATTCAACTGAGCAATTTTGCATTAGTTAACTACACAGCTGGGATTGTTAGTGAAAAAAAACCAGGGGGCTATTTAGGAATATGAAATCCAATATTTTATGTCTGGCCCAGAATAACCCACTGCAAAAAACACAGACTGAGGAGCAAATGAGTAGGGAGCAGCCCTGAAGAAATATTCTGGATGTTGCATACTCTTTCAAAAAAAGCAAACTACATACTGAGAGGTACAAATATAAATAGAGGCAATAAAATATATGAAGTGATTCTTCCACTTTCCTCAGTACTGGCAAAGATCAGCTGAAGCTCAGCGAGCCTGGCTTGGGCCACCATACTTGAGTGACATAAAACACTCATCAGGCTACAGAGGAGAGCAACGTGTATGATCAGAGCTCTAGAAAAGCACAACTTACATGAGAAGATTGAAGAAACAGGGAATGCTGGCTCTGGTGAAGAGAAATTTAACAGAAATATGACAGCAGTCTTCAAAAATAAAGATACTGCAATTTAATAAGACATTCCATTGCAGCAGAAATAGACTTTGGTTAGACATCAGGAAAAACTTTCTAAAAATAAGGCTAATGATACATTAAGATAGATTGCCTTGGGGATTGTAAATCTTTTAAAAAGAGATCAGATAAAACTTAGCCAGTAATGACAGAGATAAAATTTATCCATCTGTAGAGAGTGGGATGGTGCAGATGAGATCCCTTTTCATCTCTATTTTCCATGATCATCCACAAGATGAGTGTTTGGGGTTTTTTAAAGACTTGCTTGTTTACTCATGCTATTCAATTGCTTCTTCATCTTAGAAATGGAATTCCCATTATTCAGTCCCAGTCAGCACTGACTTCAGGTTTTTCTTGTATTCCATAGCAACACAGTGTGCCTGTTCAAGGTGTAAAGACATCAAGATGAAGTTTAAAACTGTGTTAAATTAATAACTTTGAAGCAACAGTCATACCAGACAAAATACTTATCATTGGCTTCAAATCAAAAGAGCTACTGAAAACAAGTCCTAAGTCATCAGACTTGGGTAATTTGTGGGGTCCTTTTGACACTTCAAAGAGACCAGGTTGCTTGGATGATATGTGTAAGTTTACTGGGACAGGCAAGATGGAGTCAGGAGTAAATAGATTTGGATCCACTCTGCCAAGCAGTTGTTCCCACTCTTGCAACAGGGGAAGCAGGAGATCTATCACCTTTTCACTATGCTGCCAGCACCATTGACACTCCTATACCTATCCATATCCACTGCCAACAGGGACCCCTGGTGGTCTAGCAGTTAAGATGTAGCACTCTCACCGCTGAGGTCGCAGGTTCGATTCCCGATCCTGCTTCAGGGATATTCCCCCAGGTAGATGGAGCTCGTCAGCCCCTAAGGCCATCCATCTAAGAGAAGGTCACTCTAAACAAACCTACGTCC
>JAWWLV010000088.1:129065113-129084049 GCA_035041135.1 Platyrinchus mystaceus
TAAGATCAGACCTGCATTTAAACTAAAGATCTTTGAGCTCCTGGACAGGAAAAGCTGCAGTTTGTCTAAACCTCAGTAGCTGAATACAATTGACATAGATTCATAGGTAGTTAGGTTTGTGGACCTGCTGAAAAACAGGCAGTGAAATGTGGAGTCTTCGTCCAAATATTCATCTGCATTGTTCCTGTTAAAATCCTGGGAAAAGCGGGACACTTGCTGTAACTCTGGGTTAGAACAGTGCAGTTTCTGCAGGATTAGAGAATTTCTCTTGTTGCTATTTTGGTTTCACTCAGCCTAATAAAATGGCCTGGGTTGGAAAGGACTTTGTAGATCATCTAGTTCCATCTAGTTCTTGTAGATCATCCCTGCCATGGACAGTGACACCTTCCACTAGACCAGGTTTCTCAAAGTCCCATCCAATCCAGCCTTGAACACTTTCAGGGATGGATGCAACTCTGCTGCAACTCTGAGACCACAAAAATTAGTCCTTTCCAAAGAACTGTGGCCTCTCCCTGACTCTGCCTCCTTCAAATGTGACATAAAGCATAAGTGAGCATTTGTTCCTGTCTGTCAACACTCATGTTTAGATAAAAATTGAGATTTAAACTAAGGTACACTTTGTTTAACTAAGAGAAAACATAGATAATGCCAGGAAATAAAATAAAGAACCTTTTACAGTCACTTCTAGGGAAGACCAGAGCTATTCCTCAGTGTCTCCAGCTCAGATAAAGCATGTGCCTTAGCTACAGCAAAGTGTCGTACAGTTAGAATGAAGACTGGAAAATGTTGTGAGCCTTTTAATGGGATTATGGGAGTTGAAGATGTACTTAGGATTATACTTTAATGCAGACATTAAAGTGCAGAATCACTCGTTTACCATGTCAATCTGTCTGTGCTTTTGCCTTTTATTTCCTTCTCTCTGTCTCTCTTCCAACATACAACAAACTTCTCAGGTACAAGACAGTTTTCTCCCAAAATGCTTTTGTCTCCTTTCTAAGGAGCAACTTTAGTGTAGCCTAACTTATTTTTGCTTCTGAAGATATCCTCTCATTTAGTTGTCTGATTGAGTGGGTCAGGTACAAGTTAGTTGTGGATACGATTGTATGTTTTCTTTCAGCCACTTTTAATTTCAGGCTGCTTATATGTGTGTCAGTGTGGAGTGTGTGCATCAAAGCCCAGCCAGTCTCTGAGCAGAGATGCCCTCTCCCTTCTGCCAACTTCTCCCCTTGCTTTATTGCTGAGCTTGATTCCAAATGGTCTGGAATATCTCTTTGGTCAGCTGAGGTCAGCTGTCCTGGCAGTGTCCCCTCCAAACTCCTTGTGCACTCCCAGCCTCCTCCCTGGTGAGTTGGTGTGAGCAGCAAAAAAATGCCTCGACACTGTGTAATCACTGCTCAGCAGTAACTATAACAGCAGTTCTTATCAGCACCTTTTCCAGCACAAATCTAGAACACAGCCCCATAAAAGCTACTGTGAAGAAAATTAACTCTGTCCCAGCTAAAACCAGTACAGCATTCAGATGTGAATCATTCAGATACTGGCATACCAACTGCAACCCTTTCCAGCAGCTAAGGACCAGTTGTGCTCCTTTCTCACAAATCAGAAAATTGATTTTGAAGTGGAAGAAAGGATTGTCTATCTCTCTAGTAAGATTTCGCCTCATGTATGATTCCTCTAAAGGAAGACCAATATAATACAATCCAAACAGAACTGGTTGTGAAATCAGATGCTGAAAAATAATTCAGAAAGTATTTCTAAGAGCTCTTAAAACTCTGAGCACTGCAGAGCACTGGAGTGAACTGACAATTCAACCTGATCTGGTGACCTTTTCAGTCAAGATGTGATTTTATTTCTGTAGTTTGGCAAATACCTCAAGAATGACCTATTTGAAGACCATGGCTTTACAAATGTCCAGGACCGTCATTGCAATTCTTAGAAAGAAGCATTTGGAAAGACACCTGAACTCACAAGTACTGCAGAGCTGTTAATAGAATTAGCATGTCTTTGTACAACATAGTCAATGTATACTCTTTTTTTGCTGTTGAGTTTACATGAGGATAATTTGGTTTTCCAGAATAAATTCTAATTTGTTATGTTAAAGTGTTCCTGAAGTTTTGTTTATGCCCAAATACTTGCATTTGCATTCCGAAAGTTTTATGCACTAGTAGATAAATAGCCTTTAAAAGTATTTCTTGAATTACTAATAGCACATCTCTTGGTGACTTTAATATACATTTATGCAGCAGCTGTATGAGGTTTTTTCCTGTTGTCTGTCCATTTTGAACATATAAAGAGTGAGGCCTAATTCTCCATTTGTTTCTGGTGGAAGAAGCCAGTTTTTAAAGCTTGAGAAATGAGGACCTGTGTGTTTGAATGAAGGTAGCTTAAAATGGATGTAATGTTCAAATTGCATAATTTAGCAGAATTCAGTTTGGTGCTTAAAGTCTTGACCTGTGACTATTTTAAGGACTTAGTTTACAAAATGATACTCGAGGTGAACAAGTGAGAATCAAACCCAACATCTGTAGTTGTAACTTAAAATTTGTCTTTTCACATACCGAGTACTGTCTCAAGCAGAATTTGTTGAATCAACAAGATCTGGTCTTGTCAAACCTTGAAAAAATATTTACTAATATGATGGATGTAAAGAAGAAGTTGAAAGTGAGCTATTAAGCTAAATGGTGAGAAATCTGCTCCATGAGTCTTGTTTATAAATGTTTATATGTGTGATTATAGCCTTTCTGACAATGTGTCCTGGAAAATTCAATGTGTGTAATTAAGAGGATTGAAGGTAAGTTGACAGAATGAAGTGGTACAGGAAGGAAGTCAAGTACAAGATAAAAGCCAAAAGAATGTATGAATATGAGATGCTGTGGGATACATTTTAAACAAACCCAGAATATTCATTATAATACTTTGTTAGGTTGCTGTCTTTACAGTATGTATTGTTATGTTGTACTGATGTTTTCTTGAAAATGTATAAGGGAAATATTTTTATTGCTTGACTGTGGAGGAAACTGTGTTCTTTTTGGAAAGTGAACATAGTTACCTGCAAATATTTTGTGGGAACATGCTCCAAGAATAAATTATTTGCAAAAAACATTTTTAAAGAAAAGCTTTTAGTTAGCTGGCTTGATGTCCGGTATTTTATCTTTGTGTGCAGCGACTTGCAGTAAATGTCATTTGAAAATTTCTGTATTTGAATTTCTGTATTCTTGTACTAAATATCTAAAACATACTTCAGCCTTCAGAATGCAGTACTACCATCACTTTATATACATTAACATGGAGGTTTTATTTGATAATTTTCAGGCTGTCAAGAGGCATAACTTAACTAAAATGTGGTTCATGAAGATCATTGATGAAAGAGTAAGTATTTACCATTCAGAGTCTGATTCTGGTTTTACTCATATTTGGCTTTTCTTTTCCTTATTTTTATGTGCTTATGTGTAGAACAAAGCTTATGTAATTCACCTTTTCCAGACAGCAATATTTCTCTTTAAAACTGATACTGCTATATGTCTTTTTAATTCTTCCTTGATGCCACTCTTCATAGTTTCTGCTCTTTTCTGGCCAGAATGGCTAATAGAATCCGTTGTTAATTTTTGCTTTAAAATACATTTAATTTGTGAGTTCACATAGATATAGGATCTCAAAAATTAAATGACCTGTCTGAACCTTTCTGCCACACTTTTCTGCTTCTTATCATGGCTGTGGAGTTTTTCCTAAGCAGCGTTGTAAACTGGAGCATTCAAATCACATGAAGTTTAAAATATCCACTCTTTTCTGGGAAAAAACAAGGGGAAGAATTTCACTGATACAGTGATGCTGCTACCAGCTCTGACACAAGGGCAAGAATGAAAAGTGGAGGTCAGGATTTTCTTAACTATTTTTACTGCTAAAGTTAGTGTCTCATGAAGTTTATACATTGAGAAAATTGATGGTCAGTTACTTGCAGGGTGTCATTGCTATGAAAGACTTCAGAGTTTCTTAATCTTAAAACTGGTTCTGAATCCTATGACTGGTATGTTTTAACCACAGAAACCACTAGGACAGGAAGAATGCTGGAGGATGTTATATTTTTGGGTGTATTTTATTAGATACTACATTATTTGGGTGGATTTTATTATTTTTGAATGTATTATTTATTAGAGGCCCTAAGTTGATCTGGGGGCTGGAACACCTTGCCTGTGCAGACAGGCTGAGGAATTTGGGGCTCTTGGTCCCTTAGAAGAGAAAGGTGGACAGGACTCTCTGCAACCTGCTCCATTAGAGGGTGTCCCTGCCCATGGCAGGGGGAGTTGAGAGTTAGATGATCTGTAAGGTTCCTTTCAACCCAAACCATTCTGTGATTCTAAGAGTCAATGATTTGCATATGGTTTCGAAACTCATGTGTATTTGATAGGTTTTATGCATGTTTTAAACCATAAATTCCCATTTATCCAAATTTCTCTGTGCTTCAGTTGCACAATAACTCTTAAAATTGAAAAGCTCATAGTCTAAGAATACTATATGATGTTTTGTTTTGGCTGTATCTTTTTTTATGAAGAATTCTGATTTCATATTACTGCAAAAAGTTATATTTGCTCCAGTAAGCAGACATGGCTGCAATTGCACGTAGTTGGTTATGTTAGACTTGCTATAAGCTTTAATGATTGCTTCTATCTGAATTTATACTTTTCTGTCTCTCGGTTTTGTCCTTTTTTTGTTTTGTTAGTGAATTAGGTTGACGTGACTGTAGTAATAAACTTGTGTAAATAGCGGGTATGTTTTAAAGAAGTTCTGTCTTTATATTACAGGAGAAGAATTTGGATGATAGGGCATACCGTAACATCCAGGAGCTCGAAACGTATGCTGAGAACACTCAGAGTGCTCTCCTGTATCTCACCTTGGAAATGCTGGGTAGGTGTTTGGCCCTTCTTAGGTTTTGTTATTGACTCATTAGTGCAGGTACAATATTTACTGATGTTTCAAAAAGCCCATTCTTTTTCCACTGGAGTTCACTTTCATAGAATTTGCCTTAGGTAATACTTCATATGTCTTTTGAATGTGGAATCGTACTGCAACTGTCCTAGACCTATGCTTTCCTTGGAAGCTGCTCAGTGCAGAGCTCATTGAAGTGCAGTTTCCTACTGCTCCATTCTTTGTTGCTTTGTTTTGTCTCTTCTTGCTCTTACATGTGCTAAATGCAACTCTTCGCTGTATTTAGATTGTCCTACAGAACACAAGGTGCTGTAGGTGTTCTGCAGCTGTTGTTCTATATTGCAGTGATGTGCAGTGATTATCTTGAAACAGCCAACTTTCCAACCTAAGAACTTCCCTTGGTGATGTTTTAAATTTGGGTCTGAATCCTCTTAGAATTAGGTTAACTATCAGTAATTGAATAGCTAGAAAAAATGCAACAAGGATGATCCTTGTGGTCAACAGCTAGTTTCTGTGTCATGGGTAATATAAGAGTTACAAATTTGGAAAGAATTGTTCATCTGTAGTGAAGAAAAGGGTAATTTTCTTTTAGGTGTCTGTTGCACTAGGGAAGTATTCTCTGTATGAGCTCAGACATAAAAAAAGAAGTGGAAAATACTGTTACTTAATAGTATTTAGTATTGTAGTAGCAGTATTTTCTGCTTGTCTCAGAGTGGTCTGATGGAAGGCCAATACTGAGGTTAAAAGAGTTAATAAAAATGAAATGGAAATAATTAAAAAGAGAGATGGTGAGCACATTCTTCTTTGGAAGAAATGAGGAACTTATCTCTTAACATCTGATGTTTGCTTCCTCGGTAGGAAATCAGTGAAATGTTGCAAATGTCTTTCTGAACCTCTGAAGAAATGTAGGAGTATGAGAAATGTCAAAGTCTTTCATTCTGATAAATGTTTTTGATCCTGAATAAGTTCAGTCGTGCTTGGGTCACTCCTGGTACAAATAGATAGATCTGTTTTTGAAAATGGTTTTTGAGGCTCTGGATATTCTAGATGTCCTTTTGTCATGTTTAACTTCTCTTAAATATATGAATGCAATAAAGTATCTAAGCAAAAGTCTCCTTCACTGCATATTAAACAGTTAACTTCTGTAATTTTTTCTCCATAAATAGGGAAACTGATCAAACCCTCTCTTGGTGTTCCCCATCAGCAATCTTTTCTATACTAGGTGGACCTGGTTTCGTTGCAGGTCATGTTTGCTAAATTTCTTGTCCTTTTTAGATTCTTTATTCCTGAGCAGTCTCCAGTGAGTGTGTATTTCTTCCAGTAGCAGTGCTGTTTTGTTCTTACTGATTATTTCTCATTTTGACTGGTAATTGTGTCTGTCAAAGTCCTCATACCTCCTCTCAGCTCCTGTCATTTAAAAATATGAATGATTGTGCTCTCTGATTAATTGCCTGAGTAATTAGGAGTTTGATACTACTAAATAATTCTGTTAAACCTTTTAAGAACGTCAGTTTTGGGATATATTCCCAGGTTGAGCACGAGTCACTGCTAACTCTTACTCTGAGCTTTTTTTTCCCCTTTTTTTTATATGTAAATCCTGAGCTGCCCAGTCAGTATCAGTAAGTTATATCCATTGATTCCTCCAAGACATACTTTGCTTTCTCTGTAGTTAATTTATAGCCACTGTTTTGCAGAGGCTTCTGAGACCCATTGAAGGCCCACACAAGCTTCTGCTGTGAATCTGGTATGCCTGGTATGATTTTCGGAACTTAGTTAGGCTCATTGACTGTAATTCCTATATCCTCATTTCTTTCTTTATAGAATGCTGCTTCTGCTAGAGCTTTTATGAATTTTAATTTCAATTTTCCTTTAAATTTTCATTTTATCCTGGGTCAGTCCTGTGAAAACATTACAGCTGTATGATCAGTCTAAGCAAGCCTTGTGTGATCTTGCCATGAGGAGCAATGGTGCTCTGCCCTACTCATCTCCCTCTTTCAGTTCTCACAGTTGTGTGACTGCAGTAACTAAAGTTACTTTTCTGTTGTTTTGGTGATCTGATTCAGTTTTCCTCATTGCCTGAAACAGCACAAGGAAGGGGGCAGAAATATGGGTTTGGGGGGTGAAGTGTAGGATCGTTCTCTTTGCCTTCACTGCACTGATGAATCAGCTGCAGTTAATCATGAAACCACACTGTAAGGATTAGTGCTTGTCAGGAATCTCATACTTGAATGACTTTTTTTGGCAGGAAAAACAATTCTTGGGATACTCTTATCTGGGGAGAGGACATATCAATGAAAATGAGTTTGTGTACTGATGTGTTCTATCTGAATATGTGCTGCTCTGCTAAGTATACCCTTTGCAGACACTGCAACAAAATAATAGGCATCTTGCTCCTGAATGTGGAAATCAATGACTTTTCCTGCTGCTTTGCACCTCTGAGATGAGATTCGAGGCAATTCATGCACAGACTGTTCTGTCATGGACCAATGCACTGAGCTTTCCTAAAGTATGACTGTGATACAGTCAGGGAAGACCATACTCCTCAAAAAGTCTGACTGCATGTTTCTAAACATATTATTTCTGCAATTTTAGGTGTGAGGGACATCCATGCTGACCATGCAGCCAGTCACATTGGGAAAGCACAAGGCATAGTTACCTGTTTAAGGGCAACTCCGTATCACAGTACAAGACAAAAGGTTTTTCTTCCCATGGACATTTGTATGTTGGTAAGAGAAGCAATTTGTCTGGAATTGAACAGTATAATGTTTCTAACTGTGTTTTTCAGTGCATATGAGATCATGATTTATTCTGCCAGAAAGAAACAGGACTTTTTTTTCGTTATTTTAACTCTTTCTGCTGTGGCCTAATAATATGCCATTGTCACGGTTTTCTATCTTTCGGGAGGTGAGAGGAGTGACCTTCAAGAAACTCTAGGGTTTCTTTTTGGTTTTTTGTTTGGTTGGTTTTGGGTTTTGTGTGTTTGTTTTTGAGGGGGCATTATTAGTGTTATTTTTTTATGAAATGTCATATTTTAATTTTCAGGAATTTTTCCATTAGTATATAAAAATGCAACTATGTAGTGGGGCCTCAGTTTTGTGTTTTGGGGTTGGGTGTGGGCTTTTTCTTTTTTTTTTTTTTTTAAATTTTCCTATGACCACTGTGAGAAATTTTGTTTCTGAACAATCTTACCTTTTCATATATGTGCTGGTGGTTTTTGGTTTTTTTTGTTCCATATTTGACAGCTATAGGCATACATTCCATACATTGCTGTAGGAGATGGTATAGTCCTTCAATTTAAACTGTACCCATAATTTGCATTGGAATTTAACAGATCTTGCAATTTAAGTAGGGTGGGATTAGAGCTCAAAATTTTTCATTAATGTTCTGTGGCTCAATCTGCAGCATCTCAACTGTAATTCCTTCATTTCCAGTCTTTATTTCTAAATGTTAATGCTGTTCTTTTTCTCCTTAACCAAAATGTTTGCAATTATGGTGATGTCTAAGGCAGTTGTGTTAGTATTTTCTGAATATAGTTTCAATACAAGTAAAAGTGTTGAAGTTTAGTAATGAATGTAGTTGCAAAAAATGTAGATGTGAATATAGGTCAGGGTTATAAGACTCTGGAAAGGAGCTGCACCCTGCTTTCAGCTCTTCTGGGACTGCATAGTATGGAGGCCTTCCAAATTTTCAGCTTTTCAAACATACCCTGAAAATTCAGTCATTCCTTGCCATGGAAGGTGTTTTGCAGTGAAACTAAAAAAAGCTTGCCTCCCTTCTGTGCAGACTGAGCATCTTGTAAGCATTTCAGCTGCTGGCAAGTATTGCTGAGTTCTCCTGGAGTCTGTACCTCCTGTGAAGCCCACTCGCCTACCTTTATGCTGCTTTCACATGCCCCGCTGTTGTTGGGAGGAACAGGCAGCTGGTGCAATTCTGAAAAAATTCCCCAAACTTTAAAATCTGACTTGGTTGTCTTACCACGAAGATTTAGGGAGAAAATTCATGCAGAAAGAATCTGTACCAACTGTTCTCTTTGATTTCTTGAATTTTTTTCGAAGTGATTGACCAAAAAAAAAAAAGAAAGAAAAAGGAATTAAAAAAGAAGGAAGCATAATAAAACATTTAGGCTGTTTTATTATTTTATCCTTAGTTTGGTTGCTGGAACATATTTTTGAGCAGTTGAAATGGAAAATTGGTATTTATGGTGGGGTTTTCTCTTTTTGATTTTGTTTTTCCTTCCTATGTCTAGCATGGAGTTTCACAAGAGGATTTCATAAGGGGCAAGCAAGAGAAAAATGTGAGAGATGTAATTTATGACATTGCCAGCCAGGCCCATATTCATCTAGAACATGTGAGAATCCTTTCCTTTTATTTATTTAAATAAATATAACTGATAGTCTTCATAAAGCATTTGTTGTTAGAAGACTTAAAACTGCATACTTAATTTCAAATATTTTGCCTTTAATTACTTTGGGAATTCAAATTAAAAAACCCCCAACCTTTAAATATTACTACTTCTTTATGAATATTATACTTATCTTTATGCACAGGAGGCAGGTTACTCACAGCCAGGTCCAATTTCTTATATATAAATGCTGCCTAAGAGACTTATTTCTGGAAGGGAACCTTCAAGCAGACTTCTATAGCTGCAGCTCTGTGCCAGCATGGGATCAGCACCATAGAAAGCACCTCTGCATATGGTATTTCACAGCACAGTGGAATGGCTGCCAGGAAAACAGAGCATGTTGCCTTTAACTGCTGGTTAGTGTATGTGGGAGGGGGGATTCATTCCCTAACATGACCAGCCATGCCCAGAACTATG
Organism: Platyrinchus mystaceus; assembly: GCA_035041135.1. Taxonomy (NCBI): domain Eukaryota; kingdom Metazoa; phylum Chordata; class Aves; order Passeriformes; family Tyrannidae; genus Platyrinchus; species Platyrinchus mystaceus. The sequence goes on from JAWWLV010000088.1 coordinate 129,074,856, forward strand.
TTGGGAAAGGTGCTTTCTGTTTATAAGTTTTCTGGCATACAGTCAAGTGAATTATGAAAGACTTTACTTGCTTGGAACAGTGGATTATGAGCCCTGAAGAACTGCAGAGTTCTACTCTTGTTTTTCTTTCATGCTTTTATTTTAGCTACACTCTGAATTGCTTGTTGGTGCATAGTACAAAAGCAAAAGAATGTTTCATCAGCATTGCTTTGTCTGCTTCCATCTGGAAAACAAAACTTGCAAGAAGCACTGTAAAGAGCTGCTTATGTCTACAAGTACATGTCTGTGTATGCTTTGAGTATTGTACTCAATGCTTCCAGTCAAGGTAGTCTGGAAAGATACCACTTCAGAGTAAAGAAATGCCAGATTTATCTCTGCATGTGCACCATTAATATAATCCTCAATTACAGCATTACCTGTGATCACAGGATTTTATGCAGTAGAAATAGGAGACTCCTTTTCTGAGGGTAAAATGAGGGATCCCTGGTTTGTTCAGTCAGGGGTTAGTTAATTGAATAATGTTTCTATATTTTGTTAATAATATGTATATATTATAACAACTCTACAGTACCTAGGAGGGGCCTACAAGAAAGCCAGAGAGGGACTTTTTAGAGGCAGGTAGGACAAGGGGGAATGGCTTTAAACTGAAAGAGGGCAGGTTTAGATTAGCTACTAGGAAGAAATTCTTTAATGTGAGGGTGGTGAGGCACTGGCACAGGCTGCCAGGAGAAGCTGTGGAAGCCCCATTCCTGGAAGTGCTCAAGGCCAGGTTGGATGAGGGTTTGAACACCCTGGTCTAGTGGAAGGTGTCCCTGGCCATGGCAGTGGGGGTTGGAACCAGATCATCCCTTCCAACCCAAACCATTCTATGATTCTATGTAGCTTTGAGCTGTATTTCTTATAGACTGATTCTAATTTGCATTTAAGGCATTCCTGTTCACATTATTTCTCCTGATGTCTCAGTTATTGTGGTCACATGCCCAGGGAAACTGTTTATTCCATTTACAAATAGGGAACAGAGACAAAGAAAATGCAACATCAAAACTGTCCACTACCTTTGTTCAAGCTGAAATATTTTGATTTTTCTTGTTTTATTCTCCACCCATCATCCCATAATACACAGTGTTTAAAACCCATTGACTTTGGTTGCAGTTGTGGCTAACAAAAATGCCAAGTGCCTGGCCTGAAATGCCTCATATCAGGGATAGGAAGCATGGAAAATGAGTAACATGTATTTGTGGTCTACATCTTTAAAATTTTGTTCCTGGTATTGTATGGATACTTTGGGACAGAAGCAGGAAGAGAATTCAGTTCTTCAGAACTTTTCAGATAATTTGATAATTCCTAGTGCCTTGGTCCCCTCACTTCCAGAATGCCTACCAGCTTCTGAAGAGAACAGGCCTCCTTTCTTCCCACTGCATTCCTAGAGCCCTGCCCATGTTATACACTGGGAGGGTCCTGAGGAAAATATGCAATGTGATCATGTAATTGGAGACTATACAGAAAAGTATAAACACGAGAAAGCCAGATTAGGGCAGCATTAGCATTGTATTCAACTGAATGTTGGTCTTGGCACCCTCTCCCCTTTTTCTTTTAATGGATGGGTTATATCACCTTAATTAAAATTTAAAAATTCCTCTCTGAATACTTGCTCCATCATCATCAGTGAAGAATAGTTGACGGTGCAGGATCTCTATAGAGTGTTCAAACCACTTGAACTGGCTATAACTGGCAGCAGTAACAGGGTATTGGCCTCCTTAATAATCAGATGATCTTTGTTAATGCAAAGACAAAGGTACTTTCTCCCCTAACGGATGAAATGGGCTTTTGCTGGCAAGGTTTTCTGGGTATTTCAAGACTTAAGGTGACTGTAGCAGGCTGGTGCCTTTAAATGCATCTGTTCTCCTGTGTAAAATCACCACCTTTTTTTGCCTGAGGGTCTTTTCAGCCACTTAGCCTTTGTTTTAGTTGGAATTACAGGATAGGGTAAAGTTTAAACCTGAAGATAGGTTTCAACAATCTTGGCATTTGTTACACAAACCACATATTTCAGAGGATGAGGGTAACAATTACCAGCCCCATTTCAGAGCCAGAAGACATATAATCCTAAAATGCATAACTGAGTCTCAGCAATGTTATAGGAAGCATATTGTAGTAATGTGGCCCTTAATCTTGACAGAAAAATTTCTGGAGTGTGGTCAGGTCTTCCTGATACTGGTACTGATGACCAGCAGAGGGCAAAATAAGATAATGAAAATTGCAGTTTTTCTTAGGAATTCTGTGTTTTATTAGAATAACAGCATATAATAAATGTTCTGTCCCTTCCACAGTCCCCCTGTGAAGGCCTGTGAATACATTTACATGTTCCCCCCCTTCCTCTAAAGCACCCTTTGTTAAAAGAGGGTGTCCTTTTGGCCTTTTGCATTTATCTCAGTTATGCCACATCATTATGGGCTCAATTTACCAGGAAGATAACATGCTTTCTGAATGACATGCAACCCATTCTGGGTTAAGAAGGTCAAGCAAGACTCATTTTTTTTTTTTTCATCTCGCAATTAATAATAGTAAGGCAGAACATTAGATCAGGGAAGAACATTTTTTTTTTTTTAGAGATAGATATACATGTTATTACATCTCAAAGTTTTAAAATAATTTGCCTTCTAAAAGATTGGGTATTTTTTCCTTCCAAAGTTTCAGGCTGATTTTTCTCAGTTGTCTGGAAAAATCTGTGAAAAACTATGAGAAATTCATACATTCTTGTCAGTATTTTTAAAGGGTTGGTTTGTTTTAACCTGTAAGAAAAGGCAAAACAAGGAGAGATTTTGTGTTTATAAATAAACATTACAGGAAGACTTGCTTCAGCTCTGTTAGAGGGGCCTGAGCTGAACATGAGTTTAAATTGTAGATTTGATTCAGCCATGCTTTAGATGTGATATATAAATACTGAGGAACTGAAATAATTTTGAAGTCCCAGAAATGCAGTGAAAGCATTTATAACTGGACTCCTGGGGGTGATGGCAACACTGCACCAAAAAGATGAACTGATAGAAATGCATTTCTGGTCTTCCATAATTTCTGTCTGTTGGCATGCAGAGACTGATTTGGGTTGTGGGGTGGGGGAAAGGTTAAATTGTTTATTAAACCAGATGCAACTTGGGACTTTGTTGGAACAAGGGATGCTAATTTACATTGCTTTATAATATGTAATCTTTTAGTCTGTCAAACCACGTAAATATTTTATCAGGCCTCTCCCAGTATTACATACTTACTGTGTAACTGCTTTTGTACACAGTGAGGGATGGTGCTGGCTTGCACATAATGAAAAGTTACAGGTACAGGATGTAAAAATAAAAAGAGATGAAGCTCATAAAACAATTTGTTGCCTCTAACCATTCTACATAGTAGTTGTTGTTTAATCTGAAATGTTAAATTTTTCTGATAAGTACGTTTGTTCTTTGTTCTGTTTTTCCCCCCACCTTACCCCATTTACTTTCAGGCTAGATCTTTCAGTCAGAAAGTTCCTGCGAAGGCGTATCCGGCTTTTTTCTGTACGGTGGGTGTGATATCATGCACTCTTTAAGTGATGGACTCATTCCTCTGCTCATGTTTGTGAAGAGTATCAAATTAAGCATGGTTAACTACTGCTTCTTGTGTCTGTTTTGGGAGGATGTAATACCGAAAACTCACAAAGATCAATCATAATGTGTGCCTGACTGTGGAACGTTACAGTTTTGATCAACACTTTTAATCCTTCTCCTTTAACTACATCATTTCACCCAAGATGTCTGAATATTCATAGACTGCTGTTCTGATGCAAGAGCCCGAAATCTTGTCTATTTTTATAATTTGCTGTTTGGTCTAGTAAAAGATAATGCTTCTCTTTACAAAACCTGACTTTTTTATATGCTTGGAATGTGATGGTTGTGCTTCCACTTAATAACACAGATAAACTGTCAAGCCTTTTTGCAGTTTCTCATTTGGTTTCATGTATTGTTTTTTTAAACATAATGCCCAATTATTTGTGTGCACCATATGGATTAAGCTTTTTTTCTCCTTTTCTAGGTTGCTTTAGATGATTTTTTACATAATGTGCGAAAAGTGGACTTCAATATATTCCATCCAAGCTTACAAAAGAAGAGTACTTTATTACCGTTGTATTTGTATATTAGATCTTGGAAAAAAACATATTAAAGTTTGGTTTGTTGTTTTTTTTTTTCATATGGGTTCAGAGTGCTGAGTTTTTTTCTTTGATGTCTCAACTTGATAGAATTGTGAAGTGTCTAACTTCACACTTCTGCAGAGTGCAGTTCTGGGAAACAGCAGATGCACATGAACTGTAGCTGTCAGCTTGCTGGCAGTAGTTAAGTTTGTTCTTGGAATTTGAGGCTGATATCTCTGTTTCACGTGTCTGCCAAGTCATATGTCCTTGTCTGAGATTACATTTCTTGTCTTTCTTGTAATAACAGCAATATGACAGAATTTTTCTTGGACAAATTCTGTGCTAATGGATACTTCTGACAGTTGTCACTCTTCACTAAAAAAAGGCAAAAAAACCCACCCCGAAAACCAAGCCAACCAACAAAAACTGCTTTCTTTATGCCCAGAAGCAGCTACAGTAAATGCCCTATAAATCAGCTAAGCAGTTCTATTCAGTACAAGGAGCAGGCTTCTTCCAAGTAGTGATGATGCTTCATTCTTGGAAGAATGAGCATGTATATTTGAATGCAAGGAAACTGTCAGGAAAAGCTTTAGCTGTTTTAATTATGTAGTATTTATGTAGAATTTCAGAATGGTGAAATATAGCTGTAGTGCAGAGTTTTAGCTGTGTGTTGAGATTGAGCATTGATGAGGCTGTAGGCAGTGGGAGGATAGCTTTACAACATAGGAAGAGAACCCTATACAGTTCTTACCTCTGGCTTTTTCACTCTGCTCTGGGCTTGGCCTTCAGTCTCTCTGTTGTTGCCCACAGCTGTCATTGCAACATGGGTTCAACATCCCCTTTGCTCAGTATTGACCATGTCTCTCAGGACACCCTCCTACGTGGCTTCCCCAAATTCCTTTTCTTTGGTACTGCGAAGAAACATATTCCTGAATGCTTCAGGTCATTTTACACTGCCCTTTCTGTAAAGATACTGCTGTGTTTTTTTGGTGGGAAACTACTGGGAGCTTTGTACTCAGCGTCTCTTAGGATCAAGGTAAATATTTCTGTTTGATTTGTTTTATGGTAAAATAATGCTTCCTAACATCCAACTTGATTCAATTGCACAAATCCGGTAGTTTGTTTTGCCGTCATCCTTGTTCTATTAAATACCTGCTTTTCCCAGAGATTTTTTTTTTTAATCAGGGTTAATCTCCCCAGATGCTTGGCTGTATAACAACATCCTGTATTTCAGTGTACATTGCTACATAATGAATTTCTGAGAACAAGATTTGTGGCTTTTTTAATGACAAACTGTCAGCATGGTAGAAATCTTTGGTGGTTTTGTTTTACATGTTTGAAGTTGTTTTGTGATACAGATCTTGGTTAATTTTGCAGTTTCTTATTCCCAAGTAAGGCATTTCTTTTTGAATTTGTTCAGCTCAGGATTCTGGATTCTGTATTACTGGAGTTGCAGTAATTGAGGTGATATGAATCTAGAAGAATGTGTATGTACTGGATTGGAAGTATAATGGCTATTTTCTTAACATAAAATCCTAACAGGCTCTGTCCTCTTTTCAAGTCAGCTACTGTATCTTATTGGTGTTCCTGAATTTGGCAAAGAGTTCTGGTGAAAAAATGTTTCATTCCTATGCAGGCACTGCAGCTCTTCCTGCCAAACGGAGAGCAAAGGCTTAGGCTCTGTAGCTGCCACCAGGCCAGCTGCACACTCACTCTGTTTATTTTGTGTTCTGGAGCAAGCATTACAAATGTCTCTTTCTGCAGTTGGTCCTTGTTTTGTTACAAACGTGCTGAGTCAGGATAATTGAGGCAGCCCTGTCTGTCTTCTCAAAAGGAATCACTCTCCTGTAAAGTTAACTTTTGGCAGGAGTGCAGTACAGTAAAGTGGAAGAGAAGGGAAACCATGCAGTATCACCAGCACTTCGAGTTGCTACAGTGATATCTTGCTTCTAGGCCACAAGGCCAGTGCTTTGCTTCGGTGTTGAAGTGGAACAAATCTTGACAATGTACTCACAAAGGCATCAATGGATGGGCTGATTTGTTTCTGTGTAGAAAGAAGCCATGTGATGCAGTGAATGGGTAGCATGGTAAGGAGGACTTATCAGTGAATTAGTAAACAGGATATGGAATAAATAAATTCAAGTTGTGACTTAGTCACAAAAAGAGTTTTGAGTGACCTCAGAAAATAAAGCAGCACTTCGAATTGCAAATCACAGGAGGCTGCTTAAATAGGCAGTCTGTGTCTCCTTTATGTCCTTTAGGGAACAGCTCTCCCTCAGATGGCCATGCCTGATTCTTCCTTTAGGGACATTGTTGTGAATGGAGGCATTAAATACCTGTCAAACAAGGTAGTCTTCTTTCAATAGTATTGTCTCCTTTTATTTCTTGATGTGAGTGCCATATAAGAAATGTCCTGTTTCTCTTCTTTTTTGTAATCTGGCTTACAGTTGTTTTCACCAAGTGTTGCTGGCTCAGTGTTCCATTAATGCCTGGTTTCAGTTGACGTACTGAAAGAAGTTTGTTTCTTTTGTTCTTTTTTTCTATAGCTGCTACCATTACTGAGACATGTTAAACATAATTTATAAATCTGGGAGATGAACATCATTAGTGTACGTCAAGTCAAGTATCACAGACAACTGGGGGCTGCAATTTCTGTCTTCGTTGCCTAACAAGAAAAAAAGACAAATTAGGAGTCAGCATGAATACAGCTTGAGAACCCTGTTTAATTCTTCATCCAAAGAATCAAGAATCTGTACATACATACAATTGTTAGTACTATTAGTCAATACATGTTTAGGGCACTGCCATCACAGTGTCTTTCTAGACCACTAGCTTCAAACGTGTCTTTAGGCACCCAAAATAGAGAGTAGGCTAGAGAGACTGCAGGAATCTGTGTCAGAGGACTGTGGATCTCCATCAATGGTACTTTCAACAATGAGGAAGAAGACAGTTCCTGAAGAGCCACAATTGAAAGCTGTAACTGTTCTTTTCTGCACTCTGAAGGAGTACTTGTTAAAGTCTCTCTTTTCTTATAGTAGAGCAGCTCCTGACCGGCTCACACAGTCAGGCTGAAGAGGAGATATTTTTTGCTTTAAGCTAAAGGTACAATTAGAAAACCACAGAAATCAAGTCTAGTCACAAAAGCTCACAAGCCCTGAGATAACAAACAAATCCCTTTTCATGCTAAAACACATTATGCAAGATGAGAGAAGAGTGCATTTTCAGGAATGGCCTTCCTGACTCAAATAATCCTCACTGCTGTCCAATCAGGACAGAGCATCCATTCTAGCTCTTTCTTGGATGTGGAAGAAGAGATTGAGATGAACAGGGCCAAAGAGAAGGGGCTTCCACTATTTTTTTTTTTTAAGGCAGACTAGGAGACATAAAGAATTTTATCTATTCTCAGGACAAGCAGCTGGAAAGACAAAACTTATTCAAAGATCTGAATATACAACCTATCCAAATCAACACAATATAGGGAAGTGGAACCGTGGGTGCTTGGGGAAGACTCCTGCCAAGTTCTGATAACTCAGAAATCCTCTCTTAGAGAGGATATTAGAGAATTTGACTCATTAGTATCATTAGTATCAAACTGTCATAGGCAGGAAGCTCCCTGCATGTCAAATATAAGATGCTTGGGCCATGCTAGTTAGAAAGTGTCTGGTGAGACTAGAGGAAAATCTCAAATTCTTGTAATATTTTCATACTTAATGTCTTTTCAAGAATGGAATGACTACTATACGAGTGTTACCATGTGTGATTGCTTGCAAGGGGAGAAAAATGAAGCAGCAGACTGAGAAAAGTGCCCTCCTTTTGCAGCCCCCTACCCCTGAAAAGGTTCTGGAGAAGGAGTAGTGACAGACTGCTTTGAGAGGCCTGTGTGGGTGGAGCCATTGCCTTTTCCTGCTGAAAGTGCCAACAGTTCTGCCAAATACAACAGTGGTTTTGCAATATGGATAAATGTCTTACAGACTGAAATGAAGAAGTCTTGTAACACAGGCAACTAAGCAGTAAAGAGTAATGCTAAATAAGTGTGATGTTCACAGTGCACACATACATAGGCATAATGCACGTGCATAACAGTGTGTGACAGAAAGTGCTATTAGACAAAACAATTTACCTTCACTAGTTTGGTTTTTTCATCATCTTCCCGATGGCTAAGAACAGAATACAGTTTTGCCATGCCAGATACACCGACATGCTCAGTTACCACGGCAATAAACTGCAACACTTGCTGAAGAAAAAGGAAATTACCATTCAGAATAGTGCAAGATATACCCTACTTTCTTATATTGTTAAATAAAAGTGGCATTTCAGAGAACTTATCTCACAGGATTTAACTGGAGAAAATGAGTTAATTTTTCATACTTAAGTGAAAAAGAAGGCTAAAATGTCTGACAGTATTTTCCTGCTCATCAGTCTATGACATTGACAACCATAATTGCCAATCTACTACTTCCAAAACAGCAGGGAATGACGGAATCCACTTGATTAGAGAGTAGCTGCCCCAGGAAAGCCGCAGTTGCATTTTGTTAGAAACACAATACAGGACCCTGGAAAACATGTCTTTGGAGGCCAAGGCTACAAATCTTCCACATCCAGCTGTGCCAGGCAAAAACGGAAGCATCCTTATGTGCTCACCTTTAGCCATTAGCTGAATGTGTACTGTGCCTACAGCACTGCTAGCAGAACACACTGCTCAAGTCAGAAGTAGATCAGCAAGCAAAGTTACATCAGTTAGCTCCTACCTTTCAACCCAAGAGTGAATAAACTAGCAGAGTGACTGTAGCAAATTACCAGTCTCTCAGTCCCTTCTGTTACCAAAGATGAATGTGATAACTTCTGAAAAAGCACACTAACACACTAGCGACAGCACTGCTGGAGCTCTGCAGTAGTTGCATGTTATGTAAGGCTGTCAAGATGTAGCTTAAAAGAGCAGCCAGACCAAATGAAAATATGACTGCCTCACAACCACTTGCCATTAGCTCGGCCTCCCTCAGATCAGCTACCACAAGATTTGAGCATTCCCCTCAAC
>JAWWLV010000088.1:129084149-129098000 GCA_035041135.1 Platyrinchus mystaceus
CAAAACCAAGCAACTCCATTTTGGAGGTTCACTGTGCTTATTGACTGCAGTGAGTTCCAAAGAGGCTCTCTGGTACAAGCAGCAACTTCCAGTGGCACCTACATTAAGGAAACAAGTTTTCTAAAAGATATGTTTCATGACTCAAGCTCTCTCCTTGCAACTGAAACATCTGTAAGCTGAAACATTTATAAACACCAGTGGGCAAGAACTTTGGAGTAGATGCTATTTAGCACCCTGACTCTAAAGAAACCTATGTGGCTTCTCTACATGCACAGGCAGATATGAACTACAACCCCCCTGAAGTTTGCTTCCTTAGGAAGCCAGCCTTGGAGTGTTAGTTTCACCTCTACAAATTGGGCCACAGCTTAAAAATGTGACAGAAATTGTGTTGACAAGCCCCTTCACCAAAGGGGATTCACTCTGGTCACATTTTTCCCATACAGGGGAAACATCCAGATAGGACTCCCTTTCTCATCATTGCAGGTAAACAGGAGCCTCTTCTGTTTTAACTAACCTCCAGCACTTCAACCTAGCAATTTCCTGAATTTTTCTCCTGACAGTGTCCCCTGAAGGGCATGTCCTTCTTCTGCCCTCTCCAGTTCATGCAAAGGAATCTCTTTTACCTCCTGCAGCTATGCCCATTTTTGACCCTTTCCCCAGTTCTAGCCTAGGATAGTAACTTCTCGTCTACAGGAGACTGGAAAAACCTTGTAACACTATAACTCTGTGAATGCAAAATTCTAACACTGGAAGAATTTGAGAAAATCAGGTATTACTATTTTAGCCAGGATAAGCTTTAGGTCACTAAACTTCAGGTTTAAAGTCATCACTGTTGAAAATCAAGGACCTTTTCCGATTGTTAGTAAATGAGAACATGCAAATGGAAAACCAAAACAACCCTCTCCAAATCCATCATAAAAACTGCTAAGAAAATAATAACTAACAGTACTAGCAGATTGTCAGGGAGCTATTCTAAAATGTAACAAGCCCTTTTACACTGAAAATTAGGAAAAGAACCCAGTCTCCTAAAATTTAGTTTGCCAAAAGCAAGAGCAGCAATCTACAGCAGCTGTGGAAACAAGACATAGTCCATTACAGGTTGAATTGTTTCACAACTTAAAAATACCTCCCATAAATTGTTTAAATTAGAATTGGTTAACAACCAACTTAATTTACAACTGTACAGATAGCAAGAAAACAGTATTAACAGAATTGAAATTAGACTTACTCCAATCTCAGAGCAATCCACAAATGCTCCCTGTGTGTAAATTTTCGTTGGTCTCCCATCACATACTCGCAGTTGCTCATCCAGCAGACAGCATTGCACACTCATAGGGAGTACCCATGCACCTGGAATGGCACAGATGTCTTAAGCTGGGATTTCTCTATCTGTAATGCAGTACCAGTGAAGCATTGTGTACCTGCAGTAGGTACTTCTGCAATAACAGAACTGTTACCATTTTTTCACTGAAAAATGCATAACTTTTACTTTCTGGCAAAAGTCAGTGCTCCATAAAAACTAGAAACTGGGACACACAAAAAAAAAGCACTGGAGAAAAAAGGTAGGGTAAAACAAAGCAAAACCCAGTCACATTGCCGTTATAGCACTGCATGGTTAAACTAAATAGTTTAGGTTAGAAAACACATCTTGCATCACAAACATTAGGACATAATTCTTTAATTCCATATGTGACTCTGAGTCCATGCTTCTTGAAGTTTGGCTTTTTAACTTATGCTACTTATTACTGGGAAGATACAAAAGAAAAGAAAGTCAGGGATTGTTTTTCAATTAGGTACCATTTGAAAAACAAACTGCAGAATCAGAAAACCAGCAGCTGCAGAAAACCACAAATTTGGCCAGCATACCTAGAGGGGCAGCACCATTATGCAAGAAACACCATGTGCTGATTTGAGAGACACCACAGGAGTAACAGTGGAGTAACAGAAGGCTAAAACCTAATAAATAGTGTAACCCTCCTCAGGAAGAAAAATGAGCTAAATTAATTGTTTGACATTCCACTTGCAATTTGAACCTCCATCTTCAGAAGTTCCAGCTCTTTGGCAATCCAGCATTTCACTCTCCTCTCTTAGGTCAGAACGTTCAGGAGACGTGACACTCTTCTTTTCAGAAGGAGACATAGCCACCAAGATCACTCTCTCGTTTTCTGACCACTTTTTCTGTCATCCCTGAACTACATTTTCATGTTCTTCCATAGGAATAGCCTGGAATGCAAACTGAACATTCCTAGGAAAAGAAGGAAGAACATAGTTATCTGAATTGGTTACTGAGATATTATTGCCCTATTGAGACATCAAGTTTACCAGGTTAGGAAACATCTGTCCTTCGAGAACTGTGTGTATATGGTACACAGCAGACTTGGGGTCTGAACCCTCCTTGGGGTCCACATGTTTTTCTTTGCATGATATGGAGCACTGGATTATAAACACGGTGAAGTTCCCCAGTCTCAAGGGGGAAATGTACAATGCAATGTGATACAACACTTGTGTACAATACTTGTAATTCAGCAATTCTGTTCTCCTCTCCTCTGTCCTCTTTCTTAATGTTGGCAGTTGGCAAAGCTGGTATCAGGCCCAAAAAAGGAAGACTGTAAGGAAGGTAAGTAGTGGTAATCCCTTAGGATTCCTTTTTAGCCTGGTTTATGCTGAGAAGGATTACATTTGGTCACTGTCTAGTTAACTCTGTCCCCAAACTTCTGAGGTCATCAGCCAAAGTCAGCTGAAACTGTGAGAACAGATAGCTCTACAATAGCAAATTTCCTCTTGAGTTTTATGAAAAGATGTAGGTGCAGACAGGAGCTATTGATTCCTTTCAGGCTTGGGAAGAATGCAGTGTGAATTCCTGCCTTCTGTTAGGCACTATTCCTTAGCTCAATTTTTTTTTTGTGACATGGATTTTCCGGAGTCTGCAGGACACAGATTAATTGTAAATCATTCTTTCAAGAAGGAGGAAAGGAGGTTCTAGTTGCAAATCCCATCAATTGTAAAACTGATACTTGAGCACTTACAAAAAAAAGCTGGTGGGAGAGAGAACTGGACTTCCATGGAACAAACTACAGTGACTACCAGTAGATAATTCCTTCTTGCTTACAAACTAACCAAGTTCACTTGTACAGAGAACTCGAAAAAAAATCACCAACTCCAGCTTTTAAAGCCAAGACACTTTTAAAGGATAGTCTTGCCACACAGTAAATCTCTGAACCTACATATATGCTGGATTCTATCCATTTTTAAAAATTACTTTTTAGTGCTGCTAAAAAAACCCATCAACACTGCTGACAATTTTTGAACATTTTTTTATGTTAAAGAAAGCTGCAATCTCGGTAAGGTTCCATCAGAAATTATATGCCAGCACAAAGGAAAAGTTCACAGCAATTTTTAAATTGCTTGAGAGAAACCTGTAAGCCAAGAGAGTTGTAGACAGCCCATTACTGGAAGCTTTCATAAATAATGCAAGTATCTCACTGACACAATGAAGTAAAAATACTGAACCATCTATTTGCAACATCAGACAGACTTGCTCCAATTTTCATATGATCCTTGTGAAGATCTGAAGTGAAAACACAAGCCCTGAAACAGCTCTTTGTAAACAGTGTCCATTCAAAAATCATAAGGCAATTCAGAAAGCATGGTATAGGACATGTACTGCAGTATATCACTGCTATATCATGTCTTCTGAAGAATATATTTCCTCCACCCTTAAAGTATAGCTGTGGCAAAACCATAACAGTAAGGTTATAATTAGAGAACAAAAATAAATGTTATTTTAGGCTACGCTATGCTTCAAGAGGAGTTTTTTCAGCTAAATTAAAATGGCAGTTAATGTATGTGAAATACCCTACTTATACAGAAATAGTAAAATAAATTAGTATATACTCTGTTTAGTGGGACACCCCACAGTCTCCCATCCTTTGTCTTCTATGTGTCTTCTGTGTAGCATCCATTTTTTTTGAAAGACTGCATCTGCAGTACTAGGTTACACAGAGTTAACACGTAAGAGCAGAGATAAGTACAAAAAACTCCACTGAAACCAGCACACATGATCAGTATGCCATTTCAGTATAGTGAGCACAAAGCAAGAGTCACTGACCCTTAGCCAAGTTTTTCAACACTACTTAAAAATTAGGTCAAATGTTTACTTTATAGAGAGATTTAAGAACAAGTGTTTGAGGGTTTGCAAACATACACTGTTATCGGGTTTATCTTCTCCTCTTGCTGAACACAGTAAAAAAAACCCATTTAGTATGAAAAAAATAATTCTGAAGATCATAGGAAGACAATAGAAAGAAATTATGGCAGTCTGTCATAGCACTGAAGTTGCTCTGCATGATAGCATTAAGTCATTTTTAGTTCACAGTCTTCTTCAGACAACAGGTTGCTCATTCTTCTCCAAACTGGAGATATTCCATGCCTATATGTGCCAGAAAAAGTATCTAACTGCTGTAACACTTTGCAAACCTTTCAGAAAACAATGTCAATTTGGACTTCGCAAAGAGAATTAAGACATGGACACACAGGCAGAAATATTGGGACTGTTTCACTCTGCATCCAACTTTCTGCTGTATCTTAACCTGGCATTATAAAATTATTTTGCAAGCATGAAAGAAAAGTTAATTAACCATGAAGCTGCTTCTGATGTCAAGAAAAATTGATGTAGAGGGCAAGTTAAGTCTACCGCAGGTCACAACATAAACTGATCATTTTGGTTCACAAGAACCAGCCCAACCCATACATAAAAGATGCTCTGGTATGAAGATCTCTCTGCATCTGGCAATCCCAACGTGAAGACACTGGTGGCCAGTTTAAACATTGGCTGTGCCTGAATTCTTTACACATGAAGCACCTGACAAATACATCCTCCTGCACACACTCTCAGACCTGGAATTCTTAAACTGCCACAAGCACCTGTTTCTAAAAACCTTGGGTTAAACAGCTTGGTCCACACCTTATATAAATTAGTACACGAAGAATAATCACAGGGCAACTCAGGCTGAACACCAGGTAGAGTTTGGGAGAAGCAGCTGACCAGGCTGCCATGCTGTAGTGGGGGTGGACACACTTGGTCAGCCCTCCATGTGCTGCTCCCTTCCCTGTGTCCATCTTCCACAGCCTGAGAGACCCAGCTCACTGATGTGGCTCTTATCTGTGTCCCTGTCTGAGTAGGGACAGAAAATTCAGATGAAATTGAGAAAGTTCAGTGGGTTCATGATTATCCCACCACCAAACTATTTTTATTCCCCAGAAAAGCCAACCACATTATTGTTCAATAATGTGAAATTTGGGAAATGAAACTGCTACATTGCATGTAAGTGAAATTTTCTTAAAAAAGAAAGCCCGTTGGGCCATTTTCCAGAGCGCAGATTTTGGCACCAGTGTGATACCACAGAAGAGCGTGGTGCTGTGCCTTTTCCACAGCTCCCCAGAACACCCCAGCCACCCTTCCCTCTGGTACCATACATCAATGGCTGGAAATCTTAGAAGGATCAGGTTAGCTACTGAGCAGCTGGCTAGATTTGGAAAATATTGCTCTGAATGCCTTTATGTGTAGACACTAAAAATGCTAACACAGAAGATGGAAGGGGCTTCTCGTGTTGACAGTGTTTCTGGTGGGAGCCGTTCTGGCAGACCTGCCACACTTTCTCCATGCTGACCAGGCAACTCTTCAGACTGAAAAATGTTGCTAATTCCCTTCCGAGCGCTGTAAAAAACTTTAGATATAGAGAGGTAGTTAAAAACGTGCCCATACTGAATTGCAACTGGGAGAGCGTACTTAGAGCCACGAGCGCGAGCACAAACTCGGGATGGTGCACAAAGAATGGAAACGTGTTGGTTAAAAAACAAAAAAACAAAAAAACAAAAAACAAAACAAACAAAAAAAAAAAACCCATGAGGCAACAGTCTCGTGTCTGGAGTATCCCTCCTCCACGAGGTGCCACTCGTGGGTTGGGAACGGCCGAGCCCCGCTCCGCTCCGCTCTGCCCTCCGCACGCAGGGCGGCCCTCGGGCTCGGCCCGGCGCTGAGGGAACGGAGCGAGGGCGGTGCCGCCTCAGCCCTTCCCGCCCAAGATGGCGGCGGCCCCGCCCCGCCGGGCGGTGTCCTGGAGCCCGTCCCCCGGCGCGGGGTGTATGACCGCGGCCGTGCGGGGAGCGGGGCAGGCGGTGGCCGGAGTGGGGTGCACTGGGTGAGCAGCGCGGGCCGGCCGGGTTCCGAGCGGCGGGGATTCGGCCCGGGTCGGGGCCGGCTGGGGAGTGAGAGGGAAACTTTCCTCACGGAGTCCTTCTCCGCCGGGGCTCCGGCCGCTTTCCCGCGGCCATGTTGGGAGCCGGGGGCTGCCTGGCGGGGAAGGAGCTCCTCCGGCGAGAGGCGGTGTCGGGCTCCGCTGTCCCGCCGCGGGGCTGGGGCAGCGCCGCGCCGCGTCCCGCCGGGAGGGAGGCAGCGGGGCGGGAAGGACCTGGGGAAGGAAGCGGCGGTGGCGGGCGCTGGCTTGTCCCAAGGGCGCTGAGCGACCTGGGGGGGCCTCGGAACCGACTTTGACTTCGGGAAGGGGGAGAAACAGCGGCGGCGGCCCCGCGTTACGTAAGTGCCCGAAACTCCCCGACTCGTGATTCCACCGGGGCGCCGTGAGGCGCCGGGCCGGGCCGGGGCGGGCGAGGGCGCTTCCTGCCCCGGCGGGGCCGCCCTCCGCCCGATCCTTCGCTCGCTCCTTCGCTCGCTCCGTGAAACTCTTCGTCGTTCTCGGAGCGAGTCGCCTGGAAAGTCTTGATGCTGTGGTAAAAAAGCCAGCGGAACCGCGAGTGGTGGCGGCTGCGAGCATAAGGTGCTAATTTTTTTTTCCCCTGTGAAATTCGCGTATTTTGTATTTTGGAGGGGAATGTGAGTGGTCTGCCAGAGATACGTGTGGCACATAAGCTGTTGTCTGAAAGCAGCTCGGGAAAAGACAGCCGCATGTTTTTCCTCTCGCCTCGCTTGAAATACTTATGTGCATAGGCACCGGTATTTGTAAAAGGCAAAACTGCTCATCACGGCAAGAAAGCGATGGGTGAGTCTGCTGAGCAGCGCGTCCTGCCATCGGCTTTGTCCCTGCTAAGGGAAACAGCTCTAACTCGAGTTTTGACATGAAGCATCAGTACAATAGTTGTTGATAACCAAAACGACCTGTTGTATTCTTAACCAGAGATCAAGGACTGTCTTTTGGCTGAATTGATGCAGGTAGTTCCAGAACCATCATTAAGTTCTAACTCAGGCTGTGCTAAGAGTTACTGTAAGGGTTAATGTGTATCTGAGAAACACTATATCTGAGGCTGCAATATGCTTAACAGCTTAAGTTCAGAGGAGGGTAGGACAGTAAGCAAAGTGAGTCTAAAATCAAACCCACAACACAGGAATCTGTTTCAGAACTGAGATTGCAAATTCCTCTTTTTCCTGAAATAAGAAGAACCTAAATACTCAGGTCTCAAGTTGTGATACTTGAATTATTTTAGAGGTGGCTGTCTGAAAGAAGGGAAGTACTTAAAGACGGCAGTGCAATCAGTGCTGAGATCCTACGGATTAATTGCTTTGTATGCAGCCATCAACACGCAGAAGGGAATTGGTTCTTTAGCTGGGAAGGCAGTGCTCTTGTTTTTAACCTTGATAATCTAAATACTTTTAACTAATGCCGGGGGGGATAGGAGTTCCTGTGTTGTTAAATGTGTTGTATATCAGCTCAGTTTGTTAAATAATATTTTCCCAAGTGTTTTAGTGCCATGCCAAGTATGTTGAAAACAACCATGAAAGCGAAGTGGTGTGAGCCTGAGTCCCAAATTCTTGCTTCTGAAAGCAGATTGGTTCTGTGCTTTTTGGAGTGTCAGAGTTTTGCTCTGCATGGAAACCCATATGGAGGAAGTCCCTAAAACCATAAATAAAAGCCTGTGAATAGAAATTCGGAGCTGGAAAAGCTGGTTCAATTTTTTCTCCTGTATTCTCTACAAAGAGAGAAAGAGGAGCATCTTTTCACCTAGAAGCAAGTTTTCACTAGATGCAGTGTTGACTACAGTCTTCAACAAGATCTCCATTCTGTTTCCCTTGAATCATGGTCTGAGCCTTAACTGTAGTAACTAGGCATGTCTCTGGCCTAAAAGAAGATCTGTCCATAGTAGCATAAAGTCCTTTAGTTTACAAAAATTATCATTGTCAAAATAATTATTATACTCAAAAGGTAAAAGACTTTTAGGTTTCACTGTTGAGGTTGGTGGATTCAGGAAGGCTTCAGAGCAGTGAAGAGATGGAACTGCAATTTCAGGTGAGGTGTGATGTGACACAGCTTGGCTCATCTTGTTTATCTTCCCAAAAGCCCTGTGAGAGCAATAAAGGCAGGGTACAAACACTGGTTTTGTACCCTTGCAGCAGTTTTGGTCACTCTTCTTCACCAGAGAGGGTGAGAGGTGTCAAAGTGAAAGCTTAGGGTCAAGGCATAGCACAGAGCTGAGGTGGAGTTGAAGTTTTTAGCACTTGCAGATATAATTTTCTGGAAAGGTGTATGTAAGAAAGTGTTGAAATTGGTGTCCAAGCAAACAAATGGCATGCAGGTTTTTGTTCCAAAAGTGCATTTATTAGTGGGGGATGTTAAAGAAGGACACCCCAGTGTTAACAGTGGATACAATTCTTAGGTGATGGTAGGTAAGGAAATTAAATTATTGATTTTTTTATTAAAAAATGAAGCCTTATTCCATACACCCTCAGATCCTTAAGGTACATTTGTGACTTATTCCAAGCTCTGTTAATATTCCAGTTTACTTTTGCAGTTAGTTTATATATTTTTTAAAAAAGTTACAGATCATAATTGTGTATGTATATTTTAAACTTTGAAGAATTAAGTCAGTATTATGGGTGGAAACTTGAAAATCTGGGGATTGTTCCAAAAGAGAAAACACAAGGGCAAATACAGGCTTTTGAAATAGAAACATGTATTTAAAACTTTCTCCCTATGCAGCAAATGCCAAGTTTGCTGTTGTACAATAACTTTTGTCTCCATGGTTCAGCAAAGGACTTGTTCTTACAGTTGAGGGGGGTGAAAAACTGCTCTATAGATAGGTCTGGTAGAACCTGTTTACAATGCTGAAGATTATTGTTATCAAAGTTACACGATGTGGTGACAACTGTGTTAGCAAGTAGTGTCCTGCAAATTCTGGGCCAGATGATCAGTCCTGTTGAAATATATTGAGTCTGCTCACTTGAGAAGTGGCTTGACTGAGAGTTGTGGGACAAAGATTCTCCTTTTATGAAAATAAATGTTATAGTGCAGAAGTATTATTGAATAGAAGAGTATTTCATGTGTTTCAGGCTGCTGCTTTATTACTACACAGTCAAAAACGTGCTCATGTTTACTTTAGTTGCATAGACAGGTAAGAGTGCTGCTGCCTTCGACATAATGATGTGGGGTTTTGGTGTTTTGATTTTGTTGGCTTTTTGTTTTAGCCTATTAGTAATTGTAAATAATTTAAGGATTTTAAAAATTAAATGGGAGTGGCTCTCTTTTTTTTTTCCTCTTTGCATCATTATGCTTTACGATAAAACAGTGTTAAGCATACTGTGTATGTAATATAGGAGGATTTTGGCATTTTGTAGAAGTGTAAAAGAAGAAAAAACAGTTGAAAGTTGAGGATTTCAAGTACATGAATATTCTTGCTACATCACCCCTGCCGCCTCCCTCCAGTTTCTGAAGGTAGTAAGATGCCATGCAAACAGTTAGTTACTGTGCTGAGAGGCAATCTGTTGAGAAGTTTTACTGATTGAAACAGATAAAGCTAGAGATTGATGTGTGTGATCTGTTTATCAGCAGCTTAAGCTTGCATGAAATGCTTCTTGTATCTCAAACACAGAGGTAACCGTTTTGCTTTTAAGTACTTAGAATGCCTTCTGAAAAAGGAAAAGTTACAGCGTGTTCTTTGACATTTGCATTTCTAAAGTGTACACGTAGTTTGTTAATGGAAATTAGCAGCATATTGTGCGTGCAGCCCTTCAGGTTGTCAGCATCTTTCTTGGAGCGGTGAGCTGTGCAGGTTAACTTCAGTGCAAACCTTTGTGTACTTTTCCAAGTGTCCTCTAGATAGTCTGTACTCCGAGTGCTTTCCATGTAACTAAAATGCATCAAAAACGTTTGAGAAGCAGTAAAAGGGAAAAGGGCCAGTGAATGCATTTCCCAAGAAGGCATCTACGGTAAGCTGTTGTGATTACTAGGTTCTTTCAGGAAATGACTCTTTTTTTTTTTTTTTTTTTTTACCCTCTGCTTTAAATTTCTCCTGACTTAGCTGTCACTACTTGGTAATGTAAAACTTCTGAGAGTGATTTTTGAGTGTACTTCTGTTCTGAAAGCTGTGTTTGACAGTGATTTCCCCCTCCCTCCTCCCCCCCTCTCCCCTTCTGATCTAGGTTAACAGCATGGAGGCAAGTGAACTGCCCTTTTAACACCCAGGGTATGGTTAAAAAAACTGGTTACATTGAAGACTGACATTTTATTTATGGTATCATTGTTAAAGCTTTCCTTTTGGCTTTTGTTAATAGCTGTCAGATGTCAGTTTTCTAGACCTTTACCACTCACCCATGTGTCACTAGGTAGCAGCATTTGATCTAAAAAAGGGATTATGTCCCTTGCTCAGAAAGAGAATTCAACACTTGGCTTATTGGCTTATGTGTTTTTAAATAATGCTGGATAAATAAATTTTAAATATTCCTGGGGTTGACAGTGACAGGTCCATGCTTGCAGCACTTTAGTAGTCTTATTAAGCTTCCTGAAAATCGCATGTGGTTGAATTTCAAACCCCAAACTGTGTTTCAGCTGCCTGTGAGCCCCTGGTTTCTGCTGGGCTGGGGGTTTCATCCTGGTGCCAGTCCTGCCGTGCACGTGCTTACTGGGACATGAGCCATGTTTGGTACAACTCGAGCGACTTCTTTCGGCAGGTTTAAATGGTAGGAAGAAGATTCCCTGCAGCCAGCCATGTTTGTCCTGAGTCTGTCATTGCTGGTGAACTAATGGTAGAAATTGTTTGGAGTTTGTTTTTTTTCTTTTTAAGGAGTTAAGATTTTTGTTTTCCTTACTACAATATTGAAAATGTGCTCCAGCAGTGTTTTGTCTGCCCCTGTTAGATAGTGACCAGCTGCCTGTCCTCCTGAAAGTATTTCTACAGTATAATATAGTATTCAGGTTGCCCCCAAAAGTAGAGATTTCTTAACTTATGTAGGCCAGGAGAAAGTTGAAGTGATTGCACCTGGTCAGAAAAGGAGATTGAGTGTTGTTACTTGGCTTGTATCTTGTTTACTTTTGTGGAAATGCATAGAATTACTGAGCTGGTGAAAAAGACCTCTTTTTTGTGCAGCTTCTTTTCCTAGATCACAAAATC
Organism: Platyrinchus mystaceus; assembly: GCA_035041135.1. Classification (NCBI taxonomy): domain Eukaryota; kingdom Metazoa; phylum Chordata; class Aves; order Passeriformes; family Tyrannidae; genus Platyrinchus; species Platyrinchus mystaceus. The sequence goes on from JAWWLV010000088.1 coordinate 129,095,547, forward strand.
TGAACTTAAAGAGCACATGCATGAGAAAAAAATTATATAATAATAATAATGGAATAGCAATGATGTGGTTATAGTGCTGTGCTTGTAAATTGTGAAACTGCATGTAAAAACTTTGCTCTGTTTCAAAACATGGCTACTAGAAGTGAAAGTCCTTTTGTGTTGCAGTTGTTTGTAGGAAGTTACTGGCTCTGGCTCTTTCCTATCTTTGACTACTTGGTAACTCTCTAGCTTGGTCATGCTGTAAGTGATTACTTATAGTCTAGTCCTTGTTAGACTGTTAGTGAAGTGCAGCAACTTCTCTCATAATGGTAATAAAAGTGAACTAAAGAAAAACAGAAAGCTTTTATATTTAAGAGATAGACATCGGAAATCCTTTTGTAAATATCCTCCACTTGTAGGTTAAGGGTGTTGCAAGAAGGGTGCTGAAAAATACTATTTATTTCAGTCACTGAAAACCAAATCCCTTTTTTCACACTGACTGAGAGATGATCTAGCGAACCATTAGCAAGTTGCCTCTGTGTGTGCTGTAATAATCCATAACAACAACAAACCATGCGGCCAGTCTGGTTTTGGAGAATCGCTTGCAAGATGGATTTGGCAATAGTTCTTTTAGAACAGCTGCATCTGGATCTGTTTTTTCTATACTAATGATGCTGTGTGTCCTCCTCAAAACAATCTAAATAGGTCTGCTTCAAGATTTAAAATGTTGATGTTGTGGATTCTCTTCATTGTGCTGGGTTGGCAAAACTTAAGCAGAATATAACTTGCTCTGTAATTGGTCAGATCCTTTTGATCGATTTCTCATGTCCCTCACCCAATGTCCATTTAATGTTTAATGGGGCAGTATTTGTATCTGTAAAGATATTTGCTAGTCCAGATACCCAGATGTGTGCCCTGGTGCTGCCCAAGTGGGCTGCGACCAGTTAAGCTGTTCCTTGGCACGCAGCGTATGGGATGGGAAGGGCACGCCCGGCGCCTGTCCCGGCAGCCTGGAAGGGAGGGGTAAGCTGCTGTTGCCGCCAAACTGCAAAATAATGTTTGCTGAGAGAGACTCTTAAACAGCTAAGCAGTGGAATAGGGAACACACTAAATTGTAAACAGAAAAATATATTCCAGTATTTGGTATTGCAGGTACTGGCCTAGCAGATGGAGTTTATGTCTGTTGGAGCTTCTTGCGGCAGAGCAGGATCCCAGTACTGCTGTTCGCTGCCCTTGACTCTTCATGCACATTTCTAAGGTGTTGATCTGTTGTCTGCTTTTCTTCTGACAGCTTTTAGCTACCCAGAACTGTGGAGAACTTCAGAAGGAACTTGAGCTTTTTTGGGCTTAAGATCTGTGGAAAATGGTTTTGGAACCATATTCTCGTGGATGTTCCTAGTGCTTTAAGATGAAAGATGCAGTTTGCTAGCACCAGAGGTTAAGCTAACCACTGCTAGTATTCCTAAATACATACAAATGGCAACTCAAAATAGTAGGGTGTTTCTTCATGATAACAAAGATGTGATCTGAATATTGAGCTTTTTTAGTCACTTGTTTGTTGATTAATTTTGAAGGGTACATGTGTTCTGTAGCTTATAAATAGTTTTATATATACAAAACATGAGCCTTTTTACTTATCATCATTTCAGTATGCTGTCAGCTGCATATATTTGATATGCCCAGAGTTGCCTCTGCTTACAGATGAGTTTGTCAGATTTGAAACACCGTTCATGATGGATCAGGCCTGTCTTTTTAGCTGTGCAGAACTCGAGTTTTCAGGGTTGTGTGATTGTGTGCTGTGGTTTGGGTTTTTTTGTTTGTTTGTTTTAATATTTCCTTTAGTTCTAGCCACCTGGTTTGCACATGCTCGTACTGCCTACCTCCTCTTTCACATCTTAAACAGTGTTAAGAATTTTCTCATCTAAATGGCAGCACTTCAGCCGGCAGTACTGTGTTTCACAAGTGCTGCTCAAAGCCATGTAAGCTGGTGTAGGTGCTTGGGAAGTGCTCAGCTTATCTGCAGATGGGTAAGGACACAGAGAAAATTTAGTGTAGATAGTTGCTTTCTTTGCTCCAACCCTTGACTGCCAGGTGTGGGATGGAGAACTCTGTGTTTCTTCCCAGCAGCAGCTCTGTCTCTGTCATGCCAGAAGACAAAAACAATATCAGCTACCATGGTTTATTGTAAATAGAAGCCCGACAGTGGTAATAAGCAGCTGACTTCATTAAAAAGCTGGACCTTTTACAAGAATGTTTCTCCTGGACTTCTGCAGTGAAGTCTCTTCTCCCCTAAGAGACATTCAGGGACTTCTTCCAGTGCAGTTGAGGACAGAAGAGATATATGACACCTTCCAATTGGTCTAGGAGTGCATTGAAGCCCTCCTGGTCTTGTACTTCCCTGTGTTTAAATCCTTCAGTACTGATTGTGTTTCCATCTTTCATATTTTCTGTTACTGTCAAGCAGGAAAAGGTAGT
>JAWWLV010000088.1:129114368-129129428 GCA_035041135.1 Platyrinchus mystaceus
GCTGTTGCTATTCATCACAGCAACCTAGGTGGGATTAACAGGGAGCTGCTTGGTCCACAGAATGAATGTGGCAGGAGCAAGGGACCAACAGTGCCAGACAGGGTCCCTTCTGCTGCTCTGTCCTGTATGCTGTCGGCCCAGGGATTGACCTGACTCCTTGGCTGTAGGAAACTGTGACCTGTTCTCTTGGTCTTGCTGTACTTGTGTAAACTGTGAGGGAAAAGAAAACTGTCTGCTGCTTCCTGTGTGAAGTCATGGGATGGCTGAGGCTGGCAGGACCTCTGGAGGTCATCTGGTCCAATCCCCCGCTCAAGCAGGGCCACCTGGAGCTGGTTGTCCAGGAATATGTCCAGTTGGCTTTTTAATATCCCCAAGGATGGAGACTACACGGTCTTTCTGGGCAACCTATTCCAGTGCTTAGTTGCCTCCACAGTGTTTCCCAACATGGAGAGGGAACCTCCTGTGTTTCAGTGTGTGCCCATTGCCTCTGGTCCTGTCACTGGACACCATTGGAAAGAGCCTGGCTGTTTGCACCCTCCCTCAGGCGTGTACCCACATTGATGAGGTGCCCCTTGAGCCTGCACTTCTCCAGGCTGAACATTCCTAGCTCTCTCAGCCTTTATTTGTAGGAGAGATGCTCCAGACTCTTAATGACCCTCGTGGCCCTTCACTGGATTCTCTTCAGTATGTCCGTGTCTCTTTTGTACTGGGGAGCCCAGAACTGGACTCAGTATTGGATCCAGTTGTCGCCTCACTTGTTCCAAGCACAGGAAAGGAATCACCTCACTCCTCTTGCTGGCAATTTTTTCCCTCATGCAGCTGAAGGTACTGTTTTCTGCCTTTGCTGCAAGGGTGTATTTCTCCTCATGTAAGTTGGATCATACAGTGTCAGGCACATCTATACTTTTGGTAACTTGATTCTTTGTTTCAGTTTCATTGGTCCCCTCTGTGTCTCCCTTTTCTCCTCTTACCGCCCGCCCCCAAGTTAAATTTTTATGGGTTTTGAAAGAGGAAGGAAGAGATTTTAAAAATTGCTGGTATTTTCTTTATATGCACCCAGGTTTTTCATACAAGGATGTTTCCCTAGTGTTGTCATCCCTTTGCTCTGCCATGCATTCTCACCCATACCATGTTTCTTTCTACGTGGGGGAACTATTGTCCAACTTTTTAAGTACTTTCCTGTTTTCTAGCAGGAGTGCTGACACCACTTTGATTTGTCCTTGCCAGCACAGTGCGATGATTTGATTTACTCCAGTGAGGAGTTCACATGCCAAACATCTTGGTGTAGCCTGCTGTGTTTGGGATGGTTGTGTCCCAGATGACGTGTGGTCCCCGGCGCATCTTGCCACACCTGTGGGTCCGCCTATGACTAAAATAGCACATCTGTGGGTGTTGGTCCCATGACAGGCTATGGCAGTGGGAAGAGGGCTTCCCTCACCTCAACCTGTTTGTCCTTAACGCCCAAAGCAACTTAGTGCAGGCAGAGCTGCCGTAGCTGCCACATTTTCAACCATCCAGAAGCTGGGGAGAGGATGTGGTGCTCGGAGCATGAAACCACCAAGCAAATTGGGATGGGCGTTTGCCTTGGCGTTAAACACTCGTGTCTGCCCTGGAGGGGAAGCGTGTCCTGGTGCAGGAGGCATCGCCCGGCTTGCGGGCAGGGAGGCTGGGAGCAGGGAGGCTGGGAGCAGGGAGCGGTGCTTCTGTGGGGCTGTAACGCCTCTGCGAGGCAACACCCCAGCTGCTACAGAAATGGCCCTGCAGCCCTGCTGAGATAAGGGTTTCCTTTTTGCTGTGCATCGTAAGAATGCCTAGACCTGCCTTCTCTTAACAAGTTTGGAATAAAAAAGGGCAGATAAAGGAGAACAGTGAGATGAGTCACAGAGAAAGAACTGGTTCAGGGCAATGCAAGAGAAGCCCAAGGCAGGGTTTGGAGAACTTGGTGTGCTGTTTCTTCTTGGCTCTCTTTCTCTGTCGTGTGCAGTTTCTTCCTCTCTCGGCAATCAAGCCTGACCTCAGATTTCTCACAAGCAGCACCCTCAGCTATCTCAGGGGGAGGGAGGACGGTGCTGGGGATCCAGGTGGAAATCCACCCCACCTGTATCATGCTTGGCACTGGAAGCAACCTCAACACTGCTGTGGTTCCAGGAAGGTTGCACCAGGCTCCTCCTTGCCTCAGTCCTCCACTGTACAGGGTGCATGTCCCATACAATGATGCTATCTGGATGTTAAGAGCTGCATTCTGTGGTTATTGGGATGTGGGAAGAGGACAGTGTGTGTAGAGTTTAAAGGGAATGCCTGTTAGTGGCCAAGCAACCAGGCCTGTCTTTATGCATGGGGAATTACAGGCATGTTTTGCATGTAATGGCATGGCAGGAGCTGAACCAAAGTTAAATAATGAAGTAATGCCGTAGATGGGATTTTCCTCTTGTAATTTGCGTGACTGCTTGTGCTGGGAATTGCAGAGGCCTGGAGGGGGAAAGAGAGGGTTTTCCAGGCTATGCCTGCCCTTGCTGCACTGGCTGCTAGCGGCTGCCAGGGCTTTTCTAGTAGGTGGATATAAGGGTGCAGCTTATGTCTGCAAAGCTCTAGATGTTCTAAATCCCCGCTGCGTCAGAGCCCGCCTGTCCCCAGACGGCATCTGCCCGGCTCAGCCGCCTGCCCGGCAGTGGCCGTGTCGCGGGGTCGAGCACAGGCCATTCCCAGCAGCGTGGCTGGGGTTCAGTGGAGCCTAGTTCAGAGTGCATCGTGCAATTCAGCCTTCAAGGGAGCTATTCAGTGCCTTCAGAAAGCCTCTCCGAAATCTTTAAGTCCCCTGCTCTACTTGGATTCATTCATCTATCAAAGGTGCCATTGATCTCCCTTTCCCCTCGCACGTGCTGTGATTCCCTGTGCCTTCGCTTGGCACTGTCAGTAACTGGAGCTGTGCTCAATAGATTTGCAGTGCAGCTTGTCTTAAGAGCACGGTGGGGTAGCGGGGGCAGCAGGAGCTGCTCTGGTCAGCCCCTGGGAAGTGGGGAGCTCCCTGGTGGCTGAGCTAGGGCCGTTTTCTGTCCTCTCTGTGCCCAGGTGGGGGCTGTGCAATGTTTCTGCTTCGATGTGCTCCACTGATACCAAGGCATGAAACTCCTTGTAAGTGTGAAGGAGGGCAGCTCTCCAGCCCGGAGAGAAGCACAGGTGAGGGAACACTTCCATCTGGTGTGAAAATGGAGGCTCCTTCCCAAGGGGTTCATAGAGGAGCACCTGTGAAAGAAAACTGGCTGCCCTTTCCCTTCTCCCTAGCATGCAGCAGTGGGAAGCAGGAAAGGTATGGAGGGGGATGGGAAAGGCAGCCAGTTTCTGCTGTTTGCCTGTAAACTGAAGGCAAAAAGGAAAACTTTAGGTTTTAGGTGCTGCCAGTTGATTTGCAACACAATTGTTAATGCAAGTAATAATGAAAGCCCTTTTAGGGAGCCCTTACCGTGTGGGTCCAACAGCAAACGTAGCAGTGCAACTAGTGTGAATACAGGTGCACAATTCACTTGAAATCTTAGCAGTCTTTTCCAACCTTAATGATTCTATGAAACTTTATGATATGAGCTCCCACCTGATAAAATGCTTGGGGTAAGTGATGGTCACTCGATACTTGTCCCATGGGGAAGTTGTTCAGTGACCTGGTGTTACCAGAGCAGATGCCAAGCTGCTGGTGAGACCCAGCTGTGGGCTGTGTTACTGCACCAGTCACCACAGTCACTCACACTCAGTGGGCAGCCAAATCTGTGCTTTAAAGCAGTGTAGGGCTAATTTTTTTTTTTTTTTTTTTTCTCTGTCTCTCAAGTTTCAACTCTTCGCCCATGAGAAGCTTTAAGACTTTGTTCCTGTTTTGGATTTGCTACTTGTGACAAAACACTGCTCCAAACATAGCAGCGCTGCTTAGCACCAAACATCTGCCACTTGTGGATCTCGGTTGCTCACTCTTACAAATAAAAGTTTCCTCATCTTGGGAAAAGTAACTTTCCAGCAGTCCCAAAGCACTTTGCAGAGTGTGCTGGGTATCATTTTGCTCAGGGTGGAGACACCACTGAAGTTATGATTTCTCTGCTGTTCTGCATGCAGATGTTTTACACGACGGACTGTGTCCCTCCTTCAGTGAAATGACTCCAGCAGCTGGGGAAGGAGAGTTTACCCCTTCTTACCAAAATCCACTGCATTGCCCAGCAGAAGGGGCTTCCAACAAACCCTGGTGGTTTGCAGAAACAGGTAGACATTGTCTTCTGTCTGGTCTTCCCAGGGACATCCTGCTCTGTACCTGGCACATGCTTTTGCAGAATCCACAACCAGGAAAGGGGATGTGTCTCCTATTCCCTCTTTCCTTTCTCTGTTTTAAGCCTGGCTTTATAGCCAAAATCTCTCCAGAGTTTTTCTTTAGTCTGAGTCTGTATGAATGTGGTCCTTCCATTTGGTAGGGAATGACACAGGCGATGGAACCCATCTCCTCTCTCCTTGTCAGAGACAGCTCAGGCATCCCATGCCGGCACACCAGTGCACCAATGTGGAGAACAAAGCACATGCAAAAGAGGAGCCAGACTTTAACAGGCATCTGGCTTTCCCATCACGTTACCATGATATGCAGTGTAGCAGCTGCCTCATCTTGCCTTTTGTGAGGTACAAACCTGATAGCTGCTTATTTATCTGATGAGCTGAGGGAAGTGCTAAGTGAGCAGTCTTTTCCCCTGCAGGCTGCATGTGTGGATTTTTGCTTTTAAAAGGGAAAGAAGAAAGATTTAAAGATATTTGATCTGCGATCTAGCTCTGAGTTGGTTGAATATTTACTTTGTTGTATATGCGGTTAGTTATTGAAAGCCTTATCAGGGAAGGAAATCAGAGAGAAGGCTCATGATTCAAACACCCAGAGGGCACCTAGACATGGAGAACATCTCAGGGAGACCATGCTGCATGCAGAGAAACCTGCTCATTGCCATAAACTCGCTTACATTGTCCTTTCTGTGGCACAAAGGGCCTGGTTATCAGCCTGTTCTGCCATAAAGTTGATGGCAAGGTCTTTTTTTTGCTATTTCTGTCTTCACAAGACTTCTACAGGCTTCAATGCCTTTACTTTTTTTTTTCCTTATCAAATGATGTTAAAATATGGTGAGCAGATTCAAAAGCTGTTTAGGCACGTGTATGCGTGGTGTCAGAGAGAAGGGTTGCTTTGCTCTGAAGACCCATCTAGAGCCATGCTTCTGAATGTTGCAACACAAACTGGGTGAGAAATCAAGAAGGAGAAGAGCCCTTGGAGAAGGCAAGAGTTTGGCAACAGGGGGAGAGCCCCAGCAGTACTGTGCATTCATTTTTGGGTACCAATACAGTGCTGTTTTCCTGATAAAGAGCAAGGCTGGGTGCCTGTCCACAGGCTGACAGGATGATGCTGTATCATTACCCAGTGTGAGGCCAGTGTGCTACTTTAGTGACTCCTCCCAAAAAGCATTGGGGAACAAGTGATGTCGTTTTCCCAAATCAGATTCTGCCCCTCTCACATTTTGCTGTCATTTCTTTTGGGTTGGTAACACGACACAGCTTTCCCCTTCAGCAGAGAAGTCAGGAGGGTTAAGCTGGTCCTGCAGCCCACAGCAGAGGAACCCTTTTGCTGGCTGTTAGCATGGCAGCCAGCTGCAGAGGGCCATGAAAACAGTACTGCTGGCTCTTGATGCATTAGGTGTTTTTCTAAAGCTCCACCTCCCCGGGGTAACATGAAGTACATCAAAATGTCAGGTTTCATTATGCAGTAAGTGGTTTGGGAGGAAAAGTGAAACAGAACCCTAAAGGCTCCCAATGTGAAGGAGAAATAAAAAGCCCAAGTGTATTATATGTAAATTCTTGCTTTTTAAGCATGGAATTCTGACCACTCGGATGTGACTCCCTGCACCCTACATCACCCCAATGGGAACTCCCTTGCTAAGGTAAGATGTTTTTTAGCCCTTCATCATGTATGATTTTGGAGTGTGTGCCAGTGTCTGGCCAGCCTTGGCCCAGGAGCTGCTGCTTGCAACCAGCCCTTTGCTGGTTGAGGTGATGGGGAGAGGAAGTAGCTGGGGATGTGGCTGCTGTGGGCATGGAGTTACTGATTGGCAAAGCCCAGCCCAGCCCCAGGGGATGGAGGGTGTTGGAGAAGGGAGCAAGCACTGCTTGCACCTTGGAGAGGCACAGGATTGCCTTCCTGCACTTGCCTGTGGGATAAAGTGCAGATGAGTCATAGGGCCAAGCGAGTTATCTGCTGTGATTACTTGTCTCACAGAAGAGGTTGCAGGGCTGAGGTGTCTCCAGAGTTAACAGCAGAAAATCAGGATAATGTGGAAGAAAATGCTTGAAGCTTTTGATTTCTGTAGCCTTTCAGACTACAGAATGTCCCTTTTCACCCCACAGCATAGTGCCAGCTCTCATCTTGTGCTGCCAACAGAGAAAACTGGGGTTTAGATGAGACCTGCACCTGGGAAATGGGGGAGATGCCCAAGTATAATGAATGTGAAATTAGCTGCATCTTGGAGAAAGAATCTGAGCCTGCATTAATGTGTGATAAACCACTCCCACCCACTTTAAAACTACCAGTTGTGTTTGTGGTTTGCTTTTGAGTTTTTTAAAAACATAGAGACATGGTTGCTGATGGTGTGGCATATAGGGAACCAAAATGCAGTTTTTAACATCCAGGCCTGACTTAGCCTCTTTCTTAGGGGACTGGTCACTGATGAAAGGCAAGCTGGTACGTGGCTAAATGCCAACTAGCCTTGCATCATCCCTGAGTGCCTACAGTCTGTTCTGCACAGCTGCTTGCCCAGATTTTGAGTAGGGAGATACCAAGCAAAATAACTGCTTAAGGCCATGGAGCAACTGTCCTTTTACAAGGCAAAGCTAGATGTGTGTTGTCATGCCTCAGCAATCCCTTACCTGGTTGCAATCTTCCTGAAGGAGTATTGAGTGAGTAAAACCAGCCCAGATCCAAAAAGTATCACCTTCTTTCATGGGGCATCTTCTGAAATGCTGGAGAGCAAAGCACTGCTGTAAATAGCAGCTCCTCAGGGGAGAATCCCCACATGCTGCCCATGGGTGGTGGTGGCTCCTCATCAGACTGCACATGGGGAGAGTTGGGCTCACTGCTGTGGCCGCGCAGCTGTGAGGCTTTTTTAACTTTGAGTCAACACCCACAAGATTTGCCATCCCTACACAGGTGATACATCATCAGCAGTGAGCAAAAGCAGATGCACCAGGACTTGCTTCTCATTTAAACCAAGGACCCTGTGATGCCTCCTGTTCCTGGCTGGACTGGTTTGCCCCCATCCTGGCAGCTCAACATCTTGGGATGAAGCATAGTTGGCTGCTGTGAGTGGAGGAGTAGGACAGGGATGCTCCAGCACCTAGTGGGGTAGGGACAGTGCTGCCATGCAGTGACACAGTCAGACCTGTGACACTACTAGCAGCTCCAGGATACTGCTGGCTTGGGGGCCACCACGGATCAGGTCTTGATATGGCCTTGACCAGGATGCCCAAACCCAGTTCTCTTTCTTTTCCTGTAAGCTGTTAGCTGTTACTAACTGATAGGTTTAATGGAAGCTTAGCATCTATAGCCATAAGGAGGCACTTGGCAAACTCTCCTGCATCCTCTAGGGGTATGTGCCCTCTTTCCTTGCCCTGACTGGATAAACACTTTCAAATTACAGGGGCTCATTGACAAATGAATTCCCTCCCTGTTCTTGTAAGCAATTCCCACTTGGTCACTAGATGAGTGCGGTCCCTTACAGCATTTGGGTGTGCTGGCAAGAGTGGGATGGAAATCTCAGCCCTGGCTTCCATTCCCAGCCTTGCCATTTCTCTGGCTAACAAGATGAGCCCCCTCATCTGACATCCCAGTGTGAGTCAGCAGAGCTCACACAGCCTTCATAAGCCAGGTTTTAACTTAATTCCTGACTTACTGAGGTGGGGAAAGTGCAGAGCTCAATTGTCAGTGTTCTCTGACCCCTTGGATCCTGCTAACCTCTTGCAGCCCCTTTTTCCTCAGCTTCCCATTTTGAAATCAGCTCCTGGGTCTGGGTTGGAGTTCACAGTGCTGCCGGGCCAGTCCCTGCTGCAAGTCCATCCTTGGTGGGAACCCCAGGAGCATCGGGCACCTGCATAACCTGAAACAGCTGTAAACATGATGCATAAGCAAGGTCATGGTATAATTTGGTTTCCTGAGCCTGCACTACATTTTAAGGCAAGGCCTATGAACTCATCCCTGGGCTCCAGGTGTATGTAATGCACCTGAGCTGTGCAGCGTTCAGTAGATGTTTGCTCCATCCGGTTTCCCCTTGGCGAAACAAAAGGACTGTTTGTGGTGGTTAGAGCTGAGTCATAGTCAATCTGGCCTATTTGTAAAGTATCATGTCTCTAACCAGAAGCACGTGCCAAGAGAAGCAGATGCTCATGGCTGCTGTGCTGGGAAGGTGGCTGGAGCTCCAGGACACCTGGTAGGGCAGCAATAAACCCCCATTTATTAGCTGCTATGAAAACAGGTTCTCCTGTCAGAATCCTGGCCAAATTACAAGCAGCATGATGAATTAGTACCAGTTAATATACTCATCATAACTACTTCAAGGAAAATTATTAGGGATCACAAATGCACTATTCATTTAAATATTATTAATTTATTTCAACTTGCTGCAAGTGGGCAGACGGGGAGGGATGCAGGGAGTAAACAGTGATTAGCGCTAATTGGCACGGCGTGTGCTTCATGGAGCTCACATTCAGATGGACCTACAAATGCAAGGGATGCTGCTGGATGTCAGGGGTGATCCTGTGGTCTCAGCATGAAGGAAGTGGTAATTTTAAATATCATGGCCATCAAGCCCGGCACGTGTGATACAGGGACTGGCTGAGAGCTTGAGCTGCCCAGGCAGTTTCATGGTGCCACAGGGCCAGCCCACGTCACCCTTCTCTGACCACTTTGGGGTGAGGAGCTGCATGACACCTAATTTCCTCCCCAGTTGTGCTGGTTTCAGCTGAGGTAGACTTCATTTTCTTCCCAATGGCTAGTATGAACCTGTGTTTTGGACACCTATGTTACCCCCTCCAAGTTATATTAGCACAAGAAAAATCAATTCTGCAGCTCTTTAAGGGCAGCCCACCCATGGCAGCTCTGCTCTACGCATGCTTTGCAGAACTTCCTGGCAGGCCAAAGTGGCTCTTTTAATATTTACACTGGTGATGCCCCACACCAGTAAAGACACAAGATTTAGAAAAGCTTTGGGGCAGTGTAGGGCATGGGGTGAGTGGCTCACTGATGGGGATGAAGGGAAGGTCCTGCAAGCTCAGAGGAATGTCCCCTGTTCACCATGTCTTTACTTACCCAGAAAATGGGAATCTAAATACAGCACCTCATGTTCCACTTGCACACACCAGTGAACACCACCCTGCTGTGCCAGTGATGCGTGCAAGCCACTGTGGAAGCTGGGGCTGTAAGATACTTTAGAAGGGTTGGTGGCTGAAGCCACAGAAATTCTGCTTTTCAAAAGTCTTCCTGAGAAGGGAAGAAAAACCAAAGAAATACTAATTTTTTCTTTTGTTACAGCCACTTCCCTGATGAATAAAAGCGGTGCTTGTGTATCTGAACAGAGCAGTCAAGACATCAAGGACCAGCACAGTCAGGCTAAATCTGCTTCAAAACCACTCTAAAGCATGTAATTTGGTTGAAGATTGGGTCCTTCTTCTGCAGTGTGCACAGGGGGAAGTTGCCAAGCCAGAGGCATCTGTAGAGGCACAGGAGTGACATCTGGAAACCTGGGACACGCATGGCTGCAGACTTAAAACCCTTCAGCCTCAATGTTTTGTATTTTAGCTGTGGGAAGTACTGAACTGGAAACCACACAGGCAAAACCTCTCCTGAAGGGCTAGCTTGGTTCAACCACCTGCCAGCAAGGCTGAGGGCTCTCTGTAATGGCAAACCACAGCTGTGTGGGGACATCCCTGCACTCCTACGTGTAGAACCACATCTGTTGTCAGGGGACAGTGGGAAGGGCAGTGCCATGGAGTGCCTTGTGTGTTCAGGGGGTTGGTGACCCAGGTTTGCAGCTGGACAGCGATACTCTGGAAATCACAGCAGACTGAGCACTAGGCTTGGCAGAGGTGAGGTGATGAGAGGCTGTGATTTTTTTATTTTTGAAGCATGCTGCATGGGGAACAAAAGTGACAGAGTGGAATTCCACTTTGCAGCTACACCGGTGAGTACCTTGCTGTAGCATTCATGCTCCATGCTGTAATACAGACAGACAGATCACTCCTGAGGCATCATTATCTGAGGAAGCAGTGGGTTTCATCCCCAGGCTTTGGCTATATGCACATTTGGCTAACTAAAAAGCCAGTGTTTTTTTAATCTTTTAAAATTTGTCATTTGTCCAGATACTTTCCCGTGCTTACCCAAAAGGAATTCAAACCTGCTGCCAAACTGCTTTTCTCAGCTGCTTTTTGTGACCTGTATGAAGGTGGAGGAAGCACACGCTGAAAACCACTGGAGCAAGCAATGGTGGGGGCAGGTGTGAAGACACCTGGTTAAAATGCAAGTGGGAGTATGTGCACAGCCTTTGCAAAGGCTTCAGCTGTTTTAATTGTTTCTGCTGAATTAATGCAATCCTACATTTAGATAAGCTCCTGAGGTATGACTCTTGAACTAGTTTTCTCAAAGTCTGGCTAAGTGTTCCTAGTTTTGGCTTCATGACTATAACAGACAGAGCTAAAAGGGATGATGCAAAATCATCCTAGCTGGTTTGATGTAACCACCAAGGTCTAAACCAAGCAAAGGCACTGTCACTTGTCCATCAGCACGTGTTAAACCGGTCTTAGCAGGAAGCTGTCCTAGAGCCAGCTTGCCTTGCCTAGTTATAGCATGTTTTAGTGCTCAGACACTAAAGATCAGTTTAGGGGAACACAACAGCCAAACATGTTCATGTTGCCTTTAATCAGTGGCAAGGAAGATTTTTGGTGGTGTGCAATTATCTGTTAACACCATTTGACTCAGATCACATTCTGTTGCAATGCTGGGAGCTGGTTTTGAGAGAAGAAGCCCCCAGAAGTGAGCAGTGGTGATGGTTGAGGGGATATGTGTGTGCCAGCCCTGTTCATCCCATCAAGGTGTTTTAAGCATGAAAGTCACAAAACCATGGAGCTGCTTTAACGTCAGCAGTAGGGCAGAGCTGGCAGTGCAGTAAGGAGAAAGAGTGAGCCTCAAAAGCCTCATCTAGCAGGCAAGACCTTTGACTGTCATTTTTAACTCCAGAATATAATGCACTTACACAGGGACCAGTCTTCCCTCTACTGAAGGCTAATACTAGCCCAATGGGTGTCCCCTGCAGTAAGCGTATCTAGTGTGTTATCATGGAGATGAGAGGGTTAAGATTGTCCTGTTTGCCATATATAAGGTAGCTCTGCAAGGCCACAGTGTGTTACAGGCCCTATGCAGGCAACAGCATCTTAAAATCCATTCCAAAGTTGCAATGCACACGGAGAGGTTTGTTCCTTCAAGGTATCTCTCAAACTGGAGCAAAGCCGGTGGATTTAACTCCAGCAAATGGCATTTATCTATGTGCTGTTGCCCAAACTCAGATTTTAGATCCCCAAGAATATTCTGGAATAGTTCAGTTGAAGGGCTCAGGATTTAAATGGAGAGTCCTGTTGGTGTGTGTGGCCTTGCCTCTGCTCTCACAGGAAGGAATGCCTCCAGTGGGATGGACCAGCTGTGCCAGGCATTGCCCTGGTTTACACGGCCTGACCCCAGCTGAAGATCAGGCTCTATGTGACTTTGGAGCACATCACGTTTTTTCCATGGCGCGGCAGCAACTGCTGTGTGCTGTACTCTGAAGGGCGGGTTGAGAGGATTACTGACAATGGGCAGCACTGTGATGCAGAGGGATTTAGGTATGTAACGAGTGACGCAGCTGCATAATAGACACAATCAACTGGTTTCACATCAGTCCCTGGTGCTTCATCCATCTGCCTTCCCTGGAAAGCACTGCTTGGCTCTGTGGAGAGTCACTGCAACCTGTGGGGTGAGCAGGGCCAGACTGGAGCTGTGCCCTCCAAGCACTGGGTGCAGATGTGATGGAGTGTGGATGCTGAACCCCTCCTCAAATCCCTTCCTCCCCAGCCACAGTTGCCAGAGAGCCAGTCTTGTCCTGCAGGGACCAGAACTCCCTCTTAAGAAAACTGTGGGAGTTTCCATATTTAAATTACCATCTTGTAGTTTTTCTAATCCTTCTATCAAGGCCTCAGCAGTGACCAGGAGTGTCGCTTGATCCCTGCCCAGCTGCCCAGTCGTTTCATCCTTTAATTCAGCTTAATGCTCCAAAGAAGTACTGTACTTATCCCTATTACACAACCACAGTCAGGAAGCATTTCAGGGCTGGCATACCTTATTTTAGCATCAACTCCTCTCAGAACTATTAAATTCCTGATGCTGTTTGCATCATGTTGATTCATTTTATGAATCAAAGGAAGATAATTTCTTGAGGCTGTAAGATGTAAAAATCTCTGGGTCAGGACCACATTTTATTTACACTGATTTAAGGCTTTGGCTTATTCCAACTCTTACGTTCTCTATAATTTTTTTTGCTTTTCTCACTAAGAGGTGTGATTTTTAATTTTCTTTTTTTAACAGCTAGCAGTTTATGGAGACATTTTAAAAGGTAAGCAATGCATGTGAATACTCACTGTCTAAACTCCACAAACTTCTGAAAAAGGGAAGCCTGCCTCCTCTCTTTCATCTTCCCCTGCTCTCTGGCTGCTGACATCTGCCTTCCTGAGGCACAGCACACTTGTGCCTTGACAGACTCCTTTTTCTTACATGCTAGAGCCCCAAAACCCTGCTACCAGTGTGGGATTTAGGGGAGGAGGAGGTATGGAAGGGCCTTCATCTCACAGGCAGCATCCTCCATCTCCTTCCCCCATCAAACCCACTGCTACTCTTCTGGCAGCAAGCACTGGAGCTCCTGCTGGGCGCCCCTTTCTTTGCATTTAAGGTGCATGAAAGAAAAATGAAATTCCATAGTTGGCAGGATGGGTTAATGCCATATGTTAAAACTTCCTAGAGTATAATTAGCAGGCGAGGGCAGCAACTCATGTGAGGATGTTCGTACACAAGTATGTTAGTGGTCTATAGTTTACATACTAGTGCTGAATCAGAATATATCAGAGTGAAAAGGTTTTCCTGAAAGCATCTCTGCATTTCAGGAAGAATTTGCGCCTGTATTTTGAAAAACACAACAGCTGCTGCTGCCCCACTTGTGGCCTTTATCTCAGACTTTTCTTTCAATCTGCAAACTTGCACTTTTATTTTTTTTCCCCTCAGCAGTACAGTTTCCAGCACAGAAAATTTAAGGCTGCTGACAACAGAATTGCTTTTCTTAGTTACCCTTCCTGGGCCTCTTAGATGTGGCCTGTGACCCTCTGGGACCCAAGGCGACATTAGGACCCATACCACTAGACTGCAGACCCCAGAGAAGAGCTCTTTCTCCATCAAAAGTATAGAAGGTTGGTTGTCAAAAACGACAGTTGATTTGGCTAAACTCATTGAGAAACTAAATTTACTTCCTCAAAGTTTGCATTGCAAGCATGCCCTGAGCTTTTCCCAGGCCACCCAGACAGAGATAAGATTTTTTCTGAAGGATGAATAAGCATAGTTCGAAGTCCATAAAGAAAACAATAGCCAACAGGAAAGAAAAGAAGTGTGGGAAGCAAAGTTTTATTTTGAAATGGTTGAAGTGTGAATGTGCTCAGTTGAAGTACAACTGTCAAAAATACCACCAAGTGCCTAAATCCCACTGTTGTTAGCTCATTGCAGTTCTCCTGTGTTCTCCCATGTAATTCTGTTCTTGGCTAAAATACAGCCAAACCCATCAGGCTACAGGGAGAGAGAGGTGTTCCTTCTGCCCCTCCTGGGACCCACTGGACAGCTGGCATGGAAACACGTGGTCTCTCTCTCTTTGATGTGTACTATATCCAGCTCCCCTGCAGACTGAAGGGAGATTTCTGGTGGCAACCTACACCTGGTTTTAACCTAAGCTTCCCATAGGGGTAGTCCTGTCTCAGGGCAGAAGGCACTACCTGCTCCTCAGATGCCTTCCAGCCCTGTGTTAGTGTCATTCATTTGAGCTTGGCTGTAGAAAGACAGGAAAATATTTCATTTTAGACAAGTTAATGAACTCCCATTTTCAGCCCTTAGTCCTTTAAATAGCAGAACAGGAAATATGAGTAACTTGCAACATCTGACAGAAAAGGAAAGTAGCTGCTTCATTCTTTTATGGCCTGTTACCCTATTGAACAATGACGTGAGAATGTGTTGGGACAAACCTGATGAGGTGCTCTCTGCCACGAGGTGCCTATTAGGCTGTTTGTTTTCCCCCTATTTAAAGGTGTCATTTGCCCTACTATAGATCCTGAAAATACCCAAGGTAACCACATGCCCAGCAGTGGCTGAGAACCCAGAGTAGTGAATTGTTATTGCAAGGTCTGCCAAACGATTTCACATCTGGAAATTATCCACTTTACAAACATATTCTTTATAAAGAAGTAATGTCCTCCAGGTTTTAGGAGGGATTTCCAATATACCATGGGGGAAAAACTCTTTTGCAAAAACAGAGCGATTAAGAATTTTAGCTTACCCCAGCAACCCTGGAGTGGAGCACCTGGCTGGATACTCTGGGTGCCAAGAGTGCTGACAGCTGTGTCACTGTGTCCTCCTGTGCTCAGGAGATTGGTGATGTGTGGTACCCACATTCAGCTTGCACAACAGATGGGCCCCAAGATCTTTTTGGCTTGAATTGTTTTAGCAATTCATATCCAGAATGTTCCTTGTGACCCAGGACAGATATGTTTTATTGCTAATCAGGACATGGATGGACTCTTTTATACCACTCTCCTTTTTCATAGTTTAATTGTTTCCAGCCTTCCTCACTGTAATTGAACTAAATATAAAAATGAAAGGAAAGAGGAAGGGAAGGGGAAAGGGAAGGGTAAGGGAAAGGGAAAGGGAAGGGAAGGGGAAGGGAAAGGGAAAGGGAAGGG
>JAWWLV010000088.1:129129528-129161302 GCA_035041135.1 Platyrinchus mystaceus
AGGAAAAGGTAAGTGGAAGGGAAGGGGAAGGGGAAGGGAAGGGGAAGGGAAGGGGAAGGGGAAGGGGAAGGGAAAGGGAAGGGGAAGGGAAGGGGAAGGGAAAGGGAAGGGGAAGGGAAAGGAAGGAAAAAGAAAGGATGTGTTTCCGGCATACGTGGGAAGATGCAAGTAAAAGACTGTTTTAAAGTGCTTCCAGGTCTCAGTCTTAGCTTGAATAAAGTTTTGATAAAATCTAAAATAATTTCTCAGTATTCTTTGGGCAAGCTGTGAGAAATAAGAGTCATCACTCATAGAAAAATCAATGTGGAGGATGCAACAACTGCATGTCAACTCTTCACTTCAGCCATGGAGGAGCATGTATGGATGAAATGGTGCCTTGCTGTGCTGTAGGCTCAGGGCAGATGGATTTCCCAAGATATACACAGAAATCAAAAGAAAACTTGGCATCACATGTTAATGAGCAACCAATTACACTGCAAATAATATTTTGAAGCCACTTATCCGCCACTTGTAAACATGACAGCTCACTGATCCAAAGCACATAAAACAATGTTGCAGCAGCTTTTATCTCTGAAGAGCTGGAACCAGAGCCATCCCAGCACTGATGTAAAACCTGTAATCTAAAATTTAACTACGTATTGCTGTGCATATTAGGATTCAGGAAAGGCTTATATTCCTTTATGGATAGTAAGACTAATAATAACTCTTACTATGACAAAGTTTTTATTTTTGAAAGACACACCTCCTCCTACTTCAGCATGCAGATTAGTCTCTTCCTACAAGTGACAATAATCCAGAGTGAATGAGACCATAATACACCCTGTTAAGCATTATTTTGGATAACTGGCCCCAGGATATTATCTCTTCCTAAACCAATGTGCACGTGTAAGATTGTCCTCTGATTACACTGATGAGAATGGTCTTGCCAGGAAGGGCCAGGCAGCTATCACAGGCTGCTCTAGCAGTTAAAACACTTTTTCTTATCAGCATCCTGAGCAGCCCGTTCTGCCTAGATAAGGAGTTTGATGCTAAATTCAACCTTCCTGTCTCTGGTAGCTGCTTCCCCCTTCCTGTGAATGCTGTTTACATTGGGGCAGTCAGGACATGGGCTTCTGAGCACACTCAGATTGCTGACTATCCCAAAGCTCCTGGCTGAAGGATTTATGCTCACTATCACATCTATTGCAGTGTCTTAGGGTAAGGCCATATTGCTTGCCTTTAAATAGGGATTGAAAAATTCTGTGGATACTTTACAAATATCCTATTCAAGAAGGAACTATTCAAGAGTCACTATTCAAGAGCGAACATTTTTTTCCCCTCTGTAGGCAATCACATTTTTTAAATAGAGGAATTTAAGGCATTAAGGAGCTAGAATATTATGTGCTGGTTTGACCAGTATGAAAATGACTCCCTTCTCTCTGCCTCCCAGTTCTTTATCAAAAAAGTTCTGAGGCTGCAAGGGTTTCAGTTTCACTAAACTCTCTCAAAAAACTTTTGCTTATATTTGAATAACAGTTATAAACCACTGTCTAAGAGGGCTTTACAAGCCCTGAATATTTTAGTTCTTATATCTAAATTTAATATCTATGTTAGCTCTTGTCTCTAAAATCTATCTCCAGGAAACAGGTTTCAAAATACTGCAGGAAACCCTTAAGCAGGGGCTGGGAGGATGGATTCACATCCGACTTCTGGGCCAGTCTGTGGAACCGCAACCTTAAAAGATTCCTAGAAAGGACACCTGCCACGTGAATTTTTGTCCTTGCTTTCGGCAAATGGTGGGCATTTGAACTTCTCCCTGCAGCACGCGATTTTTTCACTAAGGTGTATCTTTAGTTTGAAGCAAACAAAAAGCAGTGGCTTATTTCTTGCCTGAAAACATGTTTTCACAAAACTTTCCTACATGAAACCTTTCACAGGTGTGCTAATCAGCCTTCCTTGTTCCTATATGCTCGAGTAAGCTTTTAGTTCAATTGTTTCTCCTATTAAAAGAAAGCAAGTAAAGAATGAAGATCACTTACCTATGGTATAACTAGGCAAAATTTAGATTATATTCCCTATTTTACCAGTAAAATAAGCAAACTCTAGTTTCATGGTTTAGATATGTCTGTGCTTCTAGTTAAAACCACCTCATCACTTCTGCAGAAACGGACGCATCACTGGTTATTGGAAATAACATCTACTTCCATCCATTATAAATCTGCTTTGTACATGAAAACCTTCTGGATTCCCAAAGAACCAGAAAAGAGTTCAGAGAGTGAGACTTCACCCAAACCTCAGCTGTGGCTCATGGCCAATGAACTGCAGGATGCAGGTGTTTGGACAATTCTCATGCCGTGTCGCAGACTGCTCTGCACCATCTCTGGTCTACATCGCTTTCCTACAGAGACAGGAACATTTCTTTTTTGTATTTCTAAATCTTAGACTTTTACTGCTTCCTTTTTAAGAGTTCATCATCTTGGGTGATGTGCTATATAAATTTTGTATTCAACATTAGAAGATCCTAACACACACAACCTCTACTTGCCAAAATTATTGAACATTTTCAGGCAAAATTAATTTGGGCGGGGTGAGGCAATTTAGTTTTTCTACTGATATTATTAGAGGATAAACATAGATAGATATACCTATATACACACAGCACAAGAGTTTTTTATGCTTCTTTAGCTGAGAGCTAAAAAAGTTAATCTACTTCAGTATTAAGCAGGGACCACTTGAGGACCATTTGGATGAAGTCGTACAAAAATCAAGTGGAGTTGCTATAGATCTGGCTACCCCACTTACAATCACACTAGTAGGAGGGAAACGCATGAAGCCTCTGGTTCGTTGTAAACCTTCATCATTCCAGGAGAACACTCGGCGGTGTTGCTCTGCCCTCTGCAGACTGGACTGTATCATCACATATTACCCCGACTAGGTACTTAAAAAACACATCTCACTCAACAGGAAAAAGTTGCCAGTGTGAATGAAACATTCATAAGTACTACCTTCTACTGGTGCACTGTGACACTGCAAGCTGTAAATAAGTCAGGTGTACTCCTGAAGCAGTGGGTGCTTTCTGTGTGTGCTCACGCAGGCCACACTGCCCATTAAGTCAGGGAAGTAATTATTGCCTGAACAGCACCAATGCCTTGAGTCCAAATTCAGGGTGAGGTACTGGAAATATTTATGTCTGTCACTAATAACTGCCAGGCAAACACATATACATGCATTTCTTGATGGTGGAGAAACAAGTTCCAACTCCCATACACAGAGCAACTCCTCCCAGGTACTAAGAACGGTTTTGTACAGCAAGATCCGGGGCACAGCAAATGCTGTGATTCCTTGACTGATCTCCCTCTTTCCTGTGAGCAGTATGATGCTCGTGATAACCCACTCTGACTGACACACCAAGGTACCAGCACCCCACTCTGCAAGATATGCCACCTTCGACAGCAGCTGGCTCCACCTTTTATCCTAGGTAAACATCTGAGAAATGTGGCAAATGCATCCACCTTTTTGAGCTCTCTATAATTTAATGTACTCTTCTCATTATCTCCCCATTAACGCCAGATAATGAGGATATAATGGCCAGTTATCTGGTAAAGAATGTTAAAGCTTATTCAGTTCTCTGCTATTTGCTGCATCCCCACTGATGTGAGAAGACAAAGGACTTTACTGCTTCTTATGAGCTGGACAATGTTTTTGTACTAAGGGCATATCATAATCCTTCCAACAGAAAATATGGTCCTACGTAATTTTTATAAGGCTTCTCTTGGATAGGAACAACACAGTAACATTTACACAACACACAATTCAGATTTGTTCCAACTTTTCATTTTATTAAGTGCTGACATTTGAAAAGTAGTCTTCTCAAAGCACAGATGTCAAACCCCAGGCACTGGATGTGGCCCTCACAAATGAGCAGCGCCTGATGTTCCTTTGCTCCCCTTCCCACCTGTCTGTGGTTATTGGGTGTCACACAACAGTCAAAACTGGTCAGGTCTTGTGCAAAAAGAGCCTGGCAGGAAGAAAAATTTGCCTACACAGCTCCCAACATAGTCCCTCTCCTATTGTGTGACTACCACATGTGCTGATTACATGACCCAAAGACTCACATGTCAGGAAACAAGAGAAGTGGTAGTTTTTCAGCAAATGGCAGCATTTGCAGAATACCTTCAGTACAAAACTGAAATAGGTGTTTTGGAAAAAAAAAATCTTTATTCAGTATAATACAGTGCAGAGCTTGCAATATGTAATGCTATTATGCTTCTGTAAGTTAAATATAATGGCAGGTCAAGACCCTCAATAATGACTCCTCTGAGCTATATTCAGCATCTGGCTTGGACACCCTCCATGTTTTGCAGGTAAGACAAGTGAAATGTAGTCAGAACAGCACATTAAAATTTGATGAAGAAAAGCTATAAAATGTACTATGTACATCTGAATGGCATTCCTATCCAAAAATACTGCAGGAACACGGATTTAGAAAAGTTGATATGAGATTAAACCACTGACTACATTTCCATGTGAATGCTTTTGTATGGATTGTCATTTTGTCATCCTTCATGGTTTCTGTTTTGTCGAGATTGAGGGATCTGCTGCAGTCTAATGCTGCAGGCTAGAAAATTTTCAAACATATCACTTATGCAAAATAAACCCCTCAAATTTTCACCTTGTCCGTTTCAGAAATGGAAATGTTATTTTTAATTCCAAAGGAAAAAAAACTGGAGGAAAACAATGGTCACATTTATACTTAGCAAAACTGTGCTCTGGTACTTCTGTTTGACAACAGCTGAATGGCATTCTTAAACAGAATTCTTTCCATATTCTTAAACAGAATTCTCTACATAATCCCTGTTATCTCAGATAACTGACACAGAAATATCACTTAGGGTCTGGGCTACATCTTGAAAACCTTGTGCAATCTGACAATACCTTCATCAAATGAACAAAAGCTCTAATTTTACCTTTTTTCTCCCACTTTCTTTTCATTTGAGGACTTTGAAGTGGTTTGTAACTGAAGAAAGCAAAGGAAGGGAAATCACATCTCAATACTGCTCCTCCTTCTAACACAATAATTATATTTAATGACATAGTAATTATTCTCAAATCTAAAAATATGCTAAATTCTGTAATGAAAACCGATACAACATGCACTATTTCTGCACCTGTTTACAACTTCCCTTGGACAAAGAGCTGTCATATTGCACCATTCTACCAAGGCCAGAAACAACGAACTATACGTGAGTAAACCTGATTATTCTGGGGGAATGCTCAGGGTACAGCAGACATGCTCCTTTTCCAAGTCACGTAAGACTTGGTCTCATGAATGAGATGGGTATTAGGATTTTCCCTGTTTCTTACTCACAGGTTGCAAGCCCAACTTGATCCTACACTGTGGAAAAAGTTCCAGTGCAAATCCAGCTGAAAGTGCACCCTGTGGGACTACCTGGTCATGAGCTTCAAAGAGCCTCAGAACAAACAAGCCAAGGCAACTCAGCACTATTTTGAAATGCATTCTTCAAGAAGAATGGAGAGCAGGTTTCTTCTTCCCCAGAGCTTGTTAACTGCTGCTGGGTTCTGACTGAGCACTAATCAATTGGTTTCTGGGTCCCTTGGTCTCCTGAACCTGCAGTTTTAGATTCTAGCAGTTGAAACTTCAGCCTGAAATACCAATTTCATTGAACACAACACACAACCTTAAATATGTCTACACCATTATGCCAAGTACCTCTCAAAAGCCAACTCACCTCTGACTCTACTGGCAAGGCTGCATGTGGCACTGGAAGATGCAGTCTGGACACAGAAGAAGCACTGCCAGGGCTCCCAGGCACAGTGCTGGTCCTCTGTAGGTTCTAAAACAAGCACTCATGGAAGGGGAAGGGAAGCAGGATGCAGAGTGCATTATGCCTCTGGTCACTGCCAAGATCTGCTCTTTCAGAGGGCAACAGATTCAAGAGATCACCTCTATACGAAAGACCATGCAATTGGTTTGGAAAAGCTCAGAAACAGAACAAATATACAGTTAGAACCATGAGCAGAACTTCATAGAAAAGGAAATAGCTCTGTATAGCTACAACTGCTCAAAGTAAATAATCTCAAATTTATCTGTACAGATACACGTATTTCATAGCAAAAATACTGACATACTACCCATTTTGAGACACTTTTAAATGTAGTAAATGACAGGACTGGTAGTCCTTTCCTTCCTCTCTCCTTGCATAAAGCTCAAGTCTATCTCCTGTGTTATTTACACATAATGAAGAGAAAGAGCTCATAAACTATAGTGACAGTGACTGTAAGCAAGACAATTCACCAAGTAACGATGTTACTGGTGGAAGGAAGTGTGTTGAAACAGGACAATTACACTTTCTCAATACATTGTATTTTAAGGAGAAGCTGAAGGGAAAGCTACATGAAACTGAAATAAAATCTAAATTTGAACATCAGTGGGGATATATAGTTTCTCACTCTTAAAAGCCTGAGCCTTTTTCCCTTGAAAATGTAGACAGAATACTCTTCTGAATATCTTTAAAATTGCACGATATTTAATAATTACACAATAACTTGTTCACCTCTGGCAGTGAAGGGTGAGGAAAATTTCATTGTGGTAAAAGTGCTTAGTCAGAGGACAGTGCTCTGAAGAAAGCAGTAAGAACTGGAAGAAAATTTTCAGCACCTGCAGTTTTTGGTTAGTGGTGGGTAAAAGAAAGTAAAGCTCCGGAGTGTGCTGAAATCTTTGACGTGACAGCTGATCCCACAGTAATTTTTTAAGAGAGCAACAACCACTTGCTCATTACCAGCAGTGAGCAAAGCAGAAGAACGGGATTAATTTCTGTGCTGAAATTCATCTGCTTGTGTGTCATGGCTGCGTCCCAACCCACCATTTTGAATCCAAGATTCTGCAGATATGGGAAATAAGGCTCTCTGCTAGATATGAGGAACAGTATCAAGGTGTTTTGCCCACGCCCAGGTCTGTTATTTCCTCTTTTCCTTTAACACTACTCAGTATGAGCTTTAACCTCATTTAGCTTCCAGAAAGCCTCAAAATTGTTTCTTGTAATAATTCAACTTTCCACACTGCTTGCAAGACAGTTAAATTGAAAAAACGGGTTTTCAGGACGAAATCTGGGTAATATAATCTATTTCTTCTAGATATAAGTATTCAGGTTTCCACTTGTTCTCAGAAAACTGGGAAACAAATTGAGTTTATGACCTGTGTCCACACAAGTAGGTGTCGCACACAAGAAGACTTCAATCTCCATGTTTACCACAAACCCACCGAAGCTGCTGCTCTGTTTGGAGGTCAGTTAATTCCTCAATGGATCTCCAGCTGCACTGACAAGCATACGCTCGTGCTCCTTTCTTCTTTATCATCTTCGCTCTTAGTTTACTGAGCTCAGGCATGTTATTCCTGCCAAACAAGTGAATTCAGCTTAGGATCATGCCTTTTTTATTTCTTATTTTTCAGAAAAAATATTCATGAGGCTATTTCAAATCAGAAGAGCTTTTAAGGGCACTTTTGAGTGCCACTGTCATGAATGAATTTAGGGATGTATTTAAATTCTGTTTTGAACACAATCCTTTCCCGAGATCATTCTTGATTTATAGTTGCGTTCCAAGATCAACTAGAGATTGATGGTTTTGTAAGCAATGTTCTCTGTTGGGTTTAGAGACCCTGTGTCAACCTTCAGAGAATTAATTCTCATGTTAGGAAATTATCCAAAAATGTATTTATCTTATAAAACTTACTGTAAAAATCGCTATGCAGAATGGGAACAACTGTAGAGTTAAACTTTTCATCAGGAACTGTTACTCAGGATGATTGTTAAAGAGACTGAAATGAAATGGCCATAGGAGGGAAGAATGTACATCAAACCACAAGTAATTCCTGTGCAAGCATCAACAACAACAAATGACAAATCAGCATGGCTATGGCAAAAGCAAGTTGTTTCAAAAAAAACAAGTGAAAATGTAACATTTTAGCTATCTCTACCCTCAAGACCTCCTTCTCAATTACTGGACACTGAATTGCTCAAAACCAATATTAACTAGCCCAGCTAAATAAAGAAAACCCAAAAGAAGTTGGGAAAGGGAAGAATTTTTAGAAAAAGAGTTCAGACAACTATTGATGGAAGGCAAATATTTAATCTTAAAGTTTGCTTCCTAAAATTCATGTTTGTCAAAAAAAATAGCTAAAGATCTTGCTAGAGATTACAGAAAATGTTAAATGTATCTGACTTTAATGCCTCTTTTTTTTGTTTTGTTTTTGTTTGATTTATTAATTTCAAGATCTGAGAAGCAGAATAATTTAGACTTCGGGTAAATAAAAGAATCGTACTTTTGTTTAATCTTTCCTCCTACCAAACTCATCTTAGGAGACTAGTGCAGCACTATATTTTTAATGCAGCTTTAAGTAATGGAAAAAATACTGGCATTCAAAGAGAAATACAAATTTTGAGACCGGAAGGAAAATATAGGAATAACTAAAGATTCATGAAACTTGAATTCTTTTTAAAAGCAGAGAGAAAGTGATGGAAGGAGAAACGGAAATGGATAAAAACAGACTATTGCTTCCCTCTCCCCACAGACTTTCACTCCTGGTCTCGAACAGGTCACACACATGCTCCTTTTTAGGTAACACAGCACTGCTCAGGATTTTTTATCCTTCCTGTTCTTATCATGCCCCAAAGCACAGTAACACAGTACTACCAAACCCACCTAAGACATACCTGAAAAAAAGATAATCACAGGACTGATCCCAGATGTAGTCATTGAAAAGTGACACACGGAAGTCGCAAGCAGTACAACGTAGTTGATCACATGTTCTGGTCAAAAAAGGAACAAAAAGCTCCAAGAGGTTATTACAATCAGAGAAGTACCTAGATCATAATTGTTTTAAAGTACAGTGCTCAGTGAGGAATACTAGAAGCAACGTCACCTAATCTTAATGTTTTCACATCTCTGGCACGTTCATTATGATATGTGATTTAACTGTATGATCAGGTATTATTTTTACAGGTTCCTAACCTCACTGAACACAAAAAATAAACTAATATTCTCTTGATATAGTCTTAGGTCTTCCTCACAGATAGAGCACCTGAGCAGCATCCAAATATGCAACAAGGACATAATTACTTACTACAAAAAATCCCACATGGAAATGCATTAATATTCTGTGGGATGTTGTGGATAAATCTCCTACTAAATTCAGCTGCAGTTGCAACGCACTCTGGCTATTTTCAGTTAAGGCTCTGGGATGATTTAAACCAGCCCACTGATTTAAGTCACATATTTGGCATCACCAGAAAGATGAAGAGAGGCAGGGAAAAATAACAATGCAGCAGCAATTTCCTTAACTACTTGTTACTGATTTTTGGAGTTTCGTGTCTCATTTGCACACATCTTTCAAGGGCTCAAACAAACAAAAGATCTAGTTGTTGACAACAGAGGACTGGAAGGGACCAGCTGACTTCAACTGCAGTTACAGGCAGCCCCTTCTTTAGATGACTGTAAGGCTGTCCTGTCCAGTTCAAATGCAGAACTCTGTACGACCACAGAAACACAGCTGTGAATAAAAACAGTGATAAAGCAAGTAGCAAGTTTTTTTTTCAGGTTTCCTACCTTTTTGAAATATTTGTTCCTATGCCAGATGGTGAAGCGCTTCCACCCAGGTACACTGGACAGCATCTATGTGGATTCATTAAAAAATACTATGTTATGGCAAAACAGGTTGGAAAAGGTAGTACAATGCTTCTCCTAGTTTAAAAATATGGTATTTATAAAATCATATTTATTAAATAGGGGCAAAGCATCGAAATGCTTGCAAACTACAGAATTTTAAAATTTCCATTACCAAGGTGTTCAAAGAAAAACTCTGCCAAAATCACTATACCAAATATATATGGGTCTATATATTGCAGCATTTGATAAATGTGTATGTCCATAAGGCAAAGGAAGATGTTGTTCAAAAACTTAAATAATTAATAAGTTTACAATAAATAAAAATGATCACATGAAAACACAAGCAATGCTTCAAAATTATCTCTTTATCTTTGGGTTTTTTTTAAAAAAAAGAATGTTTCTGTACTCAGTGTCTTTCTTAGTTAATGTCAACACAGACTAAACAGCAGCAATATTATTAAACTGACAAGAAGTTATAATCAACCTGTGTCCAACAGGCTAAAACATTTTTCACTTACTTTTTCCCATGTGCCTGTACAATAGCATTATTTTTTTCAGGTGTGAGACTTGCAAAGTTAGACTTCAATTTCTGTTTAAAAAGAAATCGAAGAATAAAATGTGGCATTACAACAAGGTAACAATATTCTATTTTACTTAATAAGCAGTAGCCAGAAAATCTCAGTCACAGAAGAAGGGGACTAAGGATTTGGGAATTTTCTTGGTCAGGGTTTTGAAGCTCTTTGAGTCAGAAGCTACTGAAATAACAGATAAGGGAGAACAAGACTTCTCTTCCTATACTGATTTTCAGCTCTGCCTGAAGGAATTCAACACCACATGATCATTTTGACTTTACAACCGAGACTTACTATTTTATGTCCTCCTTTTAATAATTTTGCTTTTAAAGACAGTCTTAATTTAGGAGCCCTCTCCCTCAATGTTTTTGAGCTTTTGTTTCATTAAAACACATCAAGAACTTAGATTATTCAAAAAGATGAAGTGTCTTTGAAAAGTTTCTTATTTGCTGCACACAAAACAGTTTATTTGAATTCTAGAATATTAGAATTCTAGATCCTAAATGGGAACTTCTAGGGATATAAAATGATAAAATTATAAAAATTCACTGACATAATTCTCTCTCCCTTAGGTGTATGTATTGTGGTATACAAGTGTTTTGTTGTTGGCTCAGATTTAGCCACTCTGTAAAAAATCAAATACAAACAAAGCAAAAACAATATCCCTAATGAAAATATGAGAATCTGCACAAGGGGTTATGAAGTATAAATAGCACAATTTTCTACTGCTGATACTGAAATGAATGTTTTCTATGTCTTCTATCATTCTGTCTTGACAATGTAAATTTGTGGCCTCATCTCCATCTCCTGCTGTGAAACAAGGCAAGACATTTGCAAAGGATACAAAATGGGGAACGGTGGTTGGTGTGTCAGATGACTGTGCTGCCATTAAGAGGGACCTCAAATGACTGCAGAAATGGGCTGAGAGGAGTCTCTTCAAGTTCATCTAAGGGGAAATGCAAACTCCTTCCCCTGGGGAGGAATAACCCTTATGCACCAGAACACAATGAGGGCTGAGCAGCCGGAAAGCAGCTTTGCAGAGAAGGCTGTGGGAAATTCAGTCAATAACACGTTGACCGTGAGCCAGCAGTGTGCCCTTGCAGCACAGAAGGCCAACAGCACCCTGGGCTACATTAGGAGGGATGTTGCCAACACATGCAGGGAGATGATCCTTCCTCTCTACTCAGCACTGGTGAGACCGAATCACAAAATCATTTCAGCTGGAATGGACCTTCCTCTGCTCCAAGCAGGATCAACTTCAGCACCTTACCAATGACTGTCCAGCTGTGTTTTGAAGATCTCCATAGACTGGGACTCTACAACCTCTCTGTGAAGACTGTCCTCTGTGTTTGACCACACTCGCAGTAAAAAAAGTGTTTTCTTGTGTACAGGTGGAATTTCATGTGTTTCAGTGTGTGCCCATTGCCTGTTGTCCTGTCATTGGGCACTACAGAGGAGAGTCTGGCCCCTTCTTTACTACACTCATCAAGTATTTACACACATTGATAAGATCTCCCTGGAGCCCTCTCTTCTCCAGACTGAACAGTCCCAGCTTTCTCAGCCTCTCCTCATGTAAGAGATACTCCACGGGCCTTTGCTGGAAGTTCTCCAGTAGCTCCATCTTTCTCCTGTGTTTCAGAGACCAGAACTGGATGCAGTACTCCAGATACAACCTCACAAACATGTCTGGAGCACTGTGTCCATTACAAAAGAGACATGGACATAACGGAGTGGGCCCAGGAAAGGACCATGAAGGTGATTAAGGATCTAGACCATCTGACATATAGGTAGAGGATAAGAGAGCTGGAATTGTTTAGCCTGGAGAAAATAATGGTCAGAAGAACCTTATCAAGGTATAAAAATACATGCCAGGGAAAAATAAGGAAGACGTAGCCAAAGTCTTCTCAATGGGGCTCGCTGACAGAAGAGGCAATGGGCGCAGATTGAAGTACAAGAATTTACAGTTAAACACATGAAAAAACTTCTTGTGAGGGTGGTCCAACACTGGAAAGAGGTTACTTAGAGAGGTGGCAGTCTCCATCCTTGGAGATATTCAAAAGCCATTTGGACACAGACCTGGGCAATTGGCTCGAGGCAGCCCTGCTTAAGCAGGTGGTTGGACCAGATGTTCTCCAAAGGTCCCTCTTCCAACTGCAAACCTTCTGTGATTCTGTGATATTTGACATTATGCTCTATCTTTAACTAGCATTTCTTTTAATTGCCTGTTACTGCCTAGGTAAGAACATTTCTTTATATCCCTCCTGTTCCTCACTAAAGGATTGTTACATTTTCCTTTCTGCTTTATTTTCCAAGTTTATTCTACAGCTTGTTTTAGTTAGTTTTTTGCTTAAAAATTTTAGCTTATGGTGCTTTCTTTTCCACTGTTGCACCTGATCCATTCAGTATTTCTCCAAACTCTACTCACTGGAGGTGTTTTGGTAAAGCTGCTGTCCTTACAGATTTCATCAATAATGTCATCTAGATCTTCTTCGCTGCTTCCAGCACTCATTACCAATTTAGCTGATCTGAAAAACAAACAAATCAACATTCATTTTTGTAGCAAAATGAACTACAGCAGTTCTAAGAATTATAAGTTAAAAAAATAAAAACAGTTACAGCCTTTTTCCTGTAATATTTTTGTAGCATCTAAGGTAGGCTATCCAAGTCATAACTGAACAGATGTAAACTGCAGGGTGACACCTTTCAGTCCGTGTTGAATTGTCCCATCATAGATTTTGTTTTTGCTTCTTATTTTCAACCATTTCCAACCCTGAATAAAACTATGATAATATAACCCATGCTGCACTTACTGGGCAATATATTGGACAGCCCTGATTTTTCACATTAACCTTTACCAGCAGTAACATGAAAATGTCAGAGGGAGTTGTCTCCTCATGCTATACAATGCAGGGGTTCTGAAGGAATTCCTGCCAAACTGGATGCAATTAGAAAGGTCACCTGCACTTTGCTTTCACTCAAGTGACACTCAAGTGACACTCAAGTCTGCTGTTTTGTAGCTCTTTGACAGAGAGACTTGCATCAACAAATCAAGAAAAAATTTAGTCCTGAGAAGGAAGAAAATGGTGCGATTTTTTAAAAGTTTGACTAAAATTAAGTGCTCATCTAACCATTAGGCAAACAACAGGGAAGTCCAGTAATGTGGCCAAATGTAGTGGGCTTTCTGCTCTTGCATTAGTCATTGGGCTCTTCAATATCCTGGCCTAGGTCTCTGAAATGTCTGTTGGGCAAGTGCTCATCAGCCCACCTGTGGAGAAATCTGGCCAAGCCCCTCTGGTCCCCAGACCTTCCATAGGGAGTCTGAGATGTCTGTGAGGGTGGGGTTGTAAACCTGAGTGTCAGGAGGGAAACCCGAGGGTGGGCAAAGATGCTTGTGAGGGCCTGGATAGAAACCTGAGGGCAAGAAAAGATAACTGTGAGAGCCTGGATGAAA
This sequence comes from Platyrinchus mystaceus, assembly GCA_035041135.1. Taxonomy (NCBI): domain Eukaryota; kingdom Metazoa; phylum Chordata; class Aves; order Passeriformes; family Tyrannidae; genus Platyrinchus; species Platyrinchus mystaceus. The sequence goes on from JAWWLV010000088.1 coordinate 129,143,215, forward strand.
GCTTGAGAGCAGGCAGTGACAGGGGTGCTGCAGATTGAATGTTTGGCATACTGTCAGCAATGACCCTGTCAGGACCAAACCTGATGGTGTTTGTAACACCACCACCTTGAAAATCGTGGAATTTGAGGAAGAAACCTGAAAGTGTAGAGTATAAGTGAAGTGCTTATTGTAGCAGATACAATTAAAAAATATGAACTGAAAACAGAGACAAGAGGGAATGGTCTGAAGCTGTGTCAAGGGAGGTTTAGGTCGGATATTAGAAGAGGTTCTTCACCCAGAGGGTGGTTGGGCACTGGAACTGGCTCCCAAGGGAGGTGGTCACAGCACCAAGCCCGCCAGAGCTGCAGAAGTGCTTGGACAATGCTCTCAGGCACATGGTGTAATTCCTGGGGTGTCCTGCCCAGGACCAGGAGTCGGGCTCTGGTGATCCTTGTGGGCCCCTTCCAACTCAGAATAGTCTGAGATTCTGTGAAATGACTGAAGTATCAATAAAATCTTTGATAATACTATTACTAAAGGTCTTCCTGCGCTAAGCTGCGAGATTTATAGATATTTGGTATATAACATGAGGTGAGTTATAGAGCCAAGTAATCCCCGACCCTGATTCAGAAGCAAATTAGTGCAGCTTTTAACGCCATATTTAATCCGGTATTGTGGTGCTTGCAAGAGACAAAGACTGTCTGAAGTAACTCAGCTCGCTAGCGCACGACTTGGATGATTAAAAAACAACGGCTATAGGGGACACTCACTGACCGCCGGCCATCGTTTCAGCTCCTGCCTCCCTGTGTTTTGAGTTCCTGAAGGCTGTGGCCGGACGGGACGGGGCGGGGCGGGACGGGCTGCGCACCACCCAGGGGGCCCCTCGGCCGGCGAGGCAGTGCGTGAGGGCGGCGGGACCGCGGTCGGGCAGCTGACCTGTGCTCCTTGGCCGCTGCGGGCTTCTCCTCGCCGCCGCCGTGCCGGAGGGACAGCCGCCTCTCCACCTCATCCAGCAGCCGGTCCAAGTCGTCCGCCATCTTGCCGCCCCCGCGGTTGCCAAGGCGTCCCTCCACCGCCCCGCGCCGGCAAGGGTGGGAACTCCGTGCCCGGCCAGTGCGGGGCTCCTGCGGAGCTCGGCCGCGGCGGGGCTCCCGGGCGGCAACTCCCGCGATTCGGCAGTGAATAGCGGGATAAAAAAGAAGAAAACTGATAGCCACGAGACTCGGGCCGTAGTCGGCAGGATTCGAACCTGCGCGGGGAGACCCCAATGGATTTCTAGTCCATCGCCTTAACCACTCGGCCACGACTACGCATGCTGACAGAGCCTTCCCCGCCGTCCTACGAACGCTCGCCTGAGGAGGCTCATGGGTTGATATTTGGGGCACGTCTCTGCACAGGGCGCGGTGAAGGGCATCGAATAGTTTATGTTTAACGCATCTGTCATACAGTTCACTGCGCTGCGTACTGGTCTGCTTACAGCACAACGAAACGGTTACGCTTTGCTGAAAAGCCTGGTTTGTTTTTTTTTGTCTTCCCCCCCCATGCCCCCCGTAGATTAGAAACACTTGTGGAGAGAGTGGCCCTGGACCCCTTAAAACCAGGGACGTTGCCCTTCTGACATCCCCCCCATAGCTCCCAGGGAAGTCGGGGCAGGCGTTTTTGAGGAAAGTCCCATAACGCTGGGCCTCGCCTGCCACTGGGTTAATAAATGCGTAGGTGTCAGTCACCGGTCTTCAGTGCGAGCTCCGGCCTCCCCTCTTGTCAGAGACACACCAGAGATCAGATGTCCCGAGGTGGGCGCATGGCCCACGGTGTCAGTGAATGTTATATATTATTATATTTAATTAGAAACCCAAGGAAGCAGTTTAGAGAGAGAGGTCCTGTGAAGCTAAACAGAACATTGTCATCTCCTCAGGTCAGCTTAGACAGAGAGCTCAGTGTTCGCACCCCCCATTGCCAAAATGGCTCAAAATTTGTCAGCCTGTGATGAAGTGGGGTCTGCAGTCCTTGAGAGCTCCAAGCAAACCCTCTCGCTTACAAGGTGTTTTACAGTTCCTCCGGTCCTTCAAGTAATGAGTTGTGAGCCCTCTCTGAATTCCCTTGTACTTAAGCTTTTATTTTGTCGTTCCATTTTCCTCCCCACATATCTCAGGTCTCTGATAATACCCCCACCCCAGTGCTGCTGGGGGAGATGTGTTGGGTTGAACAGTTGTGAGCCTTCCTTGAGTTGATGCGATGGAAGAAACTAAATAGTGTTGATGCTGCTCCAGCTCTTTAAGTGGTCCCTTGCTCAGGACTGTGTCCTGTAGGTAAATTCAATCCAGAAGAAGTGGATTTTTGGGTGGAATTTTTACATTCATCTCTTGCAGCTGTGGAGAGTTTAAACTAATCACAATTCTCCCCGGTATGCTATCATCTCTTTAATTTGAAAAAGGATCAGGAGCCCACAGGCTTGGAAAATCTTGAAGAAACTCTTGTCCTGAAATACATCATCACATGTGGAAAAGACCAGTTGCTTCATCATCTTAAAGGAGCTTAAGAATGCTGAAATCCAGTATCATTCTGGCATTCTTTCAAATGGCCTTAGAAATCTGAGTACATTCTCTTTTGACTGCAAAACAGCTTCTTTCCCTTTTCATCAATCCTGTGGCTGTCAGTGTGTCTGTTGCAAGGTGCCAAAAATGTATGGAGTGTCTATGGCATGACAATGCCAAAGTCAAGGGTGCCTCAAGGCCTTGTCCCATGAACTCGTTGTAGCATTTGCTCAGTTGGAAAGCAATTGAAACAAAAACAAACAAACAAACAAAAAAAAAAAAAAAAAAGAGAGAAGAAAGAAAAGAGCACAGACCTTTAAAAATCCTTAAACTGAAAAGGTTGGTTTTGTGCAGATTGCTGCCTGCTGTTTAGATTCTTGTTGTTCAAAACTTCTGAAAGGTCTGATGCAATCAAAGAGACTTACTGGGTCAAATTGATTCCAGACTAATCCCTGGAATCATACTGAGGTGAATCTGACATACTGGGCCTTCAACTAAGCTGTGGCCAGGAGAAAGGAGTTGATGTTATGCCCTGAATTTTGTCCTCTCAGGAAATGATTGAATTGGCTTGTGCAGATCCTGTTTCCCACTGACTGCTCGGGGCTTATATTGGTGCAAAAGTAAAGGTCACTGATGGCTGAGAGCTGGAAAAATGCAGAGAGACCATTTTGTCTGATGATATATATATATTTTTAATATGTACAATCTCAATATATCCTTAGGAAGAGAGGACAGAAAGCTGAAAGGCTGTCCTAGGTGGAAGCCATCATGTTCTCTAATCCTCAAGCTACTGCAAGCTTTCTCAGCAGTGCTGATAAAACTGGATTTTGCCACAGCACTGATGAGGACAAAAAAACTTCCTAGGGCAGGATGTTAACTTGCTTCTTCTGTTTTCTCTGGGAACCAAAGAGAACCTTAACTGAGGTTGACAGAACTCTTCTCAGTCCTCTTCTCTGAATGATGAACTCTCCAAGGCTCAGGCAATGATAGAGGTTAGCAGAGCCAGGGAATACCAAAGCTCTCATTTCCGAGTGTTACCCATTGCCAACCAGAAGGGAAATGATTTCAAGGAGGCACTCTTCCTTTTGACATGGCAACAGCATGTTGCAGTCCTTTCTGCCTTCCCACCTCTTGCCCCAGATGTCACACAGTGACTGCCTCTCACCAAGGTCTTCTGCTGTCTCCAGCAAATGTAGAACAGTTCAACTCCCTGCTCCCAGTCACACAATATTGCTCTAATACCATTCCTGGTCACACACCAGTATAATATAATTTTGAGTGACACCACACTTATTTTCTAGTAGTGGTACAATGCATCAACATGAGCAAATTGAGGCCAAATGGAGATTCTTGGCCATAATTTTAACCACTAGTAAGCATTTCTATGAACGAAATTATTCTGTGTAAAGATATCAGATTAGGAGACAACTTCCTGAAAAACTGCTTGGCAACAAAACTAGCAGAGTGTGCAAGATTCCTCATATAGCATTAGTTTGTGATGTTGAGAGGCAGCCTCAGATCAGAGGATCGTTTAAGCTGGAGGCTAATTTAGTCTTGGACTTCACTGCCGATCCTTCCATCAAAGGTGCCAGCTTACAGGGTGGATTTTCAGTTTCATTTTTCTAGCCTCACCCATGAGGGGCACGAGGACCAGAGTGACATCCAGTTACTTCCAGCCTTCCCTAAAATTAATCATTTCAAGGTTATGGCATGTGAGCACCCACCACCTATTGTCTGGGTTACACAGTTCTATTGCAAAGGAAGATATTCCTGAGAAGAGTAGATAAGTGTCCAGAGTGACAATCTGAGCCCTTGCTGTGAGGAGTAAATATACTTTTGAATGTTTGTAGACACATGTACTCATTTTCAAACGAGTGTGACATTGTAGTGTTTACCAAGGGAAGCAGAAGGTTTTCAGGACAGTATACAAAGCAAAAAAAATACTTGTCTGGGGGCCTTTTAATGAACCTGGCATAGTCCTCAAAGCTGCTTATAACTGTGACATTTTGATCTCCATGAGGGCATAACAAACATTGGAAAGTTGTTTCTGGAAAAAAACTGTCAGCTTGTAAGGCTGTGTACCAAGGAGGTCACACTTCCAAATCAGTGATAATTATGTGTAACTTAGAATAAAAAATGGTGTTGCCAGACACTGCACGGCTTTACTGCACCTGCATTCTCTGGCACTGAGGGTGTCAATCCCTGTAAAGTTGGGCAGAGGGAGGCACACGGTGAGAAAGCAGGTCAGTGCAGAGGAAATAACTCATCACAAGGTAAAAATGTTTCCATTTAAAAGATAGAAAATATAATTAGTAGTAAATGTAAAATAATTGGCCTGCCAGGAAGGACCTAGGCTGTGAGAACATGAGTAGGAAGGAGAAAATGTCCAACAGAGAGGACTGGGGACTATTGTGGAAAAATCCTTCCTACTTGCTGCCCGTTGCACAGCTGTGGTGGGAGACAAACACCATGTAAAACCATCCTAGCTGAGGGAGCTGAAATCAAAGCAGCAATAGTGTTCCATCACCCTTGCCAAGGCTGGAAAGTATTTTTCAGGGATGATTCTCCAGAAAAGTTGTGAGCTGGGAATAACTAGCCCATAAGGTACAGGGTTATGGCGTGAGTTTGCATGTGGGGGTGAAAACTGCTGTTTGTGAACTCCACGCTAATATCTCTCTCCTTGGCAGGGCTGATTCAAATTTTTCTTCCTTGGGCCCCATAATGCTGCATCTCAGAGGGAGATAGAAGTGGCTTCTGATAGGGTTGGTGTTCTCACACATCAGGTTCTAGATAAACCCCTTTGTTTTGCTGCATAGCATTTGCCTGCCTTCCTCTTCTCAATACAAGAATCCCATTCAGTGAAAATATATGTTAGGTAAAATCACACCTGTGTAACAGGAATGCTATTTGCATGTGTGATTTTACAGTTCTATGTCTTTTCTAGTTAAAAAGACTTAGAAGAATGGCAAGATGAACAATGTCTTTTGCAGCTGAAAGCTTCTTTATAAAACCTCTCTGTGGAAGCTCAAATGCCCCAAAGAGATTTTCATGTCTGTAAGTCAGTAATGAGGTTTTCATTTGGGCTTGAAATAAACAGGGTTTTTTCCCACTGTAGTAAATAATAGTGCAGTTTTCAAAAGGAGGAATGATTAGGCCCAAAATGAAAATTAAAAGCTAGAACGCCATTGATTTCAGCAGGGTCGGGATTTCTTACAGAAGGTAAAAATCCAGTCCATTTCATTGCATGTATCTGTTTTCTTGCTGGGGGACGGAACTGGTAGCTCTCCTTCCTGCTCCAAGCTGCGTCTCCCAGCAGAGGGCATTGCAGGGTGACAGTACTGTTTTCAGGGATCTGGCAGAAAGTAAACTGAACTTCAAGGCGTTGTTTGGCTGGTCTAAAATTTATTTTCATGACCTCCACTGGGAGAGTAGACTATCAGTCGTTTAAAATCAGAAGATGCTGCTAGAAAACACTGTAGCTGGAAGATAAAAGGAATTTTCCCTTGCACTCTAAAAAACCCTAATGCATGAAAGAGAAAACAAATGCCAGAAAGCATTTGTTCTTCAGTGTCTCTATCACGTTTTATTTCCCTGTTTTAAATGACACTGTAGGCTGATGCACAAAGGCTTGTTTCAGGCTGATATCCTCTTGAAATTCTGTGAAAAATAATAAAATGTTTCCTATAAAAATGAAATGCAGAATTAAAAATGATATGAGCAATAAGGAGAAGAGAGAAACATCAATATTTGCAGTAGATGTGAATAACAAGCATAATTTCAAACAGTGTATATAAGAGAGGGGATTTTTTCAAAAGATTGTGGTGTGCTGTGTATCAAACCAGGAAGCAACGGGGTACCCAGGTACCCATGGTCAGTGCATAGCCTTCAGTGCAGGTTTCTGTCTTTGCTGCCATCTCTGCCCTGAGCCCTGCAGTCCCCCACATTACACACCAGGAGCACACTGGGGGGACAGGTGGGGGTTGCCTATTGTGCAGACAGATCTTCTGACCCTGTCCCCACATCCTGGCTGGTCCTGTCCCACAACAGCAGTGCCAATCCACTTTGTGGAGGCAGCGATTTAATGTATGTGATCAGGCTGATTCCATACCAAAGGCATCCTGTTAGGTCTGTGTCTGCAGGCAGCATTTAGCTTATTTTGTGGCCACAAAGCAAACTGAGTGGGCACATGCCTTGGCAGAGGACAGTGAGGGATCAGGGGAGGAGAGGCTGACAGGTGTGTGGAGCAACATTATGTTCTCTTGCTTAGCATTTGTGCTTTGGCAGGTCAGAAGGGGATTCAGTGTGTTTGGAAGTCAGTATTATCATAGTTTTACAGGTGGAGAAACTGAGGCACCCAGGTGGTTGTATCCTGCCCGGGCTTATCAAGTAAAATTAGGACAAAAGTACTAAGAGCACTCCCATCTTTCCTGTTGATAGTCTCAGCTTAGGACATTGTACCTTCACTGAGTTGCACCATATTCATGTGTGTTTCTCATGCAGTGAGAAACACTTGCAAAGTTAAAGAAGTGCAGGTGGGCAAGAGTTAAAAAACAAATTCTCCCACCTTGATTCTTGATAACGTTCTCACTCAGGTTAGTTTACAGTGTTAAAACCAAAGGGCCTTGAACGGAGCAAAGGTCCTGAATTTGAATTTCAATGAATGATATTGAGGGAGTGGTTGGGCTATTTTATAAATACCGTAAAAATGCCTAATAAGCATTCAGCTCTGGAGGACTTGAAAGGACTGTAACCTTTCCTACAGTTTAACAACACGTTTCTCCATAAAAGTAACTTAAGAGAAATTCCCTGCATTCCCACACTGAACACTTAGCAGTCTTTTCAAACTTACGATATAGCAGTAAATATAGCTTATAACCATAAAATTAGGGTTATGTGGACTTGTAACTTTTTATTTTATGCTAGCTCTGTGGGCCACTAGCAATTTCTACAGAGGTTACTGTCCTGAAGTCTGTAATGAATTACATGAGTAAAGTAAGAAGAAACAAAACTCAAAACAGAAATCAACCTTCACTCTTTAAACAGACACATCGTGTGTTTAAGGGGAGAAGGGCAAACAAAAGGAAAGGGAATCCATGAAATCGACAAGTTCTCATGCTCTACAACATCAACTTTTAAGACAGTTCTTTGTGCTGTACAGGGAACTTGCTAGCTTACATAGCTGTCATTGCACTCCTGGGGTGTTAAATGGATACAGAACAACTCAAGAAAATGTGATAGATCTCGTACACAAGTAGCGTTTGCTTGGAATGCTACCAATGAGATTCTGGCAACCTGTGTCAGGTGAAGCTCAAATCTGCAAAATTTAAATGATTTCTACTGTGGTGTGCTAAAAAAATTGTTTCCATTTAGCTGCATCCTTGTAATTTGTATTATGACAGAGCCCCTGGTCTCTACAGAAAATGGGCTCTACTTTTATTATGTGGTTTTACAGTGCCTAGAAAACCTTTGGTTTCCAGTAATCTAACTGTAAACTAAAATCTAAAAAAGATAGTTTCCTTTTGTTTTTCCAGTAGGGACTGTAGATTGACTGTAAAGTCAAGGTACCTCAGATTTTGAGTTCCTGAACAGAAATTCTTAGAAGTCCTCTGCTTTTAAGAAAATATGTGATCAGAATTTTGTGGAAATCAGCCCTCTCTAGGGTAAATTTGTGATCTCCCACTACTTCTTTTGTCTTGAAAACTTTGAAGGCCAAGAGCCACCTAATGAACAGCTTTGTTTATCATGAAAGCTCAGTTTACTGTAAATCTGTGATTACAAGCATTTGGATAGCATGGAAATTGGATGCATCTTTACTGACTCAGGCCCTTAGCTAAAAGAAATACAGCCACAGCAGGAGTGGGCTAAGGAAAGGAGCAATTAATTTAGTTTTCCAATAGTATTGCAACAACATGGGCATCATAATTTAAAAACCTTTGGAACAATCTTCTTAATTTCCTCCTATCCCACTCCCTCAACTTTTTGTCTTGGTCTGGCTTTTGTTCACTTAGTGGAGCCTGCCAGACCAACCTGAGCTTGCCTGAACCCAACCAGTTGGTCCCTGATGTAATCCCGAAAGGTGACCTGTGAGGCCGACCTCAAGAATTGCCAGGCGGAAAAGGACCCACTTGGTTTTAAAGTACTGGCTCTGTTTTGCAAAGAGCTGGTAAAGTATGTTTTTCTTTTTACTTTTATAGCTTGTTCCAAAGTCCATGGAGGATACACAGCTGGCTGGCAATACCACAGCTAATTCCATGGCTGCAGTCTTAAAATTTTGCCTTTGGTGGTGATGCTCAAAAGCAATGCTCAGGAGTAGTGCACACTATGTAGTACATATGCTGCCTACAGAACTTCCTGCTCTCCATAAATGCACAACATTAGTGAGGTGTTTCATTAATCTGAGACGGAAGTAAAGCAGATGATTCTCTAGATAGCAAGTTCTAAGTGCTCCTGATCTATGTCAATTCTGCTTTTACCTCACTGCTTCTTGCTCTCTGTGTCTAATGCCACTGAAAGTGAATGACACCTTCCAAACCTGTTTTACATTTTGAAAATTGCTTGTGTCTGGGAGAGAGCAAGATATCCTTTTGAAACTCTTTAAGTGAATATTCAGGTTCCAAAGGAATTAATATTTTTCTCTTTGGTTGTTTATCGATGACGATTCTATTTTCTGTAGAGTATTTTATGGGCTTTCATTTTTCTTCCTGACTTCTGTGGCTTTGCAAGTAATCTGAAAAAGTCTACAGGACAAAAAGAACACAAATTTACTGAAATTTCATCTAAATCATGACTCAGAAAAGGAGCAGAAAGAAAAATAATAATAACCCTTATGGAACTAATCTCATCTCTCTCTTCTGATTAAGGGGAATTGCAAACATAATACATGTCTCTGTAGTAGCAATCCCAGTGATAATTCTATGAAACACGGCAACTAGACAGGTCTCCCAAACACTTGCTGGTAGCTAGGATGAGGTAGTATGTATTTTCCTGTTGTTGGGTAAAGTTACCCACCCAATCTTTACACAATGGCTGCCTGTGAGCACTGACATGAATTATCTTACTGGGAACATTACATAGCTCATCACCTTCATTCAACTAAATGTCAGCATTTCTTAGTAACATAAACAAATCAGGATGTCTGCAGCTGAGGGTCACACTCCAGTTAGATTTATGTCTCCAAATGGGAAAGATCTTCTAGATGATCTTAGAGCTCAGCTCTCAGGGCAACATTGCTAAATCCTGAAAGAAATGCAGCAGAGCCTTCTTTCTTTCACAGGTTGTGGTTGTATCTTCTTTTATAACACCCGTTCCCAAAACGTAGAGATTAATGCCCTTACTGAAGGTGTGAAAAATCCAGGTTCAGTTCCATCCCCTGCTCAAAAAAAAAAAAAAAAAATCCATAACTATTTCCCCCACCCATTTCAGGAAAATGATTTAGTTTGTCTTGTTTGGAGAGGTGTTCTAAGTTCCTCTTGTGGTGCAGAAAAGAAACCAAGACTCAGTGGCTACTATTTAATGCTTTTTAGTTGTTACAGTAATGGAATTATTTTTGATGTGCTTATAGGAACTTCTCCAGTGCATCTCTGGAATATTTAGAGTGATTTTGTTCTTTCACACTGAAGAATTAATGGATAGGAAAACAGCTCTGTAGGCCTTGGAGCACAGACGGGAACATGAGTCCCACTTTTTTCAGGTGAGTGTCCCAGCAGGACAGGCAGCCATGTTTGCTTGATTTTCATCTGAGAGTCTGAACGGGTGTGGTTAGGGCAGGAATCTTGAACCTTTCAGGCACAGGAAAGAACTGCTGAAGTGCTCTATCCAGTAGGCTTCTGCATAACACAGATGGTAGGATCACTGTACACCAAATTTTCAACACCATAATGATCTGTATCTAGTTCCTGAAAGAAGGGCTTCAGGAGTCACTCTGGAGCTGTTGGCCACCGGCAGAAGTGTGCTCTGCAGAACAAGGAAAGGAGCTTTAGCTGTGGGGTGAAGGGAGGCTGCTGATGCCCTAATGCTGCATATGTTTCATGTTAGCTAGCTCTAGATATATGTCCCATTGGTGCTGGGGCTGTTGGGCCCCATTCCTCAGATTTTTGACTCAAGCTGCACATGTAGGAAGCCTAGCTGGGGAGGGGCTGGTTTTTATTTTGCCACCAACAGTTCAGGCACTGTGGCTTTTGGCATTCAGTCCTTGCTTCTTGTACTGTCAGAACCACCACAGTTGCCCAAGGCTAGAGTCCAGCTATGCAGCTGTTCATGTCTATCTCAATGGGTGGGATTAATGAATCTCTTTTTTTTCTATCATTTGTCTGGAGAATACACCTGAGGGAAGGTCCAGCTCCACAGTATTTTTATTTGTAGGCAATCCGAGTTTTAGTTACATATAAGACATAACTAGCTACTCGTTTGGTGGATCCTGCTTAATTCCACTCTGAAAATAGACATCCATCTTCTTCACTCAAGCTTCTCTGAGGCCTTTCTAGTTGTCCCTGGCACAGTGTATGGTAGGAATCTTGACTGGAGTTAAGACGTAAATAAATGCAACATAGTCCATGACTGAGGGAAAGAATGGAATTGGATCATTAGCTGAATCGAGTAATTGTAGCTGCAGCTCCTCTGTGTAAATCAAATGATGGCCAGTGATCTTTCATTTGGTGTTTTGGCAAAAGGACAAGGGGCAGAGAAGATGGAGGAGAAGCTGCTGTACTTGCATGCAAGGACAGGGAAGGAACAAGGGTGGCTGAGGTGGGCAGATACCTTGTTGAGGAGAACACTTGCACTAAGAAGTGGGAAAGGAGCGGGGCTTGACTGGTGCTTGATGACTTTACCATAGGCTGTATTTCCAAAAATGAAGGAGGGAGGTAGGAGGGGAGTTTCTTCTAGTAGAAAACCTGGAATGATTTGCTTTTTGTTGGAGACCAATATGTGAGCAGTTGTCTATGCCTGCCACCCAAGCACCAATCTGCTGTATGACTATGAAAACAAGTTATTAATATAGTTTTAAATTTGCTTCTATTATTTATTTTTATGAATGTCCATGCTATATTCATAGACTAGACAATACTAGCCAATGAAAGCTGAACAGCAAAAGAAAAAATTACCTCTGAATGTAAAATGTTGTTTTATACAGTCAGACATTTTACAATAATTATGATGAAATGTGATTGGTTTCCAGACAAAAAAATTATAGTATCTGCAAAACTGTACCTGCAACAAGGCTGTGTTTTCAGTATAGTTGTGATGAAAAATGTGAATAATGGATTATTAAAGGTTTTTTTGGTCTGGTTTAGTTTGATTTGTGTTTTTTTGGTGGATGTTTTTGGTTGGTTGGTTGGTTTGGTTTGTTTTTTTGTCATGAGCTCTCCATTATTTGTTACAATTCCTTTAGGACAGCACTGGAGTCTTGAGTGTTAAATGTGTTCATATGCTCTGGAGTCCCTGTATGCAGTTTATATTCAATTTATGGAAAAGAAGATAAGTGTTTGGGAAGACTGGACTCTACAGCCACTGGAAAGTGGAGGGAGAAAAATTTTTACAGCTACATGTCACAGTTAAATCTTAATCACAATGACACTGGTATAAATCCAGAGTAACTCTACAGGGAACTTAATAGGGTCCTGACCACGTTGCTGCTGAATTAAACACAGCTTGTGCCTAGCATAATGCAAGCCACCCTTTGGTGGAAATATTCTTTGGTGGATGTATACAGGCCCAGACAAATTCACAGGCACGATACCAGTTGTCTTTTATAGTACTATTTTCTGGTGTCCTGCTGGAGTTCCTGGTAACCAGAAAGTTTTATACAAAGCTGTAGTACAGCTCTAAAAAACATAGATGTAAGAGAAAAATGTCACTAATGAAAATATTACAGAAATGTGATACTAAGATTAACAAATGTCATTAGTCAGTTTGCCAGCTCTGTCTAAATAGTGCTGTAACGATCCATGGAAAAAAATTAATAGAGTATTTCTGATGACACTGCAGGAACTAGTAAATATAACATTTCATAGGTTGTGTTTTCTCCTTTGTGTGCATATAGTCAGGGAAGAATATACCACATAGGAAAATTAGTGTGCCTAACACATTTCACATCACGGCTATCCCTGGCATGCTTTCCATAGTTAGTTTAAAATTGTGTTCCATGGACTTACAGTACTTTCTTTGATTTGCTGCCAATATTTACTTAAGCAAATTGAAGAGCTCATACTATACTAGGGTAGAAAGAGTGATAAATTGCAAAAATGCAGTAAATGTTAAATAAAGCTTCTTTTTTTTTTCAGCAGAAACCTGAAGAAATTGCTCTCATGGCTGATAACGTTAACAGATCATATAACACAGTAAGTGAAAGCTTCTGATAGAGGAGACAGGTTCAAATATTTGCTGCATCTGAAGAGATTTTGAAGAAGTATTTTTACTGGGTTCATTGAATCACAGTTCATTAGTGTTCAAAACAAAAGCTTTGATTCATAGAAAACATTTACCAAAAATTGTGTTCAAATGTGAGAACTGAGAGGCTAAAATCTCCCTACAAAAAAGTGCCTGCAGCTCCATTGCTGACTTCAGGAATCTGGCCCATTGTAGTTCTTTTAGCCTATTTTCTTGTTGACAGATTTGCATTGCTTTTGTTTGTTTCTGCATGTGTGGAAGAAATCACTGCAAAAACTGTATTTTTGGAACCAGGATATCCATAATACAGACCAGAACTGAAACATTCTAATTTTGCTGCACCTCAAAAATAGATTTACATAAAAATTTTGCAGTTTATTGGAATCTCTTTAAGTGAAGAATGAGATGCATGATCAATTATTACAGGATGGATGTATTATTTTATGAAAAATAAAAATCAAAATTTTAAATAGATTTATCAAGATGTATTCTGTCTGTGGATTTATACTTGCAGAAACATACTGTGTATTTCTGCAGTTCAACTGGGTAATCTGAACATATGTATGCTACTTAGATCAGGTGAATATTGTACAAAAATGTTTAGAAATGCTCATTTCAACAAAAGGAGCTTAGTGAGGTACAGAATTAATGAAGTCTGGTATTCCATTGCCTTGTTCCTTCTAGGTGGAATCTTGGGTATTTGACTGAAGCTGTCAGTTCAGTTAGATGGTATTCTCAGACCTTTTAATGATTTCCATTAAAATGAGTATACCTGATTACTTTTACTGAAAGGCTGTTAATAGAAAATAGGTCTCCTTACAGATACTTATTATATATTTGTATAAAATTTTGAAAGAAATATGTATTGTAAACAGACCACAGTAGGAAAAAGAGGGCATTATGAAATCTCTTTGATTATGCTCCTCTCCATAAACCTTACAGTGATGTAAGGATCAGTTAATATTGTCACCAGGTGGGGGGGGTAAAACCAAATACAGCCCTTAAATAGTAAACAGCACATAACAAATAGCAAAAGAAAGAACTGAAGTGAATAATTTGAGAACAATCTAAACAGCTGAAATATGTTCACTGACACAGTTATTTGAACAATTGTGAATAACGACCAGATGAATTAAAGTCGAAGTTTCTCCATAATAATTCAGAAAGAGAACAAAAGGCTTAATCCACTAAATAAAACATTTGCTATGAAAAGCTTGCCCAGCTCTAGTTCATATATTGTAAAAAGATGTCGGCTTAAGAGGTGCTTTATTACCAAACTCAGATAAGGATACAGGGAAATGCTGCCTGAGGACTTCATTAAAGGAGCTATGGACTAGGAGATCTAAGAGTGGTCAATAGGTGAAACGAAGGTATTTTCATAATTTTATGACTTTAGAGCAATAAGAAAAGGATGTAACCAGTGGAACTTGGGGGAGGAGGCATTCAGAGAAAAGTCAACATAAGACAGAGTGCGAAAAGATAAAACATCTTTTGGCAAGCTTATTTTGGCTTTTTAAACTGGGAGGGTGAACTACTATGGACATTCCCTCCCTTCTACCATTATGCAATGACTTCCACCCTATTTTCTCCTGGTAGCCCTCTGTGTCAGTGGACATGGATCAGCTCTGGGTATAAATTGCCCCTGACACATTGTGGGATCTCATCTGATTCAGGTCTGTGAGCTTCCTCAAAGCAAACCCCTGCTTTTGCAGAGTTCTGGGATATTCCTCCTGCTGTAGACAAATATATGTGCCTTTACTGTGATAACTTCTTCAAGGTTATGTTGACCTTAACTAGTGAGTCAAGTGGATAATATCCTTGTGGGGAAGGAGGACTGTGTGAGGCTGGATAATGTAAATCCTCTCTCAGGTTCCCTGGGAGACCACAAAGAAGAATGCTCTCACACACAAAAAAGTAAGAATGTGTGTTTGGAAGGAGTGTTCATCACCAGTGTGTTAATTTCTGATGGAAGACTTTCAGGGCGTTGGAGTCAATGTAGCTTGCATCCAAGTCCAAGTCAATGAATTACAGTGCATTCTCTGCTAAGCAGGACTAAATGCTTTCCAGTTCTTTCATATGCAGCAATTTTGTGGATTTCAGGATACAACTGGGAAGGGATCATTGGTTTGTCCTGAAAATTGCAGTCCTTTGAAAAGCAATGTTTGTTAATTTGTAGTCATATACATATCATACACCTTCGCAAAGACATCTTCTGTGGAGCAGTGTGAGGACAGTGCTAAAAGTCCCATATGCTTAGGTAGGTTACTAATCACACCTACAGGAAGGCTCACTTGACAGCTGGCAGAAATCACTATCGAGACAGGTACCTTTTTAGTGAATGGGAGCCCTCATAAGCAGAAGAAGGGTCTCCACTAAACAAGAATCTTTGAGGATTTATTTTATAAATTTCTCCCCAATTCTCTTTCACTTTCTTGGTATTTCAGGATCTCCTGAGTTTCCTTCAGTGCTGACTGGTGAGTTCAACTCACAGGGTTTCATGCACAGCAGGATACCTGAAGGACTACAGTTAGTGGCAAAAGTTTTTTTGTTAAAGAGAGATTTACATCTTCATTTCCACTTGATTTCTGTGACTAAGTTGAGCACTGACTTCTCCAGTTCCTCTTTATACTATCCAAATTATCCATGCTTACTTATTGTACTTTTGCAACTTCCGTGCTGCTTTCAGCCTTTGAAGGCTGAAAAGGACATAGATGAGCACAGGTTCATAGTATGATGTGTTCTCTCTGCTTTCAGATTCCAGATTCCCATTTCTCCCTGACTGCATCCAAGACACTCACAGAAACTGCCTTCATGATTCTGAGGACCAGAAAAATTTGGAGAGGAGACAGGTTGGTCAAATGAAAAAAAACCACAAAACAAAACATGCTGAAACCCAAAACAGTCCTCCCAAAAATCCAAAGCAAAGCACAAATTCAATTACACTGTAACTGCTCTGTGACCTTTCACAGGTGGGAGTTGAGGAATTAAGGAAACCTTAGAAAACTGAGGTCATGTCTGCTCAGCGTAGACGTTAAAGATCCCATGGTGCTTTACATACTAGGGGAGGATTTACCCTCATGTCCTGACTAAATGTAAACTTTTCACAAGAGCCAAGGAGCATCCATACTCTGATTAGAGTCTCTTCTCCATCCTGGAAGTGTCTGTATTTTGATGATGCAGCTTGTGCCTCTGTGTAAATACACACAAGAGTATACAGAAGGACTTGGGTATTGAAGGGGGCTTTGCACACAAAAGCAAGATTCCCAGGGTTGTACAGAGTGTGAAATAGCTTATGGCAATGCCTTGGGAAGGCATGTTCTCTTGGGAAGGGAAGTATTTTGGGATCCTTTTTTAGATAATTTTCATTATTTATTATTAATTTACAGGGATGGCCAGCAGTGCAAGCAACAACATGTAACAGCTGTTGGGCTTGATTGAACAAACATTCTCATTTTACACATGGGGACAGTTCTTTTGACTTCATCAGAATTGTTAGCAATATTGATGATATTTACCAATGTTAAATTCAACTTGGGAAAATAATTTAGGTGAGAAAAATAAATTGCAAGTATACAGATAAACTTGGAAGAATATTTGCAGAGCATAGCTTTGATTTATCATTAGTGTTTGCCAAGTTCTGTGCTAATGGGTCAGAATTTTTCTCCTACTTCCTAATTTAAAAAAATCCCAACACAATTTTATTTTATGTTTTAAAGCACTTTCACTCTAGGGATCAAAATAGCTTGGACTTCTACATTAGGTTATACCAGGGAATAATTTTTGTTGCACTGTAGCATAGACTTTGAATCGTTGCTGTTTCAATACAAAAATAAAAACCATTCACTTAATGTGTAATTAATAGTTTGGCATTTCCCTAAGGCTTTAACCAGGACACTTTCTGTTTCTGTTTTGTATTACTGAACTCCCTTGCTAAATATTTCCAGATCATATAGATTTAGATAAGACATGTTCCAGAACTTATAACATTTTTTATTTTGACTTTTACAGTATTTATTAGTGTAATGAAAATAATACTTTGACAAGTCCCCAAATAAATGGTAATATTCACCCTTGGATAGCTAAGTGAAATGTTCAGTGCCTGCAGTCCATGGGTTATTTAACTGCGCTTGCATTGGAGACATAAAAAGTATGACAAAAATTTTAGTACAGATCCATTAAAAGCTCGTGACCCTCTCCTTTGACCAAGATGCTGGTCCTGTAGTTTGAGGAGCGCTGGAGAACATTGACAGACTGAGAAATGCTGCAGAAATCCATGGAGCTCTTCTGGGGGTACAAGGACACTACAGGATTGGGACCTGACCTAGTAACGTGATCCTTATAAGCCCCTCTGTGGCATTCTATTCTTACCTGCTTCTATGCATAATAAAAAGGTGCATGAAGAACAATTTGGTGAAAAATATGTAAGTCAGAAATGGAATAGCTGGGAAAATATCAGAAATTCACAGATGTCAAAAAATCAATTATGATAAATTGGTATGAATTTCTACATTACTGGAGGTAAAGAATTTTACCCACATTCACCAATAGGTATGATGATACTGAAGCCACTTTTATACCTAATGCTATATAAATACTACTAAATACTACTTCTGACAAGCATAGAAAGGCTCATTTTTGTGTAACAAAATGTGTGCTTAAGGCCTGTAAAACCTTAAAGGTAACATTTGTCATCTTTGTTAAGCTTTTAACACACTTTTGAGACTATTTAAAAACGAAGGAGCCTTTGGAATCCAGGCTGGAGCTTGGGTTGTGTGTGCATACAAATAGAAGGGCTTTGTAAAGCTCTTTGGCCAAAATGATCAAACTTTTTCCTTTAGGGGGCAAATCTCAACTTATGGCTTCCTGGCCATATCTTTTCCTGGTGGATGTGAGTCAAGTAGTCTTCACCTCCACACCATTTTGTCACCCATGCAGACTTACAAGTTAATTTTTAATAAGAGAAACATGAGTTCAAAACCAAGGCTTGATGAGTCTCTCTTAGAGGATATTCAAAAATAATGTTTCAGCATTTCCCAAAACAAGTATTCCTTTTGCTAAATGAAAATCCTCAACATAATAAAGAATTCCTCATTTTTTAATCCCAGCAAACTGCAAAGTTAGTGCTCTTTCCAAAGTTCAGTTGTTCAGTACATTTATTGCTTATCTAAAAATTGTCTGAGTTGCACCAG
>JAWWLV010000088.1:129161402-129179137 GCA_035041135.1 Platyrinchus mystaceus
CAAAGTTAGTGCTCTTTCCAAAGTTCAGTTGTTCAGTACATTTATTGCTTATCTAAAAATTGTCTGAGTTGCACCAGGTTTGCTACATTTGTACATTCAAATTTTCATATCCTTAAAGCATGCCTACTTTTTCATTAACAAATCCACAGAGTTGGTTGTGATTTAATGTGAAGCTTCATAATTAGAAGAAATCCCGTCCTCCCAATCTTTTCCAAATATATGCTTCAATGTGTCCAGAAAGAGTATGTATCTGACTGCACAAACACATGGAGAAATTTGAGATTAATTTGATATTCATTCTGCATGCACCTTGCAGGTTGGTTTTTTTTTTCAATATATGGAAAAGTGATCGGTTCCTTGTTTGGTATCACTGGTGCCATCTGGGAATGATCATAGCATCTATGATTGGAAATCCCATGTTTTTCTTCTTTCCTATACGAGTGTGAAACTTCATGTGCTGGTCCATACATTACCTCAACCCTTTGCAAATAAATTATTTTTTATAACAGCTCCACAGAGCTCTGCCTCTTTGCAAAAGCCATGCACCTTGCAAACTAATTGGTTCTGAATGTAATGAATCTGAAAAGAAATCAGCTAACTCTCAAGTACTGTTCACTAGTGTGTATGCAGAGCACATAAAATCTTTCATCTCTTTCCTCTGGTTATTTTTTCACCATAACTACCATTATGTGATGGATCAGTGGTGGCACATGAAATACATTTTTTGATGATTAAGAAGCTACGCAGTAGTAGGTCATACTTATATATTTATGTGTGTGAAAAATAGCAATATTTTTAATTGCTGAGTGTCTCCTTTGGAACTAAATGATTAAATCTCTCTGCTTTAGTGTGATTAAAATAATAAATGTAAAATTAAAATATGATTAAATACTTGATGCGTAGCCCACCAGTAGAGTAATGCATTACCAACTCTCCTCCCAAACACAGTTTCAACATTCCTGTTGACATGTAAACTGCTATTGGCATCTCTGTGCAAGTTATGCTTCCCTTGCTTTGTTCTTGTATCTCTGTGATTTATGTAGGGAATTTGGGACTCTCCTGTGGGTAAGTGCAACAGTGAAATGACTGACAAGGAGGTAGAAAGGTAGAAGAAGGACAAACAAAGAGCAGTAGGAGGGTACTAGAAGGGAAAAAATAGCAGGTATTGAATCCCTATTGAGCAGGTAAGGGAAATTACTTTCCAAGCAATGAAGCTACCATTCTATGTTATTTTCCAAAACTCTTATTTTAACTACTGTTGCCTCTAGCCTGTTGAAATGGATGAGATAACTCCTATGACTTCAGTGAGAACATGATGAATTGGGCCCTAAGTACATCTGGAAATCCCACTTTTTGCATGTTTTGAAGGTTACATATTCAGTTTACACTGGCCATGTGTACAAAGTTGAAGTACACTATATTTAAAAAGTAGAGAAAAATTAACAAAAAAAATCAATACAATTGATAGTTTTAAATTTTCAAGACCCTCCTCTGAGTTTCTAGGTCATACATATATTTGTATCTGAACTAGTGCCTATGGTATGTTGCAACTTCTGCTTCCCTGAAGTATTATGACTTCAGGGTAAGCAGCATTTGAGTGTGTGGGAAACTTGTCCCAGCTGGGCTGGTGGCAAGTGGGTTCTGCTTGTTCAGGTTTATCTATGTAGAAACCTCCAGATGCAGCATCCTGTTGATACAAGAAGGACTTGGAAATTTTTCATAATTTGCCAGAATTACACTGAAAGAAGGTCTTGATTGTTTGTTTTGGTGAAGAGCAGGAAGATCACAGACAACCAAAACAAATGGCTTCTTATCCGTAAAACAAATAGCTTGTTCAGTTGAGCTCTTTGAACAGGACAAAGGGAAAGGCAAGATGGAACAACAAGACCACATTTACTTAGACCTGGTAACAACACAGCTTGAGGTAACTGTTGTCTAAGGCTATTGGAGGAATGCGATCCAGGGTTAATCCAATTGCAGATTTCTGTGGGTCTAGAGTCCTGTTTTCAACAGCCTTTTCACAAGTGTTGTCCTAAGCCCATTAACTTTTTCTTTGGAGAATGGCTGAGGGTAGGGGAGCATAAAGCTGTCTTAGGAGTCAAGAAATCAGAATCCTTTTTGTTTCGAATCATAGAATCATTTAGGTTGGAAGAGACCTCTAAGGTCATCGAATCCAACCATTCACTCAGCATTGCTGTGTTCACCACTAAACCATGTGTCCAAGTGTTTCTGTCTCTTGCATTTATTCTTGTTGCAGGTGTGTTCAAGGGAATGGCAGTACTTTATGGTACATGCTACAGATGAATTGAAAAGGGTCTTTTCGAAGAGGGCGTCCATGCAGCATTCAAACAACAGCCAATTAGATGTGCTCTGCAGGACTAATTCATCAGAGAGGTTAAAACAGGTCTGAAGGCATCCATAACTTAAGAACACATGTAGTATAATACAGATGAGCAAGTAGTCAGCATATTTGCCTCCTTTCCAGGTCCTCCAGGCTTGCTTTAGGTATGCTGGCACTGCTAGGTTTTTTTGGCAAACCATCACTTTTGCAAGTTGGCTTGAGAGAGAACACATCACAATAAAATCTGAAAACACTTGAACAACCACATGCATGGTTTACTGTCATGATCTTTTCCCTGACATCCTAAAGCTTGACTGAAATCTCCAAGTGAAAAAAAAGGAAGTCTGAACATGTAAAAAGCCAGCAATGTGTCACAGAATCATGTGAGAGGCTTTAGGGGAGAAAACAGAGCCTTTGCTGAATACTTAACCACCGTTTCCCAAGGAAAAAATACAATGGCTTCTATGCTGATCACAATTATGCTGTTATAAATCTACTGATTTTTTCTGTGTTAGCTTGGATTTACAGCATTGTAACCAGCTTTACAGTCTTTTTGGGTCTGCTACTGCCAAGGAATTGTGTTTTCTCACCAAGGAATTGTATTTTCTTACTCAGGAGACTGCTCTGTATGTTGTCACACGACAAGTGGTCTATCTTCTGAAGGTAAACCATGTTCAATTCTTGCTTCTTTTAATGAATATTCTGTATTTAGTCAGGGCTAGGAACAAAAATTTAGTTCTAACTGCATCTGGTTGTGATCTGATTTGCAACCTTCTGTTTTGATTTTGAAGTTCTGATTTGACATAGAAACCCACTGGCTTCAGTGTGAGGCTGATTTGTATCAAAGCTCAGTCATAAAGTGTCCCACCTCCGATACCACAGCAGGATTCCACGATAGCCACATATGTCTAGTTTCTTCTTAAAGACCTGCACTGTCTTCCCCAATAGGTTGAAGCTCTGGTCCACTGCTCACTCTGACCTCGCAGACTAATAACTCTTTCCCTCTTTTCCTTCATTGCTCTGAAATCTTTACTGCAAATTAATTTTTCATTCTTTCTTCTGTGTTGTGGCCACAGAGAATAGTTCATCATCTCTGTCTCCAATAGCCTTTTTCATACTGGAAGACTGTTATCATGTGCCCCTGCAGTCTCCTCTTTTCTAGACTAAACAAACCCAGTTCCTTCAGCTTTTTCCTCATAGGTCATGTTTTCTAAACCTCTTAACATTCTTAGTTTTTTTTTTTTTTCTCTGTAAAAGAGTAGACAGTTGTTCTGGGAAAGTTATTTCCCCAGCATTGGCCATAGTGGGTTCTTGCTGGAGAGGGTGTTACCCACCTTTGAGTTAATGACAGCTTGAAGGTCTCATGTTATCTATTGTCAATCTCTGTGATCACTGTGTAGTGTGGAAAATGAAAGTGGAATGGTGATGAAGTATCAGTGAGTAGGGGTAATGTGTGCTAATGTGTGCCAACTTGTGAAGATTTAGCATGGAGATGACTGATTGACAAGTCACACATTTCATAATTTCCACGAAGCCAGCTCTAGGAAAATTTCCTTTAATAGGGAAGTTAGGGGGTATCCTTCTTGGAAGATTCTGCAGGGTGGGTGGAATGGAGTCATGGAGCATTGGTGCTGATGATTTAAACTAAGAATTGATGTTTGCATTGCTGGAGGGAAAGCTTTCTCTATGGTGGAGCAGAAATGTAGTTTCTCCTTCTGACTTTTTCTCCCTCACACCTCATGACAGCGGTAATTTTGGAGGAAGAACTGGTCAGGCTTCACTCAAGAGTCCAGAGTTAACTTGACTCTTTTCTAGCCTAGAAGTTCTATGTTCTGATTTTTCTATCTGAAACTTGAACTACTCTTTTCTCTGTTACTCATTTTAATAAAGTGCACAGTAAGGATGATAAAAAGCCTCTTGAAGTTCAGGATTTCTTTTATTATAAACCAGAGGATCCCAGCCCTAGATCCCTTAGCCCCATGACTAGGCAATATAATGTGTGAGGTTATATTAGAAATTTCACATTTCCTTTCCGTGGGGTGGAAGACCAAAAATTGTCTTCAAATATCTCTAAATGCATTATCATGTTTATTCAGTAACATCATCACTTATTGCCCTTAATTTGATACATCAAATTTGCCATAATTTCTGAGTCTGGCACTGCTTAGTGACTGCAGGCTATGGATTCTGGCCTGCAGTATGTTTGTGACAATCAAGCAGCAATTACTCTAATGAATAACATTTGCCACAGTCTTAAATGCTGGTGGGAAATACAAATCCTAGTGGATTCATCCTACAAACTGAGAGTTCTTTCTTAATTAGCCCAACTAATTTCTGCTGAGCTTAAGCCCTGCTTATATTGGCCTTGACAAAGAACTTCACCTCTGCTAGAGGACAGAAGTATGCCTACTTTCAGCTGAGGTGGCTTATGAAATGTTTTCACAAACCTGTGTGGATAGCACCAAACTGTTTCAGAATCTCATTTACAAAGTGCACTCTCCTTCAGGAACTGCAGATCCCATTCAAAAAAGGCTGAAAGAGCCACTTGTGTCATAGTTTACACTGTTAGAGCACAAAGCAGACGCTAGCCAGAGGGATGCAGGTACAAACCAGTCAAAGCTTGTTGGATGGTGTGTTAGCTGGGAATAAGGAAAGCAGAAGCACTGCCTCTGTCCTTCCTGTTAGCCTCAATGGGAGGATTTGCCAAGAGGAGAGGGCTGTAGGGCTGACCAGGAGGAGCTGTGAAGGAGCCAGTAGAGAGGTACAGTCATTTTTGCAAAAGGTAGTCTAGTAATGAGCATCCTTGACCTTGATGGTATGATGCATCTCATTGCCTTCCACATACTAATGCAGGAGGAAATTTACTCAAGGCTCTGGAGATATTCCAGAAAGCCACCAAAGGGAAGACCTTATGAAACCTTCTTCAATCCAGTACCTCTTGGACACATCTGCAAACTGACTGCCTGGGTCTCCACCAATGTGGAATTGTTGTTGATCTGTTTTGCAGCCTGGAAGAAAGTCACAGGATTTCTGGACCAGGTTGTACCTTCAGAGTAATTTGTATCTTCTGTTTTCTGCTTTTGAATGCTAAATGCTGTCATGCTCTTGTAGTATTATTGACAGGGCTTCCTGCAAACATCCTTCTAACCTTCTGCCATTACGTGATTATTTTAACCAACTTCCTGGACGTTCAGAGGGTTTTTATTTTCCCATTTTATATTTTTGCAGAGTGGTGATACTTATCCTCAGACTGCCGTCTGACACTGTAATTAAATAACACTGTTCACGTTCACATACAAGACTGGCCAATTCAGGAGCTGCTAGCTGAAATACCATGTCCTTAATTTCATTACATTAAAGTGCAGCTTGCTAAAAAATACTCATTTTTCCATCAATGGTAGGATTAGAACTTTCCTGGTGCCTAGTTTGGCAACAGGAAGGATGGCTTTGTGGGTGCATGTGTAAAATAAAAAGCAGTTGCTGACGATAGAAAGGCAGTTCAGCTTTCTGCCATGAAGAATGGCTTACAGAATCAAGAAAAATGTGAAGCCTATGTTATGTGTTTTTTACCAACCACTGGTGCAGGATGCTATGGTCTATCAGTTAGCACAGGCCTTCAACAAATCACATAACTCTTTCAACCTTTCTACTGTAACTGTGCAAATGAAAAAGTAACTGTAAATCTTGTTGACAATTACTTCTATATCTATTGGCAGTCAGTCAACTTTGGCCTGAACAACATGGGAACAATATGGGCTGCACAGCCAATGCCCATTAATTGTCTCTTTATTTTCTCCTACAACTTGTAGAACACATTTCTCCCAGGTGATCTGCTTCTTTAAACATTAGCAGAAGCTTGTCTGGCACAGAATGCCAATAATTTATGAGTCAGATTCTGCTTTTCAGAAATATTTACAGTGTGCTCTGATGTAGAGCATGTTAGATACTATAAGTACATATGAAAATGTAGGAAGTGATTTTTTTTTTGTTCACTTTAAGAAGCAATTAAAAATTACTCTCATTTTTCTATGAACTGTTTCATCAGCTGACACAGACCCAAAGCCTGCTTTTTTTCCTCAGTCCACATATGTATGCTCATTAGTGAATGGCACAAGGATACAGTCAGTATAAGCAGCTTCCAGATACTTTCCTCTCTGTGGCACAGCACTGCTCTCTGGATTGCCTTGCCATCCTGACTCCTTGATGTACTGCTGTCCTGATTAATCACTGTTATTTTAGTTTCTGTAACTTCTCCAAGACCTCTCCCCCGTTTCTGGGAAGGGCGCTGTGACAGTAGGCAATAATAACTACTTGGCTGCAGTGGATACTTTTCTAGTGGGAACAGTTGACCTTTGACTTTCTACTTCTGAACTAGTCTGTCAGTGCTGAATGCTTTATAACACTTATTTAATGAGCAATCTCTTCTCAGCTCTCCCAAAGACTTAATAGCAGAAGCTGTAGCGAGATCTCCTATCATCATCTTTTTTTATTCCAGAGGCACTGCTGAACATGCACCAGTGTTTTATGTAGTGTTGTTACAGGTAAATGCAAGTAACACACAAAAGCAAATGAGAGGAACAAATACAGCCCGAGTTCTACCTCTTTAACACTTTTCTTTCAATTTTATTGTACAATTTAGTCACTGGAAACCCAATGAGGCTTGGAAAATCTTAGGCTATTCTAGTTAAATATTAAATGAAGGTTCAAACTATCATTTAGGCATGAAGTAGAGTTGAATCAAGTGTCCTTTACAATTTTAAGGATCACCTTCAATCTCAGGCTCTTGGGTCTGGGATTTGGAATCAGACTTGACTGTTGTCTTTCAGCAGAGTAACAGGAAACAAATCTCATTTTACTGTGGGGGGAACAAACTCCATTTGAGGTGCCTGCAGTGTATAATTTCCCTTGTTAAGGAACCTTCTCTTCATCAGTAATGCCCTTCCTAGCCCTTTAGCTGTGTTCTTTACTGATCACTAGTGCAAGTTGCTATGGTCTATCAGTTTCTGCTACTTTGTTAGCAGGTCTGTCTTTTCCAGCAGACTCAGTAATGTTTTCACTCTTCGACCGGTGTGGCTGCTTGCTGATTTTCAGAAGGAAGGCATGGTAATCTTCCTACGGATCGTCACAGAGACTCAAGCAAGAAAAAAGGAGATTTCAAGGAAAACTGATGGCCAACCTTTACCTAGTTCTGCTTTCATTCTAATATGGCAGTAGCTGTCACTCTTGTGTTTGCGGTGGAAGAGAAGGTTGTCCAGAAAGCAAATTAAAAACTCCCTATCCTGGAGTGTGCTGTCCCTCTGCTCTGCATCCCATTAAGGAAAGGCAGGGAGAAACTTGTTCATGGTCACAATCAAAAATGTCAGTATGAAACTGTCCTGCTCAAATTGGCACCTAAAAAAACATGGCTTTTCCAAAAGTGCTGAATTTTTACAGCTCCACAAACTCTCTTGGGGAATTCTTTGTGGTGAGAATCTTAGGGTGTCAAAACTGAAAGATGGGAAGTCTGAGTGAATCTCTGAATGCCTGTTTACTCCTGATATTCACATGTCTACAATAGAGTTTATTTCTGGTGGTGGTGGTGGGTATTAATCCCATTCCTATCTCCAAAACAGACAGATACATTGTAAAATCAAATTTTCAATGCTGACATTGGCTTAGAGGAAGATCAGAGCCAGTAAAAACAGTTATTGCAGCCTTCAGATGAAATATCTGATATGTAGTAGCTTTCCCAGATGTACAGGCACAAGGAAGATGGCTGGGTTCACATATTTTCTCACACATATCTGCTAATGGACAAGTCCCATGTCCCACTGTAAATGTAAATATCCAGTAATGTTATATAAAGTTATGGCTTTCCCTAGAGAATTTTTGCTTCATAAATTTTTGGCAGCTCAAGATGGATGCAATCTTGCTCCTATGTGTTAAGTGGAAACAGGGCCTACTGCTGTCAGACTGCTACACTGAAGCCTTGAGCAATAAGGGGTATCTTATTAATGGACACAGAAATGCACTTGCCATGTATTCTGAAACTTAGAATTTAAAATGTGTCCGAGTATCACCTTTGAATAAGGTACTGCCTCCTGCCTGATTGTATAACACAAGACAGGTTTATTGCTTCAGCAGAATACATGAGAGTAGTTGCTGCAGTGGTGGCCTGTGAGGTTTGCATATCACAGCCTTGTTTTTGGCCTTAGGTATCTCATTTAAGTGATGTACGTGATACCTTCTTCCCCTGATCGGAAATATAATGAAGATGTATTCTCTCTTACTGTCTCTCATCTGGCTGGGGTCTGCCACAGAGGACATTTCTTTGCCACTGGACATAAAAGCATCAAACGATCTTGTGTTGATAATATATTTAGTCTTTTATGCTGTTGGAAATCTTCTCATTTAAACCTCTGGGCACTGACTTTGCTTATCTTTTGTTAAATTACTTTCCTAAACAAATATTTCATATGAGCTTCATGTGATTTTAGTCAATATTTTATGTAGCTCCATCTTAAAGGCTGAGTAATGAATCCTTTGTTATCTGTGTTCAGACATCTGTTGTCACATTTTCAAATTGTGTAAGGACCCCTGGATGTATAAGTCTCATTGCCTAGGCTGGAGTTGGCTCCTGTCTTTTGGACATCTTGGTGTCCTTTCCAATGGGGATGTCCAAATCTGGAATCTTTACAAATGGGAAAACCCATCACGAGTTAGATCAGCAACTGAGATCCGTGGAGCTGGCATGGAGGAACTGGATGTGGTTACTAGGTTGATTCCAGTTATAGGATCTTCAGAAACCTGGGTGAGCTATCTACATGCAAGTCTCTGTTGGCAGTAGGATTTTGTCCAGAAGCTTGAACTTCCCTCATCCAGATTCAGCTCTGAACTGACCCTGGTATGTCATGAGAACACAAAACAAGTCAGTTTATTCAGCAGAACAGAGGGGTTGGAGTGTCAGTGGGCAGAGTGATCCTTCTGTGCCTCTATCGAGTATATTTAGCAAGGATTGTTGCCACTAGTAAAAATGCCCTGCAGAGATGACAAACACCACACATGCACTTCACAGGTTAAAAGTATGTAATAATGTCACTCTATGGTGCTTATAAACATTCTGGAGAACCTCGCTAAAATTTATGATATGTGAAACACAGTGTTAAGGCATCATTGAGCCACCACTGTTTTAAAAATCTGACATCCCTTTTAGTTGTAAGACTAAACTGTTTTAAATGTATTTACACCCCATCATTTTCTTTAGGGACCTGTTTTCCCTGAACTAATGAGGCACTGGTGCAAGAGCACTGCTGTTATTCCTGGGAAAGACTGTTTTGACTCAGAGGCATACTTCACTGTTTTTATTTTTTCTTCAGTAGCCCAGTGCACATAATAAACAGGAGGAAATACATAATTTTTTTAAATATGGGAGACAAGTTGCAGGACTGTGAAAGGTTAAACAAAGCAATTACAAGTTGAAATCCATCCTATTGCACTTGTTCCCAAGATTTTTCATGTCTTACTCTTCTCACCTGTTTCAAAATTGCACATACACTTTGTTTAAGTCCAGATTGATGCATCAGCAACAATAGAGCACACGAGTCTGGAAAAGGGAAATAATTAGGTTGATATTCCTCATTGTGTCCAGAGGGCTCATCTCTCATTCCTCCTCCCTTGGTTAACAGTGTGCCACACAATGGATCTTTCGCTTAACATTTGAGATACCAGAAGATACTGTCTGCTGCTGAGGCATACAGGACATTCTAAGTAAGTGATAAGCTTAAGGTCACTTTTACAAGTAAAAAGCCAAAGGCTTCAATGGATTTTCTATGTGATGAGTGAAGGTTCTGTAAAGGGACTGGTATACACCCACATACAAAATTGCATCCAATTTGCAAACTAATGGACATCAGTTTATGCAAAAAAAGTGTATCATAGGAATTAAAACCTTTTCTTGCATAATGGTTTAAATGTGCACTTCAGTTATTCACATCTTTGCAGTAGGACCCATAAATATGTAAAACTGTTTTATCGATGAGGGAAAAATGGTTATTACTGGAGTGAATACAATTGATTGCTAGAATACTGAGTATTTTTCATTAGCTTATTTATCTGAAAAATGTAAAAATAAGTGTCTGTGATTAATCTCAAGGTATAAACTTCTTCCCAATTACATGTGAAAACATGTTGCTCTGCCTGTGGTCATGGGAGGACGGGCACACTCCTCCTTGGGCTTCTAAAGGAAGCTGTCTGTGTAAGGGTCTGCAGTTTCTCTGTGGTCACAGAGGAGAGAGAGGTGAGGGCAATTGGGGCTCTGAAGATGGGTTCCTGTTCCCTGTTTGTTTGTAAGGGGGATGGAGCATCCGTCTAACTGACTGGCTGCAGGGGACCTGGGCTGATCACCTGGGATGAGGAGGTGAATACTCATGCTCACTGCCAGGTTTATTAACCTGTTTGACATTTGTGAAAATCATGGTAGGTAGGAATGATGTTGTTGTGGTTTAACCCCGACCATCAACCAAGCCCCAAACAGCTGCTCACTCACTTTCACCACTTCCCATGGGCAGGCAGGTCTCCATCTCCAGGAGAGCAGGGCCCCATCACGCGTAACGGTTACTTGGAAAGACAAGCGCCATCGCTCCAAATGTCCCCCCTTCCTCCTTTACTCCCACTTTATATAACAGATCATGAGACCATATGGTCTGGAATATCTCTTTGGTCACTGAGGTCAGCTGTCCCAGCTGTGTCTCCTCCCAATTTCCCTTTCATCCCCACTCTGGGAAGTCTGCTCACCAGTGTGGCAGTGTGAAAAGCAGAAAAGGCCTTGCCACTGTGCAAGCATTGCTCAGCAATAACAAAACCGTCCCAGATTTATCAACACTGTTTTCAGCAAAAATCCAAAATGTAGCCCTATAGAGCCACCATGAAGAAAATTAACTCTACCCCAGACAAAACCAGCACAGACATAATTTCCCCAAAGCCAAAAAACAAATGTGCCAAAGCTGAAATTAGAAGCTGAGTGTCTTGATTTGCTGCTCATGTACGTTAACTAAAAGACCATCCCTCTTTCTTTAGAGAAGTCATTGTTAAACACAGGAGACATAGTGATGAAACTAGAGCTATAAACCAGGATTGCTTATTTTCTCTTTCCCCCCATTCATCCCAGTTTTAATCTAGTTTCTTTAAGTAGTGAGCAGAATACAGTCCTTTATCTGTAATCCCTCATAAATGTAGAACAACCAAATCAGACAGAGGTGGAGTTTTCAGACATGGGACATGCCTGTACGTTTCACAAGCAGAGGTGACCAAGAGGAAGAAATCCATGAGGCCAAATTGTCAATGGGTGCACTTTCTACATGAATACTTATTTTCTCTGACTTTTCTTTTGCTCACCGTGTTGCTAAACTGGTTGCTGTTACATGAGGGTGTTCTGATACTTCCATGTTAATAGCTGCTCATTTACAAAATTTGACTTAAGGAAATCCAGCTTAGAGATGAAACAAGCATTAAGGCAAATGCTAAAAGTTCTAAATAATTAACTTCAAAAATAAGTGATGATGCCAGAGGTTCAAAAGTATTAATCAGTATGTGTAGAAGTTGATTAGGTGCATTACGTTTTGAATTGTATGATTTATATATTGTTTCTCTGAAACACGAATCTTGCAGTAAATTAGTGGAATAACTGAGAATAACCATTGCACCTTAAATATTGTGTGCAGTTTTGGTCACTGCAATACAGGAAAGATATTAAGCTGTTAGAGAGCATTCAACGGAGGGCAACAGAGATGGTGAAGGGCCTTGAGGGGAAGCCGTATGAGGAGCAGTTGAAGTCACTTGGTCTGTTCAGCCTGGAGAAGAGAAGACTGAGAGGAGACCTCATTGCAGTTTACAACTTCCTTGGCTGGGGTGGGGGGAAAGAGGGGCAGGCACTGATCTCTACTCTCTGTGGTGACCAGTGACAGGACCCAAGGGAATGGCCTGAAGTTGTGTCAGGGGAGGTTTAGGTTGGATATTAGAGAAAGGTTCTTCACCCAGAGAGAGGTTGGGCACTGGAATGGGCTCCTCAGGGAAGTGGTCACAGCACCGAGGCTGACAGAGTTCAAGAAGCACTTGGATGATACTCTTGGGCACATGGTGTGACTCTTAGAGGTGGTCCTGTGCAGGGATAAGAGTTGGACTCGATGATCCTTGTGGAACCCTTCCAACTCAGCATATTCTGTGATTCTGTGAATGCACTGTGATTCTGTGATTCTGAATGGCAGTTGAAAGAGTACTATGATAATTCTGTTGAATTAAAGCACATTATGTAAAGAGTGCTGTTAAAAAAAAGAATTCAGTTTTCTGATATGTCACTAGATCTTCTAATCCAGCCTGGTAGCCCAAGTTTAAATTTTCCACATGAACATTTTCTTTCTTAAATCTTAGAAGGTGATGAGGTTTTACGCTTGTAGAGCAATTCAGACTTTCCATTTCTTTATTATGTGTGTATGATGTAAAGTGCTTTTATGTACAAAGTAAATAATGGCTTTTAGATATGAGCAGTCAGATTTGTAAATTTAAATATTACTATATATTTATAACTGCAGCCAGATTATTTGATAATGCCCATGTCTGTTTACTCTCACAGAACGCATGAATGTTTTCGTTTCATTTTATGATGTTGTATTGCATGAGAGTGTGTAAGCACTTGAAAATATTCTCACAGATGTATAGGCATCATGTAGCCCATGCTCAGCCCTTATAGTAAGGGACAGACCCTTGACTTGAGCATACTCCTGGCAAAATTTACTGCTGATTAGGGATAGAAATGAGTTTTTACACTAAACATGCTCAACATGTCAGGTAGTGCATTTGGCCAAGGGTGTCTCCAACCAGAGGCATCTATCCTGGCAGCCAGGCACCAAGATGCCCAGCATGGTGCTTTAGGGAGGCCCTGGGCTCCTGCAGCCTGGCAGACGTCAGGCAGGGGCTGCAGCTGAGAGTGTGGGTGAGTAGAAGAAGTGGCAAAAGTCACAGCAAGTCCCATTCCCACCACTCCTGCCTCATCTTTGGTGCACACTGCCTCTGGTAAGCACAGTACATGGGTTTCCCTCTTCTCTCTGGTTCAGGCTCGATCTGCAAGAGGAAGAAGGAGAGAGAGCTTCCTCTTGGGTCTTTGCCCTGAGTGGAGCCAGAGAAAATCCAAGATTTGGTCAGTTTTGGACACAGCTTCCATCCCAGGGTTCTAGGAGCTTTGCTTGCGGTAGGAGGAGATGCCAGGAAAACACCATGGTGAGCTGCATCTTCTGGAAACCATGTACTTGTGCACATGTGCACACACACACACACACCAGGTGCCCTTCTTGCAGCCAAGTGTTTCATTGCAGACACAAGGGTGAGATGAAGATGGGGCAGGAGGGGAGAGCAGAACCACCATTTTAGCCTGCAGCCTCCAGGACAGAAACAGCAAATGCCAGCTAAAGCAGGCAAATATACCAGCAGGGTGAATGAGATGATTTTGGAGTTATTCAGGAAAAAAAAAAAGTATTTCCTAGACTTAGCCAGGTCTTACCCCATCTTGTCACTCACTGTGATCCTACATACCCCTTGATGTGCTTGGTTTTGTTTTTTAACCATCATCCATTCTGACTGACAGAAGCATGGCCAGAAAACAGGAGTCTGGTTTCTTGCACCCCTTCCTGCAACCTCAGCCTCATCCTGCTCAGTGTGGAGTGCAGTAACCAGCACAGTGGGACTGCCATGAGTAGGGGATTAAGAGTGTCTGGCTGTACTCTGGGACTAAAAGCCACCTTTCAGGGACACTGAGGTGGGGCAGCACTGAGGGGCAGAGAGCACCTTTGGGAGATTTACTCCCCTACGTAGACCCTCCGTAATTTTTTTCCTTAGCGTTGCAGAAAAGCAATTCAGTAAATCATCAAAAAGTGCCTCATATGCTCACAAGGAAAAACCATTACCTGCAGGTTTTGTGCATGCATACAGCATCATATCTACATTACAAATGTCACAAACATATCTTAAAGTCAGTCTCCTTCATTTTTTCCAGATGGCAAAAAAACAGCTTTCTATAGCTGTTCTTTAAAACATATTTTACTTAAATAATGGTGTTCTGCTGAACAATGGTACTCATAAACAAGCAATAATGCTTGAGACTCACTTGGCACTGTTTTAAGTGACTACCCAAGACACAGAAAAGTGATGAATTTTGCTTACAGGCTCTGACTTTTCTATGCTTTCTGGTGTAATTGATGCTTACAAAAATTGTGTAGAACAAGTTATCAGATGTGGCAGCATTTTTCCTGCCCCAAGTAAAGGCTTTGAATTTAATTTGGTTATATTTTTAAACAAAGTAGCACTGAGCTGGAGAACCAGAATTCTGAACATCAAAACTCCTGAGACATTTTATTTTGATAATTTCAACACTTTATAAAATGCTCTTGGAAATGTTGAAAAAAAGTCTCTGAATGCAAATTTTCTTGTATAGTGCTTCACTTCTGGTAAATTAAACTTTTCTGAGGGAAAAAATACTGTCATTAGATGTCTCAACTCCACTTGATATGAGAAGGATCTTTTAAACCTTTGAAAATATTGTGTATTTCTTTGCAAAAATTCTGGGATTTAATCTGGGGATTTGTGAGGAACAACAGTCTGATGAAGAGATACAAGTAAAGAGAATCATAGGTGTGCCTTTAACAGTTTGGGGATGTCTATCTTTGTATTTTTGGAGGAAATAAGTCCCCAAAGCTTTCACCTCCAGCCACCATCTTCCATCCTTCCATCCTTCCATCTTCCAGCTCCCTGAAATGATGGCTATGGAAATCATTACTATGTGAGCATCAAGATAATAAAACAATCCCTTGTGAAAAAGAAACAAAATAATGTTTTAAAAATTTCCTTCTGAGCCCATCTTCCTGTACTGGGACAAATCACTTATTTTCTCTTCTTCGTGCTCCATTTGCTTGTCTGTAAAATAGAGCGTGTGATCCTGGCACTTGTGTGAAATGATTTAGTGTCTCCTCATGTAACTTCAACATTTCTTGCACAAAAAATGGGCCAGATCCTCAACGTGTGCAACACAGAGCAGGTCAGACAACAAGGCTGGGTTTTGCATGGAAATACCAATTTGCTGAAATCCAGATTTCTGACCAAAGGCTCAAACTATTTTCTACCAGAATGAAATTTCTGGTTAAAAGCAGCAAGAAAGAAGACACCCTCACTCACCTGCTTTGGAGATTTTTATTACAGAGACAAAAACACAGCAGAAAATTTGGAGGAAATGAGACGTGGCACACCATTTGTAACAAATAAAGCACCTGTAAGAAGCCTCCTTCCCAGGAATCTCTGCTGAAAAGTAAATTTGTTTAAGAAGATAAACTCTACTATGTTATTTCAAACCAGAGTATAACCTCCCATCAGAAAAGACTAAAAATGCCACATAGGCTCATTCTTGCCTCAGTAATAGTATGTTGTGCCAAAGAAACATAAGCCAGTTGAAAGTGGCTCAGAGGTGGGGATACAGTGTGGCATTGCCATGAAAAAAGTGAAGGGTACATTTGGCACCAATTTACCCTATTTTCAACCCCAAACCCCTAGCATTTGCCACAACAACTCTGCACCATATGCTCATGGAGCACTAGAGCTATCTGCAGCATGTTAAGAAAGCAAACACATACCAAGACATGTATGTCATGTGGACTTGTATTAATTTTACAATGTTTTGAAGGAAAAATGTGCAGGACACTGCTATTCCTTCCTCCCCTTTTCAAACTTTATTGTTCAACTGGGAGGTCGTCCCTGTGCTGTATTTTTCTGGGACCTGTCTACCTCCTTCGTGCAGCTGGGTGAGGAATGTTGGAAGAGGGCAGTGCACCAAAGGGATGAGTTTTGAATCAGCCTGAGGCATCTGTGCTCCTGCTGCTGGTTCTTGCAGCACTTCTTCTTCCATAGGTTTCCCCTGCAACACCTATACTCACAGTCATTTTTGTAGACAGTGCATAGTTCAGTTTGGGGTTTTGATACATCATGAATTTAGTCTATTCACCACACCCACAAGAGGATGCTTCAGGTTCTTACTGCAGCACTTTTGTTTGCAGCACACACTCAAGCTTGCCTTTCTGGAAAGGGTTCACCAATTGTTGACAACCTGCTCAAAAACACTGCCATGCTCCCAAGATCAGCAACATTGTATTTTCTAAGTAATTATCTCCTTGTTTGCCTAAATCTAGGTCACATGAGGTCTCATTTGAATGTTTTCAAGACAATCATCTGGAAAGAAATTAACAAATTGCATTGCTGAAGTTGAATTTTCTTAATTGATTTGATGTCTATTGGAGGTAGCACAGCACAGCTTTCCTTTACTCCAGAGAACATAATACCAACTCACTGGGTCTTTTTGTAGGGATGAGAACTTCCATGTCATTACTGTTTATGTGTTGTGATTGATTTCTGGAGGAGTAACAGAGATTTCGCTAAGGCAAAGTGGCTATAGAGGATGCAGATAGTGGGTGATCCAGCTGCAAGTCATGAAAGGGAATCCTGTATTCTGAGCCCATGAGTTGGAATATTGCTGCATGCTTTGGCTATACCAAAGGTCTCTTGGTTCTCTGTTGTCTCAGGAGACCAAGGGCCTCCAGGTGTCAAAAGTTCCAGAATGCTTTTCCCCAGTTCTACATTCACATTACACACACAGACCAGCATCATGGCATAGCAGGGTTATACAGGTGCCTAACAGGTGGGACAAGTATCAGTGACATTAATGGCAGAATTGTACTAATGCAGGCTTTTAGATGTTTTAAAAATTCACTTCTACAGTTTTGTTGGATACAATTCTGGTCTTAGGTAAGGCCTTAAGACCAGAGGGAATTTCTGTGATCAGGCATATGCAGAAGACATAGGATACTAGTTTTTAAGCCCAGAGTCAGGTTTTCTTGTGCACTGCTGCATTTGCAGCCCCAAGCAATTCCTATTAGCTTTAGCAAAGCTAAAGGGTCGAGTGCCACAGTTAGGCCACGTTAATCTCACCTTTTCCCATGTGGGTTTTAAAAAATGGAAATGAAAACAGTTGAGAGAAAATACTGGACTTCTGGGAATAGGACAGGTTCTGCCTGCTGGTCCCATGGGGAATATATAACACCAGGATTAGAGTTACTAAGGAGTGGCTTAATGAAGCTGGCTGGCTCTAAGCTGGTCATGGTTGTACACGTGGGAATAGTATCTGCGTGCCAATGGAACACAGCAGGCAGCGGTCTTTAGCTTAAGAACCAATCAAATAAAATTAAAATGGTGTCTTCATACATTAAAAACATTTTTTTTTTACTTAAAGACAGATTTATTGATCTTATATATAGATGCAGGGAATAATGCATGATAGCTTGTTAGGGTAGGAAGAGACCTCTGGACATCATCTAGTCCAGCCTCC
>JAWWLV010000088.1:129208318-129340123 GCA_035041135.1 Platyrinchus mystaceus
TGAGTTTTGGTCACAGGGATCTTAGCAGGAGGCTAAGAAGGCAGAAATGTCTAAGCCAGGGTGATTCAGGAAGCTATACAGGGGGAGATAGAAAGTCAGGAGAGCGACATTTATCAGGAAAAAGGCACATGCCTACAAGTGGGTGAGTTTACTGCAAGAAAAGGCATAGGAGACGACCTTTGTTAGCACTCATTGTCTTAGCTGAGTGGTGAGGAGCTGGGTTTACCAAGACAGATGTGAATGGATTGGCTAATTGAGTAGGGAAAGAACTAGAAGAAGGGATAGTCATGAAACCTATGAGAGGAGGACAGTGTGTGGTGGACTGGGCCATGGAAGATGAGAGCAGAAAAGTCTTGAGAAGAGGAAATAAAGAACAATTACAGAATCCACAGGTAAAGCCAGCTGAAACAGGTCTGTTTGAAAGTCTCACCCAGAGTGGTGACAGAGAGTTTCTGCTGCTTTGAGGAATATGTGTTCCATGGAAAGAAAATTGAAGCACACAAACATGTTTTTATGCTCTCTCAACTAAAGCAACATATAGTGCAGAGAATTTGGCCCATGTCTTCAGTCATCCCTCTAGAAATTGTCTTCTGCCAATTAAGTCCACTCTTAATGCCATCTAAATACCACTGTGATTGGCATGGTAGAAGTGCTGAGATGGCTGGAGAAAGGCTCTGTACAATGAGAGGTAAGATTTGGTATGTTACCTGTACCACAGGTAAGCATCTCAATTGTGTGCTGTTGTTCCTGTGGTCTGCCTGCTGCTCTTGGGAATGTTATAATGGCTTTTAGTGCAAAAAGGAACAAATATATCTGGACTTTTAGCTGCATAATAAACCCCCACAGAGTTTTTCTGTCAGTATTTTGATGGTGTATTTAGAAAGTCTTTCAAATATGACCTTTTAACTACTGATGCCATCCTGCAACTTTCACAGAAGTGACCGTGTCAACTACATCACATGGCTGAAGCTAGACTGATTTTCAGCCATGTGATGCTATTTTATCACCCTCAGGACAAAGGTTAAGTCCTCCTTTTCTTTTCTCTGTTAGGCACCACTTTCTTTGGTCCTCTTACTTTGTTATTGCTAAAATTCCTGATGACCACAGAGTTCAGAGTTTTTATAATCCACCATGTGCTTCTCTGATGAAGAACCCTGCTGTTGTGCTGCATGTAAGAGAAATACCTTCACACAATGAAGCAATCATTCTTCCCCGGCAGGGTCTGAATGTCTTGATTCTCATCCTGCAGCAGGTTTGGCAGGCAACAAATCCCCAGTTTGCACAGGGCAGTAGCCAGCATAATCTTTCTGCATTTTTAAACATTCTTTAATGCTAGTCTCTTTGAATTCAAATGGTAACTTTAGCTGACATGGAGTTTTGTAAAATATTTGAATTGCAGCCTATTGAAACTCTATCATGCTGCATTTGTGAATATCTTTATTACAGTATAAATGTGTTATTTTTCCTTTTATTTATTATCATATGAGCATGTTCTTAATACCTGTTCAGTGACTTATTTGGAGGATACAGTTACATTTTTGTGTAGAAGGAGCATGTGCATTATTAGAAGCTTGAATGCAAAGTGAGCAACATTGAGATAAAGGCTCATAGTTTTTAAATCAAACTAATCCAGCCTGTGGACTGAATGGACAGAAGAAAATACGTGTAGTACTGTATTGGATATTATATATATAACTAAATAAATGAGCATGGTGCATTTAATAACACCAAGGCTGTGGGTTCAATACCTGTATGGGCCAGTCATTTAAGATTTGGACTTGATGATCCTTTTGGGTCCCTTCCAACTCAGAATATTCTGTGAATATTCTGTGCTATATAAATGGACAAGTGTTGGATGCATAGTTGGACTAAAGTGAATTTACTGAAGTTGAGGACATTTAATGTGTGGTTTTTCATGTGGATTTCATGATTGCACATGCATAAAATCAGTCTCTTCCTAAGTGAAAGCCAACATTAAATTAATTACACTTTATAATAGAAAAGGTATGAAGTAGGTCAGGTTTAAAATCTGAGTTTTAAATATTTCCTTTCCTGTCAGTTCTGGAAAGAAAACAAGAAAAACCAGGAGCAAGACCCAACACTAACAGCAACTATCCAAAACCTGGACAGATGCTATGTAAAAATGTAATAAAAAAAAAGAAATTATGGCAGCACAACTTGCTATTCTCAGTGTGCATTAGCCATGCTGGATGCCCATTGGGTATGAGGGGCATGATGTTCAGCTGAGCAGTGGCATGTCCCCACCACCCATGGTGATGCTGTGCTGCTCTGCTGACACTGGTGGAGACCGGCTTTGAAGGGACCTGTTGAGACTGCCAGAGCACAAGATGGTCTCTGGGCACCAGGCTGAGGCTTGCCAAAAGGAAAGATAGCTGTGTTTCTCTGTGTGCCATCTGTCCCT
The DNA here is from genome assembly GCA_035041135.1 of Platyrinchus mystaceus. Taxonomy (NCBI): domain Eukaryota; kingdom Metazoa; phylum Chordata; class Aves; order Passeriformes; family Tyrannidae; genus Platyrinchus; species Platyrinchus mystaceus. Next base: position 129,210,741 of record JAWWLV010000088.1, read on the forward strand.
TTGTTCCCCTGTCACTTAAGACCCCCAGCACTGCCCAGCCTGTATCCACTTGCAATGGGCATGCTCCTTCTTGGCCTTGTGCCCAAGAGCTGGATAATTGTGTTTTATTGATAGCAAGGCAGGGATTGGGGCAGAGAGGAGAATGTGGGTGAGGGGATCCCTTTGGTGGCCTACAAGAATTGGCATCAGAGGAGACCTGGTGGCCAGATCTGTCTCAGGATCTGGCTTAATGGCTTCTCCCAATTCACTGCTGTGTAACTCATGCTGGAATCAGGTTCATAATATCTCAGGCATGTGATTCACATGAGTGTAAAGGCCACTGGATACAATTGCACATTTATTTTTACCTACCACTAAGGGACTTTCCATTCAGTACTACATGAGCTGGTTGCCCTTGCTCTGTACTCTTTCACTAGTATTTTTCCTGACAATTCCTGTCTAAGAAACACAAGACAGAGAGAGACTTAATGTTATGTGAAAGGATTTTCCTAGGGCAACTGTATTCAGTCTTTGCTCAAACTGAACGAATAACTTTGATCTGTCAACTGTGAAAAGTAAACTGGGTGCGACCTTCCGTCATCGGCTAATCGTCTCACTTAATGACATCTGTTAACTTTGTTCTGATATTAGATCATGGTCGTTCTTTGTACTGTCAAGATTTTTCATCCAAGGTCTAATTATTTCACTTTATGTGTATACGGATATCTTGGGAGTCAGTTGCACCTAGTACGAAGATCGTTTTTTCTATTTTGAATTTCCAAAACTGATTACAGTGGTCAGATCGACGTGGCCTTTTAATGGATAAAATACATCAGTTTTAAGCCCAGCATTGTGTCTCAGTCCCTTTCTTCTCCTCAGTTTCTTTTAGGCACCGAATTTACTTTTATTCTTAATGTGAGAGGGAAGGAGGAGAAGGGAGACTTGTTTCCGTCCCAGTAAAGTCTGATATTTCAAACCAGTTGATTGATGTGACTTGTTACACACATCTGAACTGTCCCACAGTAAGGAAGAAGAAAATACTGATTTTCAGTCTCTCCCTTCCCCTTCAGATTACTTTTTACCTTTAAATAGTGACAAAGGCGTGGGTAGATGGCATTTTTGGGGATTAATGGCCATTTGGGGTTAATGCCCTAAGGCCCTCTGTCCTTCAGCTCTTTCCAAACAGTGATTAATCTCCAGGGGAATGTATGTGCCCTGATCGCTACTCCTGATAATGCTCATCCTTATAGTATAGATCAAACCACGTAGACTTATTGTAGTAATGGCCATGTCCTCACCTCCCATGCCTTGTTTAGTTCAGTCAGCCACAGCTTAAGCCCCTGGTATCTGGTCACATTCAGTTCAACAGGCGTTTTCTCCCTTTGGACCCAATCCTGCAATGGGCCCAGTGCTGCTCACCAGTGTTTTGAGAACACTCTTCTCCTCTAGTAACTCTAGGGAAATATCCTGTTAGAATGTTGTGGCAATCCCATCTCCCTGTCCTTTGCAATAGCACTGGGGATGTGGGACCACTGAAGCATGCAAAGGCAAGGAGTGGGAAATGGCTTTTGGGGTGAGGGTACAGTGGCAGGTGGCCAGATAGATGGCAGAAGCATTGTAGGACCCTGAGATCCTGAGCCTGTTTTCTTTCTCCATAATGTTGGCTGTCACCAACTGACTCTTCATTTGTTACTACAATGCACACACTCTGCCATGTTTAGGTGAAAGAAAAATGGTCAATTAAGTGAATTGCATCATCTGTAGAAGACTAGTGCCTCTCAGTAGGTCAGCCCATCCTGACCAGGTGAGTAGTCTAATATTTTTCAGGTGCTTTCCCAGAGATAACAAAGTATTACAAGTTGCAGAATATCACATTAGCTCTTAAAGATAAGGCCAAGTGCTGTCTCTGTATTCGGGGATTGTTTTCTTAGTTACATTTCTGAGTACCTTGTCTGGTCTACTTTTTAGTTTCTGAAGCAATTTATTCTGCATCACCTCCTTTGGGAGATCATTCCATAGTCTAGTAGTCCTCACTGGGATCCAGCCTCATTTCAATTAGCATTTCATGCATTTGGAATAGGACTATCTAGATAGTTCAATATATGGTTATAAGTAATACAAGTAAGGAAAAATGCATGGAAGGTATCAAGACTGCTACATGTAAAAAGTTTAAATTCTATTAGAGTCTAAAATGAAAGTTTAAGTACATTCCTGACTCTTTAAAAACATATTACATGGTGAGAAGTAATAGAAGAAAAAATAAAACCTCAATGGCTGTGTTTGCTACTTCTGTCCCTGTGTTTGAGTCAATGTAATGTTTTTATGTGGTATCTAATCTCTCTGCAAGCAGCTCTCTGAGCTGTCTTCAGGGTTTTCAGCATGCATTCTTTCCACGTTAGGACAAGGATTGTGTCTGGTGGTTCCCTTATTCCTCTAGAAGCTCTTGTAAGTGCATTTTGCCACTATTAGGTCTTTACAGTCAGTTAAAAGCATATGAATGGGTGCAAGAATTCGATTTTAATTTCAAGGAACAGGTTTTTTTTTAGTTTATAGCTGTTGCAAATGTTATCTTTTTAGTTTGTTTTTAGTCTTGATAGAACTTTTAAATACAACAGGTAATAAATAATAACTCTTGCAGCTGATATTCTATGTTACGTTTACATGGCATTTTATTATACATACATACAGCTTTTCACAGCTTACCAAGGTTTTTTTTATTTATTTATTCAATCTTTTGATAATTATGATGGGCTACCATAGAATTAACAAAGTGATAATCACTGATCACTTCAGAGCATATTCCCAAATCTAGTTTGAAAGCATGGACGCTATTCATATAAGTCTTAATGAATTCCAGTCACTCCTGATGACAATAAAAGAAAATGCAACCTGCCAGAACGGTGGAATTATAGCCAGTAAGGGCTATTGGAATCTATAGGGCTATTTGGAAACAAATGGTTATTTCACCAGCAGCAAAGTAAAACAAGCTGCACAGGCCTACTTTACCTTTTCGTTTTTCCCCTTTAAGCTCTCCCTCTGTCCTGCTGACCATATTTGTCAAAGAAAGCCTAGGAACTGAGCATGTGGAGATTCATCCATGTATGTCAGAGTGGGAGACTGTCATTGTGGCATTAGTAGCTAAGCCTTCTCTCTTATCCCATTTCCAAGTGCACCTTTGCTTGCTCAGTTTATAAAAATATTCACTATTCTTGGAGAAAAGAAAACCAGTATTAAATAAGTATTCTAAATTACCATGACTACTGACTTCCCTGGGGGAATACATTTAAAAAGGACATGTAAATTCTAGCCTTATTTTACTTTTAAGCATTTTACCTGTTTATTGCATGTTTATTTTAATCATCTCATGTATTGTGTAAGAATCTATGAATTGGTTCATTATTCTGTATTTGGCAACTGCCTGACCATTCAGGTTGTGGGGTTTTTTCCCCTCTATTCTTTATTTAAAAAAACCTCAAAATACCAAAGACTTGATCTTGGCCAACCTGAGAAGCCCATAAGACCCTCAAGCACTGACATTAAGGGATCTGCCAAGAAACTCTCCCCAACAGGTCCAGTTTCAAAGAGTCAGACAAACCGTGTCTTCGATGCAAGTTACAGGAGTTAATAAAGGAGATAAACACAACTGGAGAGTTTTAATCTGTTTGATGGGATCCCTCTCAGTGACTGAAGGCCACTTCAGGGCTGTCATTTTTCTTTCAGTGTCCTGTTTAAAATTATGGGAATACCACTGAAAGGGATGTTGGTGGGAACTGCATGGTGAAAACGGGACTGTTGCCACCACTAGATCAGGTCAGATGTAGGTCAGATATAACCTTGTCTACCATTGCTGGATAGGTGGTATCTTGTTGCATGTCCCTCTTGCAATGAATAATATGTGACTGCATTTTTTTTAAGGTCTTGTTCTAGCTAATCCTGTTGGCTTGTGCAAATCCAGGCCAGTGAGAGTCAAGCTGACCCTTTCTAGCAGCCAGAAACAGTACACAGGCACAGGCTGGGAACATTTGGAAAGCTGCCACTTCCACTCCCAGAAGAATATTTGGTATGAGGAGGCAGGAATATAAGAGCAGTTATGCTGGACTGGACCACAAGGCCAATATCCTGCAGTAGAGGCTTTGGGGAGAGTATAAAAAGAGAGGGTACATATAGTGGCTGGGGTTAGAAAAGAAATTCAGTTGTTTCCCTTTCTACAAGACAGGAAGAAAATCAGCACCAGTATTGCAAACAGAAGCACTTTGGACTGCTTCCCTATTGTAGGCACATATATGTGCTGCAAATGAAATCCCATGAAGAGAAGTTTTGGAAAAGAAGAAAAAGGAGAGGAAAGGGATCATAGCTCCCAATATTATCATCAGAACACCCCCTCCCAATCCTACCCTCCAGGGCACTCACTTTGCAAAGTCTATTCAATGAGTTAGTCAATGAGATATCCTCTGAGTGAGGTGACTCATCCTGGACTTTTCAGCTGTGGACACAGAAGTGAGTAGATTCCCATGGGATAGCTTGAGAGTTGCTAGGGAGCTTCCCTGGTGTATTCTGGGAGTTGGTTGGTAGGAAAAGACAATGTTTGCTACCCAGGAACAGAGATCCTGATGTGGACATATGCAATTTAAGGCAAAAAAAAAATGTAAAACTCTATTTTAGATACCTCTCTGATAGCAAAGTGGGTAAAACTTGATGCAGGGCAGGGGGAGTGGGTCAAAGCCCAGTCTTGTCTCAACAGAAAGTGCTGGAAGAGGGGACAGCCATGAGTGTCCAAAACTGCTTGGATGTCCTGTGAGAGGTGATGATCATATGGAACTTCAAGATGGAGAAGAGGTAAGGAACTTCATGAGGGATAGAGAGGAACCAGACCCTTGAAGAAGCTCTCTTTGCAGTTGGATGAGGTAATATGAACAAACCTTTTGTGAGAAGACATTATGTAGAAATAACAATCGTTTGCACCTTAATGAAACTGAGAATCAGGTGGGCATGAGAGCCACAGTATTGGTCATGTGCCAAAAGGCAAACCTAGCCTGATAGCTGTGATGAGAGGATTTCCTGCTGCTAAACAGTATGCTCATGACCAGGCGAGGTAAAAGTTTGCTTTGATTCCAAGAGGTACCAAACATGCAAATCATGAGATTCAGGATGATGATGCTCACATGGAGTAGTTGACTTAAAGTGACTGCATTTTCTCTTCCAAATTCGCAGTAAATATGGGTAACTCTTTACACCTTCCTTCCTGTTTAATATTTACAGACCTCTGTTTTTCTGATATCTTTTGCCTCTGTTTCTTTTATTATCCCCATGCTGCGGTCTCTACTTCCTTTAATTTCTTTCTCTTTGTTGTTGCACTTTTCTACAGACAGTTTGGAAAATTTCTCTGAGCTCTCTTATTACTTTCTGGGGAGTTGGGCTGATTTCGTGAGCTTATTCATTAAGACTTGCCCTTCTTTCCCACCTCGCCCTCTCTCCCTTGGTGCAATATTGTCTTTTTCTGTTGTTTAATGTTACTGATTCCTAGTGTAACCTGTGTGGATTGGTTTTGGCCACATCTTCTTTTCTGTCTTCTGTCTTTTGTCTGTTCTTTCTGTGGAATTCAGTAGGATCATGTGCTTCAAATAAACAGTATAGGCCAAGTTCTGCCTATATTTTCTACCTCTAGTGCCTGGTCTCAGGACTCTGTCACCACCATGAGTTCTTTAGATTACTAGTATCTGAACAAGTTTCTTTATCCGCTTCATTTTTAAGGACATTTTAAATTATTCTCAAGTTAAACAAAATTAGAGTGGGACAACTTCAGTCTACAAAATCTCTTTTTTTTCTTTTAATGAGTGAACTTCATCAAAATACAACTCATGTCATCGTTGCTAAAAGGCTGGTTTTCAAACTTTGGTTTTAGGGCATTAAATGTCACACTACTTAAAAAGATGTCTAAGATGTGTTTGCAGTTATTTTAGGAACGTAACCACCCTTCACATTGCTGGACTTCTGAAGAGTGGAGGGTTTTTTACTTTTTGACTCCATAAATGTAGAGTCTTTACAGAGATTATATGAAGTGCAAGTAGGAGTTTGAATGAGAGACCCTTTTGCCATTCACATTTCCCTTTGATTTCAAAGTAATCCAAAGCTGCCCATAGCCTTAGAGGAGCAAGTTCTTGTGCTGTATTTCTGTTACATCCTGGGTGATAATTAATTACTCTTATGGGGCTAAGTGGGGCTGAGTCCCTCTCACTTGGGTCTAACTGCTCTCACCCCAGAAGCTGTCTAGAATGAGTGAGAAGTCCCAGCTCACTTGTCGTCTCTGTTTTTTCCTGTGATGAATGATAGATGCCATTTAGCAATTAGCAATAAAAAAAAGATCATGTTGAAATAATATTATGAAACAGAAGAGAGGATTTCTAAAGAGTCAGTTATACTGTGCCATTGGGTTGCTTTTCTCTCCCAAACATATTTTCGTTTTAATGGGGCAAAGCCCGGATAGGTAAATAGTGGATGTGCTCTGAGTTAGACTTGGCTGAAACCATTGATTTCCATCTCAGTATCACAAGCAGTAACCTTGGCCTAATGCTTGACTTGAAAGAAAGGCCTCCATGTACTGAAGCAGAATATGGCCAAACACCTCACGATTGGTCTTGTGTGAGTTGCAAGGGGACTGATCTCATATTGCTACAGTTTATTTTATCCTAAGCCAGTGTTGAAGAGAACCATTATCTCTCTTGAAAAAAAAAAAGATGGAATTTTGCTGTGCTCTGAGAAGGTGTATCAACCCTTGAGTAGCTGATCCTGACCCTTTCACCGCCACCTGAGTGCTTCAGAAACTAGCTTCTTTGGCTGCAGATATCCATCAGGTAAAGACTTCCCGAGTGAGTGGGAATTATCAACTCACAGAGAACTTATGGAGCCTCCTCCAGCCTCACATAGGCAGGACACATGGTGGAGCCTACCTGGACATCCCAGCCCTCCTAGGAGTCACCGCTCCACAGGGAAATGCACAGTTCATGCACAGTCAGATTCACTGTCACAGAATGCCTCCCATGGGCTTTTTCATACAGGGAGAATCCACAATCAGAGAAGTTTTACTTCTCCACTCACAGTCATTGATCTTACTGTTAGAGAGGAAACATTTTGGGGCAAGAATTCCTGCTCCTTTGAATCATACAACCCTAAGGACTGATGTTACTGTTGTAAAATTAACTTTCCCCACCTTCTTTATATTTTCTATATATATTGTCTCTCTAGTCTATATTTCTGTGTCCCCAGATAGTTTCAGTAAAGTCAGTTACTCCATAAATAGTTTAAGGCTAGTGGAGTCCATGTGCAAAACTAAAACTGAACTCCCACTTCTGTCTTTGGAAATAATCTGGAAGACCTGTATAAGTGATCATTTGAAGAGGAGTCACTTTTCATCGTAATAGTGATTATTTTGGAAGGTAATCCAGTGCTGCTTACCTGGTCATCTCACAAAATCCTTTGGCTTCTCAATGTGTTTGAGAGAATGTCTCATCATGGAAGAAAGCATAAGCTGAGCTCCTGTGGTCAGGCATGTGCAGAGGGACTGCCATGTTTGCTGTATCCTGTGCTACCAGCTCTGCTTCTCCAATCTGTCATGCCCTAGGTTGGTGAGGACCTGTAGGGATTGGGAGGGAGGGAACATTGATGCTTGCTGAGGGTGAGTTTGCTGCTTGTGGGGAAGTTGCTGAGGGATGGAGGTGGAAAAACTTCTTCTCAGTTAGACTATCTGCAAAATGCATTCTTCCTTTGGACCTGTACTCCCTGAGATGAGCAGGGTGCTGTGAAAGACATAATATGCAAACTATCTCTATTATAGGTGACAAAAACACCCAAACTAATTCCTCCCAAGGTCACCCTTTTCTGCCAAAGTGACCTATTTCTCTCCCCCTCATGTAGAAGGTGAAACTAGTTTGTTGTGTTTTATGCGGGGCTAGAAGATTTGATTTTTCTGCAGCTTCTCTGCTTTCTTCTCTTTCACCCACTCTTCAGAGGAGTGTGAGAATCCAGATAGGTTTAAAGCTGACACCTGGTACTGTCCTAAATCTTGCTGTGTATCCTTGCTCTGATTCTGAATATCAGTTCTGGCTTGGCCAAGGCTGAAGTGCTGATCCTAGTATTTCTTTGGATTCTACTTAGGGGTTTCCTATAACATGTTGCCGATTTTCATGGTTTTTTTGGATCTGAGTATGTAGCAAGTGAAAAGAGGAAAGCTATCCTCCTGGTAGCAGGCTGGTAGCACCCTCATGGTGCCATGTATGAGCATGGGGTATGCAGAGGGATCTCACGCTAGATCTTGTAGGACAAGAATGGGTGGGAGTGAATTTCACTCCAGGTTCTCAAAAGGGACCTCTTTATGGCACCAGAAAGCTGTCACATCTGTGAATTCAGTTTTACACCCAAGCACATGGTTCAGCCTCAAAGATAGAAAAATGGATAGAACTGGCTTTACAAAATTCTGTGCTGTTGGTATATAAAGTGATTTGTGAATTCTAAGTTGAGGAGTTTGTGATCGAAGAGGTGCTGTAGGCAGGATTCAGTTGTGTAAACATAGGTATTTGCTGCTGCTTTCCATGGTCTGTAATATCCTACTTAGCCTCTGACTGTGAGTCTCATCTGCCAACTGTGATTTCAAATCTTGTGCACTTGAGGACACCTCAAAGAGTGCCAGGCATGTATAATCAGGTGAAGAAAAGTGTGAAGGCTAACACCCTGGAACAAAAGGACAAAAAGGTGAGGAGGTTTAGTGCTCCTCTGGGTACCATCACAGCTACTTGAAGTAGATGAATTATCTTGGCATAACCTGCAGCTTCTGAAGACATCATACTGCTTGGAGCCTCATGCTGTTACCACTAGGGTCTTGCATTCAAACAACAGATAAATGCAAAGCCTCACCCCAAGAAATCCCTCTTTCTTCTTGGGAAGAAATCCCTCCTTCTCCTTTCTCCATCCCCAATCCCACCCTGCTGTGCAGCACACATAGCTCCCTGCAAGCACAGGCTGTGCACTAAGTCCGGTCAATAAGTGACTTGGTCAAAGGCACAGTATTTACAGGCCCTCAGGAGGCTCATTGGAAAAATCTGTGTATTAATTAATGTATAGACAGCACAATATCTTCAAGGATTTTTTACGGCCTTCTCCTAATACTTGAGTTTAATATTTCTCCATACAGCAGTCTCCATATATCCTCTGTAGCATGGTGGAATCAGTGCCTTGGAGAATTTTTTTTTTCATTCTAGCTGCCAGACAGCTATAGACCAATTAATCTACAAGTATGCACATTTGGGGATGATATTCTCCAGTGACTCAGCAATGTAACAGATGGCAAAATATTTCATATTTATTTCCATTCCATTTCTATATTGGAAATGAACCCAGACATTTTATTTTTTTGACAGTCAGACAACATCTGTTGAGAACACTGTCAGCTGAATTACAACCTCGCTGGCAGGTAGTTGGGTAGACAGCATGAATTACTTTCAGCTATTCTGTATGTGGTTAAGTGTCTTTACTACGTTATTTTCATTATAATTGCTGGATTTATGGATGCTGACTGGCTTTACATTGTATCTCCGAGAATTTAAGTTTAGTCATATAAAGATTTGATGCATTAAGATGCTGTGCATTAAGTTGCGATATCAGTGGATTTATTCATACTCATTCCTTAGCCAAGACCAATTAAAGGAAGGGATATTTTGGAGGGAACCAGCCAAAGGCTTGGAGGAGATGCACTTCACTGCCATGGAAGGGACTCAAGTGTGGGAGTGACTTGGAGGATTTAGTCCCAGGAGCTGGTGTAATCCAGACATATCACAGTCTGAGATATCTGAGCTGAGCAAGAAGCTGCCAAGTGCTCTCTCTCCTGGTGCAAGCAGCATACTAGACTTCTGGCAGTTCCCAAACTAACCTTTTCCTGGGGAAACAGGTGTGGAAGCTGTGGCCTTCCATGGTGAGACGATGAGGAGCTTGAGCACCAGAGGAAGCCTGTTCTGGGAGAAAGGATTTGTTATTTTTCTGCAAAGATAGAAGCTCTCTGGGCATCAGAATTAGCAGTTTCATCTAAGGTTGTTGCCCTGTGTCTCATATTCCTTAGCTCAATGCAGTAAGCTCTATTCCTGCCCACTGCCAGTCTACCCTGCAACAGCACAGTCAGTTCTGCCTCTGGTTCTATTCCCTCTTTACAGTACTTTAAGCTCTCCTATGGTTTTTCCTTTTGCTGTTAAGAAAGGCACTGTGTGTGATGATCAGAGACACATACATATTAATTTTCTAGGGAACATACGGCTGTGGACTGGCCAGCTGCTGCCAAACAGATTGAACAACAGCTGAGTTCTCCTTGTGTTTCCATCACACATTTCAGATTTTCAGCAAATATGTGTGAGTGTCCTCTAAGAAGTCTACTGTCTGCCAAATGCAATTAGGGTAAACTGATGGACAGATAGGACAGACAGAGTAAGCACAGTTGTGGAAAACTAGGTTAAGAATCACAGTAAACAAGTGAGTAATGAGGGAAATATTTGCAAAACGTTAGTTTAATTGCTTGGATTCTGTGCTATCCTTTAACTTATTTTATTCAATTTCTTCTTTAGGACAGGAATTAGATGTTCTCTGTTTATTTGGTACTTAAAATACTTTGATCACAGCATATGTATGAAGTCATACCCATTACATCCACTCAACCATATGCATGTATGTGTGTATTTATACATAGGTGCACAAAGGTATCCAAACCCAAGAGTGATCACTGCTGTTAGTTATTAAAAACTTGAAGTTTTTTAAAAGTTTAAAGGTTTTTAAACAGGATCACTCTATCAAACTGGATAACAGTAGAGTGTACAACTAGATAGAGTGGAAAACACAGGTTTAAGCAAAGAAATATGCTGTTGCCCTAGCGCCTGTCTGTGGGTACCAGTCTGGATGCCTGGCAGGTGACAGATTGTATGTGACAATGGCATGATGAGTTGCTGAGCCTCAGGTGAGGCTTGGTGAGTGCCCCTGTCTGTTCACGTACCATGGAACAAACAGAAGATAGCATGGCATACTGGTGGTTTATTTTTTGGCGTGAAACTAAGCCACTTGCATTTGCCAGGAGTTGAGCTTGCTGATAGGGATGACTCGTAGGTCAGAGGCTCTGAATGTCCTGCCTTGTGCTCTACCTATGAGCTCTTGCCAAAGCTTGGAGGAACTTTATGTTCTGCATTGCTCACTTGTATTAAAATAAAAATAGGCAATTATTCTTTCTTTATGTCTCAGTAGTACTGAAGTTGGCTACACAGTCATTGCATAAAGAACCAGACAGATAAAGACCTCTGTATGTATTCAAGGCCTCCATCGTAAAATGATCCACAGAATCACAGAATATTCTGAGTTGAAAGGGACCCATGGGGATCAAGTCCAACTCTTAAGTGAATGGCCTCCCCTCCCCTCCCTTCCTCTCCTCCTTTTCAGTCTTAGGTTTTATTCTAATTGAGGTACAGTTACAGTTCTTCACAGCTATTTTTTTGCTGTTGTTTATTAGGTTATGAAGGTTTTAAGACAAATGGTGATTTTCCTTTTAACCAGGAAACACAGCACTGTTTAAATTTTGCAAAACAAGGAAGACTGATCAAGTTCAGAAATTTGCATGACCATCTAACACCTGCTGAAATTATCTGTGGGTGAATCACTTGTTGATCCAAATTCACTTGGGGCAAAATTTTCCATCAAAGCTAACCCACATATTTTAGTGTGCCAAACCACATCATGTCTTTAATAAATTAACAATTTCTTGTCTGAAACCTCTGGGGAACTACCCCCAAGATAATGAAAGCGCTAAAAATAACCTGCGTGACACCTCTGTCAGCCCCATTACAGTGGGCAGGCATGGAGTCCGAGACCTGGTACAGAGGTGGCTGCTAAATGAACTCAGTTTCATATACACTGTGTCTACAGGTGCATAATTGAAGTAGGAATTTTACATTTTCCATCTCTAGTAAAAAGATGGAAAATAAAATAATTCAATATAAAAAGCCAGTTACAAGGCTGTTCTACTTCCTCTGGAAATAGGGAGGGGAGAACTATTCAGAGCCAGGAGTATTTGGTAGCTGGAAAAAATGGTGGTGCAGTTGATGAAACAACCCTACAAGGCTGAAAGAGAGAAACATGCACGGAAAAGCTTCAGAGCATGAAATCCAAACTCCATCAGTCATGTAGTCTGTTTAAACCAATGTCTTGTCTTCCAGAGGAAGTCAATAGAGCTGGAGGACTTAGCGCTACCTAGATAGAGTTAACAAAAGTAGCAGTGAAAAATAGTGTGGATCAAGGGGTGACTCATATAGATCTTGTAGTCAGGGTTTAGGGAGTTGATGCAGCAAAGTATGTCCTTTTAATTACTCTTCTCACATCCCTTAGATAAAAACAACACAGACAAGTAATCTCAAGAGGAATATGGTTCTCTCAAAATGTGAAAGATATTAAACAAACAGTTCTTCCCACTGAGACTGTAAAAGCTCTTCTCACTGTAAAGTTTACGTATCATCTCCTGTTTCTGTACTTCTGTGAAGAAAGCAAAGGCAAACAGAAGTTTGGGAATCATATGGGAAAGGGCTTCATTTGTCTGTGAATCTTTCTGACCAATGGAAGTTTTCTGGGCTAGGAAGAATGTTTCCATGGTTGAGCTTTACCTTCATCGTGCTTTTCCCAGACCACTCGTAGGAAGACAGTGATTTTGTCATATCGGAACGTGGCTGGAATACAATGATTTTACCAGAAGGTAACCAAAATAAAAACACACTGAGGATGATGTGTCTGCACTCTGTAGATAGTTACCTTATCTTTTTCTTTATTTTCCTTCCCGTATTGCTATGGTGAGAGAGAAATTCAGTCTGTGAGTGAGTGAGTGAGTGTACCACACACAATTTAGATGTGAGGCAATGCAAAGCAAAGGCTTAAGGAAATCTGTAGCAAAGAACAGCAGGCATCACCAGTGCGGGATTTCTCAAATAAGAAGCCAAACTGTAAACAGAAACCAGTTTCACTTACATTCTTCCAAAACCACTTTAACATGGTGCATCGTATGCAATGTAAATTAGTAATGTTGTGTTTTGGAGCAAAACCCTAGCAAGAAGAGTGGCTGAGCATGGGTAAGGTGGAAGCTGATGAAGCACTGAGGAAATTAAAGAAGTTTCTTTTGTCTTGTTGCTGGAAGTCTGGGGAGTGACATTTCTCATCTGTACTTCAGGGTTTTTATATTGCTATTCTTTTTTATTTGATCTTACAACAAATTAATGCATCCTGTTAAGTGGAGCAGTCTGGGGTCTTGTCTCTTACTGCCTGACCAGCTCCAATTACCACTGACCTGTCTGGTACTCCTTATGTAAGCATTTGCAGCAGTATAAAGCAGATGCAAAGCTCTGAATTTCCACACCTGCCTTCGTGAGAGTGAGGTGAACTCAAGGTGTATAAGAAAGGCCCCCTCCGCAGGCTTCAGCTGACTTTGCAGTTCGGTTGCAGGAAGAAATAGGATATGTGCTACCTGACTGACAGCGTGGAAATAACCCTGACCTTGCCAACACTTGTACCTGAGCCAGCCTGTCTGCACATGAACCATCCTGTGGAAATTGCTGAAATGTTTTACTTGTTCAGAGCAAATCCGTGTTAGAAGGACTGAGCCAAAACGGCAACCTCCGGTGTTGGTCACATAGCACGGTACAAGATGTGTCATGGGAAGATGAAGCTATCGTTTTTGGTGGCAAGCATAGTGAGAAGCACACCTCAAAAGACAGACCTGAGGGCTTCTGAAGCAATTTTTAATAGAGAGCCTGATCCTGCATGCTTGCCTTGCCCAGCTCCCTGTGTCACGGAGACAGAACAAGCAGAGAGGAAGAGAAATAGAGTGAGAGCAAACTTCTGAACTAACCCTCAACTTAGTGGGGCTTCATGCAGTCCTGCCATCCTGGTTGCTGCAGTCATCTACCCCAAAAATTTAAGGGGCAAGGCTGTGGTTCAGTCTTCTTGCTTCATCTGGGAGAGCATGGCAGGCATGTGAAAAGGCAGCAGCTGATCCAGAAGATCCTCTGAAAAGTGTCAGACACTGAGTGTTCTCCCATGGGACTGGTGACAGCACCGTGCTCAACACACATGATATGGCTGGTGTGGGTCTGTAAGAGCCAAGGTCTGTAGGGGCCACGGTCTCTGAGGTCCCTTATTTACCTCTTGCTCACCTCCAGTGTGATGATATCTCTGTAACACAGGCAGACAGAACTGCCTGAAGTGTGGGGACACAAATTAGTCTGAGGTAACAACTTACAAAAATTGAGCTCCTTGCATTAAGCAAAGAAGCTTTAAATTGCACAGAATTCACATTGGAGGGTGTTGTCTGCCTCAAGTTTCAGAAAGACGTACCCATTGAAGTTGGTTTAATACTTTATGTATTGAAATAAGCACTATTTGTCCGTCAAAATCCTGTTTCTGTGCCTGAGCTACTATTTCTGAGCTATTTGGGATTAAGGCTGCTGTGAATGTTTAAAAGTCAGTATGTGTAGATTAGAATTAGAAATGTATGAAATGTGGAGATGCTTAGAATTTCCCTTTCATTTCCACCTCAAACATTCAGGTATTGTTTAACTATAATTATTTCACCTCAATTATTTATTGCACCTAACCACAGAGAATCAGGCTGCAGACAAACATAGTGGTTTTTTTAAAGGCCGTATTTGCATTTATTCTGTGGGTTTTTTTCACCATACCTTGAGATATCCTTCTCCTACAAGGTGGTGTAAGACTCCATGACATTTTGGTGCATTGTTGTGAAAGGAATTATCATGTTGCAAATTCAATAACCTGCCTTCAGGATCAGTTAGCAAGAAATCACAGGTCATAAAGGAGCAAAACCTCGTTAAACTTAATATCCTCAGTAACAAAGCAGGAAGGATAAGAGGAGTTCTAAAAATTTCAGAGGTTATGTTTTTAATCAGCTTTGAAAATTTTATCTAATTTGAAACATGAATTTCAGATGATTATCCTGCTTTCTGTAACACAGAAAGTTTGTTCATAAGGTGAAAATCCACTGTGTGCCAAGATTCAGGTTAGAAAATGTTTTTATGGCTATCTAATAAACTCTGAAAATAGGGGTTTATAATGGAAATGCTGACTGACTCTTTACTCTAACAAGACTGGCGGATGCTGCTGTAATGTACTGTGTAATTTATAGGAGTCACCTGTTAAGCCATCTGGGACAGAAAGTTTCCCAACTTCTAAAATGCTGGTAACTTGATTAGCCTTATGAACTTCATTTTACAATGATACCAAATGGAGCTTATGCCAGCCCATTGTATTCTTGGGCCGTCATTTCATATTTATCCAAGAAAGTTGAAAAGAGCCCTTTTAATTACCCCAATATGAGTAGTGGTGGAGGTTAGAAGGGTGATGCTGGTGCTTTGATTTATTGTTTATAGGTGTCATATGGAATGAGTCCTGGGGTAAAATAAAAGTTTCTGGTGTTACTATTCAGCTAGGGAAAGTGTTGGGTTTTTTAAAAGGGACTTGGGGCCTTTAAAAATTGGCTGCACTATATTAGTCCACTGGGCCTTCCACAGACTGGAAGAGTGAACTGAAAGGGAGGTTAATGGAGAAAGAAGGATGATGGACAATAGTGGGGGGTCAATTATAGGCAACAGTTAGAAAAGCTCTACCTGTGAGTTTATGGGAATAGCAATGTCTTTTGCAATAGTGAACACTTCAATTTTTCTTAGAAGCCAGAGAGCAGTGAAAAGCAACTTTAGTTCATTGCTGGTTTATTATTTTTTCTCCAACTGTTTTTTTCTCATCTATAATAATTTTCCCAGGTTCTTTATTCAGTTTCTTAGTACTTTAAATGAAGAGGTATTTGTCAGCAGTACTTTTGACTCAGCATTTGGGATTTTTCCTGTGATTTAGCACGGAGAATTGCAGCTGCTTTGCTACAAGAGACATCCATTTTTGCAGATGATGTGATGAAGCTAAAGCAGAGAACTTCAGGTGATCATTCAAGATATTTTGCATGGAAATTAGAGCAATATTAGCCTTTTCCCCACATTGCAATTGTAGTACTTAATATTTTGCACTCCTGTTTAAGTGTCTATGAATGTAACTTGACATTTTCACCCCAACTGTTTCAAGGTGTTGCTCAATACTCTTAAACAGATGCTAAAATCCAGTGAACATCCAGCTAGCAGTAGTCTTCAGACAGCCTGACAGACAAGCTCTGGCCTTGTAGTAGAGCCAGATGTTTCTGGGCAGCCAGTTGGAGACTGTGGAGCCGACTCCTATGGGAATGATGAGCATCCTAAACCTCAGTGCTTTCCACACCATATGTAAGAGGCATGTTGCCCAGCTTTGTCCTCCCTGAATACATGTAGAGGAGATGAAACATTTATGAAAAATAGATCTGAATGAGAATTCCAGGGAAAGGAAAACACCCTAGTCCACAGTCAGTTCTCTAGCCTCAGGAAGCAGGTGAAGAACCAACTAAAACATCCAAATCAAATAGCAATCCCATTGCTTAATGTGCTACTGGCAAGTGCTCAAGAATTATGCATATAGGGGTGCAATGAGATTATACATATATTGGCAGAAGCTCATATTCCCTGGTACCTGCTTTTCATTTTAATATTTAGGTTTTTATATATCTTTCAGAACTCTAGACATTCTATCAGAGTAATAGCAGCATTAGTTTGACTGCTGCTTGAAAATATTTGAGGATTTGGGAGTCATAGTGGACACACAGCTGAGGATTAGCTTTCAGTGCAGTGTTATCAAAAAGGAAGTTGGTGCATATCAATATAGGGAGATGATTTCCTCTCTCCATTTATTATTTATAGGGCTGAAAAGCAACACTCTTGTACTGACATGCAAAGTGGAGAGATGGGCCATTAACATGTGAAGATGTAAAAAAACCTAAATGCTTGTCTGACTAGTAACTTAGGTCTTTCATTCAGTAAAAATGCATAGCATTAAGGATTTTAACCTCAAGAACAAAGGCAGAGCAAAACCCTGGATGCTGTTTAGCATCAAACAGATGGAGCAGAGAAATGAAACAAACGTTTAAGTGATGCCAGAAAAATAACTGAGCTACCAAGGAAAACAATACCAAGGGAAACACTACATCTCCTGAAGACTTCATACTGAGAACACACAGTAAGCCAAAAAAATTGTGGGGCTCCATACAAAGGTAGGTGAGTGGAATTATTGGGTCAGTGTTGTACTTTCAGTCTTTAGAAGTAGGAGCAGAAAGGAAGATGAGTTTGAAAGGGAGCTGCAGGACAGACTTAAGAAGACAGGGCACAGGCAGCAATTGATGGTGATTCTAACTATTTTTCCCCCGTGTCTATCTCTGTTCTTTCAGTGACTGCATTCAAGGATGGCAAAAGACTGTGTACCATTACATAACCACATGAGTGAAAAGAATTTTCCTCAAAAGTACTTAGGATACTAAGCAGATGGCAGCAACTTAATCCAATCCAAAGAAGGAAGAAATGAAATCATTCAGGCAGTTACATTCACTGGGAAAACACGCTGATTCCCTCAGATATAATGGAAAAAGAAAATAAAACTTTACTGAAACTGCCACGTATGTGTAATTTTATTACGGAAGAGCAGTCAGTTGTGTCTTTTTTTCTTAAACTGCTATTATTCAAAATTTTGCTTTATTTTTTGTTTTTAATTACCTTTTAAAGCTTTCTTAGCAGTTTCTTGTCATTGTTCATATTAATTGAACTGATACTGAACACAGAAATGTTGTACTTTGTAGCTATGTGAGATCAAATGAATTGCAAACTGTGTCTACTTGCTTTGCTGATGTGTTTTTCCACAAGAGTTAATAGAAATCATGGTTGAGCACTAGCATCTGCCCACAAAGAAAGACTAGGAAATGCACTTCACCAAAGCTTTCTTAACATGATATCATGGAAAACAGCTGGAAAGAGGAAAGCAGTGGGGCAGGGCTAATTCAATCCACAGCTGCATGACAGTCAGGTCCTTCACAGTCTTTTGGCCCAGTTTGGACGTGCAGTAAGTCTATGACAGTAGGTGATCACCTTTGGAAATGTATCTTTCCCTCTCCTTCCTTCTAAAATATGACCTCCCTCATGTTGTCTCAGAAGATGCATCTTTTCATCCCTAGCCAAAGAAGCTTCCGCAATACGTCCAACAGTTTTACATGTACCCAAAATGCCCACCTTTAAGCTCCTAGGGAAATTATGGACAAACATGTGTTTGCTGAGCTGTATTACACACCTCTTATCCTCACTACTATTCACAGTGACAGATGCTCCCACTGATGAGATATCTGGAGATACAAAGCAAAATATGCAGTAAGAGTGTTGTTACTGCTAATAGTTTGCTCTCTGAAAATAGTTTTCCCCTTAAAATTAATACTTGTAGTTAATGGTAAGCCACAATTTTCAAACTCAATTAACTTTCCAGGGCACACGTAGTTACTGTCAGGGAACAGGTATGGCAGGGCAGGATGCCACAGCC
Organism: Platyrinchus mystaceus; assembly: GCA_035041135.1. Classification (NCBI taxonomy): domain Eukaryota; kingdom Metazoa; phylum Chordata; class Aves; order Passeriformes; family Tyrannidae; genus Platyrinchus; species Platyrinchus mystaceus. The sequence continues at coordinate 129,229,227 of JAWWLV010000088.1, forward strand.
AGGCCTCATCCTGCCACCCCATCCAGGATCAGGGCAGCCCCAGGCACTGGGGGAAGGAGCATGTGGAGAGGTCCCAAGAGGAGCTATTATGGCCCTCAGGGCCCTGAAAGTTGTTGCACAGCACAGAGGCTTTCTGTGCATGGATTTGTGCCTGTGTGAAGAGGTGCCCTGACCACATTACACCTGCCACTTGGTCATGATGGGCAGCTTCCATCACCTCCTCATCTGCTCAGTGCCTGCCCAGCTTCATCCCACCAAAGGATGTCCCTGCCAGAGGCACAAATTCCTGCAGATCACAAACCCTGGCAGCGATACCATACCAATCTACTTTAATGTAAAAATAGAGTGGGCTTCTACAAGGTGATTCTTGACAGGAATCTCTGAATTGGAATAGTTGTGAATTTGGAGTTGCCTTCCAAGTCTTAGTCCTTCAGCTCCCAAATACGTCAGTTTCCAAATCCTGCTGCCAAGCCTTCCTTCTTTTTCTGTGCATCTGATAACAAAATGGGACGAAAAATATTTTTTGCTGAAAGACATTGAAAAATACAAGTCAGTGGCTATTATTTTCAGCTTTGAATGAGCAGAAAATAGGGGACTGAATTTTGCCTACAAAGAAATTGGGAAATAATAATGTAGATGGAAACAACCTTCTCTCTGAGCCCCTAAAGTTGGGAGCAATAGAAACACAGTTGTTTGTAGCCTTATTCTAATAATGTAGCATACGAACTGAGCACATGTAAGTAGAAAGCAGAGTATTTTATCTTCAAATTTTCACACTACTACAGAGAAAACAAATTTAAAAAATATGCAGAATATAACTTCAAGACTGTTTTACTTAGAACTGCGTGTTCTTTTTATTTTGTTAATTAATTAAAAGCAAAGGTACAGCTAGTAACAGTTACTGAACGGTTTTTGCAAAAAATATGTTTTGCACAGTGCAGTACTTTTCTTCCTGTTCCTCACTGAGGAGAACTGGGATTTATTTATTGTGCTGGATAAAAATATTGAACTAATAGTAGGCAATTTTGTATGACTTCATATTATCATAAATGAATTCATTTTCAAATCAGATTCAATCAAACCTCAGTTTATAATAATAAAATCCAGATCTGCATGTCACTAGAGATATGTTCTACCAAAAATCACAGACTTCAGGAGGTAATTAAAGTATATTCTGTATACAATATGTGATTTTAAAATTTCCCTTCTGTACCATATAATCAATGCTCAGAGAAGGTGTGGGGTTTGGGTGGAACGAGTTGAATAACATTATTTTTAAAAAAAAAACAAAAACTACAGTGTAGGTTTTGGCTCAGTCCTCAGAAGGGCTGTTTTATAAACTACACAGCATCCCAGGAGTAACCCTGGGAACATGGCACTCAAGAATATCTCAGAAAAATGTGACTCAGTGTACTTCTATGCTGCACAGCTGGTTGATCATCACCTTCTGTGACCTTTCTCAAATGTACCAGAGCACATATGCATTCTGTGTTTACAGGGACATGTCCCATGGTACTTGCTGCTTAACACACTTCAAATTGCTTCACAGCCTAGCAAATGATGCGTCTTTGCTGTGCCATGGTCTCCACTTCCCATTGGCATCTTGGGTGCAATATGTACCCATAAATCCACTTTGATTGTTGTGTGCCTTTGGGAAACAGGGCATGCCTTATGTTTTATTCCCTTGAGAAAGTAGTGGAGATGCCACAGTGGCCTTGGAGATCCCCTGCACAGGGGGTGAGGCAGGCAGGGCCCAGGTGGTGAGCAGAGGGGTGGGAATGGGATGGCCAGAGATCAGCCTTGCATCCCAGCAGTGAGGGCAGGGGTGGAACTGCCCGTGAGAGAGCTGCCTTGGGGTGGTTTCTTCACTTAGGGTTCATCTAGCCTTGGTTCTCTAACCTAATATATCTAGAAGGTGTTTTGTTCCCTTCTAAAATACATATCTAATGCCGATGAGATGATTTCCATCTGGAGATGGTCTCTTCCTTCTACTCCAAGCCCAGAAAAATAGGTGGAACCAAGACACCAACTCAATGACTTAAAATGAGAGGAGGTGGAGTCCCATTTGCTGAAACTAATGCAGAGCCTCAGTTAGGGCAGCATGCCCAGGGACAGAGATTTCCTTGCAATTAAAAACCTGTGGTTTATTTAGTCTCCAGTTTTCTTCTTTTGGCTTTCATGTGTTACGTTTTGCTATGTTGCAGCAAAATTAAAGTCTTTAAGAATTTTTTTTTTCTAAATGGGCTCTGCAGTGCTGTCAAGGCTGAACTTCTTGAGTGTCCTTATCCTCCAAGTGCTCTAAAGGGCTTCCTTAAAGGCTTTACCTGCAATTTCCATGGGATGGCCCAGGGCAGCCCAACCTATCCCTGATCCCCTGCTGGTCACTGAAGGTCTCCCAAAATGAGGATCCCTTTGCAAAAGGATCTTGTGCCTTGAGATGTACCTGCACAGAGCCAGCCCAAGCCCAGCAGTGCCTAGATGTCCCCTGGCAGCTTGGGATAACCTTGTGCTCATCTTCTGGCACTTTTCAATTACTTTTAAGTGTTTCAGCCAATGTGTAAATTGCCAGTTAGTTCTGTCCTAGAGATTAGAAAATGCTGCTGGCAATTGGGTTTTCCTATCAATCTACAGGCCATCTACAGATTACCACCATCAAATATGATTTTCAATAATTGTTTTCCTGTAATTTGGAAGTGTTTATAAAACATTTCAACATTTTCTGTGTCACTTTTATGTGTTTGGGTTTTTTTTTGGTTTTGTTTGGTTTGGTTTGGTTTGGTTTTTTTAATTCAAAAAAGAATCCACAGGACAAGATGTAGAATTTCCTGTTAAGAAAATTGGAATAAAATATTTATTTTCGGGCCTCAGTAGTCTCTACAGTTTTAGTGCCTCTGGGGATCTGTGGTTTCATCTTCTCCAGCAGTCCACGCTCCCAAACTCACTGTATCTCCTGTAAAGAACAGAGGTCAGTCTGTGCCTTGGCTGTCTTATTCTGCACTCTGCTATTACCAGAGATGCTGCTGGCTGATTTTCTGTTGACACTCTGAGTTTGTCCTGTCAATTTTCTTAGCTTTGCAATGAGCATTTTAATATTTTAGCAAATTAAATCCTCATTGCCTGACACTTGTTTATTTTCTATTTGTTGCTTTCTTGCCTTTCCTAATCATTCTGCTGTTTTTCATGGTTGAATAAGTCTAAATAATTGGCACATTAAAAAATTCAGATATCTCCTACTGACTGTTATTGAGGCTGAAAAGGAGGCTACATCAATCAAATTGGTTTTTGCAATTGCTTTCTCAGTTCTATTCTGTGAAACTTTCTAACAGACTTGGGAAACATGGATAAGAGTAGCCACAGCTTTTTTTGGGAAAAGAAATATCTCCCCATCTCCCTCAGATTTTTCCCTGAGGTTCTATTTATTTAGTGCTGAGCTTTGCCAGACCACTTGATGCTTCTATTCTAACACACAAAAGCAGTTACATTATATTAAATGATTCAGAGATACATTTTGAAGTAATTAAATGCAGAGCAGTGATGCAGAAAATTAGTCAAAATTAGTGTAAAATTATGATAACCACCATGCTGAGTCTTGAGTGCAGCAGAAGATGCAATGGTAGTGGAAAAAAAGGGAAAGATTATGTATTAAATCACAGTCTTGGAACTCAAAAGACCAATGTTCAGTCCTAGTGTGATCTTGAGCAACTCACTTAACTTCTGTTCCTCCTCTTGCAAACAGGGATAATCGCTGTCTGCTACAAAGAAGGAAATGTACCAATTACTGTAAATTACTTCTAGATGCTGTGATATAAAATTCACTGACACCAGGGTCAGCAGGATTTTCTTTCTTAGAAAACTCTAGGAAAAATGAGTATTTACATAGTTTATTTACTTTGGAAAGCATCCTTGAGGGTGTTTTCGATGGTAAAGTCAGATGCTCCTTAGCTTTTGGCAGAACTTCACCATCCTTGACTCTATCCACATCCTGAGCAATTCTGTTTATTCTGTGTCTCATATGAAGAACTGTTGCTCCTACCTCTTCTCCATGCCCCTTCCTGTGATTAGGGGGTAATGATGAGCAGGATGGACGACAAAGCTTTTGTTGTGAACCAAGGCATAAGGCACAGCCTTGGCTGAGGGTGCTGATGAAGCAGGACTTAGGAGACAATTCCCACTGTGAATTGTCCCCTTGGTCATGCACCACAACCTTTCTGCTCCCCTCTAACACCACTGACCTGGAACATGCCTCGATGAAGTGTATGGGGTTGGGAGAGCTCCTCGCAGGGATGCAACAGAGAAGAGGGATTGAAACCATGTTGCGTCAAAACTGTGTTTTCGGTGTGCACAGTGGAGTGCATCCAGTGCAGGCACACGCTAAGGGCCAGAACTTTGAGTACAGTCAGGAGTCAGCTCTGGGCTGGTCTTCAGAGGAGCCTCAGGAGAGCAGTATAGATAACCATATATACAGGTCCACACTATCTCTGGACCTTTTCTTCGTGTGAAATACAGCCACACTCTACCGTGATGAGGTTACTCTGATGCTACAGCCATTGTCTGCAAGGCTGGGCATTCCCTGGGCTTTTTCTGCTGTCTCTTATCTGGTGAATTGGCCATGAGCTCCTTGGAGGAAGGACTATTGCTTAGTTCTGTGTTTGTGAAATGCCTCCTACATTGAAGTTCTGGCCCTTGCTGGTTTTTAGATCATTATTGTAATGCAGGTGAAAATTACACACATCACTTCAATCTTGTTTCCACCAAGGCTGTTGAGGCCTCAGGTTACTCCAGAGGGTTTATGTATGTGTAATTCCTAGAGCAGGAGGCTTTGAATGATACAGGTTTAGAGACAATCTGTTGACGCCTGATGGAAAAGACAGGCTAAATCATATTTCATTTGCATGTTGTTACCAAGCATAAATATTTCAGTAGTTTTCATTGACTTTTTTTTAATTTCATGGATTAAAAAAAAATAGATCTGGGGGGGGGGTTAGTGACAAAACAGTTATATTAGATTTGTCCTGGGTGAAAGGCAAATTCCAGTCTTGTATGCCCAGGCTAGGCTCTGAGCACAGCAGAAAGAGGATAGCAAAGAAGTCTGCAAATAAGCTAAAGCCGTAAATGACTTGATACTGGGACAAAATTTTGGGGAGTTCTTGTTTCTTCCAGATGTAAGAAGCAGAATTTTCTGAGATGTGGTAGGGGCCAAGAACAACAGAAAAAACTCTGATGGCCTGGCTTGGCTGTAGAAGTTGCAGAGGAGCCAGGTTAGGTATTTGCTGCAGTGTCTTCAGGGTATGTCAGTTACTGGGACAAGAGGCACACTGGAAAAGCAGGGGAAAGAGGTGAGGAACTCTTGGTGAGCTCACCACTCAGCTGTGGTGAGGAGAACAAGGTGTTGGTGATGCATTACCTGCAGATGACAAATTTTTGTATAGTCCAGGCCAAAGCAAGATGATTCCTATGTTGAGAAGATATTGGTAAGGAAGTGGTGGTGAATCAATGGAGAGGAATCCTTACTGAGAAGGCTGTCATCTTGATTTGTCCTTTCACCATCAGTAACATTTTCTGTTCTAGACTAATGAAGAGTGTTTGGGAAATGCATGAGGTAACCGGGAACCAGTCAATTTTGGTTTGTTTCCTGGAGCAGAAGTATCACTAAGATATGTAGTCACTGTTGTTATGGGGGAACCTCAACCTTGCCAAGGCCACCTGACCACGAGATTGAGTGCAGTTTTGGGCCTCTGTGTCCAATGAATCCCACCTCTTCCATCCAAAGAACCCCTATGCAGCGTACATACTGTAGCCTTACAGATAGCTCCATACTGGCACCTATGGCCCTACTTGGGCACTAATGGCAAAGCAGAGCTAGAGAGAGGGCAGGCAAGAAGGCAAAGAGCCAGTGAAAGAGAAGTGCAATGGACTGGAAGGATGGTGACAATGGGAATGGGAGAAGAGACTGTAAATGCTCAAAAAGATGCAGAGTTATAGTAAACAGTTTAAGTATCATGAAGCTATTCTGGCAAAGTGGGAAGAAAAACTTAGAAATAAATAGAGGAAGGTTAGAAAGGAAGATCATGAGTTGGAAGAAAGCAGAAGAAAGGCCAATTAGGTTAAAGCCAGAGACAGTGAGGAAAGAAGGCATGGTTGGTGTGAGAAGGAAGAAACCCTTGAATGCTGGCAGTGGGTCAAGGAGGAGGAGCACATACAGAAAGCCCATGAATGACCAGAGCAGGGTTGTGATATGGGCTGCTGATGGGGAGGGTGAGAAGGTGCAGCTGTGGGAGCTCTGCACCAGGGTTGTCTATTGCAGGCCCCTTCCGCTGGCAAGATTCAATGGGAGCCTGATATCACCAATCAGTGAGGGGACTTGGGATTTAGCTCTTTAAGTCATAACATGCTGATGTATCACAGCTGTCAAATTGTGTAATTTACATTTATATAACCCCTGTTATTCCAATCTGGACTAAGAAAAGATTGCACTGTGCCAAAATCTTTCCTACTTGAAACATGATGAAATATTACCTCACTAACACTGCATGTGCTAATTAAAGTACACTAATTAATTATATGAGAGCCCAAAGGTTAAGCACACATGGATTATCCACTGTAATCTGGGGGGAGGGCAGTAGGCATGCATACAAAATATTCAATCTATGGTTCCCAATGTGAACATTTCCTTCTCCCTCTTTCAAGTTTCTCTTCACCATTTCTTTGAAGCTGCATTAAAATACACACACCCAATTACAAATGTAGCACAAATGCCACATATGCTCTATAAAATCTTATCTAGAAATCACCACGTCATTTTTGCTTGGACCTTTTTTGTTTGGGACTGTTTTCTGATCTGTTCCCTGAGCAAAGGCACATGGATTACAAACTGCCATGGTGCGGGGCAGCTGGACTTGTGGGCAGCTCTTGAGTGTCTGCAGCTTTGGGTCTACAGCATCCTCAGTGTAGGAAGGCACAAGAGCTCAGTGACGCACAATGTTTAGTGGTATGGTCATGGCTGTACAACCCTTTCCAGGGCTGTGTTTACCTTATTATTATCTGCAGGTAATTTTTTGTTTGTCTTGTTCCAGTGTATAGAGACCCCATTCAAGAATTTGTGGTTCTTTGTTGCTGCATGCTGTACCAACTTCTAGAGGAAATAGAGTCTCTAAAGCATCTGCCCCAGAAGGCTTACAATTTGTGTGATTTATGTGGCAGAGGGGAGTAATTTATTTACTCCTTTCTGGTTCTTTGCTCCCTGCTACCCACTTGTGAAATGTTTATGTGAGCTTCTCTCTGCTAGGTAGTAATCTCTAGTGGAATTATTTGAACTTTGAAAACAAATCCTTTCTTTCACTGATGGAGTTCCAGTAGTGTTTCTCACACGTTTCTCCTTAATTATTTCTCTTCATAAGAGGGTCTGAGGCATTCGCACTGGGAAATCTTTATGAATTTGTTGGAAGACAATGTTCTGGCCCATATTCACCTAAAATCGCCATGATTTGATTATGACATGGGGGGCCTGGAAGCTTTAAGCCACAATTCCCACCTCTCCGCAACAACCTAGCTGGAGGGTTTTTCAGGGGAAGGTTAGGCCATAACCTAGCTGAGGCAATTGAACCTGACTGCCACAGAGTAGGTGGAGCTTATTCTGCCAAGTGCCATATAGAAGGGAAGAGGGTGCTTCTCATACCTTACTACCAGACTTTTGTGAGTGTTTCACCATGTGTTGCCTATACCCTCATTTATGTAATTTATTTCTAGTTGCTGAGTGCTTCTGTCTTTCCCTTATGTACAAAATGCAAACATGCAGAATAATGTTATGTATTACCAAGGTCACCAGCACAAGCAGAACCGAGGCCTTTCATTTCACTATGGTTTTTTTCACACCTGAAATGCTCTTTCCCCCCTACATAATATACGTAAATGCCTTGAGCAGGTTATGTGTCCAGTCTGTCTCTCTTAGCTCTGGTTTGCATTATTTCCAACTCTATGAGCAACAAGTCAGACAGTTCTCAAGGATCAAAGACAACATCTCAAGTGCCACCTGGAAAGTGCTGAAGTTACCTGCTCTTGAGAATAGGATGACTCCGTCATGACTTCTGTCATGTTTCCCATGAAACCTCAGATCAATGCCATGATGCTTCCCTGAAGGCTGATTTCTGACCCCCAGGCAAGTCATGCACAGATAGAAGTAAGGACTTGTGAAAGAACGGCTTGCTAAATGGGATGGGGAAACTTATGTGGCTGGAAACGGACTTTCACCTTCTCTAACAGGAAGTCCAACACAGTGGATGTCACTGTATGTGTGATTAATTTTGGTTTTTTGTATTATGCTGGAATATGTTTTCTTTGCTCCACTTCTTTTGGTCTGTTTGATTTCCCATTAATTTTGAAGTCCCCAATGTAAGTATGAAGTAAATTGTGCCCTTCAGTGTTTGCTGAATTGGGAACGTGCAGCACCTTTCAGGTCTGAGCCTTATCATGGAGCTGAAACAGATGCTAAATGGTAAAATACAGATACTGTCTCAGTCCCTCTGAGTTTTGCATTATCATGATGTGAAAATGATAATATGATAATATAATTATTATGATATTATCATAAAACATCCATATGCAAAGGGATGAATTTGTTATTGCACTTATCCTCTGCTTCTCAACATAGGAAATTGTTTTGCAGAAGTAAGCTTCCCACCGAAGATTGCATTTGATGGATTTACTCCAGAAATTTGGCCAAGATAAATTTTGAAAGTGAAGTCATGATTTATACATGAAATTTCAGGTACAAGATCTTTTTTTCAAGCTTCATTGCGGTTTAAAAGTTAAGTCAAGGTTTGTACTTGATTAATTTAGCTTTGATGATTGACTTTTGTGCTGAACGCTGAGAAAAATGAGAGAGAATGTCTTACTGTGTTGTATATGTTTATTTAAAAAAAACCCAACAAAACAAACACAAAATTTAGGGCTAAACCCCAAACCAACAAGACACGATAGATAAGTTTAGAGAAAGATTTTGGTTCCATTATCCTGTTGGAGTGCATCATTCCATGTATAGGATAAGCTGGTTGAATAGCCTGCATATCCTGCAGGGTTCCTGAGAAATCAATAAAAAAATATATACAGAGCAATTTGCTGCTAGGGGGATTGCACCAGAGAGCCCTTAATATCAGGTCTTTACTTGTGAGAGGAACTCCAGGTGAAGGGGATGAAGGTCTGGTGCAGCAGCACGTGAGGTTTGCTTGGATAACCTTGGTACAGCTCCCTGCTATCCTCCAGACCTCTTCCTCAAGGCAGGGTGAAGGAGGTCACTGGAAGGCAAGTGATGGTGCATCCCTTGATGTCTGCAGCTCTCACAGTACCAGCCCAGCTCAGAAGCAAGGCATCAAGAGCAGTGTTGCCTCTGCATTACCACCAGTTTTCCACTGTACAGTGTAGTGGTCTCCCTGCTCAGCACATTGGCTACTCTCAATCCTTTTCCAAGGGACTGAACTGCTTTATAATATTTTTGAGATCTGTAGACCCTCAGGTCAAACTCAAAATGGATGGAAGAGTTGCAGCACCTAGAAGGACTCCAGGATACAATCCTCAGCCAAGTTAGGTGTCTAACTATGCTTTTTCCATCCTGCTGTGTGTGCTTTGGCCTCTTTCTAGGGTAAAGCCTACGTTCCAAGAATAAGTGGGCTGGTGCATAACACTCATGAATTATTAAGGGAAAATAAGTCTGTGTCGACTAGAAAAACCCCTCTAGTGAGTGTCTGTTAAGGTGGGGAGGTGAGCTGTATGCCTGACTCCTGGTTTCCTTATGCTGCTTCAGGTAAGCCTGTGTACATGGGAGGTGAGACTGCTGAGCTAAAAGTGCCTGAACTCACCCTGGGGATGGGCTGCAGTCCCCACCAGTCCATCCTCCTGCTCTTTAGGGCAGGGAACAAGTGAAGTGCATGTTGCCTGATTTTGACTTCACCTCTTCCACCTATTTGAGCTAATCTTTGAAAGTGTTTAATTTTCCTGATGTCACACCTTCTGAGTACTGACTGGCTCAAAAGAAGAATGACAGGGGAATATGCTCCACATAATTTATGGGAAAGTAACATGAAAGTAACAAAAGCCACTTTTTTTTCCTACAGTTTCTGTTACCATAAAATGGGACTGGGTGGGAATCCAGTACACTTAGTAAAGAGTACACTTTAGTAATTCCCAGATACTAATAAGAAACAATCCAGCATCTTGTGGTACTTAAGATTTCAGGAAAAGCAACAAATGACTTTGACTTCTTCTCATCCACATCAACTAGACCACAAACCACTGATCTCCTAGAAAACGGTGCATCCAGAAAACCTCTCGGTGGTTTTATGAAGAGGTCATTGTTTTTCAAAACAAAATGAATGTGGAAAGGACAATTTTTGGCAAATAATTACATCTGTAATGGAAAACATACTGGTTCATTAAACTATACTTTTAATCTTCCTCACTTATTTATCAGCTTTTGATGGAGGAGAGTCTGAGATTTATATTCTGTCCCGTGTCTCACAGAACTTTTGTCCAGTAAAAAAGGTCATCTGTAAATCTCACATAGGCAAGTGTAACATTTTCCTACCATAACATCATCTTTTAAAAAAGGAAAAAGAAGGACAGCATTAAAAGTTAAAAGCTGCTGTAAACCTAAGAAAATAGATTTGTTCAGCTGAGCCCACATTAAGCTTGATTTGCTTCATTTGGAAACAGCTGAAACTGGGTAATCTTGAGCTTGCAGTGAGAAAATTTAACATGTAGTTGGTGTGCTTAGGGCTACCCTGTTCTAATTAAAAATCCACTGTGTTTTTATGGTGGTATTCTGGAGGGTGTCTTGATTTGCTGATGAATGCTGACAGGACTATTAAAGCTGTGAAACAACATCACTTGAACATGGCACAAAATGAAAGAAAAAGCACTTCCATGCTGCTCTTGGGTGTTATTATCCTGATTAAAATAGGAGCCAAAGTGAAAATCATGCCTGGGCAATGCATTTATTTATTTATTTATTTATCCTTTTTAACTGGCTTCATGGTATTGGTAGCTATATTTCCTGACAGGAACCCTAAGGCACTGTGATTTAGTGAAGGAGCATTTCTTATCAACCTCTCTTGCTTGTGCCTAGAAGCACAGATGAAGAATAAGTGAGGGTGCTGTGTGACAGTATGAATATGCAATACCAGGAGTTGGACAGGACCCTGACTATTAATGTTTCCTGATACTCTTGTTTATTAAAAATCCTTTTCTCAGCATAGTTTTGAGAGGTGTGTCAGTAGGCCTTTGAAATTCAATGGGAGAGGAGTTGCCCAGATAGAACATAGCCTTTCATTTGTTCTCTTAAACTGCCTGTGACAAGCTGAAAATACCTATTTTACCTTTTTTTGCCATGTATTCAAAAATCCATGAGACATTCAAATGCTGGCTTGATCCACAAGCTAGGCAGCCAAGCCAGAGCCTTACCAGCTTGAGGTTTTGGGGCAAATCAAACATCTCTTAGGTCCTTCTGTGTAAGATATGGGAACAGGCAGGTTAGAAATAAACTTCTTTTCATAAGGTCCAAACAATGTTTTTAATTTTTATGCATGATTATAGGGTGATTTTAATTAACTTTTTTCCCGTCCTCAGCTAGCACATGAACAGAGTACGTGACAGGGTTGAGCACGGGCAGAGAACTGGGCATGCCTGGGGGGCTGGAAGCAAAGAAGGATGCTGGCTGGAGATGGGGCTGGCACCACGAGTGGATGGTGCCTTCAGCCTTGAGGGGCAGGGGCCTCCTCCAAGCCTGGTAAGGAATGGGACAACTAGGTTTGCCTGATAACCAATGTGGAAGTGGGAACAAATAAGCACTCATTTTCCACCCAAGCAAGATATCAATAAAATTAACTGAGGCACAAAGGGATGTGAGGAAAAAGACTATTTATTGGTCTATACACCAGTGCCCCTAACCTTGTAATAAATGTCTGTATTGCTGTCACTGGATGCTACCCTGAATGTAACCTATTTAGGAAGAGTCAAGAGGGGAGGGGGGATGGCAGGCCACATAAAACGGGCTGTTATCTCTCTCTGAGTCACTGGACATCCCCTCCCTTGCCCTCTTCTCCCCTGCTCCCCCTGCCTCCCCCCTCCCCTCCCCCTCAGTTTGTACTCTGGATTTAGAGGAGTTGTGGTTGGAGAATGTGGTGCCAGGAGAAAACAGCTGCTTTGGTCCCAGCAACTGATGGGTTTCCCTGGAGTGTGCAAGCCTGTGGTGGTACAGCAGGAAATGCCCTTCACTCAGGTACTTGCACCAGACAGAAAGTTGCTGCTGTAGACAGGAACTCCTGTCTGGCATAGCTGCTTGGGACTGGGTTCAGTGTTTCAGCACAGCGGAGAAGGTATGGAAAGTCAGTGGCTGTATCCATAATGTTTCCTGATACTTTGAGAAAAGAATTTGTGTGTGTTGCTTGTTATTGTAGATTCCTCTGTAGAAGAGTGTAGAAGATGGGAATACAGCATCCATCAGGCATACTCATCTCTTTGAAGGAGCTGCTGAAGCCTGGAGATGACATAGAAAAAATCCACTCAAACCATTTGAGTGTTGTAAAGAAATGTCTGTTAGCAACAAAAATTAGAATGTGGCCCTGCAAGGTATTATGTCAAGTAGCTGCACGTGGGAAAGGGTCTGGTAACATCTCTTGCATTTCTTTGTTCCTTCATGGTTCACATGAGGTCATGAAAATTACAGGAAATGCTTTTCTGTCAAAAAACAGGAGATGCTTGTAATTAGCTTTCAACAGAATTCACAAAATCACTGTGGTAGGGTTTTTTACTGCCTCCCTATACTGTGTGCTGGAATGAAAAAACCTGTAAGATGCTGGAAGTTTCAATTTGAATGACATGCTGGATCTCCCATTCTGTCAACACTAAAATACTCTAGACTTTTCAACACACTGAATTTTAAACAATTTAGCATAATTGAACAGTATAACAGATTTTTTCATAGTGGATAGAAAGAACTATATGCCAAAATTAGACCATAAGAAGGTTATAACCAGATTACTATGTGGAGATAGAATAAACCCTAGAACACATAAGAAATAAGAAGTCCCAAATCCTGATAATAGAAATAATAATAAAAAAATCAATAATTGGAATCAAGGAATAAATTGAGCCAAAACCAGTAGAAAAGATGTTTGGAAGCTTAGGAACAAAAATAGTATTGGCCTCTGAGAGGAGAAAGGGAGGAAGTGTCAATTATAATGGAGGAAAAACAGAAGTGTTAAACAAATATAGCAACCACCCTAGTAGCAAAAAAAGGCTTAAGAGAGAATATCTTGAGGAAGGACAAACAGCCACAGACATAAGTACAAGACAGGACTATAAGGTGTCCCTGTGCACCCCCACTGGGACATTGACACAATCAAATACTTCCATGAAGTGTCTGTATGCTAACACACACAGTAGGGGGGACAAACAGGAGCAACTAGAGATCTGTGTGCAGTCACAGAGCTTTGACCTCACTGCGATTACAGAGACATGGTGGGACAGCTCCCATGACTGGAATGTTGTCATGATGGGCTACATGCTTTTCAGGACAGACAGACCAAAAAGGCACATTGAGGATTTGCCCTCTGTGTGAGACAACATTTGGAATGTACTGAGCTCTGCCTTGGAGTGAATGATGAGCAAGTAGAAAGTTTATGGGTTAGGATTAAAGGGCAGACTAAGTAAGGGTGACCCTGTTGTGGGTGTTTGCTACAGGCCGCCAGATCAGGAGGAGGAACTGGATGAGGCCTTCTCTAGGGAGCTTGAAGCAGCCTCAAAGTCTCAGGAACTGGTTCTTGTGGGGGACTTTAACTATCCTGACATCTGTGGGAGAAGCAACATAGTAAAACAAAAACAGTCCAAGAGGTTCCTCAAAAGCATTGATGACAATGTCCTATCACAGGTGATGGAGTATTCCACAAGGAATGGTGTGCTCCTTGACCTCAGACTAACAAACAGAGAAGGCATTGTTGGAGATGTGAAGGTTGAGTGCAGCCTTGGCTGCAGTGACTATGGGATTATGGAGTTCAGTATTGAGCAAAGAGGAAGCAGGGCAGAAAGCAAGCTTACAACCATGGACTTCAGGAGATCTCACTTTAGCATCTTCGTGGATCTTGAAAAAATTCCCTGGGAACAGGCCCTGCAGGGAATAGGGGTCAAGACAGTTGATATTTAAGGATCACTTCCTCCAGGTTCAAGAACAATGTATCCTGATGAGCAAGAAATTGGGCAAAGGGGGAAAGAAACCTGTGTGGATGAATAAAGAACCCTGCCATTATTCAGGCATAAGCAGGAAATACACAGGAGATGGAAGCAGGGTCAGGGAACTTGGAATGGATATAGAGGGGTTGTCAGAGTTAGTAGAAATGAGACAAGGAAGTTCAAGGCCCATCTGGAATTAAATGTGGTCGAGGATGTCAAGGGCACCAAGACAGGCTTTTCCAAATATATCAGTAACAACAGGGGAAAAAAAAGATAATGCGGGCCCATCACTAAATGGAGGGGGTAAACTGGTAACGGAGGACACAGAGAAGGAAGAGTTACTGAAAGCCTTCTTCACATCAGTCTGCACTGGCAAGACCAGCCCTCAGGAATTTCTGACCCAGGACACTAGGGTAAAGCAATGTTGGAAGACTTTCCCTTGGTCAAGGAGGTTTGGGTTAGAGAACACCTAGGAAAAACTGACATTCACAAGTCCATGCATCCATGAGTGCTCAGGAAGCTGGTGGACACCACAGTGAGGCAGCTCACAATCATCTTTGAAAGGTCATGGAGATCAGGAGAGGGGTCTGAGGACTGGCAAAAAAAGCAAATGTCACCCCAGTGTTCAAACATGGGCAAGAAGGAGGTCCCAGAGAACTACTGGCCCATCAACCTCACCTCAATCCCTGGAAAGGTGATGGAGCACTTCATTCTGGTGGTCATCTCTGTCCACATGGATGACAGGAAAGTAATCAGGAGTAGTCAGCATGGATTCACTAAAGGGAAATTGTGCTTGGCCAACTTGATTGCCTTCTATGATGAAACAGCTGCCTGGAAGGATGAGGGGAGAGCAGTGGGTATTGTCTACCTCTTCAGCAAGGCTTTTGACACTGTCTCTCACAACATCCTCACAAGCAAACTCAGGAAGTGTGGACTGGGTGAGTGGACAGAGAGATGGATTGAGAACTGGCTGAATGGCAGATCCCAGAGGGTTGTGATCAGTGGCACAGGGTTTGGCTGGAGGTCTGTCTCCAGTGGTAACTCCTGAGGTTCAATACTGGGCCCAGTGTTGTGTAACTTATTCATCAATTACTTGGATGACAGGGCAGATGCCTCCTCAGCAAGTTCACTGACAACACAAAACTGGGATGAGTGGTCAATACCCCAGGCTGTGCAGCCCCTCAGAAGGACCTCAGCAGGTTGGAGAGATGGGCACTCACTGGAGGTATTAAAGAACTCTCTGGACGCATTCCTTTGTCGTGTGCTCTAGGAAGACTCTGAGGTTGAGCAGGGAGGTTGGACCAGATGCCCCACTATGGTCCCTTCCAGCCTTACCCATTCTGTGATTCTGTGAAATACTTCTATTATGTATTTGGGGAAAAACCATGGGAATTAGTCATATTACATGCTGATCCTGATACTGAAACACTTTCCAACATTTCTCAAAAAATGTTAAACAGCAGCTGCTAAAGCTAGACATTTTAAAATTGGGACACCTAGGTGATTTGCATCTGAGAGTTTATAAGAGGTCTAATGGCACGTTTCAATAAATCTTGGAACAGTGCTAAGTTTTAGAGGACACAGCAAAAATTAAAGACATACCATAATAAAAGGGGTAAAATTGCAGCCTTTTAAGCCTTTTAACTTTATACTGGTCATGTAAAAAAACCAGAGAATTGTGGATGAAATTCTCACTAGATAAAGAGTGGAGGAAGTTAATATAATTAATTTGAAACCCAGTTCTCAGGGAAAATCTCTGAAACTAACCTGTCATTCGGCGTGTTTTTTCCTATACTTAAAATTTGGTTGAAAAACAAGTCTTGTAAAATGTTTGATAACGTACTGTGTAGAATTTAATCAAGAGCAATGTAATTTACTCTCTGAAGTGTACTAAACTGATTAGATGTCTTAATATTATAATAAATTGATCACCACTTCTGAATATTTTTAGTTACATCTTCTCATTCTAGGTCCTGTCTTCTTCAATTTTTTGAACTGCAGATCTGAAAGAAAAACATTGCAGAGAAGATTTGCAACCAGTGTTGGGGAGGGGTAAGTAACAGAGACAGGCAGCTAATAAAAAAAGAGATAGGACTTCTGAATCAAGCACACCAGTAAAGGTAATGCCATACTTCTGGGAAAACAGAAAATGAGCCTTCCTTGTGAGATAGGCAGCTTTGACTTGTCAAAAGGAACTCTCCAAAGGATTCTGTCAGCCAAAGTAATCTAAATAAGCTGATCAGATCCTTCAGTGTACAAAGAGGGAATCACAGGTATGTACAGGGAGATCAGAAGTGGTGAAAGATTAGGTTTTCTGGTGAAAGACTTATAAGGTTCCATCTGACTATTTTAATAAAAAGGGAAGTTAGAATTTAACGTAAAGATTTGAGGTACTCTCACTACATAGAATTGATAATTATGTTGCATGAAAGCTCCAGTTAACCAATGCTAAGAGTTAGAGCTCTTGTAAAATGTGAGACAAAACAACCTTAAGCTGCAGGCTGACAGTTTTGGAGTAGAAATAAGATTCAAATATTTTTCGAGAGTGGTTTTAACTTTTTGAACTATGTTACATGAATATGGCACATTTTCTTCAGTGGACACATTAATATCAGAATTTTTAAAAGAAGATATGGTGTCATTCAAACAATTATTCCAGGGAAATTTTATGTGTTATCTTTATAGAGAAGATCAAAGTAGAAGAACATATGAAACTGCACTGGTCTAATAAATATATTAATCTACTGGATGAATAGCTGAGTTTACGATGCTGTCTGGAATGCTGGAACTGGTAGGGAAGAATGTGGAGAAACAAATGAAAAGCTAAGGAATCTGGAGAGGAAAAGAGAATATATCTATTCTGAGCTGGAGACTAGATGAAAGGTTTTGGATCAACTGAGGTTATGCCATATGCCAGTGACCACCAGAGTATGCTGTGAAGCTTTGAATGGACATGTGCTTCCCACACGTTGCTGGTCTTCCTTGTCCAGAGAAAACCTGCGAAGTGTTCTAGGCCTTTGCATGTCCGATCCCATCTTGGTCCAGTTCGGTTGGAATGGGTACTTATCATTCTTGCACTGGGGCCTTCTTCCCTCATGTCACAAGGCAGAGCATTGATTTTGAAGCCTTCATTCCCACAAACACTAGATAATGGGACTACTAATACCAAGTTACTTATCTTTTTCTCTCTCTGTTGAAAGCCCAAGCTAGCAAAACAGTCAATCAACCTTTCCCCAACCTTAATCAGTCACATAATTTTTATTGAAAGAACTGCACTTAAAGCTGGAAAAAACAGTTGCTCAAAAACTTGAAAGCACAGGGAATAATTTGTCTCCATTGAATTTGTGTGAAATGAGGCAACCTATAGTCATCCTTTCCCACGGATCTTCACGTTCTTCTCCAGTTGGGAGGCCAAGAACACCCCACAGTGCTCAAGGTGAGGCTGCACGAACACTGTTACAGTGGGACAGTCACCTCTGTTGACTGGCCAGTGAAGCCAAGTTTGATGCACTCCGGGAGGTGTTTGCCTTCTGGGATGCCTGGGTATGCTGCTGACTCCTACTGAGTCTGCTGCTGACCAGCACGTCCAGATCCCTTCCTGCAGGCTGCTCTCCAGCCACCCTATCCCAGGTACAGAATCTGTCATTCAGACTTGTTAAATTTCATGCCATTAATCATTGCCCAATACTACAAGCTATCTAGATCCCTCCACAAGGCATCTTGTCCTTCAAGAGAGTCAGTGACACCTCCTAGTTTGGTATCATCAACAAACTTGCTAATGGTGCTTTCAGCTCCTACATCCACATCCTTAATAAATATATTGAACAGAGCTGGCTCTGGGATTGATCCCTGAGGAACACTGCTGGGACAGGTCACCAGGCAGGTGCCCCCCATTCTCTACAACCCTTTGAGCGATGCCCTTCTGCCCAGCTCACAGTGAACCCACTCATCCCACAGCTGGTCAATTTGTCCTGAAGGATGCTGTGAGTTATCAGACCCTGAGATTAGGTCAGAGCATGGTGCTAATAACACCAAAGCTGTGGGTTTAATCCCTGTATGGGCCATCCATTTGAGAGGTGGACTCGATGCTCCTTGTGGGTCCCTTCCAACTCAGAATATTCTGTGATTCAGTGATCCTGCGACAGTATCAAAAGCCTTGCTATAATTCAGAGAAATTGTATCTATAGCCTTCCCCTCATCCACTGGATAGGTGACCTTATCATAGAAGGATAATCAAATTAGTTAAAAGGGTCTTTCCTTTTGTGAGCCCATGTTGACTGTGCCTGATGATTGAGTTACTCTTTAAATACCTTTCAAAGAGCACTTCAGTTTACCCTGATGCAACTCTTGCTGTCCATGAGAAACCATCTGTGCTACCTACAACACTTTGAACATGCAGTTGTGCTGGCCTTGGCTGGGACAGAGTTAATTGCCTTCATAGGAGATAGTATGGGGCTGTGTTTTGGATTTGTGCTGAAAACAGTGTTGATAATTCTGGGATGTTTTTGTTATTGCTGACCAGTGCTTACACAGCATCAAGGCCTTTTCTGCTTCTCATGTCACCCCCAAATGAGTAGGCTGGGGGTGCACAAGTCTTTGGGAGGGGACACAGCTGGGACAGCTGATTCCAGCTGACAGAAGGGGTATCCCAGACCATATGGTGTCATGCTCAGTGTATAAAGCGAGGAGAAGAAGAAGGAAAGAGAGGATGTTCAGAGTGATGGCATTTGTCTTCCTAAGTTGCTGTTACACGTGATCTCCAGGGGCCCTGCCCTCCTGGAGATGGCTGAACACCTGCCTGCCTATGGGAAACAATGAATTAATTCCTTGCTTTGCTTTGCTTGACTGCACAGCTTTTGCTTTACCTATTAAAATGTCTTTATTCCTGCCCATGAGTTTTCTCACTTTCACTCTTCCAATTCTCTCCCCTATCCCACTGTGGGAGAGTGAGCAAGCAGCTGTGTGGGGTTGAGCTGCTGGCTGGGATTAAACCATGATGACAGCTCATAAGAAAATTGTAAATATATTGCTAGGGATATATATTTAGATATTAAAGAGAAAAAATAGAAGCCTCAAGCTCTCTTTAAGAATCAAAGATTTGTTAATTATGTCTATTTTCTTCTTCTGTGATATAGTATCCAAATTATTAAACTATTCTAAATAGATTGATTAAATATTTCTATGCCTTAGCTGTTTTGTGAACAATAATTTTAGAATCTTTTGGTTTTCTCCTATTAAGAGTTAGGTTTTCCTTCCCTATATCTTTGACAGATATTATCAGTGGATCCTATTCCCAGTGAGGATGTGACAGTGTATCCCAGGAGTCTTTTTGGAACCCCAGGAGATGAGGTATTACCAAGAAATGCAACCACAGATGAAAGTGGAGACAGGAAATGACTTGCCAACAGCTCCCACGAGAATCAACAGCTCAAAGTGCGTTTTTTTTCAATATATATTTTTTATTTGATATGGTTATGATTTTTTTTTTGTTTTGATGGAGTGTCCACTTGCCCAACCTCTTTTTCTAATGCTTTCGTTTATGATTAAAGTGCCCCTTTTCTGCAAAGGTTAATTTAGTCACAAGTCCTGGAATTTGCACTGAAATTATTTTCCTCTTGGCAAAAGGGAAGGTAACGCTGAAAACACTTGTCTGCAGAACAAGCTTTGTGTTACAAAACTATAAGCCCAGTATAGTAACTTTAAAATGTTTTCCCTGGAATTTTCAGGTAAACCAACACTTCTTAGGAACAAGGAAATGCTCCCAAAGTGCAACAGGACCAAAGTGCTGAAGTCTGATGCTGGGGATAAAGAAGTGCTGGGACAATACAGCAGGAGGTTCCATATCCATGCACCGATATCAACATCAATCAGCACAGTGAAACTGCCCTTGGAGATTATTTAGACAGGTCTGTGCTGTGCCTTGCAATGCTGAGTTTATAGAAAGGCCCAGCCAGAAAAGCACTCTACACCCAGATATCATAACAAAAGTGACATTCAGGGTAGTAAAATAAATATTTAATTTCTTCATCTTCCCATATCCATCTCAGACATCCACCTAACTCTAATAATACTTTACACTATAATACTTTACAAATACAACTATTCCAAATTAATAGAATTGTTTTGATAGATACTTGTGAGTTCATTTTACACTCTTTGCTTTCCAGCTTTGGGACAGAGACAGCCTTTTTTTGCATGCTGTAAATGTATCAAACCTAAAAGCTATAGTAGCTTTTGAAACACTAACAATATCACTCAGTGCTTATATTACCCTTTACATCTTCAGAGCCTTTTATGAACACCATGAATGGAATATGGTAATAGATTTATTGTATTGCAAACCTGCTTTGCTATTCCTCCAGCTGCTTCAGTAGGTCTCGTCCTGGTGCATGTGAGAACAACGCATTGATGCTTCAGATGACTAACCACTGAAACTAGGCTGAGTAAAGTTATGATTTCCCCTGAATCTCCCTCAAAGGCAGATTAGACATCACATATCAAAATTTTGGAAAGACTCTGCCAGCAGATGTGTACTTAACATGGTCAGGTGCCATGTACTCAAGAGGGCCCTCCTGCCTCTGCTGTCACCTGTTCTTGGACTGTCTTTGGGTGCCAGCCAGCATCTTTCAGCTTGGCAAAGCGTCCAGAGCAGTCTTGGTGTGTGGCTTGGAGCTTGTAGGAGTGTAAATACAAGTTACTATAAATTGTCATCAAGTAAGAATTTTCCAGATGCTAATAGTGGGAAAAATCATAGTGCCGTACACGGAGGGGAACACCCACATGGTTTGGACCCCACTTTGGGGCTCAGCAGGTCATGATGGTGTCCCTGCCCTTGGTCTACAGAGGTGTCCCACATTCCCATTGTCCAAACCATGGAAGGGGAAGCAAAGGTCAACTAGAGCAGGAGAGAGGCAAATGGTGTGGGAAATATCCAGCAACCTTTCAATGCACCAAAGGGTTCCTTGCAAAAGGAGATGCTGAGATTACTGAGGTCCCTGGGCTGTGTCCTCCTCCAGTCTGCAGACTTGTCTGCTTACAAGGGTTGGGAACTGATTTTGACTGCTTCGTCCTCCCAAGGTGCCCCCACCTCCTCCAGAGGCGCCCCCAGGATGTGTCCTAGCTGGCATTACTCCTTCATGGCCACGTGTGTCACACCAGGTCCTGTGACCATTGGCCTGGCAAGGGCTGTACTACATCTCTGGGGACTGCTCTGCACCACAGGAGTAAAATGGTGAGGCTGCCACATTCGCTTTGCTGAAAGTAAACTTTATGTCAAATACTTTTCCCATCTGGCATCTGTTAAAATAATGTGTGTGAGTGTGTGTGTGTGTGTGTGTGTGTTTATGCATGTGTATGTGTGTGTAAAAAATGTGGACACACTCTCTGATTTCAAATATAGAACAAAATGCATGTTTCAGGTTATGTTTTGATTTTGGTTTTTTTGTTAACTGGAAAGATCCTTTATTTCAGAGTTTGTGCAAACTATTTTACTTAACATATTATCTGTAACAGATTGCATAAGCATGACTGTTATCTGCATTAGTCATCACTTTAAACCATGGAATATAACTCATGCAGTCTGGATATAATGAATGTTTGAATTAACCTATACCTAATTTCTTGTGTTTTAAAACCTAAATCTCATTGAAAGCTGAGCTTTGTTTACTTCCCAAAATTGATCTGAGGGCCATTTGGAACACTTAGTGTATTCTAAAATGTGATCATATCAACAATACACACTCAAGTTTGTTTTAAAGGGAGTTTTTCTTTCCTAGTTTACATAAATCATTTAAAAAAATCGTTCACTTTTTTGGATCATAATGTACTCACTTGGCTTTTAGACCTACATCACTCACAGGCCAATTTTTCAAACAGGATTCTAAAGCTATTTGTGGATTACTTTCTGTTTGCTACTTGTAATCTGCATTCCTGAGGCAAGCATGCTAAAATGACTGAGGATTTTCATCGAGCTAAGTGATTATACTAAATAGGGCAATTTTGGGTGCTCTTAGCTTCTGTGTTTAAAAATACAATACAGAAGAAATCAACACCACATTTTCTGTTAAACCACAGAGGGCACTGTTTGTTCTTAATATAAAATGACCCTGTTACATCGACTCTTGTCAGTCTTCATTAAGCAATTAATATTAAGGGCTTAAATTTAGCCCTTTTTCCTCTTTTTTTCCTTCTTTGATTTAAAAGTTGACCAGGTGTATTATACTGATGCACACTCTCATGTTTTTTCAGTGTTTGGTACCAAATATTACCTTGGAGCATGGCTCCTTTCCTTACTGCTTCACCACACTACTGGAGTCAGAAAATTTTCTTTCCAGCAATGGTTCTGGAGACATAGTGCAAGAAACTGCCTTATGATTGTTTGATGGTTAATTAGCACTCAGCATTTTAACTTGCTCTTTTGGCTTAAAGTGTTGAAGAAAAGGAGGCAAAGCAGCACTGGCCACAACTGAAGTGCTAACTCCTAATATTTTTCCTCTGCTGCTTTCAACCAGGATTCAGTAGAATAAACAAAGCAACAGTGAGGTTGAAAGTCAATTGGCTATGCCAGTTTTGCAATTGTTGTTAATTTATCTATTACTTGAAATATTCTAAATAAAATATGATTACATTTTCAGTTTTCTCAAAAGAAAAAATATTCCAAAATACCTGAAACAGAAAAAGCAATAGCAAAATTTACAGGTTTTGATAAAAATAAAGGGTTTTTTTCAATTCCATGTTTTTGTTTGTTTGTCTGTTTCTGTAAAAGGTGCTGAAAAATATCAGAACTCCGTGCAAAACAAATTTGGGACTTGTTTTGTCTTGGAGTTTTGTTGATACAAAGTGGCCTTAGATCATTGTGCAGAATCTCACACACAGACAATATAAACTGTTTATAATATAAAAATCCTTGTAGACTCAGCGGAAGAAATAAAAAGTAGAAATGGAGAAAACTGTCAACTTCAGATTAGTGGAAAGATTCTTGTTCACTTGTGCTCGTGTTAACTGTTGTGCAAGTTTGGGACATCTCAGAAGCCTATGAAGTATTACTTCATTTGCTATTTGTTCAATTAAAGGTGCATTTTAGCAGTTCCTCTCTCCCTCTTAACAGTAAGCCTTATGAACTTTGCTGGCTAATTTAATTTCTTGTTTGTTTGAGGCCTGGATAATTTCTGGGATATTTTTTTTCCATTTCACTTCCCCAACGTGTATATAAAGCTGGTGCCAACTCTTGTGAGATGCTTTGCAGCTCTTGATGACACATTGCATGGTCTTAGCCAGACATAGCAGGGTTTGCTTTCCCAGTGCCTGGCAAAGACACAGTTAGGACACACATGATTGTTCGTGTTGCAAGCACTTGAAAAGTGCTGCCAAAGTTAAGTACGTTTCTGGAAAACAGGGTTGCCCAGGGTCTCCTGATGCGCAACTTGTGATTTCATCACTGGGCAACCTATTACAATGTTAAATTATCTGGTGGTGGACTTTTTCTTTATATTCAGGTTGAATCCCTCTCGTTCCAATTTATACCTGATGTCTCTAATCTTCCTGACATGTCCCAAGATAGACCCTTGAGGAACTCCTCACCAGGCACTACATAGGGTACTACCCAATAACAACTACCCTTTGAAATGGACAATCCAAACAGTTTTTCCTCCATCCTGTAGTCCAGCCATCAGGACTGTAAAGACTTACCTTGGATATAAGAATGCTGCAGGAGGCCATGTGGAAAGTGTTGCTAAAGGAAGCCTTTCCTCCACTGGGAAATGACTCATGAGAAGGATGCTGTTCTTGGGGCTTCCTTTAAAGGGACATTTAAAAGAGATAATGGAGACTGCCCAGAGAAATGGAAATTTCTCTGCTGATTTCTAGGGTTTTTTTCCTTTTAAAATATGAGATGGTACATTGAATTTCCCTTCTGAGAGTAGTTCAATCAACTCATCCCTTGATACAAGGTGAAGGATGATAAATTTTTGGAGGTTTCTTCTAAAGCATGCAGTAGTAAAGGTCCAATCTTTTTAAACCTGAATAGGAGATTGTATATATCATCAAACAGGCAAACTCTGCTACACAGCTGGAGTGTTATTTTCTTGTCTTTTTGAAGACAAGAAAATTATCCTGCAGGTGAGATGTGTATGAGTTTTAGGATTGGGTCTGCATTACCATGGGATAGTTAAAAAAACACACAGATAGGTCTGCAGAAGAATTTGATTTTTCAAAATGTTCTTCTTTGCCTGTCTGATTTTCAAAAACTGGAAACATAATATGGGAAATAGGGCCACAAAGTCATTACAAAAGCCTTGCACAGCACAACTCCTGCTGTTTTTGGCTTTTCCATCTCCTTCATATGCCAATTCATTCCTAGCTATGCTTATCAAGGGATCATAAGCATTTTCCATCTCATTTGATTTTTGAACCTGGAATTCAGTATTCTGCTCATAGAATATTGTAATTGTTCTAATTTGCTAAGTTTAGGCACATCCTGAATATCTAAATATTATTAAACATAAGGTTCCTTTGATTTTTTCTTTTAAGTGACATAGAATGAATTTGTAGAAGAGAAATCAGTACTTCAGTTATCCATAATGCATCTGTTTATATTTCCAACTGGTGCACTTTATCACCAAGTCATTGGTTTATATTACAAAATGATGGCTGTGTAATAAGTAGTTAGCAGAAACCACAAGCACGTCTTTGAAATAACACTAATGGCCATTTTTGATGAAATATATGAGGCTTTGTGAAAATGATTTGATGAAGAAATGTATTTTCTTTACTTCCTGTTAACAGTGAGCATGTTGAAGCCCTTTAATCTCTGCTGCACAACTAAACATTTTTTTTTCTTATTTGGGATTAGTTTGAACAAGCAAGAACCATTTAATAAGTAAGAGACTTTAAAGCAAGTGAAATTGAGCAGGGAAGCACTAATTAACAATAGCTGGGAAAGTTGGGAATTAGTCATTCTTCCTTTTTCTATACTCCTTTAGTTTATGGTATTGAGGATGCTCTTCTGCTAGCTGATTTTGTATATGTAAGAATCAATTAATAATAGCAAATTATAAAGCATGCTGGATGGCCCAAGCACGATGACATTTTTAAGACTAAGATTTGCTCTGAAGGGATTAAATTTCTAGGTTTTTATGAAATGTGCAGCCAGTCTTTAGCAATTTACCACACTTCACATTGGATAAGTTTTCTGGCATTTCCCAAGTAAATCTTCCAACCAGTTTCTAAGCTAAAATTAGATGTAAATTGGATCTGTAGTTAAAGATGTGATCCTTGGACAAGTTTAACATTTATGTCTGTTAAATGCTCTTGCTTAAAAAAGACACTTCCTCTATAGTTCAGCTGAAATGCATTGTGCAAAATGATATTTTACACAGGATACATTTGAAAAATAGTTTATGATTAAATTTTTATGCAGTGTTGTTTTTACCTCCTATTACAAGCAGTTCTGCTGATGCTACGTATTTTCAATCTTGTTCTCAGAAAATTTTGCTAAACTTTGGCTACTTTTTCGTATTTTTTTTTCACCCAAGTGAAAATTACTTGCATACTGCAGGGGAAAGGTTGTTTTGGGAAAGTTCTTATTGAACTTTTTCAGCTTTAAGGAATCAGTTCTTTAAATTTTTGCTTCTTCATATTTTTGACATTTTGGAAAAAAACACCAGCCTTAATTCAGAGTCCCACTAGGCTTTTGTATAAGGACTATAAATATGGCTGTTTTTATGAGACTGTACTCTTTGTTATCTTCATAACATAAAATTTAGTGTCTTAAAGGAAGAAAGAAGTACTACAGAGAGAAATCCTCCTTTCATAATTTGGATCCATTTCTAAATCTTTGCCCTGTCAATTGAAAGGGATAAGGATCCTGCAGTAAATTACCCACATCTAATAAAATAGTAAAATGCTAGTTAAATAGTTAAATGTTAGCTATACAGGCAAAATGAATGTTAGCGTTTGCCAGCTGTTGAATACTTCACTACCTTAGTTTATTTCTAGCCAAATTAACCAGATTTAGGAGAAATAGCAGCTTTCTACAAGTTACATGAAGGCATTTCATTTGACATGAGTGGCTCAAATCAATACTCCTCCTGCAGGAAAGTTTAGAAGACCTGGGCTGCTCAAATGGCACATGCAACCTGTCCAGATCTCCAGACCCTACTGTCTCTTGATTTCTGGGATGCACCTCACAGCAGAGAGGTTATTTTGATGGAGAGGAACAGTAAATAGGGGACAAAGGACACCAGGCTGTAGAAAAACAGACTCATTAATTCTGTCACCAGTGGAGCAGTGTATATGTAATGATGACTTAAGCTACAAAATGCTTATGGTCTAAGAGGTGACTCTGCCATTCACAGCCTCTCATACACAGTATACAATGTGGATATAGTACTTAGGGGAGGAACAGTGTTAGACATGTCTCTTCCTTGGCCCATACAATTCCACTGTGTTCAGAGAAATGATGCAGGAGCACAGTCAAAAGTTTAGACACTAAGATTCAGGCTCTCCATCCTATCACACACTCCATAGACAACAATGACGGTCAGAAATAGCAGCAAGTTCGTGTCACTTTGGGATCTTCAAACGCAACCAATCTAATTCTAAGCTTGGCCAGTCTGGAAGTTTCGCGTGCCTTTGATGCAGTAATAAACCTGTTTGTAAGAGTGAAATTAAACAAAAAAGGTATTCAATGAGAAGTTTTACAGTTAAGAAAAACATTAACTCTATCTTTAGAAGCATCAGCAGGTGACAAATGCATGAAGTGTCTTTAAAAATACCTTTAATCTAATCTGGAACCAGTGCAATAAAATAATTTCATCATAACTGCACCTTATTATGTAGAGTGCATAAGGGTCTTGTCCATGCATTTCTTACCTGAATGAATTTGACTTTTTTTTCTAAGTATAATCTTAACTCTGTTTTCTTTTTTAGTTCTCTACCTATGAAATTCATGGTTGATATTTTTAATTTTTCTCTAGCTAATGGGTATTTTATTTGAGAATCCAATGTAATCTGTCTGCTGTCAAGGAATATGATGGGAGGAGCATTAGGCTTGTTAAAATGCTTTCCAGGAAAGCTGAAATTCAGGATTTCTTGGATGAAGATGTTACGGACCAGGAAATAATAGGAATAATGCCAAGATGGGTATTATATTTTTAAACAGGGATGCACTGACAGTGTTTCCACATGTAGCATTTGTACTATATGATCTTCTCAGCATGGCCTGATGGCAACAGGAGCTTTGGTTTCTGTCTTTCTTGCATCCAGGGATTTTGCCTGGACACATTTGTTATCCATAACTACTCCATTAGTGTGAAGATTCACATGGAGGTGCTCTAGGGACCTCCCTTCAGAAAGCTACCACTGGTGAGGTGGATGTTGAGGAAAGAGATTCACACTGAGAGAATCTCATCCATGAGAATATGATGCGGGCCCTCCCTGGGGTCTCTACGCTTGCATGAATAGGAAGGATTAAAGGTTCAGGCTTATAGCCCATTTGTCATGAAATCCTCTAATGATGACAGAAACTGTAGACCAGCCTCATATAGAATATCTATAAAGAACAGAGTGAAAAGGATATAGTGAGGCAATGGTGCATGACCCTAATTTTAGAAGTATTGAAAGTGGGAGAATTCGAGGAGTTTACGACAGTAACAGAATATTGGGGTTTGGTTTCCCTTCCTCCCAGCAGTGCATAACCCAATCACTAAAGGCTGTGTCTTGAAAAGCCCATATGAGCATCTGGATATACTCACCCTTCCTCTGTCTCCCCAGCACTCTCTAGGAAATACAAAAACATTAGCGGAAAAACCTAAGATGACTCAAAACCCACAGTGTGTAGGAAAGAAAGTGAGAGGGCATTAAATGCCTAGCAGAAGCCAGGATGCAGCTGGTGGGAGGACTGTGATGCTCCTGCCTGTCTGCCTTTGTCAGGATGGGATAGCAGTGCCAGGGATTGCAGAAACACCTACCAAGGGTGTTGGTAACCTGGGACCTACTTGAGTCCCTGACTTGACCCTGACCCTGAGCCATGCCAAGGCTCAGATGGTCCAGGATTGATGCAGTTAGTTGCTGTTTCATTACAGATGGAAATGTTTTTGCCTCTTGCTGAAAAAATGCTGGAAATTCTAAATGTGTATTTCATATTTCAGATGGAACTCAATATCCCACAAAATGGATCTCTCTTTGTCTAGATGCAGCCTGGAAGAAGTGGCCTTTGAGGAGATGCACCAGACAGGTGGAGCCTGATGTTCAGACAAGAAAATGGATGTCAGGCTCTAATGCTGTGGCTCTTCTATAGAAATAGAGGTATATTTTCTAATCTGAACATTTTGTGATTTAGCCAACAAAAATAAGTTCTTTGCATCCTTTTGCTGAACACCTGGAATTTTTCAAAGGGATATCTATACCAGCCAGGTTTAGTTAGAGGTCTGCAAAACACCAGTGGCAGGCTGGAGTGAGGGAGGGAAAGCAAGGTGTTTCAGGACACAAAGCAGCCCTCCTCTGCCAGGTTGCCTATTTAAAGTATAAGCTCATATGAGTAAGGATAATCTTTTTCTGTGTGTAGTGTGATGTCCAGCAAGCTGTTACAAGTCTGAAATAATCTGTGTATGCTGGCTTGCCAGGCATAGCTTTTTTCACATCAAATTTTTCCTTGTGAAATCATAGCATGGTGTTACGTGTCAGTATCCTGGCATTGCAGCAGTGTTACCTGCTCTCTTTGAGGGAGAAGGGTTACATGGTGTGGACGTTGTCTGCATGCAACTGCTATGTAAGAAAATGTGAACTGTACCCCAGTGAGAATAAGCCTGGTAAAAAAAAAAAGAAAGAAACCCCACAAATTTGCAGAGAAGATTTAGCCCAACAGCCAAGTTTCAAGGGGCTCATGGATATTTTTCAGGCTGTTTACCATGACAGGAGACATACCTTACTTCATGTGCTCTCAGATAACTCATGTGCTCTAAAAAACCTGACCCTGCAGGTATGGAAATTTTTAAGTTCCTTGTTTAAAAATGGACTGAAGAAAGTTCCTGAACAGGAAGTGTAAAATGTTTGTTCAGTGGGCTACCTGGTAAGCTTTTCACTTCTGTAGCTTTTCCTGCTTATTTTAACAGTTGTCAAACATGTCCTGGGAGCCATCAGGCAAAGCATCACCAACCGGTCAAGGGAAGGGATTGTTCTGCTCTGCTCTGCACCGATGTGGCCTCACCTTGAATATTGTGTCCAGTTTTGGTCTCCACAATATAGTAAAGATAGTAAGCTGTTAGAGAGTGTACAAAGGAGGGCTAAAAAAGATAGTGAAGGTCCTCGAGGAGAAACCATATGAGGAGCAGCTGAGGGCATTTGGTCTGTTCAGCCTGGAGAAGAGGAGACTGAGGGGAGACCTCACTGCAGTTACATCTTCCTCATGAGGGGGAGACAAGGGACAGGCATGATCTGTTTTCTGTGGTGACCAGTGACAGAACCCACAGGAATGGCCTGAAGTTGTGTCAGGGGAGGTTTAGGTTGGATATGAGAAAAAGCTTCTTCACCCAGAGGGTAACTGGGCACTGGAACAGGGTCCCCATGGAAGTGATCACAGGACCAAGGCTGAGAGAGTACAAGAAGCATTTGGACAGGACTGCTGAGCACATGGTGGGACTCTTGGGGGTGGTCCTGTGTGGGGTTCAGACACAATGATCCTTGTGGATCCCTTCCAACTCAGCATATTCTGTGATTCTGTGATTCTTGTTTTCAAAATCTCAGAATAGGAAATGCCACCATTAATTTAATTTAGATAACTTGATTTCAGTGATACCCACTGCACTTCTCATTTTATAGTTTGCAGTTAGGAAGCAACATCTGGACTTGCCCCAGTGAAAATGGGATTTCCTGCTGTTAATACAGTTATTGTATTTTCTTATATAAATATTGTTTTATTTTAGAAAGGAATTGTGTTATTAATCTTCACTATGTATCTGGACTGTTGATTACATGAGGTACGTAAGCCCAGAATTTGCTGTAAAGTGAAATCAGCGCATTGTGTTTGAGCAGCTTATAGCCATTTATAAGCTCATGAGTCTGCAGGAGAAATGGAGCTTACAGCAAAGTGTATCCATCTCATATTTGACATCACAGGGAATCTAAATCCTTCTGGCTTACCATGGAAATACAGTGCCTGTGGGTTTGATGACTTGAAGCATGGCCATTTAGTGAGACAAACTTACCAAAAATTGGATTGTTACTTGCATGATTACTTGCTAGTCATGTTTTCCTAAGCAGATGGCCTGTGCTCCCCGTGAGCAAACAGCTATTTAAGCATCTATCCTGCCTGGTTTTAGGGGACTGGATTTGATGCATTTATAAGGTTTGCTGTGTTATGTAATTCAGCCCTCCAAAGTTTTGCTTTTTTATAGTTCACAGCTGATTAAAGCTGACCTGGCAAAGGACCAGAAAGCCTTTGAGAGGATTAGTGGTTATTAGTGTCATTGCCTCTTCTACTGTAAAAGTGGCTCAGTTATGAGCAGCTGATCAGACATCGCCTGTGCACAGCTCCCCCCTCAGAGGACAGAGAGGAGAGGGACCTGCCATGGGCAGAGCCCGGTGCCACCGCTGGCCTCCACTCCCCAGTGTGAGAAAGAGCCCTGCTGGTTGTTGGTAAACACCGAGGAGCCCCTTTGCAGGTGAGGGGCTTGGCAGCTGGTCTTGGCTGCTGGCTGAGTGCCACGGTGTTGGGGTGTTGGGGCTGGGCAGGCAGCCCCTCTGCCATCCCCCTCCATGTGTCCTGACTCACCTGGGTGGCGGCGGGAGGCAGGGAAATCACTCAACACCCGGCTCTATAGCGCTTTGTCTCCCTTTCTTCTCCTTCTGCTTTGTATGCTGCAGTGAAGAGGTGGCTGGCGCTGAACTTTTTACCTTCGAGGCTAAGTATTTTGTGTGCTGGAGAAAATGGCCATTAAAATGATTTGTGAAATAAATACTATCACTGGGGCAGGTGTTGGACCTGTAAACAGTTAATTGCCAGAGCTCTGCAGATGTCGACTATTTCTTTTGAGACATCTGCCAGCTAATATTATCTGATAGCAGCTCATTCAGTTGATGAATCTGTCATTTTGCAATTTAGCTACCAGAATGTGTGCTGGGTCAATCAGCTTGCAAGCCTGTGTTTAGAAGAGCTTCACAATCTGCAATCATCTAGAGACATTCAACGTATAATGCAATTAATAATTTACCATCATCCTGACATGAAAGAAACTTATAGAAGAAAAATCAAGACATGTTGGTTTTCTGTGCCTTTGAGACTTATAGGAATGTTGTTTTTAAACAAATAAGAGTAATAAAAGCCCGGTCCAGCCTAAGGATCAGCAAACAGCAGAAGATGGGTCATGTTGTTAGGAAAAAAAATTTACCCAAAGCTTATTTGTAGAGACTTGGTGAAATAATATTTGTATTCAACATCTGTGTTCAGCACTTTTCATCTGGTTCAAGCTTTGATTATTATTGCAGAACTTTGCTTTAGGTAAACGAATCATACTCTAGTAACAATGGGAAGAAATAGGTGACTGTGCTTGAAATAGACAGGATTCATATTCACTTTTGTACTGCATCACATTTTGAAGTATTCAAATTAAAACTGTTTTGTAATTGAAAAATGGAACAATACTTGTGATCTGATTCATGGAATACTGTTTTTTCTGTTGATCACATTCAATAGGTCTTAACACCCTCCATAACAATTTCAGCTATGTTTAGTATTCTTGCTAGAAGAAAAGATGATTCATACCTGAGGAGAGCGCATTCACTCAGCAAGCCTAGAAAGAAACCATGGAATTTGAATGGGATTTTATATAAGACAAAAAGAGAAATGTGTTGGTTTAAAAAAGCATTAGCATCAAGGAGTCTGTGGTGGAATTGCAATTGAGTCATAATCTCTTAAAAAATCCTCCACTAAAGCAGATAACTAATTTGCTCTGTAGTCAGGCTGCTCAGGTTACCCCCTTGATGTTTTGGGCTGAGGGGACCCTCCTTCAGGACTTTGTTGCTCTTGGTGGCCGCAGCCATGGGGCCAGGGATGAATAGGATGGAGTGGCAGGAGGGTAAATGTGAGAGCTTTGTGTTTTCAGACAGTTCTTTTGCTTCTAAGAAAGTTAATTAGGAAGTGAAACCTTAAGCAGTTGACAGTGTGCATTGTTGGCTGCCAGTGCTCTGTGACAAATACCACTGAAAGATACTTCACTTTCTTTTGTAAACAGAAAGGTAAGGAATTTGCACAAAAATGTATTGGTGAAGATCTGCTTTTCATCATGGCCTAACCACATAGTAAACAACAGAAATAACTTGTTTTAATAAAGTATGGTGTTGAAACATTTATCAGCAAGCTCTTTCTCTCTATTTCAAGGGTATGTTTAGGTAAGAGGAACTGTTGCCTTAAAGAAACCCAATCTGAAATTTTGTTATAACATTTTCTTCAGGTCAAGGTCAGGAAACTTAAGGAAAAGTTTGACTTTTGAGCCATCATACAATTATGCCTGAGTTGATTAATACAGTATGCTGAAACAGCCATCTAAGAATTTTGTAGTATTTTAAACGTATCCCAAATAGTAGTTACTCACATAAAATTATTCCAGTAGTCACATTATAAAAAGGATGACTTCATTTTTATTATAATTTTTTACATGTAGCCATGCATAGTTATGAGGCAAGTGTAATAATCCATGTATGTTAATTTCTCTATATAACAATAAAAAGATTAACATACCTTTCTCCTATAGACTGTGTTCCCTTGAGTGGCATCATTATAAGTCTCTGGAGAATTAATAAAATAGGCCTGGGGATTTCTGAGTTTAAGCTTGTTAAAACAGTTCTGTGTAGTACTTCATTTGAATTAGACTTTAGTGATGTACTTGTGAAACCAAATGGAGACCAGTGTGGAGGTGGCTTAAACGCATGATAGATGTCCATTTCAGAATAAAGATAGCTGTGTTTTGTCCTACATTTCCAACCTTTGCAGGTGGAGCAAACTCTGCACACAGGCTTTCATAGTGTAAGCAATACAGAGTAACACAGCAGAATATTAATTGTGTGAAGACTATATAAGGGGTCTTTGTGGAACTAAGATTTGGAACTCATTAAGCAGTTACTGCAGATGGCTGCTCCAAGGGGCTGGAAAACAGGGAGGAGGGAATGGCATCAAGACCTTTATGTTTACAATACATTCATGCAGGCTGATGCTTAGTCTCATAGGGAGAATGGTGCAAAGGATATTTTCTAAGCAAGACCCAGGCTCTTTGCAACCTCTGTCCCCCTGGACTGCCCAGACTGGAGCAATTGTGGCAGCGTAGAAATCTCCTACCTTTGTACCTCACTGGTTACCCATGTTGTCCCCTTGATTGTGCCCATTAATCTCAGTCCCTGTGGTAACACCATAGTTTTCTCAGCCATGCAAATATTTTACAACGGCTTTCCCTTTTGCCAGTTTTCCCTACAGAAAGAGAGAAATTAGTTCTCTGTTTATACATTCCCGTGAAGTGATGCTCTATCTGTTTTTACAAGGCTGTGTAATGCCGTTTAGATTTAGTCCACAGAGTGAGCTATTTTTAAAGGTTTTCAGAGGGTCATTGTAAATATTAAATTATTCAGATACTTCCACATTTTTCCATAAGAAACTCCCCAAATATTATTACACTTAGCTTTCTTTTGGGTTGTTTTGAAAAATGGAGTAGGAGGACTTTTGGGAGTCCTTAGTACTGGTCTAAATTTCTTCCTACTCCTTCCTAATGTTCTTAAGGACACAAATCCAACACATTATAAAATTATAGTGATTTAATAATAATTATAATAAATATTGTATAGGATAACTATACAATATTTTTGTTTGAGTAAGGTGAGGTGAGTAAGTGCTTGAATAAGGCTGGGTTACTATTCTACATTAGAACTGCTCTTCAGCCACTTTAAATAATATCAGGGCCAGGTGATACAGGGCTGAGTATATGAAATTAGCTTGTCAGTGTCTCTTCCTGCTGTATGACTATAGATGAGCATGGGGAGGGATAGAAGAAGGCTGAAGGACTTCAGGGGTGTGGGTCTGCCCCCGCCTGAGGGTACATTTGTGTTGGGGAGGAGGATTCCACCCTTATCAACCCAGTTGTGAGCTCATTCCTCATTTCTTGAGCAGAGAGGAATGTTTATTCAGCTGACACAGTTGCTGGAAAAGAGGTTGGAAAGAGAAACTGCTGCATGACAGTTTTCCTCCTTATCGTCTATAGTGGTGATATACCCGTGCAACGTGTGCAATGTGGGAACGGATGGGGAAGAACGGCCAGCTAGACAAGGGGCGGACCTAGGAAAATGAAGTATTTGAGTGCACAGGGGATTATTACCCCATTTCTCTGCAACTACAGCAATATTCATATGAACTCAGCCTACCAAACCTTAATCAAAATAACCTTTTTCACTTGAGCAGTGATTAACCCCCAAAGGCTCCATCTTATAGTGAGTTTACACAAATTCAGATAGTATGTGTGGAGTATGCAGTGCTGATTTGCACCAGAGTATATATAAATAGCAGTGTCAGAGGATGGAGGAAGAGGGGAGGGCTAGGAGCAAACCATGTGGGCAGCTGCCCCACACCGACAAGGAACAGCTGAAAGCATGGGGCTGCTTCCATACTCCCATATGACTTTGGGAGCAAGCAGATTTGGAAGGGTGTGATTAAACCCACAGGAGAGGCATGCAAGACAAGCTGGGGAACAGCCCCTCATCTGATTTCTTCTGGGACTGCTTTTCCCTTCACATCAGACCTTCTCGCTATCCCTTCTGATACTGCACGGTGGGTGTCTCTGAATGGATCGGTGGCCTTAGGCTGCATCTCCTTATGGAAATTGCTTTGACCTGTACTTTCATTTTTTGGCCCAACTGCTATCCTGTCCCTGAAGTGGAATGTGGTTACACCTTTCTGCTTAAGCTGGCATGTTTAGTTTAAAACCAGAAGAAATCAGAACTGCTCAGCTTTCTAGAAATAACTGTTTTTTTCTCCCTTTATCACCTACATAGTGCCTGGAGAGTTTCAAACTAATAACAAGATTATGTAAGAGAATAGGAAATAAAACCATACGTATATTTTATTTCTGCAGAAACAGCCCTGTTGCATTTAGTCTTCCAACACAGTAAATGAGCCTTCTCTATTCTTTGGCACTACAAAGCATTTCAAAGATACTTCTGGTAAATACCAACACCGTGTCTATCGCTCTAAACCTCATTTTTCAGGAATGTATACGTTGTGTAAGTGGAACAAAAGTCAGCTTCAACATTTTAAGCAATCAGTTTGATTCTGGTCACAGCAATTACTCTTTCTGTCAGCAGGAGTAAAATTTACAATAAGGAAATCAAAGAGTCAAAATTTTTCCTGTATAATGCAGCACAAGATGCATGTAAATTGGATCACCCCACTGGAAAACCTGCTTCCTCTCATTTGCCTGAGCAGAGCTGGGTGGCCGCCGCACACTGCACAGAAGTGCGGGACCTGGCCTGGCCTGTGGGCAGGTGGAAGGAGTAGGGTCATGGTTAGGGCTGTGCTGCTGTGCCAGGGCATTGTCCTGCTGTGCTCCATTCCTCTCCTTGTCCATCCTGTGCACTGTTGCCAGAGCTGGCCACTCCTCCTCCCAGCCTGATCTGCTTCTGCCATCCTGGAGCATCAATTCCAGCTGCAGTTTAGCCATTTTCTGTCATTTCCTCTTCAAGAGGCATCCAGCTATCTTCATGCCTTCACGTCTTTTATTTTCTTTTCAGGAGTGAGGCATCGGCAGCTTCCCCTCTTCTTCCCTATGGGTTCTTTGGAACCCATGGCTGAGGAGAACAGTGATCAGCCAATTTATGTGACACTTTCTCAGATAAACAAATGGGAAAGTGGGTCTTTTGAGGCCTGTCTGGACAGTGTAATTAAAATGATCCTTGTGTGGCAGTTGTAAGTTGACCCTTGGCAAACAAACTGGCTGGTCAGATCAGGTTTTGAAAGGGCTTCATAATTTCTTAACATGGGTAATTCCGCAGTTTTTAGTAATTCTATTAATTCTCTTTGGAGAATTCCAGTGTGTTTATCTATGAAATAGCATGGATTTTGAGACACCTAATTCATCTCCTTTCACTGAATTACCTTTTTCTACAAATAGTTCAGGATCAGAATTCCTTTCCTGGGGAGTTTAAAAAAAAAAAAAGAGGGAAATAAAAAAAAAAAAAGGAAAATAGATCTCATTTCAGTTGACAAGAATCAGTAAACTGGTTCCCAGATCTGGGGACCTTCCTTTTGGTAATACATAATCCTCTCTTGACTACATTCATTTAATTCTTCAAGCTCACTGTGCACTTCAGTGTGTTCTCAGGTTTCCACCTCTTCACAGTACATTTATAACACATAGAAATAATGTCTGAAAGCTAATTACATTAAAGAACTTCAAGGTAATTTCAAACATACTAGGTCTTGTAGAAAAATTTATGTCTAACTTTAAAAATAATTTCTGTCAACAATTATGCAAGGAGTGTCATAAGTACTTCAGCTCTGCTGAGCAGGATTTTGCCTTAAGATAAATACTATTATCATTAAATCTTTTTGTCATAACAGCAAAAAAAAAGAACTAGGTGAGGTTGAGTCCTGGTGTGCACAGTCTCCACACTCATAGTTACCCACTACAGCTTCACATTTTTCTCTAAATATTTACAATCCAAGTGGATGATATGAATAAAGGGATTCAGCAGAGCTTTGCAGTAGTTGCTGGGGAAGGAGGCACCTTGTATTCCTTCATTCCTTCCTTCCTGCCTGCCTGCCTGCCTGCCTCCCTCCGTCTCTCCCTCCCTCCCTGGCAATGGCAAAATGTGACCAGAGCCAGGAAAGGCCAACACCAAGTGACCCTGTGCAACTCTCCAGCTGTCACTGAGGGTGTGGCCTTTAACAGGTAACAGAAATGTTCTCCATACCGGATATCTGACCTGTTCTCCTGAATTCAAAACACAAGGCCCCAAAATATGTGAAAAATCATCCCTGTATGTAGTTTGGAGTAGCAAGGGAATGAAGGAGCACACCAGTAATCATGCTAGCACAATCAGTCCTGAGTGCTGCTCTCAAGGTGGTACCAAGCCCGACTACTTCTCAGCCCTTTCCCAGCACCCAGTCCCTCCTGAAGCTGGAGGAGAATCAGAAGAGCAGCTGCCCTGGCTAGAGCAAAATAGAGGTGCCTGTCATTCTTCTCAGAATCACAGAATCATCAAGGTTGGAAAAGACCTCCAGGATCATCGAGTCCAACCTTTGATCAAACACCACTTTTTCAACTAAAACATGGTGCTTAAGTTTTTTCTTGAACAATTCCAGGGAGGGTAACTTCCATCTGGCAGTGTGGATTTCCTGGGCAGTCCATTCCCATTCTCAACAACCCTTTCAGTGAAGAAATTCTTCCTGATATCCAATCTGAACCTCTTCCAGCACAGCTTGAGTCCATTTCCTCTTGACCTGTCACTCATTGCCTGGGAGAAGACCCCAAGACCCACCTTGTTACAATCTTTCAGGTAGTTGTAGAGACCAATAAGGTCTCCCCTGAGCCTCCTTTTCTCCTGGCTAAATAACCCCATCTGTCATATGACTTATTCTCCAGACCCTTCACCAGCTCTGTTGCCGTTCTCTGGACACTCTCCAGCACCTCAATGTCTTTCTTGCAGTGAGGAGCCCAGAACTGGACACAGCACTCCAGGTGCAGCCTCACCAATGCCAAGCACAGAGGGACAATCACTTCCCTGGTCCTGCTGGTCACACTATTTTGCAGCTTGGGACAGAAAAGAAAAATCTTACCTGTACAGGGTACCTCCCAAAGGCAGTGGAAAATAGCATTTTTCTATTCACTGTGTATGTGTCAGTAAATTTTAAACTAATTTTAGCTACTTTTTTCTCAAATTCTGTAACAGCGTGTCTTTCTTCTTTGATATTCTGTTCATTTTATTTGTGGTTCTGTTTTGTGGCACTGAATATTTGCCAGTGAGAATTAAGTTTATTTTCAGACTTAGAGGTCTGTACATCTTGTCTCAGCAAAGGGACTTTGATATGATAAATTCAACTGACAAGGCCTAATTTGTTTATATATATTTTGAAATTAATCACTGATGTAGTAGTTAAAAAACACAACTTGTGATCACAAAGAAATGTGTGGGAAGCATATCTGGACTTACTTAAAACTTTGGAAGAATGTGAGAATTCACATTTATTAAGCCAAAATATAATAAATTTACAATGTAAAATACAACTCCAAGTAGGCCAGATGATAAACGTGTTTTAATGCAATGCATGCAGCTGCTCCATTCTGTTGTTTCCAGTCCTTTTCTGTCTGTTCTGTTTACCTCCCCTTAATAGCTGCAGGACATATTTATTGGGACCAAAATTTTCCCTAGTTGTTTGCAGCACAACTTTCTAGTCCAAGGAAAGGCTAATTTCTTTGAACTGTTTTTCTAATAAGAGCAGAAAACAGAGCAAATACTGAATTAAAAACTACATGAACACATGGCAAAGCAGGGTTTCTGCTTTCTGGGGAGCCTAAGAGGGGAGAAGGTAAAGAACTGTGTGTGGTGTGTACATACCACTTTCCTGACATGGCTGTGCACCTCTGCAAGGCTTGGGGTGACTCCACGGGAAGCTGAGGAGTGAGAACCCCAACTGACAAATTTGTGTCAGAGGCAAAACAAAACAGTAAGAGGCAACACAGGGATGTGAAAGGTACATTCAGGTGGTGGAAGAATTGGATTTGGCTTCAGCAGTGATTGTTCCTGTCCTGTATAGGGTGATTGGGCCCCAGGTTACAGATGTTTCAGAAAACAAAGCCAGTCGTTGAGGGAGTGTATGTTCTATATTAAAAGTTGTTCTGGAGCCTCTCTCACCCAGGCATATGAAGACAATTTTTATGTATGAGGCAGCAGGTGAACAACCCTGCTTATTCAGCAACACAAAAATAAGAGTAATATGACAAAAGTAGTGCGACCTTCATAGATATTTTTTCCAAGTAAAATAAGATCCTGTCCTAGAAAAAAATGCATGGATTCAGTTGTCCTGTATGCCAATTGCAAAACATGAGACAAATGGGCATTCTGACAACTTCTTTTGTAAAACAAAGGTGTGCATTGTGGAAGTCTCTGGCCAGGTCTAGGATGGTTAGTCACTATATCATGCCTGGGTAAATGTGCTATATATTAATTTGTGCAGTAAGGACAACACCATCACATTGCATTTTGCACAGTATGCTGTGCTTTGTTTTAATAACACTAGGAAACTTTCATACTAGGAAAAACATCCTCTTTGTAAAACCAGGGGACCCATATATTGATCTGTAAAAATCAAATGCTCTCCATGAAGTGCAGTGTGTAAGGGCATTAGTTCAAAAACCATGGCCTCAGTGGAGGATGGAGAGGGAATATGATAAGACACTGGACTTAGGTAGGGGTCAGGGCACAGGTATGCAGAGCTTTGAACATGAAAATGGAAAGCACTGAAGTAATGTGATATCCCTCAGGTGAGAATATCTGCAGTTCAGCAGAAATTTCAGCCGTCTGTGGCTGTTGTGCCCCTGTCACAGACTCAGAGGCTCTGTGTGAACCGATGAAGATCAGTGAGCAGTCCCAACTACTGCCTGTAGAAAGCTGTCTTTCTAATATGCTGATGCCAACAAGGCACAAGTGATCTGGGCATTTTTTTATGGCAATCCAAGCTGTAATGCACACAGCCATGGCTGTTTTACTTCAAGCTCACTTGGTCTGGGTCTCTGCATCACAGCCCTCCCTTGTGTTCCCTCCACAAGCCACAGGGACCATGATGCATATTCCACACTGGCTTCCCGAGGTGTGAAATTCTTAAGCAGCCAGTCTTACTCAGCATGACATCTTCAAATCCTCAACTTTTTGTTAGAGGTAAATTTTTTGTAGATGTGTATATTGCATAGAACAAAGACACAGATCATATTCACATGGTTCCAGGAATGTTTTCACAAGTTTTGGCAAGGACTCTTGATCTAGTGACTGTGTGGCATAACACATCATTGACCTTGTTGGCTGTGGGAACACATGGTGAGACAATCTTGTGACTAAAATGCTTTAACCTGCATATACGTGTCATGGGATGGACCTGCTAGGTGTACTTTGTGAGGGAGAAGGAGTTGGATTAACCACTCCCCAGTGGTACCAATAGGATTTTTGCCATGTACTTTCATAGGGGCAAATTGAGCGTTTGCCTCATGAATCCTTTTATTAGACAGTCTTGAACAAGCAGATCAAATATTGGAGATTCTTTTGAACTGCCACAATTTTCTACAATCACAGGATTCATAAAGTCATTTCAGAACATTGATGTGTCCCATATATTTCTGAGTTGAGTGTAAAAGTGTGCTTGCTTGGCTTTTGAAAAGTATTTAATGGCTTTTGGAGGGCTGGGTGTGGCTTGTATACAGCATTATCTCCTGTTTATTTTTATGAAGTGGGACAAGAGGGAAAGGCTAAGGATGGAACATTTTTTTTCTTGAAAATGAAATATTCATAACAGAGAGGATGAAGATAGAGCGTTTCAGATTAGTATGGTGTCAGTGCTGTCTACCATCTCTTTGTGCATACATTCCCCCATTCCACTTTAGATTTACAGTTTTCTAATCCACATGCTTATTTGCAGGGTTATGGTGAACTATAAAACACATCCATATTGTCTCATGTCTCTTTCAAACTCTCTGTCTTCTGCTCTGTCTCTGGTTCCTTTCATTGATGCAGAAAATGGAAAAGGAAGACATTTTTATCACCTGGTTTGTTTATTCATTCAAGTAACAATTGAATTGTTTGAATACGATTGCTCAAAATTGTGATCGACATCAAATGACATAAAAAAAAGGCAAAAAAAGTACCCAAAACCCAAAGAAAGTTTCATTTGAA
Organism: Platyrinchus mystaceus; assembly: GCA_035041135.1. Lineage (NCBI taxonomy): Eukaryota > Metazoa > Chordata > Aves > Passeriformes > Tyrannidae > Platyrinchus > Platyrinchus mystaceus. Next base: position 129,270,357 of record JAWWLV010000088.1, read on the forward strand.
ATGCAGCTGAGAACAGCTTGGACCAAGGAGAGGACACAGGCTGCTATCATTCCTGCAACACTCAACAATATCCAGAACACTTACTGCGGGATGTGGAGAAGCAGACCTGGTTGTTTGAGCTGATACTTAGGTATTCATATGAATTTTGCTTAGATTGGCAGCAACACTTAAATGAACAGTTTTTTTTAAGAAATAGACACTAAAGATAATGTTATTCCTATTGTTTCCATGGCAATGGATATGCTTGATGGACTATATCCATCATGTGTGCTCTGTAACCATCTGGTTTCACAGTCCTCATTTCAGATACTCTAGGAATGAAATGCAGGTAAACTTTAATCAGGTTTGTAATTATTGTTGCCCTTACAGAAGTTATTTAACATGATTTTTCAGCTGCTCCAGCATAAGGCCCAAAGGTCTTTTCAGGGTTTTATTGCCACTTTTAAGCAATAGTTTAGGAATTGTTATTGTGCTTTAGCTATGGATGCCACTATTTCTTCTTGGTTTCTGAAACTGTATTATAATGACATCACATTAAGCCTTTTTTCTTTTTCCAGGCCTTCAAAAAGGTCACAGTTATTTTTTCCAAATGGCTCTGTCAAGCATAAAAATTAACCATACTTTGAGCTGGATTTTCTGTATTTGTAATGTATGTTTATGTTAGAGTTTCTGTCAAAACAGGCATTAAAGATAAATGTCTCTAATTAAAAGAACATTTGCTTAGAGCTCCTGGTAATAGATACCTCATTGTGGGGTCCTGAGGTAAAACTTACTTACAAAATTGATTCAGTTTATGGGATTGTGTTTGAACATTATAGAAGGCTATTTCAGTTTTCCAAATTGTGCATATTAGCCTGAGAACAATCAAGATAAGTCTATAAGTAAACTGCAGAAGTCAGAGTGTACTTGCTAACTACGTAAAATGTTCCTGTTGGCTCTATTTCCTACACTTCATCATTTCAAATAATGCTTCCCAGCAGTATATGTAAGTGAAAACTGGTTTTACAGGAGGGAAAAAACCTATCTGGCACTGGATGAGTCAATAGGTTGCAAATGGTATTATGAGATAAAGAAAAAACCTAAAAATATCCCATATTAAATTAAGTAATTATTTCTTTCTATCTTACTTTATGTTACCAAACAACCATGCTCAAAACATTAATTTCGTTGCACATGATATCTGTGTTATCCTAGGGACTCCTATGTTGGGAAAAAGGTCAATGCCAACTGCAATTGCTTCAAGTTTCCATAAACTTTTGATTGCCATTAATATTTTGTGCTTTAAAAAAAGGAAGTAAAATAATAATGTATTTGTGTAGCACCTTTCGTATTAAGGGATTTCAAAGAGAACTACAAACTGTAGGCCCAATCCTTTAGTTACATAAACAAAATTCCCATTGATTTCAGTAAACTTATGCCAGAGTAAAAAGGACAGAAGAAAGATTTCAGGATTTGGCTCCGTGTACTGCAGGCAGCAAATCACTGCATCCACTAATAAAGTTCAAGTCACTTTTTGGATGGGACTTGGATGTTGTTTAACATGAGTAGTCTTGAGCTGACTCAGTTTAAATGGAAGGATAAACAAAAAAGTAGTTCTCTAATTAAGATTTCAGATTTCAGTGGAGCAAACTTTGATAAATTGAAAAGACTGGTTAGGAGAGACAGCTGGGGTTGAGTTGCTCAGGGTCTTCAAAGTGGAAAAGGTTTGGAATTGCTTCAGGTCAAAGATGCAGAGGAATATATCAAAGTACCACAAGCAGTGAGAAAAATTATGTAAGGATGTGTTTCAGACCTCGCAGAGGGAACTACTACCTCGGGAAGAATATTGGGAATAAGTAGGGACCCTAAAGGAGCTGAAAAAAGGCCTGCTCTACAAGGAAATCCTTGATGTAAAAGTCAAAAACAGTGGGAATAATGTGAGAACTGACTCATGTGTGATAAATTCTTCGCCCCAGTGTTCAGGAAGGATGACAATATTGGCCATGAGGACAAATGGAAAGGGATCAGTGAGAATGTGGCATCTAAGGGCAAATTTCACCTTGAAAGTTCATCTTGAGCGGTACATATCATCTGTCTCCATCCCAACAGAGTGAAAGATGTGCTGTAGAGAACTTCAAGCTTCATAGCATGTTTGGGTGGAGTGAGCATTGTCATCAACAGGCCAGGAGATTGGCAAGGAAAACACCTGTACTTAAGTGTAGGAAAAGGTATCTAGACAGCCATGGACATAGAAGTCCGACCAAAACTGTGCGTAAGGTCCTGCAGCAGGCTTTAAAAGGAGCCCTAGGAAATAAATTAAACACAGCAAAATACAGATAATAGTTTAACTGAGGTAGATCATACTGAACTATTACATTTTTCACAAAAGTGATGTGGAAAATATAATCTATCAAGATTTCAGGAGAACATGCTTTGGAAACAAATGGGCAACCATTACTTGTCATAATGACAGAAATCAGGAGTGGCATTGTAAAGCAGGTAACAGGAGACATGAAGGTGGACAGCAGCAGTCTGTGGCAAGAAAAGGGATGCAAACAGACTGGTAACCAATACTGATTTTGTTTAATACTTTCTCAGTGACTTGATGCAAATATGAATAGGGTCCTGACAAAATGTTCTGATATGAGGGGTTTTGAGGCATTGCCAACACTCATCTTTTGGAGAGAGCAGAGCTTAAGAGCCCAAATAGGAATGGGATAAAATATAACAACAAAATGAATGTAAAAAAATCTGCTAGAAGCTCAGAGGTCATCTATTCATAAAAGGGTTGAGAAACAGCCTCTCTTACTTGTTGATCAAGGATTGACTGAGAGCCATCAATGTTATGTAACCACGAAAAGACAAATGCAATCCCAGAATTTATCAAATTATTTCCACTGGGGACAAAAAATACCACTTTGGGGCTTTGGTTAGATCTCTTCTCAACTTCTGGCTTTAGAAATGCCATTTGAAAGCCTGGCAGATGCAGGAAAGAACCCAAGCATGTTTGAAAAAAATGTCTTTGTCCTTGTAAGGGGATGGAAGAAGAGATTTTTTGCTCAGTCTGGTGAAATGAAGATAAGAGGGAGGGCAAAAGGGAAAGCAGCAGGGAGAAAGGTAATTTAAACTAAATTAAAATATTTTCACATTTCACAGTGGGAGTAAACTGAGAAGAAACAAGTTTAAGGTGGAAATTAGAAGGCAGCTCCTCATTCTTAGAGCAAGTGCATTTTGGAATATTCTCCAGTTGAGTAACAGAGGCCCAGACCCAACAACTTTTACATTGGATCTTGAAGAGTGTATGAAAGAAATTATACAATGTGTTTGTTTGCAGTAACAGGGGAATCGACTTAATGGCCCAGAAAGTTCCTCGAAGCACTGTGTTCTGATATCCTCTGCAGCAAACACTGTTGTTGTATAAGAGACTTGAACAGAAATTAAGAGCAGTCTTGTTGAAATTGAAGTGGGAATTTAAGTTCCCCAAGAGTAATTAGGCCTTGCTGTGTGTGGTCAGAACATGGAAGAGGCATTTAATGGCTGTGAATATCAGTAGGTCTTTAATGGTCTTTAAATGCTGGAGAAGATTATAAACTATTGGGATATTCTTATACTAATACTCACCTAAGTTCAAGGGATATGTCCTTTTGAACAGCAACTATTAATACAGTGTTGAGATGCTAGTTTAGCATTCACTTAGGTGACAACTGCCTGTGTCTGACTGTCCCTGGCTATCTCCCAGATGTGGAGGAACCATAAAATAACACAGCTTGTATTTTATTAGCAATAGAAAGTGTCCTGGGTTTAGAGATAGCTTCAAAAGCACAAACTACTGCAAAAATAATCCACTTGTTATGATTAAAGAGACACGCAACAACACGGCCTTCACACAAGAGGATACCAAATACAGCAAACAGGGGAAATCAGCCTTCATTTTCCTAAATAAAGACACATTTTTCAGCAAAATGAGTCAAATTGGAGAATTTAATCTGTTCTTAATCTGTTGTTTTAACATCTCAGTCTAAACATGCAACTTAAAATGAGGTCAGGCAGAGGTATCTTCAATGTAGGCAGAAATTTTTTGCCAGCGCCAGCACTGCCTGGCTACTGGAAATTGGTGAGAATTGTTGTCTAAAAATACTATAACATAAAGCACTCAGTCATAGGTGTCTTTTTTCTAAACTACTAAAAAACCATTAAGAATTAATTGTGTTAGAGGCATGCCATTAATTGTGGTGTAATTTTCACCATGTGTATAATATTTAACTGCACATTTTGTCACAAAGCAATTATAGGAAATGTTTTTCCAAGACATCTCTCTGGCTATATACACATTGTGGTTGCTGTAATTATTTTCCCCAGTGATAATGTACAACATTCCCACATCCTGTTTTATAAACCATTTGCTGATAGACAGGATACCTAAAGAGTAGTATAGTGTAGTTTTCTCCTAATTTTATACTTAGTTGAGAAATAAATTCAAAAAAGTTGTGCAGTCTGTGCACATGTATTTGTCTCTGCCTGTTCATTTGTGTTAGACACATGTTCAGTACTTCATTTCCAGTGCTATGATGCTCCAAGTCCCTGAGGACACTAAAATAACTGAGTGAAATTAACACTGGAAAAATACATAATAATTTGCCTCAAGATGACTGTTGTTATTTGAAGTATGTTGTGCAGTGTTGTTCTGCTCTAAATTTTCACCCACACTGTATATGTGGATGCAATAATGATGGGCATGCAATTAGTAAGCAGTTGGCAGACACTGCACAAGTCACTATTCTACAGTTAATCTCTTCCTGGAAATATAAGAGAATAATATTTGCATTGGCTTATAACCAAAAATCATCTTAAATACAACTTGATTTTGTATATTTTACCCAATTGTATAATTGTAGATAAAATTTGTATATAATAAATGGCACATGCTACATGAAATTTTCTCAGATATAGTATTAGCTATTTAAAAAAACATTTCTCCTCACATATGGTAATATAATGTGGCCAGCACATGTCTGACTGCATAGAAAAACTACAAAAAAGAAATAAAAAATTATCTGATTCTCCTTTTACTTCCACCTGGCAAATCAATAGAGATTTCACTGATGTTGTTATTCTTACACCATTATACATTTCACTTAAATTGGAGAAATACCCTGTCTGTTGTCTTGTCAAGGTAAGAGTAGTCTTCTTCTGATGCACCTAAACTCTGCCTCCCAGCTGTCCCAAAAAACCCCAACCCCTACACATAAAATATTTAATGTGGTGGGTCACGTTTTTTTAAAATATGATTTTAGAAAAATATGGTTAAGAATTGCTACAAATATTGTTGCATCACTGAAAAAATGAGACTTCAAATTTAGTATAGCTACAGTTTGAACAAAATCTTCACTTTATAGCTTTGAAATAACAGGTTGTACCACATGCATTAGGTTAGATCCACTGACTGAACTTACTGTGAGTTTAAATTCATCCCACTCTGGTAAGCATCAAATAAGTCAGAATCAGTATTTTTGCTTGGACTTTTATGATACTCCATAGGACATCTGAATCAGGTCCTTTTCTCAGTCATTCAGTCTTCAGGTTTATCTTCATCTAAACATGCAGACAAACAAACTGTGATATAACTGACTCTGGGTGTACTTGAAAACATAAAGTTTAGAAGATTTGAGACCTGTGTTGAGTCCTGAGGTCTGTGCAGACCTTTTCATTAGTTTTGGCTTGTTCAGGGTCATGCCAGTGCACAGGCTGTGTGGTTCACTCTGCTCCAGGCATGGATTTGTCAAGCACATGGCAAGGCTCCATACAGCAACACCATGACTACATCCAGCCCTGTGTCTCATGGCTGTCATCTTCACACAGGAAACGGTATGAGGGACCAGTTGTTCTCAGAGTACATGATGTGGCCATGACTATCTATTCTGAGGGAAGTAGTTGAGGGTTTTTCTGTCTTACTATCTATAGAATGGTTTAATGGGTGGAATCATAGATTGAAAGTTCTTTATACATTTTTAGAATTATTTGTTTTCTTGAAATCAAATTGTAAGGGTTATGAAATTCATGTGAAAACTTACGACGCCATATAACACAACATAAACAATTTCTGAATGTGTGAAGAAAAAATTCATTAAAATCCTATCAAAACGGTGAATATTAATTTGTTAACTTCTAAATTCAGATTTTTTTTTTCATATAAGTGCACTCATTTCAATGTAATCATTGCTACAAAGACAAAAGTAAGCCAGAATCAACCCAATACTGTGGTGTTTTTAACATCAGCATCCAGAGACCGTCAATGGCAGCAGTTCAGAGTTGTTCATAAAGTCTTTTTTTTTTATAATTTAAAAATCTCTGTTTCTGATATTAATAGGGTGAACTGATATAGTATCAGGTCATGAGAGCATTGCTTCAAGGCACTGTATAGGAAGAAGTCTAAAAGTAAATAGAGCTAGGAATGAGGACATTTAAACTAAGCTTCAGAAATATTTTCTAACTTTGAGCTCTTTGGAGTTTTTTTCCCAGGAATATAAGAGACTAGATGAATCCTTGAGTCTTTTAAACTTAATCTAGATGAGACATTATAAAGCACAGGAAACAATCTTTCCCTGGCAAGGAAAGGGCAAGATGACTTTTTCTTTTCTAATGACTAATTCTATTATTTTAAGCAGTTTTGCCATCCAAAGGGCACAAAAGACAGCAATCGTGAGTAGCTACAAGATAATGATACAGGTCTTGTTTTATTTCATGGCACATTTTCTCTAATTAATAGCAAAAAAAAAAGTTCCTTTATTCATGAAGGACTTACTGATAATGAGCTTTGTGAAGAGCATCCCCTGTACTACAAGGACAGATGTTTTCTGTGGCCCTGATTCAAGAAAGCAATCCTACTCAGGAAAGCAGTTAAGCCAGAGAATATCCCAACAACCTGCAGATGAGAACATGACAATTTTCAGTACTTGAAAGATCTAAAAGTGTATGCTTTAATGTGACATCTTTGACTGACAGTCAGCTTCCCTCAGATTATCCAGGGAGGAATTGAAACCAAGTTAACTGGGGGTCTGAATATATGTACGAGCTTTTATAGGTCTGTTTTTTACATTACATATAAAATGCCCCAAGTTTCAGACTAACTTCAGGTGAAATTATTCCAAGTTTGGCAATTATTTCTTCTCATCCAGATCTAAACCTCCAGGTTGTGGCCTTTCCTGAGACAGAAAATCAATGTCCAAGTGACACATGACGTCAGAGCTTCTTACTTTCTGTTGGCCCTTATGCATCCAAAATCAAGAGCTGGATGACAATACACACTTCTGAGCATCATGATTGTGACTCCAGAACCCGTGTATGGATCTATACATACATCTATATAATTTTTAGAAAAAGGCTTTTAATGTTTTTCTTTGCAGTTCTGAAACTTTTGGCAGGCTCGACACAGGTATGGGAGGATTTCCCCTTCCTATTCCATCCTGGCAGTCAGGTGAAGTCTCAGGTGACTGGAAAAACAGAAACATTGTACCCATCTTTAAAAGGAGTGATAAAGAGGACCCTGGGAACCGCCAACCTCTCAGCTTCACCCCTGTGCCTGGGAAGACAACAGGACAGATCCTACTAGAAGCTGTGCTAAGGCACATGGAGGTCAGGGAAATGATTTGAGACAGCCAGCATGGCTTCACCAAGGGCAAGTTCTGCCTGACCAAACCAGTGGTGTTTTATGATGGGGTAACTACATCAGTGGATAAGAGAAGGGCTACAGATGTAATCTATCTGAACTTGTGTTAGGTCTTTGACACAATCCCCCACAACATCCTTCTCTCTGAATTGGAGAAAGATGGATTTGTTGGGTGGACGGTTGGGTGGATAAGGAATTGGTCACATCCAGTGGTCAATGGCTCATAGTCCCAGTGGATATCAGTGACAAGTGGTGTCCCTCAGGGGTTCATAGTGGGACCAGTGATATTTAATATATTAGTGACATATAATTATAATAATTATTATATTAGTGACATTTAATATATTAGTGACATAGACAAAGGTATCGAGTGCACCCTCAGCAAATTTGCAGATGATACCAAGTTGAGTGGTGTGGTTGACACACCTGAAGGAGGGGATGCCATCCAGAGGGACCTGGACAAGCTCAAGAAGTGGGCACATGAGAATCTCACGAGGCTTAGTAAGACCAAGTGCAAGGTGCTGCACCTGGATTGGGGCAACTCCCGGTATCAATACTGGGATGAACCAATTGAGAGCAGCCCTGCAAAAAACGATTTGGGGATGCTGGTTGGTGAGAGATTGAACATGAGGCAGCAATATGCACTTGCTATCCATATCCAGAAAGCCAAATGTATCCTGGACTGAATCAAAAGCAGTGTGGTCAGCAGGGCGAGGGATGTGATTCTGCCCCTCTATTCTGCTCTGGTGAGACCCCACCTTGAGTACTGCATCCAGCTCTGGGGTCTTCAGCACAGGAAGGACATCACCCTGTCAGAGAGCAGAGCGATCCAGATGATTAGAGGGATGGAGCACCTATCATATGAAGAAAAGCTAAGTGAATTGGGATTGTTCAGCCTTGAGAAGAGAAGGCGTTGAGGTGACCTAATTGCAGCCTTCCAGTACATGAAGGGGGCCTACAAGAAAGATGGAGAGGAAATTTCTACAAGGCCATGTAGTAGTAGGACAAAGGGGAATGGCTTTACACTGAGCAATTCTGTGATTCTAACCAAGTCAAAGTAGATCTTCACAGTTACCTTTCCAGCAGATTGAAAGCAAGCCAAAGGTTGAAAGGCCTCATGACACAGGTCTATAGCATAAATCTATGGCCAAAAGAGGAGGAAATTACACAGCTGAGACGCAGACCCCACAGATTTCCAAGTACCTCTTCCTGCCATGACTGCTTTGGAGGAAGAAAACATTTAGCTCTAGAGAGGATCGTGTCCCCTTCATAGCTTGCTTTTTGAATTTTTGTTCTTATAATTGTGGACCATCTAACACATGCAATAATCTCTTTCCCCACCTTGACCGCAATAATCTCTTTCCCCACTTTAATCCCATGCTCCTTCTGTTGACCAGAGCTGATGCATTTACAAGCTGGAAACCTGCTGACCCTGACCGGTCTTGATGACTGACCTCTGTGCTGGTATAAGCTCAGTTAGTTCATAGAGGATCCATATGGCTGTTTTCTCCCCCACTTGCCCCTTCTCTTCTTCTGATTCTCCAAAGGTCTGCAGTTTTGTATGTTTTTTGCAGTGTCTCCCTATGAGTATTTCACTGCTGTTGGCACTTTATACAGCAGTATTAATAATGACATTTTGCTGGCATGGGGCCAGCTGTAAAAGTTTATGGAGTAATTTTGTAATATAGCTGCAAGAGCTTAGCAAAAACCCAGCAGGTGAACAAGCTTTCCCCCACACTCTTTTAAAATAAAAGCTCTCCTGTTTCGCCGGCTTTGCAAAGCCTTTGCACCAGGCTTTCTTGGAGGGAAGATGTGCATATTTTAATGTGACGGGTGTAGGAACCAGCATTCTCCTGTGGTGCTCCCACTTCCAGCTGCAAGGCTGTACCCTTAGTCCCCATCCCAAGCCATGCTCATTGCAAACATTGGATATAAAATTGCTGCTTTCCCCTTGCCCTCCACCTTCCAGCTGCATATTCCCACCCTGGTTCCCTGCTTGGAACAATGATTTAATAAATATATCTACAATAATCATTAGCGCCTCTGCCTGCCCTCCCCCTCCCAGCTGCAGTTTCCCACCCTTATTTCTCTTCTGTGCCATGATTAGGACATATGTTTAAAATAAAACTCATCATCTCCTTCTCCCTTCCTCCTTCCAGCTGTGGATTCCTCCCCGCCTCCACCTTACCCAGATTTTCAGGTCTGGTTTGTAGGTATATTTTAGAGAAAAATTGAACTTCTTACAGTGCCTTCCCTTCCTGCTGTCTGCTATTTCTCCATTGCAAATCAAACAGCGGGCTTTAATGTGAAATCAGATCATATCAATCAGTCATGTTGACATGCAGCCCGTAAGGAATCTGAAGAGAGCAGAACGATTCCTCTGCATTTGAATCCCTTTCCTGCCGATGTCTCAGCCATGAAGGGCAAGATCCTGAAAGACGTAGCCAGGACTGCAGTCCTCTGTGTAGGAAGCAAAAGCTTTCCTGATATCTTTTGGTTCAGCTGTATGATGAAACAGCTATGGCTGGCAGGCACCAACCTCCAGTTGTACCCTGTGCTCCAAGCAGTCAGCTGCAGCAGGTTGCTCAAGGTAATGCCCAGTCATCTTTGAATATTGCCAGGACTGAAGACTCAAAGACGTCTCTGGGCAACCTAAGCCAGTGTTCAACTATGCTCGTGATAAAGCAGGTTTTCAGTTTAAGCAGACTTTCCTGTATCTCATTTTGTGTTGTCTTTTGTCAACAGTGGCAACTACTGAGAAAAGTCAGATTCCACTTTGTTTACATAGCCCATTAGCTATTTTTACTCATGGATAAGATCCCCCTGAGTCTTTTCTTCTGCAGGCTGAGCAGTCCCAGCTCTCTCAGCCTCTCCCTGTATGTTAAATTCTCTAGTTCCTCAGTCATCTTTCTGGCCCTTTGCTGAGTTGCTCCCATATGTTTGAGTCTCTCTCGTACTGGGGGCACCAGACTGGGGTACAGCACCCAGACATGTCTCAGGAGTGCTGAGAAGAGAGGAAGGATCACCTCTCTTGACTTGTGGGTGATGTGCTTCCTAATGCAGCCCATCAGGCTGTTGGCCTTTTTTGTCACAGGGACACATTGCTGGCTTATGTTCACCTCATCCACTGGCAACCACAAAAGCCTTTCCTGCAAAGATACTTTCAGAAGATTACTCTCTAGTGTGTCTTGGTGCACGGGGATTCTTCCTCCTCGCATGCAGGACTTGCCACTTCCCTTTCTTGGACTTGGTGAGATGCCTGTTGGCCCAGTTCTCTTGCTTTTCAAGGTCCCCTTGGACAGCAACCCAACTATCTGGTGCAGCAGCCATTCCTCTCAGTTTTGTATATTCTGCAAATGTGCTGAGAGTTCACTCTGCCCCACCATCCAGGCCATTAACAAAGATGCTCAATGGGCCTGCATCTGGTATCATCTCCTGGGGCACATCACTAGTGACTTATCTCCACCTGATCTTCATGCCACTAGTAATAGCCCTTTAGGGTGGCAGTTCAGCCAGTTTCCAGTCACCTCATTGGCCATTTATCTAGCCTCTACTTGATCAGTTTTTCTATGAGGATGTTATGAGAGACAGTATTGAAAGCCTTGCTGAAATCAGGACAAACACCAACTACCTCCTCTCATCTGCTGGGCCAGTCATGTCATCACAAGAGGCTGTACGGTTGGTCAGGTACGATTTCTTCTTTGTAAATCCAAGTTGATCATTCTTAATCAATTTGTCTTTTGTGTTTAGAAATGGTTTCCAGGACTATGGGCCCTCCCACCTGCTGGGGGACTGAAGTGAGGTTGAATTGCCTGTAGTTCCAAGGTGAAAATGAAAATTATGACCTCCGGAAAAAGGAGTGGCATTTGCTCCTTTCTAGTCCTCAGAAAACTCCTCTGATAATTATGAGCTTTCAGAAAAAATTGAGAATAGCCTTGTCATAAAACCAGCCAATTCCTTCAGTATCCATGGATGAACGCCCATTAGGTCCCAAGAATATATATATGTCCAAACTGTTTAAATGTTCCCTAACATGATCCTTCTTTATGAAGGGTAAGTCTTCTCTACTCTGGATGTTTCCATGGGTCTCAGGGGTCTTGGATTTCTGAAGTTAAAACTGAAGCAGAGAAGATATGAAATAACTCCAGTTGTTTCCATGCCCTTTGTCACCAGGTCTCCTCTCCCATGCAGAAGTGGGGCCAGATTTTCCCTAGTCTTCCTTTTGCTGCTGATGTACCTGTAGAAACACTTCTTGTTGTATTTTACATCCTGTAAAGGCCCAGAGGACCCCTCACTAGTCGTGCTTCCCCAACTCCTTTTATGCACACATGAGCAATGTGCCTGTCCTCTCTTTCAGTTACTTGTCTTTGCTTCCACCTTTGCTTCTCTGTACTGTTCTGTTTTGTCAGGAGATCTTTGCTCATCCATGAAGGTCTGCTGCTGTGTTTGCTTAATTTCATGAGGCTCAGGATGGACTATTCCAGGGCTTGGAGGAGGTAATCCTTGAACCAGGTCTCCCGGTTCCCTCTTCGGTCCCAGACTGTCTTCCCTGGGATGCTTCCAAACAAATCCATGGAGAGTCTAAGTTGGCCCTCCTGAACTCCAGGGCTTTGAGCCTTCTGTTTGCTTTACTCTCTCATCTTGGGAACGTAAGTCCACCACTTCATGTATCTTAAAGACTGTGCTGACTTTCACATCCCTGATCAGTTCTTCCTTGGTTATAAGTATGAAATCTAGAACATCTCCCTCATGTATGATCATGTTGATTAACTACATCAGGAAGTTGTCATCTGTGTGCTCCAGAAGCCTGGATTTCTTGTGCCTTGATGTATTGTCCCTGAAGCAAATGTTGAGATGGTTTAAGAAGGCCTTATTTACTTCTCCCTGATCAGGAAACTGGTAGCAGACATCCACCACAATGTAGACTGTGTTGGTCTGCCTTGTAATCCTGACCCACAAATTCCCAGCTGGCCTAATATCCAGCCCCAAGCAGAGCTCCATGTGACCCCACTGCTCTCACACAATGGGCAACTCCCACTCCTTGCCCTCCCAGCCTAGAGAGCCTGCAACCATCCACAGCAGTGCATCAGTGGTGGGAGCTATTCCACCAGGGCTCTGTGATCCCAGTGAGATTGCAGCCTTGCAACTGCGCATAGACCTCTAATTCCTCCTGTTTGTTCCCCATGCTGCTTACATTAGTGCAATGAACTAGTACACTCCAGAGAAGCACCCAGTCAGGCTTATTACCCAGAAGAGAAATGAGAGCTTTCCCAATAATGCTGTCCAGAAGGCACTTCTTTATTTATGAGCATATGCTTGAGATGTCCTCCCTTCAGCCCTGTTTTGTTGCTTAAGCTTTGTCAGGTGGATCCCATATGTGATTGTAGTGTTCCTCAATTGTCACATGGTTGTAAAAAGCAAATCCCTCCTGTCAACACCAGCCATGCAACCAGTTGTTGACCCACAGGATCTATCCTCTCCCCTCAAGCCCATGTCATTTGTGAGAGACATAAGGACTTTTGTGTTGGACAACAGTTGAGAATGAATCATGTGGTATCTTATAGAAAGCCTTGTGAACTTGCTGCCCCGAGGAATACTATTCCTCCAAAATTCACTCAAAGTACACACAGAAGCCAAGGAAGGGACCTTCTCTTTCCTATACATTGGGCTTTGCAAGGACTCCAGAGGCTTGATGAGCTTTTGGGCTAGACTAGGACCAATAAGAAAGGTGGTAAGCCAGAAATCCCTGTTCAGACTCTGTATCAGCATCCCTGTCTTACTCTGAGAGATGCTGATGGCATGACTCAAGTCAATCTCCTTGTGTCAGGCACTGAGATGGTGCTCTGCATGATGTAGGTGAGTGGGGCAGGCTGAATTCTAGGGCTGAAGCAATCACTCAGGAATAATGCTGAGTCTATAGAAGATAATTCAATTTTGGTACAGATGTTACTGGAACACTTTGGGGGTGGCCCAGGAGGCTAAGGTGTCTACAAATAGGATGATCTATCTTATGCTAGTGTCTTTCAGGAGCAATCCCACAAAATAGTGAGGAAAGGGCCATCATGTTACAGTGGTAGCAAGATTATAATACTGACTATGGTATTGATGGTATGTTCAGAATCATGCATAGTTCAAGTACGTTCTTCATCCATGCAGCTTAGGTACTGTCATCTGGGATACGCATCAGCCTTTTGCAGAATGACAGAGCTGCTGGAAGCATGATTCCTGGACAGAAACTGAGTGATACCCTCTGCAAAGTCACATGAAGCAGAACAGCTCTGCTGCCTCTTCTTGTACTGGGGCCATGATCTCCTTGCCACTTAGGAGTGGCCAGCACTGTTAATAATGCTGATGAGGAAAATCCAAGGTTGTTGTCTAGTTGTCTGTGTCTAATTGCATTTAATCAGTGCCCTTCAAAGCAAAGGTGGGTTGGAATTCCACACTGCCAGACAGTGTTGGGTAAGTTATTCAAAGTACATAGTTGATAGGGACTTAAAAAAAAAAAAAAAAAAAGCTTCTGTTCCACAGTGTTTCTAGTTGGCTGGAATAGATCAACATCTCATCTTTCACCTAAATAGGAATCCCTGAACTCCCTCAACTACTCTCATTTCTGAGTCAGTCTCTAGCTGAAATAGCATTCCAGAAAGAAGATAAGATTATCCTTGATCAAAACAATGTTCTTATTCTCCACTCTGGCTGGAGAAGTTCTGTGGAGGAAGTGACTGCTGAGAGAGGGAAAGAAGAAAAGCCAATGTTACCCTACCTAGGGACCAATTCTGGAACAGAGTGAGCTGGAAGAGCTCTGCATCTTGCAGAAATGTGCACTCTGCTCCACTGGCCTCTGCTGGTCCCTCCTCACCTCTCCTTAGCATGTTTTCTGCATACTGTTCTCCAGGCCCTTAACCTGTGCAAAAAGAGTTGATCAGTACAGAGACTTATGCAAAAAGCCCAGACAGAAACCCCTCTAACATTACAGTTTTCACCACGAAAGAGACCTTTGGCCCTATGGTCCAAGTATAGCAGTAGAACAAACATTCAGTGGTTTTGGAAAGCTGCACGTCGGGGTAATCACAATGTATTGAAAACCCACCAAATAGTCATCAATCAGAAGCATGGAGGATTTGTTTGATGACCAGACCAGCACCATCTGGTAGAAATACTTAAGGTCCCTCAGTATTTGTTATTTGACAGCGATTTGTAGCTGGAACAGTAACACCTGCATGGAGTGCAGCTTATATTATGACCTCCTGTATGGTTTCATCCAAAGCCCATCAAAGCTGGGAGGGAGTCTTTGGCTTCAAGCGTCTTTCAGTCAGGCATTAATCTAATGTACCATAACTATCTCAGACAAAATCCTTTTTATATCAAACTGCCCTCTGAAACTGCCTTTTTTTTTTTTTATTGCTTCATCAAAATACATCCAGCTGTTCCTGTGCTTGTAGCAGGACAATTTGCCCCAGACATTCCAATGGAAAATTGTGTGCATATATAAGTCAGGAACAGCTGAATCCATTTTCTTCAAACTCCCCTTATTTTAAATCTAATGGAAATCTAGAGAATGTGATTTGCTTGCCCTAACTTAATTAGCTCAGTAATTTTAAGATTATTAGCACTGGGCTTTTTTACTTCTACTCAATATGTTCTGAATTCCATCTCTTTGCTCTTACAAAAATGTTGTTACAAAATGGGTTATTTTAAACTGTAATTGTCCAGCAAACTTTAAACACATATTAGGCTAGTACAATGCAAAGAGAAAGCAGCAGTAATCTCTTCACTACTCCCAGCTGCTATTGGCCACATGACATGATAATAATAATAACTTGCATTTCTGTAGAATATTTAGCTTCAGGAAAAAACTTGAAGGATATTGGACTGCTCTCTAGTAATTTATGAATTCCATATGTTTATAAGTGTCTTTAAATACCATGAGGGATTTACAGTATGGAAATATGTTTGCTGCTAGGAGGTGTTGACTGTCCGTGGGCAAGGAATAATATAATTGCATTTAGGACATGCTGCAAATGCCATCTGCTTTGATGTTCTAGATCTGTGCAGCTGTGAGTTTTAGCAAACTCTGCCCACCTGGGAACAATGTGTCCCAAGCAGAATGCAGAGAAGAGCCAAAACTCCAGGACATTGAGTCAAACAGCTTCAGAAGGAGGCAAGGAATGGGTTTAAAAGAAGTGGATTTTCAGCAAAAACTAATAAATACACCTCACTGAAGTTCTCTGTTGAAGGGTTGCAAGATAGGTAAGGTATCTAGGTAAGATAGATGTATTAAACCTGCTCTTTCAAAATCTTTTAATCTTTTGTTTCAAAGGGTTAAACTGTGCTATGGTGTTAAGAAGGCTGCCCCATAAAAGCTTCCAGAGAAGTGACTATTCAGCCTAAAAGGAGTTACTGGGAGGAAGCTGGCAATCCAGGATCTAGTCTAAGGCCAGGAAAATCGGAGCTTTGCTCTCAGAGAGGGATGAAGGACCAGAATATCAGGTAGAAGACCAATTCATCCTATAAATGCCATTGAAGGTAAAATCAGGAGCCGGGCTGAAAACTGCATCTTTCATTAATGTGAAGATTCTTTCATGAATTTGGAAGTTCATGGCATATACAGATGTATGGTTTGAGACAAGAAAATGCTTCATTTTGATGATTTCAGTCAGCATATTTCACTTTTCCTGTTCCCAAGTGAAAACATTCTGCTTTGTTGAACTGCCCAAACCATCTCAGTTAACATCCATGTACATCTCCAGGTGATTAAGAGCGTGCTGTAGCTTGGGTGTTGCAGGACAGCGTTCACCACTATGGCAATGGGTGGCTGATCAAGTTTCCTCGTGGTCCCTTGTGCTTGGCTCTGTGGTTCATTGGCTGCCACGGGACACCACATGACATAGCTGGAGTGGGTACTTTCCCATTGCAGGGAATGTTGTCTGGCTAAGGTGGACATGTAATTTGGAGGGAAAAGAGCATGGGCCATCTGAATTAAAAACTTTCATAATGGTTAGTGCTGCTGCTCAGAAAGCAGAATAAATCTGGGATGACCAAAAAAAAGTCCCTTTGGTAATTTCAATAGGCCAGAATCCATTGAAAATGCAGGAGCAGCATAAAATGACTACTTATTTTTTTGGCTTCAGTGACAGAGGACTGAAGTGTTTCATGATATAAAAATCCTTTGAAACCTCATTTAGACAGAATCAAAATAACCAGCCCTACTTAAAAACAAGTTGCCTTGGATTATACAGCAGACAATATAGTAGACTTATATGTAATCCACCAGACCCCAGCAAATCCCAGGAAAGTCATTAAGTCTGAATTCTGTTTCCATGGAATTCAATAGCAAAACTCCCACTGATATTGCTAGCAGAAGTTCACCTCTTAGATGCAGTGTAAAAAGTTATTCCTGTAAGAGGGGACAAAACCTGTTTTGATCACGAAAAATCAGGACCTCACCAGCACAAGCAAAGATTTTCTGTGAAACTTTCCTGCTGAATGAAAAAAAGTAATAATGTAATTAAGCTGATTACAATTGTACAAAGTGCATTCCCTGGCTAGCGTGCAAAAGCAGATGAAATGAGCAGGTTGCTCTTCTCTGAAGCATTCATTATAGTTTGGGTTTTTTTTACAAGATTCTAGGCAAAAGAATTTTTTATCTTCTCTGTATTTGATTTCTAGGGCTCCTATGAAGCCTAAAGGTAAGGTTTTGTAGAAGACAGCTTCTTCTTTCTGTGAAAGACAGTGGAATAGTGTTTTCCTTTTTCTGAGTAAATGGTCAGCCAAAAGTGATCATTAACAACTTGATGGAAAAAATAAGATATGACTTAAGCGATATTCTAAATAATAGAGTTCTCTGAAACTGCATGCTTAAATAAAGCCATACTTAAATGTTTGCATTTATCTGAGTTTTGCTTTCCCAGAAAATGAAATTACAGGGAAAGTATTGATGCTACTTAAACCTTTTCAAATAATAATAAGAACTACAATAATAATAGTATTTGTTATTAATTCTTAATAACAATAGAAAAATTTAAAAGTAATAATAAATAAACATATATGAAATTAATAAATAAAACCCAATTGAAGCCATAGATTTTTAATGAAAATTGGATTTTTATTTTCTTGTGATGTAATCTGAAAAAAATTTCTCATAACATGTTATGCCTGTTTTGGAGAAGTAATATACCTGCCTCTTGGCATTTTAACCAAATTGCAGCACACCACTGTCTCACCAAATTTTCTTATTTTTGTTGTTTTCAAAGAGTACACTAAGCTTTCTACATGCTACCATTTTTCTGAAGAGAGTGTAAGCATTAATGCCCTGCCCTGGCCTGAGAAATACCTTTTTCTGGTTTTGTACACAGTGAATTCTATCCAAAATTTATTTCCTTAAGACACAGGTATTAGAATAGAAATCAGATTCTTTGATTTGAAAATATGTCCATAGCTTTTGAAAAAAAAATTCTTTCCAAATTAAAGCTTAAAAAAGTGAGATATTGCCATTCACGTTTTTCAGCCTACAATTTACAACATGCAGTGCAACACTTGAGGAAGCATGTGCTGAAATTGCCTTAATTAGCTAGGAGTCAGGTGTATAAAACAAGGGGAATATTTTTCTGTAGTGATGCTACCAATGCAATACTCAACAATGTCAAGACCTTTTCTTTTTGTGGGCAAGAGGACAGTAAATCTCTGCAGAATGCAATGAGGAGTGTCTTTGACAGTGTTTGCCAACACTTCTAAAATTACTAGAGGAGTAGACTCAGAGGTTCTACACACAGTGCCCAGGAAGAGAACTGTGCTTCCTTTCCTCTGTGCATATAAGGTTAAAGCGTGGTATGTGGTGGTTTGAGGTACCTCAGAAAATAATTAAAGGAAGGGTAATGAAGGTCCAAGTGCAAGTAAACATGTAAAGTGGTAAATTCCTCTACTTTCCTAATAGAATAAAAACTTGGGAGACTTCAGAGTCAACTGTGAAGCAAGACACCCTTTCTATCCTAGCTTCTGCCTTCCCACTGCTCTTGAGGTCATGGGAGCCATTAATTAAATTCTCCCTTACCTTTCTCTTAAACCTCACAGTTTATTTCACTGTCATCCTCTTGTCAGCTCATTCTAACCCAAATCTGCCCCTGCTCAGAAACACTCACTAATTCCAAACACGCCCATAACATACATGCTGAGAGTGGGCAAACCTGAGACTGAAACAAGTATTTTACACCTCACAGTGACTCTTCAATGTCTTGAGTCAGCGTCCCTCCATCACGATCTAAGCTCTACAGGGTGCCCAAGATGTAAAACTGCCATCATTTACTTTTCATATATGTAAAAGTTACTCAAGTGGAAAAAATCAAGCCTCACAATTTTCAAGACAGAAATTCACATCTCTTGAGAACAGGAGTAAAAAAAAGTCACACGAATTCTTTAGACAGAAGGTGATCTCCTTTCACGTCCATTCCAGCCCATTTTGATTTGAGCACTGAATTTCATTGGGCACAACTCAAAATTGCACTTATGAGGTTTCATTTAATTTATTTAATTGACTGTAGTTTCTGAGCTTCTGTAGTCAAAGGCCTACAGGATACCCTATTTCATTTAAGTCCTGAATGAAAGTAAACATTCAGGAGTAACTGATTTGCCGTCAGTTTACTTACCATAACTCCTGAGATCCCAACATATAGAACTTTACTTAATCTGACACATTCTTTACAAATATCTGGGTATGACATACTGTCCTGGAGGGCAATGAAATACTGAGACACTGTTGTCTTATCTGCTTAACAAAGCAGCCATTTACTTGTAAAAGTTACTATGGGTTGAACTATGATATGGAGGGGAAAGATAGTTTAACCTCTGTGTAAGGACCGACAGATCTTACTGATGCCTCCTCTTGAAAATCACTGCTGCTGATGCTGTTTGTCCTTGTAGAATTCATCCCAGGCTCTTCATTGAGGCAATCACAGAGCTGAAAACACAGGAACTCTGAAATGATACTCAAATGCCAAATCCATCAGCTTCTTAGACAATGTGGAGACAGCTGACAGTCATTCCAGGTTCAAGATCTGAAGGTTAGATGCTTAGTGTGTTCCCCTATACTCATGGTCTAGGAATACTTCTCAGACATCTTTAAATTTCCTTTTCTTACCAGCAGTTTGTATGTGTGTTCTGCATGTAGAATGTTTAAAATAGCATGAGAAGATAAGAAAAAAAAGAAAACCAATGCCTTGCACGTTGTGTTCTTGGAAAATTAGGGATGCCTCCAGCTCAACTTGTGTCATCTTTTTCCTGGAATTTGGTGCATCCTCTATCCTGGGTTTTGTATCCTCAAGGTGTGGGGAGGGCACTGAGGCAACAGTGAAGATTTTTTTCTTAAAACTAATATACTGCTTGCTAAGTCAATCCATCTCCAGGGGGACACAGCTACCAGTCAGTCTTCTAAAACTCCATGGATTAGCCACAGATGTTTTCTCAGTTGTACAATGGAAAACATTTTTTTCTTCTTCTGAAGGAAGCAGCCTATTTCTCTGGACTTGGTACAGTCTGCAATGGTTTGGGTATGGTCTTCATCCACAATAGGTTTGGTAACAACATATATAATATAAGACAACAACCTTGCCTTCAGTTATTTAAGAGAAACCTGATTTCACTCCTGAGACAATAAAACTCTGGCCAAAGGAAGTTCAGTTGACTTCTTCTTTCTCTGAAAAACAAACCACACAATTGTGGTGGATGATAGAGTAGCCAAAAAATTAAGAGATCATTTTCAGACAAATATATTTTTTTCCAAATACAGTGTTTTTTCCCAGTCCTTCCACTCTTGTGATATGAACTACTGCATATGCTTCATGAAATTACCATCTACTGCTCAGTTGTTTATTTTTGTAATCACTGGATTTAATTTAATTTGTTTGCCTTTTGACCTTGTTTTGATTATGGAGGGTTTTAATGATCAAGGGATCTCTAGATTGAAGTCTATTTAATACAATATGCTTTCCATATAAAATTGGAGGAATTTCACTGACAGTATTGATGTGCTGATTTATCCTCACTATCAGGCAAATACTGAAGTTACCAAGGGATTTTGATTCCTCTGCTTCCTTTTCTTGTGATACTA
Organism: Platyrinchus mystaceus; assembly: GCA_035041135.1. Classification (NCBI taxonomy): domain Eukaryota; kingdom Metazoa; phylum Chordata; class Aves; order Passeriformes; family Tyrannidae; genus Platyrinchus; species Platyrinchus mystaceus. The sequence goes on from JAWWLV010000088.1 coordinate 129,291,104, forward strand.
GTTTTGGTGTTTTGCCTTTTTTTTTTTTTTTTTTTTTTTTTTTAATTCAGATCATTTTGTTAGATTCATTTAAATCTTGAAACCCAATCTTGTGGTTTATTTTAGATTTTTTAAAATCTACCCACTTGGATTTTTCCAGTAACTTCATAGCTGAGTCAGGTTTGTTGACCCCTGTAGCTGCTTTTTCTTAAACAATCTGCTGAATTATACAATACTTATTTGAGCAAGATGTTAGAATTGAAATGCCACTAAGTATATTTTATTTCTGAAACACCCTGGTGTTCTAAATCACTCAATGATTTGAAAGTCAATGGAATGAAGTTCAGGAGAAATGGGAGAACTAGATTTACTGTTAATTTGATATTTGGAAGTGACATATCGTTCCGCATGTGGATGCTGAAAAAGCTGCCAAAACCAGGCTTTGCTAAAATATTATAATTACTGGTTCCTCTACTCCCAAATACAACATTGTTTGATGAAAACAATATATTCTTCAGTCCCTTCACTCCACCAAATCTATTGTTTTATACCAGTTATTTATAAAAGGAAATGTCTGACTTTTTTAGAATAGAATAGTTGTGTCAGTATTTGATTAACTTCTTCTCCCTCTGCATTATCAGTCTTGATTTAAACAGCGGGTCAGTGTGTTCTGGTTTTCTCATGTTGTAACCAGTCAACTTCTTTTGCTTTTCTCTTTTCTTTACCAAACTGGACCTCACTTTCTTTCCTCTGTAAGAATCTCTGTATTTGTTATGCCAGTGTGCTCCAAAATTGACCCTTGTCCCATTTGGCACACTGAGAGGAACCATGGGCTAGTTGTTGTCTGAGGCATGTCTGGGTGCAGATGTCTATGTCCAGACAGAGTGTCTTGTTTGGGAGTCCAATGGGTCACTTCCCTCATGAAGAGCCTTGGTGCTCACTGACAGCACTGTGTGAAATGAGGTCCTGCCCAGGATGAAAATTGGTTCCAATTGACGTCTGCAAGAGTTTAGTAAAGGTAGATAAAGGTAGATATTCTCTTTCTCCAGCTACTATAAAAATAACAATGAGTAAAATGTAGATAATACAGAATGTCAGGCAGCCTACCAAGTGGCGCGATCTAGCTAACCCTTGGTATCTGTGCTGTTGGGTGGAGAGCACGGTGCTGTGCCACAGGACATGGCTCTCTGAATTCAATTTGACTATTACACATACAAGACTTTCTCAGGCAAGACTGCTGACTCTCTTCCCTGTACCTCAACTGCAGTTCTTCTTTCTCAGAAGATCTGGCTTGCTCCTGAATAGCAGGTATCCAAGGATATGATTGCTGTCTGTGACTGGTGCTATCTGCCAATGGAGCAATATCATACTGATTACAACAGCAGAGCTCAGTATGTGCCCTCCCAGCCCTGTATACCAGTGCTGCCTTCTGCTGCACTTCTCCCACCCAGCAGTTCTGGCCACTGTGGTCTCTGAAACCAGACAAGGCATTGACTCAGCCAGTTGGATTATACATAAGACGTTTTAGATTGAGGACCTTCATGGTTTTGCCACATGCTCCAGACTATTTCTGTGTTCAGCTGCAAAACAGTGCTTGGAAGCTGAAGGAACTCAAGCTTTGTGTGTTCTTGGTGAAGGACTTGACAGCAATATATTGTTCTTGCTTGGCTTTAAGGCTTAGTGCTGCACTTCCTTAGGCAAACATCTGACACCCTGAATGAACCTTGTGAGGAAGGACAATAGGCCTCAGACATCTGACTGCAGTTTTCAGTGGTGGTCACTGCAAGGAGCAGACCACCTCCAGTTTGGACCCACCTGTTGTGAGAGCACTGTGCTGGTACTGTGTGCAGTGGCATTAGTAAGTCTGCTGGATATTTGATGTGGGGCTGACTCACAATTGCTCCCCCCTTAATGATATCGATTTTCCTGCCTCCTTGACAAGGTTTTTCAGCCACAAATTTCTTCCCAGAATCCACTATTATAAGAAAACTGTCCATTCTCTCCTAGTCAGGCCAAACATGTTAGTGACAGCCCACATATACCGAAATCTGTCTGCATGCTGGGCTGTTGAAACTTCTCCTCCAAGTGTGTTGTTTTCATTATATAGCATTTTAGATTAGTGTCACTGTTTGTTCAACTTCTTTGTAGCATATCTAGTTATTTCCAAAGCTGCTTGGAGCCTTTTGTCATGCTATGTTACTATTTTTCCTCATCTGTTTAGGCTTAAGCACTCTGTATATGATAAAAAATTGTTTTATTTTTCTGTAAAACACCTTGGATACTGAATACAACCCATATGGCAGTTTGAGGAAACAGCATCTCCCAAAGAGGGTGTTGAATGTGCACAAATATGTTCTTGTTTTTTTACTAGGGGCACCTGCCAGAATCCTGCTGACACATCAAGTGTAAAAAAATATTTGGCATCAGTCATCTCCTCCAAAATGTCCTTGTAGATATTGGAAAATATTCTCTTTTATGCATTTATTTAATTCTGCATGATATTTCCTGATCCTCATGGCCACATCTATATGGAAAAGTAAACGTGCCATGGCATGCTCTCTAGTACTGAGTCCAACTAGTCCACCCTAGGAAATTTGCTGTCACTCCAAGCTGTGACAAGTTGGTAGGGATGGGCCTTGGAATGATTTAATCTACTTATAGAAACATAATTTGAAAGGACTAAGTCTGAAGTCAGATTGGAATCTATCTAGCTGCCTTATAGCAAGAGGTAGGTGTCAAGATCAACTAGTAGGGGGGTGATTACAGGAAGAGAAAGAGGAGAATAAGAAAGATATTCAGGTCATCCTCTCTGCCCTGAGGGTGGGGGCAAACCGGGGCAGCCCAGATCACTCCTATCATGCTTCTACTGCCTGCCCACAGGGGGCTGGCCAGCTCTGCTGAGTGAACACTCCTCTCTGCTCCTCACCACGTCAGTCTGCAGTGACCCAGAGCAGAGCACAGAGAACTGTGGAGGGTGACAGGCATCCTGAAGCTGAAGCTGGTGTCACAGAGGAAATATTTTCAGTGCCACAAAGGTCACTTTTGTCCATTCTTGCCTGCCCCGTGGAGCTGTGTGCTGGCTGGGTCTTCACTATTGCCTCTTCAGTAACGTGACACAGGCTGGGCTGGGTTCTGGCAGTTTTGTGCAGGAGGAGGAAGGAAATATGACCAAATAGGCTGTTACAAGGACCTTACACAGTAGCTGCCAAAGGAGGCAGCATTTGCAGAGCAGCTGTGGTCTCTCAGATGCATCCCTGAGTGGATGCATGCTGGGCAGAGTTTGGTTCCCTGGCTGGGAGTCATACTGGATTGTCAGTGCTGGGACTAATGCAGGGTGAAGGTCAGAGAGGTGTTTCTGTGGGTGCCTGCCGTGGCAGTGCCTTGTGGGACCCACAAGGTTGCTGTGTGGGGTGACCACCACTGACCACAGCACTGCCTGGGACTTTGGGGTATGCAGCGACCTCGGAGGGGGTGGAATGCTCTTGGGTTTGCTAGCTGTTCCTAGTGGGCTTCCCTGATGAAAGCCAAGGAGTCATCAAAGAGTTAGGCAGTAAGTACCATCAGGTCTACATAGTGACGATACAGGGACAATATAGGACATAGATCATCTGGGTAATGAGTCTATCCAACTTCACATTAGTCCTTGTGTTTATTTATAGCTATAGGAACTTAGGGTCTGTCTTGTGATACTTTTTCATCGTTATTTTATGACATTATGTCCTAGAAGTTTTGTTTGATTTCCTAAGTATTTTGTCCCCCAGTCTCTTGGTGAAACCAAGAATTTGGCATATTTTTATGCCAATGAATGTTTCCCCCAAACATAACATATGGCATTTAGATTTGATAAATTGTTTTAGTTGAAAAAAGTCAAGGGTTCTGTTAATCACTCTGAGTGCAACATTTTACTGTTTTGGTTTGGATTATTTTATTTTTAAAATGTGTTCAAAACCAAAGTGCAATCAAAGCAATTAATGTTAAAACAGCATTTGTTTTCAAGCAGAAGGTTTGCTCTAAAACATTTTTAATGTTTGTTTGGTTTTTTTAAAGTAACCTTGAATACTTTATGCAAGACTGACTAGAATGTGAATAGATGTGGATTTAAACATTAACTTGTTTCGGTTTTTTCTCTTTTGTACCTCTTCTTGTTTAAATGCCTCTGTACAGATATTTATATATATTTTTGACAATCACCAAATAATGCAAACTACATGACTGAGTTATACTTGTTATTTTAAACTGGCTATTTCTAGCAGTAATCATTTAAGAGTTAAAAGTAGCTATTATATCTAGCTATGTAATTATTTGATATAGCCCTGAATGATGATATTCTGCACTTACATCCAAGTGGCTGAAAAAACTGAAGTCCATGAAAAAACATGTAGTCCATGCACCAAGCATGTGGCACACAAGAACCTGAATTCTTACCTAAGACAAGACACTGAAGTCCTCTTTGCCCTGCAGAGAAGGTTTTCCAACTTCTAAAAATGTTGTGGTGTCAGATGTCTGCACTCTCTGAGTGGTGAGCAGAAAGAGACTCTTCCTAAGAGCACTGCCCTAGTCCCAAACTGGGGGGACTAGTTTGTGCCAAGCACCAGTGTGTCCCTCCACCATGGCCCCATTCAGGGCTGCCCATGCGCTTTGCAGAGCAAGTTCCTGGAGGACAACAGGACAGACCCCCCTGCTGCAGAGGTCTTTAAGATGGCATATGCTGTGCTAACCCTGGGGCTGGGAGCAGCACCTCTGAGTGCCCTAATGGCAACAGGACTAGGATGCACTGCCCAGTGTGCTGGGCTGGGTCAGCACCAGGGCTTCCACACCTGACCACCCTCCAACAGAGGATGATGACATGCCCTGTGCCACACTTGCTCCTTTCCTTGAGCCACACTTCTGTTTCCTGAGCATGTTACTCACAAGGAGACATCATCTTTTTCTGAACAATTTCAGAATTTGGAGCAATTTCAGCTTGGATGGGTAAATGCATGGAGACCAAAGATTTCACATTGAAATACTTACTGGATTTTACCTAGTAAATCACAGATAATAGGTCAATCACTGAGCAACTACCAATACCATCAGCTTTCCTTGACCTGGGGTAATGTGAGACAGGAATGTAATCTTCCTCTGTGTGTATGAGTTCCTCTTCAGCCTCATTCCCTCTATGACTGGGCTGGCAGCAGACTGCTAAACTGCTGCATGGTCTTCAGGTCTCCACCTGGGTGTCTTGTGTAGCTGACAGCATTCATTGACACTCTTTCCATAACCTTCAGCAACTCACTCTTCGGCTTTTCTAGGCCCTAGTTCCTTTGAAGATTTAGTGTCCTCTTTGGTTCTGGCCTCAGGTTTGGAAAAGTGAATGCTGCCAATCTGCTTGGAGCCTACAGGGTATTTTACAATTAATAGCATCCCTATTGTTTCCTCAAAGACCACTTGGTATTTTCAGCTTGATCTTATCTTTGCTGTGGTTTCATTTCCTCTTTGTTTCCCCTAAAAGCTTGTTTTGATTTAACTCTATGTGGTCAGTCATGACACAGATTAAACTGAATTGTGTATAACATTTGAAAAGCGCATGAATAACTGTCTCTATGTGGTTGCAGTATGCACATTGATACTTGGTTTGCATATTATTCTCGCTGAATTGCCATCAGACCTGCACCTGTGGTCTTGTTCTAGCTGGAAACCTGTGTATTTGCACCTCAAAGTGCTTGGCAGCAATCAAAACCCTGAGTTAGTCAGTGCTTGGGCTGGTGGCTTTCTTCTAGTGCTTTTTCTCGAAGGAAAATTGGCTTTGGTCTCAACATTTTCTGGGAACGTCTCCTTTCTGCAGAGACTTTTATTGAAGTTTATTTTTTCCCGGTTTTCACCACCATTACTGCTCACTTTCCAGCCAATATTAATCACCCAAATGAAAAATATCGACCTCAGCTCTTGAAAGCATACCCCCCTAGGTGTCTTCTTTACGAGCTACGAAAGTCTGCATGAGGTTGCCCAAACATATGTTTGTGTATTTAACATCTCTCAAAACCTGGCAGATGTTACTGGCTCTATCATGTTACAGTGCAGAATTTTCAGGTGTAGTTCCTATGTCTGGAAAACTTTCCCCTGCACAAAGTGTGGGCTTTCAGCAGTTTGATCCTCTGCTTGCACAATCTAGTGCTAATCTCTTGGCCCACATCCACAGAGCTGACCAAATCGTGGAGCCCTTTCTCAGAGAGGTATTTATTCTGATTAGTGAGGGATAATTAATAGGTTTTGGATTCCCACTAGCCATTTAAGTGAATGGATGGGACTGCAGGAAACAAGGATGAGTAACACTGGAGTCAGAAGTTCTTAGAAAGAGAAGTCCTCTTTTGCTTTGACATTGTTTTGGTTGCTTATCACTTCTTGATGTATAAAAATTGGCTTCCCTGATACGATGCTAATAAAGGGCCACATTTTTTTATGCCTCTAGGTCCCCTGGCTTTTCCTGAGCTTCCACCAGGGACTAATTTGGCACAAAGCATCCACTCACAACTTCTATGGTTGTGGGGGTAGGCAGTCTTTTTGGCATGTGCTATGCCGAGTCATTACAAATTCAGTCTCTGGGACACAGCTGTGCTGGGGCTGCTGCTCTCTCTCACAGACACTTCACGTAGCCTCAGGCTGCTGACACTGCTCACCTCCTTGTTGCATTTCCACCTTGGTTTTCCTTGCTGGGCCGAAGCACTACAGTTATTGCTCTGCTTTTCTCCTTGTCCTTCTCTGGCATCAGGAGCATGGAGTGGGGGGCTCCTGCACCCGGCTGACCTTGTGCCCTGCACACAGGTCCTGTATCCTGCTGTGTCAATGCGCAGCTTGGATTTGAGGGGATCCTGAGGTTGCTTCTTATGAGGCAGAAGATGGAGTTCAAAGTAGAACTGGGTGCCTGATTAACACTTCTAGGATCTCAGGTCTTCCTTTAACGGTGATAATATATGAGGGAGAACAGCATTCTGGTTGTCCAGAATGTGTCCAATTTTTGAGGCACTCCTTTTCTAATATAATTATTTTTTTTCTGGTAATTCAGATAAAAGAAAGATCTGATGGTTGTGACTAGAAATAAGACAGATTTTGAGAAATTTATTCCCAATGCTGTCAGTTCCATATTTAAAAAAACAAAACCACCAAAAGACCCCAACACAAAAATATTTACTGCTATAGTAAAACCCAGTAACTTGTGGAACCCTTCCAGATTCCATCAAACTTATTTGCCATTGGGGAAGAAAGGGGAAGGAGATGATGAGGGAAAGGTATGGTACTACAGACATTGATCCTGCATTCAGAACTGGGGATAGAAGGGAATTAAATTGCAATAAGTTCCAAATTTCCTTGGTCTGGGGGTTTACTTTATCTAAACCAAAAGTTCTTGCCAATTTTTAAAATTTTGCAAGTTCCCAATTTTATCTTCTTTTACTTTTATAACTTGTCCATCATTAAGCCAATTTTTTGATGGTAGAAGAGATATTATGGTGTTTTCCCCAGATTTTCTCAGATGCATAGATACCTGGAATTTAGTTCTGAACAGCCACAATAACATCATTTTGACTAGACTGTGGCTGGTAATCCTCCCAGAGCAGTGGGTTCTAGTCACCTCTGTATATTTCCAAGTGAATTAAAGAAAACACAATTTACTCTTTTGCTCTCTGCAGAGGTTATAGAAGAGAAGGGGGTGGCAGTCTGTGAAGGTCTCCACTCCTCTCCAGTGCAGCCCCAGAGAAAGATGGGAGGTTTCTTTCAGCCCTTGTGTATGCCACCCTACTTGTCCCCAGTCTCAGTCACTGAGCAGTGGTGTCCTTCATGGAGGCTGGACATTATCAAACCTTCGTGGGGTCAGTAGCCTTCACTGCAAAGATCTTCTCCTAGATCTGAGTCTGGGTTTAAAATTCCACACCAGCTGCCAGCACAAGTACTCTCACTTCGTCTTTTTGCTTGACAGGTTCTGATCCATAGATGTTTTTTCTCCTTGACGCTTACATAATGGCAACACATCTAAAAGCCAAGCAGCCCCTACTTTGTCATGTACTTTTCGCAATACATCTTGCTGTGGGGCTTCTCTGAAATGTATTTGCCCTACAATAGATTATTTCATTCCTCTTTCATTTTCTTTCATCTAAAGAAGCAGGAGGTTCATGCAGCCCCAGATTAACACCCGTGGCATCACGCCCAGGTGCTGCCCATGCACCCTCCCTGGCATGTAGCAGGTTACAGAGCAGCACGCTGCATTGTTCTCATTTCTGCTGTGCAGTGGTTCTTTGAACACCGTCTGTGCCTCCAGAGTAAAACAGAAGGAATACTAGGCTGAATTAATCTGTGGGCTAGACAAGCTTAGCAGTATCTCTGTAAGGGTTTTGCACAGAATGTACCGGTGTCTCCAGACTTGGACAGAGTTCTCTTTTCTGAGTCAGTCGATGGGAGCCAAATTCAGATGTGAATCTGAGTTCTCCAGTTCTGGAGGGAGTCTGATCTGGTGTATTTTACACTTTCTTCCGCCTCCCCTCATCCCAGGAGTGCATTACGCTGACCTAGCTTCCCTCGGATTTAGTTTTCATTTAAGTTCACTGGATGCACTCAGGCTCCCATCCACCAGCCGCAGTATAAATCCCACAGCTTTTTGCATGAATCCTAAAGCTGACCATCCAGAGCTGCATTTAAGGAATTAAAGGAAGTCTTAAGCTAGTTGACCGCCCACCAAAGGGTTGAGGGATAGACATGAGGGGTGCAAGAAGAGCACCTAATAGGGGAGCACAAATTCAAATTAGACTTCTTTTTTTTGCCTCCTTACTCGTTTGCTCCTGACCATTGGTGAGTGACTGTTATTAACTAGCCTTTCTGATGTATTTGTGAGACTGTGGTCCTGTGATGATAAGTACCAAAATCCCCAGGTGATCCTGATCTGCAGAGGAGAGTTCAGAGTGTGATCTCCTCCCACAACTGGAGCCAAGATGGGTTACACATGGGCCAACAGCTCAGCCAGAGATTAAGCGTGTGTGTGCGCCATACTAATGTATGTATGTTAAAATGCATCTCATTATCAACGATGTAATTATTGACACTTTTCTCCTTATCAATTATACTGATATTTATCATAAATTTAATTATCAACATATATGCTGTTGATGTCCTGAATACAGCTATTTACCACTTCAGAAGAAAAGAGAGATCAATTGAAGAGCACATTTACAGCTAAAAACTTAGCGTATCTCATCAAGAATGTATTGCAGTTCATATCCAACAGTGACTAAGCTTTGAGGTACCTTTGATATTTCGGTTTAAATCACCTAATAACTATTATCATATACTCTGAGTCATATTAGCTCAGTCTTCACAGTTGTGCAATAACATTGTTGTGAATGGAGAGAAGAGTTTGGGTCTTTGTGCCTTAGGGCAGATAGAGGCTTTACAGCACGAATGACAGAAACTGCACTATATAACTTTGAAATAATAAGGACTCCTGTATTAAAGCTTTACACAAATGTTAGAGCAGTTTGCTGATGTCAACAAAAGCATCCTGCAAGAGCTGTGCTTGCTCCTTGACATATGGCATACCCATCTACATACACTTTGCATTGAGGCTAGCATGTATTCAGGTCGGTCTTTTCTGGCATATGTAATGTCACTGTAGGATGTGTCTCACTGACTTACAAAACATATAGGTTAGCATATCGGGAGGTTCTGCATCTTTTGAGTTGTTCAGATTTAAGGGGCACCCAACCCTAGAAATAAGTTTCCTACCAGAAAAAGTTCTTTTTGTTCATTCACAAGCAAGGCTGGTGAAGCTGGTGTTGGCTTCAAACTGAGAGAGAGTAGGTTTAGATTAGATATTGGGAAGAAATTCTTTGCTGTTAGGGTTCCTCAGAGAAGCTGTGGGTGCCCCATCCCTGGAAGAGTTCAAGAACACTTGGATGGCTTTGAGCAAACTGGTCTAGGAAGGTGTCCCTTCCCATGGCAGGGTGTTTGGAACTAGGTGATCTTTAAGGTCCCTTCCAACCCAAACCGTCTGTGTTCTAGACTATACTCAAACTTTGCTGTCTGACTGTCTAGCAAGGATGCATGCACTAAAATCAGAAATGTGAAGCATACTAAATGCTCATATGCTGCACCTGATGCAGCTTTGAATGGCCATTTTATGAGGTATAACTGTGTCAGGATGAGGTTAATGTCTAAAAAAGAGCGCCGGGCTGTGTATTTTGGAGATATTTGACATTTAATAAAAAAAAACTACTTGGAAAGCTTCACTACTGAAACTGTCAGTAAAACAGTTATGATCACATTTGCTTTGTTCACATTTTGACTTCACTGTCTTGATGGAAATGATCTTAATTTTTTTTAGGCAACCATTTTCAGGAACACAATTGGGCACAATGCTAATGAAGTTTTCATGGAAACTAAGAATGGTATATATCTTGTGAGAGGAAAAAGTTGTTTACCTGAAATAGTTTTTTCCTCCATACCAAATTTGATTGGCTTTAGTGGCACCCTATGCTACGGTTACTTGTGGTGTTCTTGCTCTCTGGTGAATAACACGCTTCAGTTTCCTGAGCTGCTAAGCTGGTGCTTTTTGTCAGCTCTAAATTACAGGGAAAAAAAAAAAGAAATAGAGACACTAGATTTTAGTTAAGGAAATGGGCAAAGAATGAAAATAGCATAGCCTTAATCCTTTTTCATGACAAAGGGACAGTTTTCACAAGTTATGCATGATAGACATACCATTTTTCATTGTGTATTACTGTCAGCCATAGAAAAGATTTTGTAAAGGGTGTAATTTATTTATATAGTAGAAAGATCTTCTCCTTCCAAACATAAATTAAAGTCAAGATTGTATGTGCTTGAATTTGGACCAGTTTCTCTCATATCATCTTCTTCCATTGCTTGCCAAGTGGAAGAGACAGAAGGCCCCATGAAGAAAACATCTCTCAGCATGAGCCAAATTAAGGATCACATGCTTTGAAATGAAGGAAAGGTGATCTCTGGGCGTAATTTATTCCATCAACAATTTCCAGCATTCTCAGGACATCTGTAAGGAGTGTAATCTCAATTTCCTTTTCCTCAGCACTTTATAAAATCAAACATATGTTAAGAGAAGGAGTAAAGATAACTGATTATGTTTAGGTGTGATTACACTACTGCTCTGGCTTAACAATTAAGTTAGAACAGAGCTCTGGAAATGGCAAAACCAACGAATTCTCTCTTTTTTCCTTGCTTTAATGACTGTTTCCCACAAAGATCAAGGAAAAATATATTTTCCCTTAGCAAAGAGCAGGCCTGCTCTTCTCATCTGAAGAAAAATAATGGTGAAATTCATAAATCGGGTATTCCTTTTTAACTTCAGTCTCTTTTTTTATGCCTTCTACCCATATTCTTCTCTCTTTTAATTATAAGAATTGAGCTGTTAATATTGTGTACCTAATGGCACTTGTGCTAAGTATTTTTTTTTTAAAATTTGGGTGCAGAGTTGCTTCCCTTCTTGTTCACAGCCCTAAAACTTTCCTGATCGAAGATGTTTTACTGCCCCAGAGGATGGATCCCACAAGTGAAACGCAGCTGGGTGGTCAGAAGGGACTGCCACCTCCTGTTCTCTTCCCTGTCCAACTCTACCTACTCATCACCCTCTTACTACAGATATTGATGCCCCATTGGATTTGCTAATGGGGCTGCTTTGTTGTTTTTTCTAACCTGTGCCAGTCCAAATCAGACAGATTACCTAAAATACTTTAAGGAGTAGCGTTTGCTAATCTGGATGAATCAGATGAGGTAGTGTTTTTGTGAGTAGATCAGCTGGCAGACTTGAGAGGGACAAAGGAGATTAGATAGAAAACCTTTTACACTCCATAACAGATTCTACTATAGTTTTTATGGATTTTTTTTTTTTTCTTTCACAAATGGGAGCTAGGTAAAGAAATGCACACTGAAACGTGGTGGTTGGTTAGCTTCTGCAGAAACAGGCAGGAAAATGGGCAGAAAATAGGCAAGGGATCATTTACAGTCAAAACTGCTAAAAGAAAGACCAGAGCAAGTTAATTTCTTTCATATTTTATTCTGGTTTGATCTTGTTAACAGCACAGCATTTTTTGTCATTTCAACCCCTGTTCTCTGTTATCTTGGTAGCTTAAGGTTTTCACTGTCTAAGTAGACAGTATTTCCCCACACACTGATGGTGGAAAACAACTTCTGGGCCCTGAGGAGATCCCCTAACCAGAAATCAACAGCTAAACAAACACAGCTGAGATAAGTTGCTTACTGACATGAGTCTATGTATAGTCTCTGCTAGCCTGAGCCAAGTTCACATCAATGGCCAGGTGCATCACGTGTGATTTTGCCATGTGCATACTCAAAGATTTTTTCTTTCCTATTTTCTGCTCACTGAAAATGTGAACAAACCTATGAAAGTATAAAAACAAGGCTTGGATGCTGTATGAGAGAGAGTTTTTCGCTCCTCCACATCACTTTTTCCCTTCAAAACAATGTGGTGCCTCAGCTCCACACAGCAAATTGTATGCAGATGACAGTAAATGGAGTTTAGTAGCTGCAGCTCTGGATGCCAGGTTCTTCCCTTGCAAGAGAGCTTAATGAGCTATTAGAGGGCAAGAGAAGCCACAGAGCCCCAGTACAGCTGAGCCTGGGATTTCTGCCAGTAATAAAAGCTGTAGTTAGTTGAAGGCTGCCCAGTCACTCCAGACTTCATGAGCAACAACAGGTTGGGGTCAGATTCCAGAGATTTTGAAGCCCAAGGTGAACTGCTGGTCCCTGGCCATTAGTGTTATGGATGGTTGTTCAATGTGCCCCTGAGAGCAGGCTCAAATATCCAGCAAGAAATGGGTCAGAGCCTCCCACATATGCCTGAGCATCTTTGTAGGTCTTCTAATCTTTTGCATGTCTGCCAGCTTCCTACAGTGGAAGAAATGATGTATCAGACATTTGACCATCCCTCATGCTTTTGAGTAACTGCTCTGCCACTGCCTAGGATCAAGCAGGGTGTTGCCTGGTGGCCATTTCCACAAGTTCAAGTGAATACTTGTCCAACTTGTGCCATAGTGCCATCATTTTAAGTCACATGTAACATATTCAAGGGATATTCCACAGTTCAAGGAAGTTAAATCTCACTCCTTTGCCAAGTGGGAAATTCGTTGCTTTGAGTTGGTTTCTTGGTCACTAGATGGTGTCTCTTCTGCTGTGAGACAATCCTCCTGTGAGAAGGTAAGGCAGCTTTAATGTTGTTCTGCACTTGTCAGCTCCAGGAAATGGTAGTCTGCTGAAGAGAAGAATTTGTCTAAGATGATTAGTCAATTCAGGAGTACTGAGAGTTTTATCCGATCAATATTTGCAACCACTAAAAGGCAGAAGATGGATGACTTGTGCAAAAATAGTTCAGTCAAAAATAGTTCATGAAAAGCCATGTAAGTTGCTTTTCATCAAACACGTTATGTAAGATGAGCAAGTAGATCAAATTGGTAGACTTTACTAACAGCATTTTCCAGCTTTCAATTGATGCATCTTTTCTCTAACTCACAGAAGAAATATGTGGAATGTGCACATATCCTTATCCTCTGTGGTAAAGCTCATTCTTGTTTGGAGGTTTCTTGCACAAACTGGAAATAGTCAGACTGAAAAGCTTCCAAATGTGACACACTTTAGGTTTTTCTTGTAGTGTGTCACACTCTTCTCTTCATTTTTGATTTTACTGCCCACTTTTTCTAATGCTTTAACTAAAAAGAAGAATACAAAGGAAGAATTTTGTAATTTTGGTAATGTTAGAACAAAATGTTTCACATTTTCGGAATTTCACTTTCCTCCCCCACATTGTTCAGCTGAAACAATTTGCTGAATTCAATCCAAACTCCCGAATAGCTTCAGTTGTCCTTCATTTTTTGGCAAGTAAAGTATTTGCCTGAAAATTTTTGTTCATCTCTAAAATTTGTCTCAAAGTTCTCATAAATGAGATTTAGAACAGTTGCCACTGCCATATTTTAGGGGGGTAAAAAAATGACTACTCACCTGTGGTTGTAAGCATTGTGGAAAACAGACCCCAAAAGATTTGATATAAAAGATGATACATCAGTCAAATATAACATAAATAATTACGGGCAGCCTACATATATGCTATTGAATTCACTGACTTTTCATATCCTCCTAAGTTATAACATGGCATTTTTTCTGAATGTGTGCTGTTTTCCATCTCAGAGGAGACTTACTGAATATTTGTTATACATCCTGTCTCTAGGTTGTGCAATATGTAATTAAATAATGCTTTTCAGGTGGTTTGGGGTCTATGAGTAAAAAGGCAACAGAGAAATTCAAATTGTTGTTCTCAGGAAGTTCAGCACTTTGTGTTCATGATATACTAACTCAGTAGACTTGACTTGCATAAGTAATTTCACTTTTTGTAACATCTCTAACTAATCACAGTTGCAGTATGACAGATCCAAATTGGACAGATGTTTCTTAAAAATAAAATGTCCAAAGGCAATAGTGTTGGAGTTGCCAGTGATAAAACAAAGACATCTGTACTTTTAAACTAAATTTGAAAGTTTTTTTTCCTTCTCCTATGTTTCTGTAATTTTAGGTCATGTTAGAATCAGTGTGTGTTAGTGATTTGTGAAGTCTATTGTCTAGTGATGTCAAAAACTAAAAACAAAATCTATTTAATTTGGTATCACTCTGTGAGCTTCACTGTGCTTTTGAAATAATTCTTCGTTTCTTCTTGGGGTAACGTTCTCTTAATGGGCTGTTGGACCATCAAATGCATATTTCATGTGCTTCCATATGTCTATCAACTTAAAGCTCAATTCCCGCCAGTCACTTTTTCTCTTACTTTTCTTACAGTAGTGTTCATATTAAAAAGATTGATTTGCAGTAGCCATGCTAACCCAGTGTCTGTATCTTAGGCAGATTTTATAGTAGTGTTTCTGCATCACATTGCTCGTTTGTTAGTTTATGGGTAGTGATGGTATTTTTCTGAACAAGAGGTCTGATGAAATCTTAACAGTGGTGTGGTGATCGTTTCTGATATGATAAAAAGGTGCATACAAGAGCCATATTGCCTAAAAGGATCAGGTTGTGTTCTCCTTTGTCCCAGTCTGCAATAAGGCCGATGTACTGAAAAATTCAATTGGTGTGATAGAAAAGCCTAAGTAGAACAAGATTGGTGCAGGAGGGAAAGGAAAACAGAGGAAATGTTTGTCCCACTCTGTACTTGCTTTGTTTTGGGAGGTTTTTCACTGAAATCAGAGTTGCAAGCTATCATCCTTACAGAAAAGATCGTTATCTTGCAGGACAAGAAAGCCAAGGGGACAATTCTACAGAAATATAAAATATAAATCCCATATGATAGATGTATATTTTCCTCTGTCTCAGTTTTTCAATCCACAAAGCACATCTGTTTTTTTGTAACCATTCTAAAAAGACTAAGCTGAAGCCTATGTCTAGATTTCCCAGTAAGCTGGAAAATGGATGGGCCATTTTTCAGTGGAAGTCTAGCTGACAGCTTTTTGACTGTCATTTTTTAAAACAACAGGTATTTTGCTTTCATGTGGAAATTATACAATTTGCTTTTTTAAAGTCTGCCTTCCAGTTGTGCAAAGTCTGTGATTCTGGAGACGCAGTGGAGGAGCAGGTGCTCTTGCTGACAGGAGTCATTGGTTTCTTGCATTAAAGTGTCCAAATGGTTGGCTGTTTGAACAGCTTACCTTAACAATTCTTTTAAAAATCAATTTAAATAATACATCTCACAGAATAAATAAATGTCTATATACATAGGTATTCATACAGTTTGCTAAAAGCAGAACTGAGTATGTTTTCCTTCTTAAAGCTTCAGATAAATTATCCGTGTTTTCAAATATACGATACTTCAAACTATGGCACTAAGATCAATAGTGTTAGTTCTACACTCAGATTTCAGTTATTTTTAAAATGATGACTTGTTATTACCATACTTGTTTAACAAATCTTTATCAAATTATTAGGAGTTCTCTGAAGTCTTTGAGAACAGAAGGAACTCAAGAATGCTGTCTTCAAAAAACATTAATGAGGTTGGACACCTAAAGCAGTCTTATTTAATAAAGATTTAAATATTCATTTTTAATTTGAATATTATTATTGGGATATATTTAAAACCTCATTTGAATGATACTGCATATTGTATTACCAAAATAATTTTTAAGTAAATGAGGGTTTATAAAGATAATACTAATTAACTACCTTTTGAATGACAGTATAATGTTTCATGAACTCTTATTTGTAATTAATCTAGCATGAAAATAGGAAGTAAGAAAACATTTTAGAGCAGTTATTGACCTGTTCAATACAGGAAAGACGTACAGTACAAGAAAAAACCTGAGGTAATAAAGTGCATTTAATAAGTGCCATCCCACAGTGAAGAGGCCATAGCCTTGTTGGTGGAATATAGCTGGCCCTTGCAATGGTCACTGTAAGAGGGCCCAAACTGAATGGTTCCTGCTATTTCTGCAGGAGGGGCAGGAATCTGAATTTTCCTTTTCCTCTCCTCAAGTGCATTAATTTAAGCAATTTCATTCCCCAGATAAGAAAGCTCTTTAGTCTGCATTATCTCCATGCATTGTACTGCTTCCTCAGTAGGATAACATCCTTAATTCCACTGAAGTTACTCAGTATTTATGTTTGTGACTGAAAGAAGCCTTCAGCTGTTGAATGCTGCTCATTTCATAGCCTGTTTTCCTAGGCTGCATAATCTGAGACTCATAAAGGAGGCCAGAAGTAGAAGTGGAAAAGACATTAAAAGAAAAACCAAACCAAACCAAACCAACTAAACCCACTAATACGTTATTCATATAACTGTATATCCAGATTTTTTATATATATATATATGTACACAAACATATATACATGTATATACATATATATTTGTATGCATACACACACACATGTATGTGTAACCTTTTTCTACTAAAGTTAATACCCAGTGATTTAGCATCAGTACCCAGGCACTGGTGGAAATTCTGTCTATAACTGAAGGTAAGACTACAGCTACTTCCAACTTTTTCCAGAGCTTAGCAGGTGGGAGTGATTCAGGCTTAAGGTTTCAGTTTAGCTAATGGCATTCTGTGCACAGAGACCATTTGTTAGATTTGAAACTGAAGTTCAACTCCCCAAATATTCAGGATCCTATTCTGAAATTGTGGCTCAGGCTACATTTGAGCTGCTTCATCACAAAAATGCTAACATAGTATCCAGAAAAAAAAAACTATTTTCAGGTAATACCAACACTATATACCAAACATGTTCTTTCTTTAGCTACACTGCAGTTCTTTACTTTGTTTCTCATGACACATTGTGTTGTTATTGGTCAAGGCTTTCTGAAGAGTTAAATGGTAGTATGTTTACTCGAGACTGATAGAAAAGTTCTTTCAGGATTCAAAAAGCATTTTTTTATTTCTAAAGAAGCTTTCAAAATATGATGGCCAAAATATTTGAAATATGTGTCCCTGTGGTGATGTCATCCTCAAGGGAAACATACTTTTGATATGAAGTATTCCCTTTAGGAATCTTGGAGATCTTACATCTGTATTCTTAACCTCAAGAGGTTATCAAATGATAATAGTTAATTGTAAAATGGGATGTCATCTAATGGGCTGCTGGCAAGCATGTTGGCCAGTAGTTATAGGTCATTGCACAAATATTTGAAGAGGAAGTGAAGGTTTCATTTGGCCTTAACAATCAGATATTTTAGACATATATTCGTGAAGTGAATAATGTTCAGATACAGGCAGAACCAGAGCCTTTCTGGTCACTTTGGAGAGCACAGACATGCATGTGGACCAGAGGGGCAGAAAAGCCAAGTGGCTGTAGCAAAACTCTGAGACTGAAACCTAACATATTAATCTCAATCTAGGAATGACCCTTCAGATGTTAATCCCTGGATACACTATGATGTCATCTTGACCATCAAACTCGCCATCTTTAGGAAATACTGACTCTCCTGTGCAAGAATTTGGGAAGTAGCAGTCTGCAGGAGGAGCCCTGTGAGCGGGGAAGCTTAGCCAAGAGAGGACCCTGAAGGCATTCACCTTAAAAAGGCTAATGAGGAGGACACACAGGTGCATGTCCTTCCCTTCCTCTCTCAGCTGAGAAAATCAGATGGTGCCAGGACAGCTTTGGTCCCCTCGGACAGGGACCTTCTAGTTTTTCACAGTGGTGGCAGTGACAGGATCTCCTGTTCCAGGGAGGCAGTGTCCCCTCCTGTGTTGTGACCCTGACACTGGGATGCTGTGGTACCTACCTAAGGAGGCAGCTGTACATAAAAGATCTGGAGAGAAGTGTTTTAAGTGTTGACTTTCATGAGGAGTAGTCTCTGGTGGCTGACCCTCTCCTACTCCTTCAGCCTGCACTGAGGAACACTACATCTTGGCACATGTTTTCTCCTGGCACTGTTAGCAGAGAGGCAGTGACAGATGCTGTAACTGAGCCGACCACCAGCAGGGTTGAGCATGGTAGGTCCCTTGAGAAAGTTAATCCAAATTAACCAGAGGTGCATAGAGGATTTACCAGCTGTAATAAAGCATTCGTCTTCAGATTTAACTGCATTACAAGTGGAATTAAGCTATGCTGAAATCAGGTCACTTTAATTCCAAATAATAAAATGCACACTAGAGTTTGATGGGGTGTAACTAATCCATTTAAAGCTCATTCAGAGATTCCAGGTTTGTCCCCCTGCAGACAAGGCAATGCTGTATCTCACAGTGTTTCTTCAGCTCCAGAGATGACTGCAGGGACTGGGTTCTGCTCCTATACATGTCCTGCCTCCCCTTGAGAGTTAGTGCAGATGGAGGAACTGCGAGTTTGGAACTGATGCTGGCCCAAAATACTGGTTTGTGATGAAGCAGGCAGAAGGGCTCAGGTCTGCCCATGGCACTGTTCTCACACCATATGAAGCACCACACAAGCACCATGACACAGCTGTGCTGGAGGAGTGCAAGCCCATGCTGTGCCGTGTGCAGGCTTGGCTGTGGAACCTGCTCCTTCCCCGCTCGCTGGGGGTGATCAGGGCCCCAGTGCAAACATGATTCATAGCATGGCACCCAAAGTCAGATTACTGTGATGAGCTGCTTAGCAGACATATCAAACTGGCTCCAATTTCCATGCAGTGCTGGCAGTTGACTGAGGCACTGGGCAGAGGGACTTGTGTAGAGGAATTCAATGCTACCGAAGCCAGGTGGGGGAAACCGTGACCACTCCAGGTCCTGTGGGATGTGCAATGTGGAGCTGTGATCACAGAGGAAGGAGAAAGTTTGGTCTGGTCGCTGGTCAGAAGGTCACAGTGAGCTTCTTTGGCATTTGCTTAGCCTTTTTTCAGCCCTAACCTGAATTTCAAGGTGCAAGAGTTGCATGGAGGACAAGGTCTGTGTTCTGCCGCACAGTGCTTGAGATGCTGAGCATGCATTCTCTGCTGACAGGCACATCTTGGAGCTGATTTTGGGGCAGAGTAAGACTCATCCCTCTGGCTCTCATCTCTTTCCCTGGTGGTCAGCCCATGCCTGACCCATTTGCAGCACAGTGCTGTGGCCTCCCTCCAGCTCCATGACATACAGCTGGGATGCCTGAGTTGCTGTGTGTCCTGCATGATAACAGCTGCCACAGGAAGCAGTTGAGGAAGATCTTGACATTGTAAGAACCCCTGATTGGCAGCATACCCCCCAGGCAGCTCAGCACCATCATCCCTTCTCAGCTTGTGCCCTGTCTGCCCCAGACATGCATGACCGTAACTATAGGAAAGGAGCAATCCCAACTTTGTGCCAAACCTCCTCATGAAACTGGAGGTTTCTGAGCAGTGGAGTTTGGACACCAAACTAACCCCGCTACTAAAGCCTGTAGCTTTTTGAGCTGAAATTTGTCTGTCATACAGACAGCAGTACCTTCTCTGGGCATTTGAGACACCTCTGTGTCCTTGCTGTGTAGGCAGTGTCAGATGTCCTACTCTCCTCAGCAATCTCTTCTGCCCTCCTGGAGATGGAGAGAAGGGGCCAAACAGAATCGAGAAGAAAACAGGAGTATTTCTTGTCTCACCTACATCAGTATATTGCATGTGAGAAATAGGTGGAAAATATGCTGGTTGTGGGATTTTTGGAAAGCTTCTTCATATGGATCTAAAAAAAATGCAATTTCAAAACCCCCAACTATAAGGAAATTTCTCCATTCTTGCTCGCTTCTGAGATGCACACATGGTTTTTTACCCTATTCAACAGACACTCTGATAGTCATCAACAACATGCAGAGACTTACCCATGTGAATTGAGGCAAGAGCCTTAAATAAATCATTGTGCAATTCTTTTTTTACATTGTAGACTCTAAAAACCAGTGAAACTTTGAATTTTCAAGACAGCTAAAACATATCTGAGGCTGATGCATCCAAAAGAGCATGTAATGACTCAAACTCAGCCTGTTTATATCCATTAGGAATAGCTAAAATATGCCTCAGCATCAGATGCTGTAAATCTCTGCTGGAAGAAGGCCACAGAAATCACAGGTGAGTAATTTCTTTGGTTCTGCACCACTGTGGATGCTGAAACATCCATGCGGTTAGCCAAACTGCGATGTATGATGAGAAACCAACTCTCACATTGTCCTAGGCACGATCATCCACAAAATCAGAGCTCAGTCTGTCTTACAGAACCAAAGTGGACAAGATGAGCCTTCCTTTCTCCCTCAAAAGCTGTGAAAAATGCAGGAAGTTTCCTTTTATTGGGCATTTCATTTACCTACACAATATGTACTCCTCAAAATAACCCATAAATAATCTTGTTAATTGTTGTCAACCCATATTCAATCAGTTAATTCTAATGATAGTCACATCAATAACACCATCAGGAAATCTACTTATGATGTTCTCTCAAGACTGGGAAAAAGAGAGAATAATGACAAATGGTCAATAAAATGTGAGATTTTGGTTAATCAAATTTCATCATGAAAGATGCCTTGTGTGGTAAATACTCCCCTAGGGGAGACCATCAGAATCTAACGGGTCAACCTTTCAAATGCTGAGAGATTAGGGTCCAGATTTCACTCATGGCAGTCTGTGCTTTAAATACCAGGTGGTAGAGAGCATGTGAAGAGCTGTTGGATCTGGCATCAGTTGGCTTTTGGATCTCAATGTTGCACCGATTTTGTTCTCGATTATTCCCAGCCCCAATCAGAGTCAGTAAAAAAGACAGCGGGCTGAGCAGAGCTGCCTGGTATGCCAGACTCTGTCTGATGGAGCCACCAACAGGACTTTTCTGACCTAAACAGTAGGATCAGAAATCCTTGAAGAACAGAATGTATTTTTTTTATATATATAGAAAAACAATTTACACAAAACCAAACCACCTTTGAAAAGCATAAAATGGGCAGGTCAAATTTCTATAATCTGGTAGGAGTATCTCTCTGGCATTTGTATCTTTAAAAAAAAAATGAAAAGAAAATGCATTTTGTAGTCAAATTCAATAAACCACTGAAATTGTCTGGATATCTACCCTAGAGGTTAGAATTATTCACATAGAACTTGGCTGGTGTCACTGCTATTACTTCCCAGAGGACTTCACTCTATAGACTCGTTTTCTTTAGTCATGTTCCTTTTTAAAATTGCATTTACCCTTTTTTGGTTTATGCAGCAGAACAACATGGAAGTTGTATGTTAATGGGCTTTCTTTTTCTACACTAATATGTATTATTAAAACAGTGGGTAAAAAAACCTGGCATTGTCTGGCTATTTGGAGAATCGCTGCTAAGTGCAGGGAGTGTTTACTGTGACTTGTAATAATTAAAATGGTTTGTCTCTTAGGCTTTCAAACTATTTAAAGTGAAGCTAAATGAGAGTTAAAACCCATTTTAGTTAGCTTAAAATCCTTGTCTTGCAGAAAATCTGCAATGGCATCACCAGTTCATTAAAACTGAGTCACTATATCTTCACTATATCTAGCCAGCTAGAAAACAAACATCTAATGTTAAAAAAAAATTATGAAAAGGATTTATTAAAAAATCTGAACGAACTAACCCAAAATCTTTAAACAATACCAATAAAATTGAAAGAAACAAGAAAGGAACAAAAGTTCCTTTTCCTATCTTTAATTCACTAGTATGGACATGCCTATATTTTGGAACAAGCCTGTTATTCTGTTCAGATTTATTTGTTCCTCTCTGGTTGCAGTTTCTGTGATAGGTAAGAAGTGATCGAATTTGGTTCACCTCCCTCTTCAGTTCAGATGTTACTGCCCCCATATCACTCTCACCTATTCAGAGAAGGAATGTCACATACAGCATGCTATTATTTTTTGTTCAAGTGAAAGGACATGTTATTTATAAAACATACTCACTTTTCCACACCTAAAGGGCAAAACTGAACCTTTTGACTTTCCACCTTTCCAGATGTGAAATTCCAGATCAGACACAACCTAGAACAACCTTTTTTTAATGGGCCATCTCTTCACCTCTCTTCCATTCCTTTTTGCTGCCAATAAATTGCATGAAAAACAGTTCTGTCTATCTGAGGAGTCTGTCTCAAAAGAGTGTAGCAATTCTTGAGTGGCCTTTGACTTCTTAGTGTTTCTTGGTCAAAAGGAGTTAGCATCAAAAAGGGAAAAAAAAAATAACAGGTACTCTTTTTTTTTATTGTATAGGGCAGGATGATACAGGAACAAGTCACACCTGAACAGCTTCCACATTAGAAGAAATCAGGTTAAAATGACCCAAACTTCTTACTTTGAGTTTGGGAATAATTCTACTTATGCTAGGTGGTTGGGCACTGGGACAGGCTCCCCAGGGAAGCAGTCACAGCACCAAGCTTGCCAGAGTTCAAGAAGTATTTGGATGATACTCTCGGGTACATGGTGTGACTCTTTGGCATGGTCCTGTGCAGGGCCAGGAGTTGGACTCAATGATCCTTCTGGGTCCCTTTCAACTCAGCATATTCTGTGACTTCTACAATGATCAAAATCCATCAACCTGCTCATGTTGTGTTGTCAGGCAGTATAAATCAGTCACTCTGCTACTAAAATCCCCTCAGTCATCTGTGGACATCCTCCAGTGTTTGCTTCATGTTGTAGTTAGCTTCAGTGATGTTAGAAATAAGCACATGTTCTACATGCAAATAACAGAAATAACGGGTTGGTAGGAACAAAATACACAACAGACTCACATAATTTTTATTAGTTCTTTGAAGGACATATATTATCTTCTTCCCCTTAGATCACTCAGGTTTCCCTTCACAGATCAATGCCTACTTTGAGATCCAAAAAAATGAAACAGATTAATGTTTTGCAAAATTGTGTGTGTGTGTGTCATATTTACATTTGTCCACTTTCCTTTTCCTAGTGCTTCCTCTGTGTGGTACATGGCCAAAACTTTAGCAGAGATATGCAAGGTGTTCTGTGAACTCCCTAGAAAGTGGTGTCTTCAGCAGGGATGGGGGAGGTGAGTGTGGCTTGTTCTCTGTGTTGAGGAGCAGTTTGAGTGTATGGGGCTTTTGTATGGGTTGGATGATGGGCTGGGTGAGACACTTGTGTGCCAGGGTCAGAGAGGTGAGTAAAGATACTGTTGTGGTAGGATTGTGTTACAGACCACCCAAACAGGTTAAGGAAGTGCCCAAAGCCTTCTTTAAACAACTCAAGAAAGTTCTCGGATCAGTTTTTTTATGGAGTATTTCAATTTCCGGACATTTTCTGGAACTGCAACAATGTGGGGTGTGTACAGTCAGAGAGGTTTCTGGACAGGGTAAGAGATAGCTTCTTGGCAGAGGTACTCAGTGGACCCACCAGGGGTGTTGCAAAGCTAGATCTGCTGTTATAAACAAGGAATAAATGGTTGGGAATGTGAAAAATGGTAGCAACTGCTGCTATTTTAGCACCCATGAGCTAGTGGAGTTGGAGATACTGAGGGGAGTGAGGAGGGAGAATAGCTGGGTACAGACCCTGTGTTGCAGGCAACCAGGCTTTGATTCATTCAGGAAATTGATAGATTGGATCCCATGGGAGGAGCTCTGAAGGTAAAGAGCTCAGGAAACTTGACAGGAACAAGACAGCAGAAAATATTGTTCCCAACGAAATTGAATAAGTGGTGTTTCAATGGATTATTCCCATGAGCAGGGGAACAAATTTCTCAGAGAAATTGTACAACCTCCATCACTGGAGGTTTTCAAGGCCTGACTGAATAAAGTCCTGAGCAATCTGGGCTGACCCAAGAGCTGACTATTTTTGGACCAACAGGTTGGATTAAAAACCCTGTGAGGTCCCTTCATACCTGGATTATTTAGTAATGCTAGGAGTATGACAACAGTCTGGTGGAATCAGATGGTCATGAGAAGATTCAACACCAAAAATGTCAGCTCTGTTCACTGTAACTTCAAATATTCATCTTGATTCAGCTTTCTGGAAAAATAATGGTGTACAATTCAATTTTAAAGATGCCTTGCAAGTCTTAAAGAGAAAGTGTCAGGAAAAAATTTGTTGGATCTGTCTTCTGTTACAGAGATTACAAGGGAAATTCAGCACTTGATTGATGGGTAGATAGTGTGACTCTTCTTCCAAGGACTGAGGAAGAGAGTTTGTATAGACTTCTCCAGGACAAGGTGAACCAACTACAAGGGAGAAAAGTGTATCTCTGGCTTTCATAGTATTAGGCATTCATACTCCAGACAGTTACTGTCAATTTAGCAAGTGACTCTGTTATAAACCTGCAGGCAATGGGTCAAGCAGGTTGAGTGTTTCAGTTCCAGACCGTCTCACCATCACATTTTCATGAGTGGAGATTTTCAGATCTTACAGAGACTCACCACCTGTAAAAGCAGACAACCTAATGGAAAAAAAGAGCGGCCCTTAAGACATTGTTTTTCTCCACAGCTCTGTGGCAGAAAATATTTATAAAAATACTTGAAGCAGGACTTGGTTTTTTGTTCTGTTAACTCTTTCTTGTGTCATCACAAATTTATGGTAAAGGACATTGTTAAATGTGTTAAAGCACAACTTGAGATAAAGAAATTTAGCATGTTATGTTTTCAAATGTCCTACAAGCAAGCTAACAGCCATTCTTCTCTTCTTGTTGGCTAAAGAGTCATGTTGACAGGTTATTTAGCATAGTCAGGGAAGGAGGGGCAAATTCTCCCCAAGCTCTGAGCTAAGACGGAAGCTCAGGTTAGGAGATTCCTGATTTAAGTTGTTGAACACCCCCATCCTGGAGTTCTAGGGGGACTGGTGTCCAGCAGCAAGGGTCTAGCTCCAAGGTGGAGATGAAGTTTGAAAAGGAAAGAAAGGAGATTCTGGAAAACCCAGGTTTCCTAGGCGTGTTTCAACAGGGTGCGTGGCTTTAGAGAAAAGCTTGAAAAGAAGAATCAAAAATGATGGGTAGAGACAAAAAGTAGAATAAAGTACAAAATAGATATAACAAAGTAGATCAATCTAGACTTGAGGTGCCTTCTTCTGTGACATAATGCATATTTAGAACAGAGAAAAAATCTTGCAATATTCTCATTATCTGCTTCAAAATGACCAAGATAGAGATACTTTTTTTTTTTGTGCAAATGTTGTGTACAATTTTTGTGCTGAAACTGTAAAAAATCTTTAAACAGAGATGGTAATTGCTAGCAATATTAAAATTGACTGCAAAGAGGCTATTGACAGAGTACATGAAGGATATTTTTGAACTGATCTCACAAGATGGTTTCATTAATTGTTTTAGCACACAGAGAAATAAGTGTATTGATGGCACTTGCTGATGATATCAAACTGGGAAGCATCATCAGCTCAGAGGAGGTCTGCAATAACAGCATGACATTAAAATAACACAGTTCTTGTGGTAAAGCCCTGCTTTCATGTAAAAAACACATGACTTTTCTGGCATGTTAGCTCATGATTATGAAATGACAGAAGAGAAGGAAGATCAGGGGGTACTGATCTGCTACAGGGTGTCTGGGAACCCTCAGTGTGATACACATGAAAAAGGTTTGTTTGATCTTGTGAGGTGCCAGTAGAGGGAGGGAAAGGTCAATGTTACTGGCAAAGCTTCCTGGAAAGACTCTGTGTAAGTTCCCTTCATCTGGAAGGGTTGGGATGGCTGGGGGAGAGAGTATTCCTTGTGTGAGAAGACATTTGGGCAGTTCAACCTTCTTAGCTCAGCAGAATTAAGAATGAGAAAGGACATAACTAATCCGTAGAAATGCATCATAGGAACATCAGAGAGGGAAACTCTGTGTTGCAGGACATTGTTCACGCAAGAGCAAATAGGTGTACACTGTAGACATATAAATAGTGGGTAGAAATGAGAGGAAATTCCTCCATAATTAATATTTTTGAACAGATAGCCACACAGAATAAGAGAGGGAGATGGTCTAGTTTTATATTTCAGTAAATGTGCTTTTTAAACAGTGCTATAAGCTCAGGTTAGGGACACACACAGATTAATGGGTTTACAGAGATAATTTTGAGTGGTAGATGCTTATTGTAGCAGCTTTCCTGACCAGTTATGTCCCCTTCTGTCCTCTTTTACTCTAAATCTTTTAGAGCAGTTACATGGAGGTTGTTCTCCCAGATTTCAAATCAACCTAACTACAGGACTGACTGCTGCAGCTGTAGGTATTTTCTTGCTTTCCATTGCTCTTCCTTTTCAGTTCAGAAGGTCTCATTTTTCCTCTTCTTGAGAATAAAAAGGAAAAAAAAAAAAAAAAAAAAAGGGAAAATTCAAAATCTCCACAGCAGCAAGGTGGGACTATAGAACTGCTTCCTACCCTGAGAATGGTTACTGTTCTCAGAGTGCTTCCACTCCATGTGTTAATGGCATATGGAACACAGTATTTCTGGGGAATGCTGCATAACCACCATTGCTGAGGTGGGACACTGAGGAATCACACACAGCACTGCTGGCAGATGCTTTTGGTGGGATTTATTCAGCAACTCTTGCATCCTTTGGCACTAGCATTGCTAGTGCTGGCCTTGGATGATTCTTGCACATCACAGCCAAGAAACCACCTAGGTAAGGCCTGCATTTGTTCCTGCTGAAACTCATGGTAAAATTTTCATAGTCATCCATAAGAGTTGGTCATCTGATAAGAAAAACGCATAAGGCCTTATTCCAGAAAAGTATGAGTTTATCCTTTCATTCAATGCCAGTATCTCATTAAAGAACAGGCAAGATTAAGGAACTTCCTACAAGTTTTTCTTTTTTTTAATTGTTGTGTAATTTTATTTTGATCTCATTTTAAATATCTTCTGGATAATTTTATAGCAGACAGTGAAAAGAAAAAAAAAATTCTCCTCAAAATCAGAGGGAGTGAAAAATGAGATCTAGGGATCAGAAAACAAGGCTGAGTCTCTTTTACAGGATACTGAAGACTTTGTGAAAATGCACAGAAAGCTCTCACAACTTTCCACTGCCTGACCCATCAACTTAAACTTTCACTCATAGCTAGGCTCTGATTTCTCCAGATAATTAAGTTAACTGTTTCTCCCCTTCCCCCCTCCCCCCCCAAAAAAAAAAAAAAAGATCAGACAGCCCTAGGGAATGTGTAAGGCTCTCAGGATTTCTAAAACATTTTTAAAAAATTAAAACTGTTTTAAAATCCATCCACTTTATTTAAATGTCTCTACAGTATTATGACTGCTTGGCAAATCTAGTCCCAGCTGCCCTTTTAACATAAGAGGGCAACACAATAAACTGCTCATGTGAAAAGACTTGGTTTAGGTAAAGTATAAATTCCATCTGGGTTCCACATCACAAAAATATTGTGTATAATTTTATGATTCTGTCTCTTCTGGTCCAGTGTTGCCTACCACTATGTGCTGTCCAGGAGCACACCATTAAATTGTGACACTTTGTTACTGATGCTGGTCCAGGATTCCAGTTCAGCTATAAATTAGTCATCAGCAGAGAATTATTATATTGAAATAATCCTGCAGGCATTCACCATGGAACATCACTGGGAAATAAAAAAGTTTGCTGAAATTCAGTCTCCACTTAAAAATTTATAGTATCATTTCACTTTTTATATTCCCATTAAAGGTGTGGATTATTAATTTTTCTGCATTCAAATGAACCCACACTGAGGCTAAAGCTGGTATAATTTAAGGCAAGGGGTGCCTGACAGCAAATATTAACAGTAGCTTGGAAGCAAGAATAATTTGTTAGGATTGAATCCACGTCAAAGTCACAGTTTTCCCCTGGAGAAACACAGCCTTTATATCAGCTATATATTTTTATTGCAGTTTTCTTGTTAAAAGAAGGTCTCCTTAAGCCCTTGCATTTCTCCTGCTTCATTCCCCATGGTTCACAAGTACAATAGTGAATGTAAGCTACAATAAAAAGGTCATTTTCCTCTTTCAGCAACAGTAACACAAGTGGCTGCATTTCCTGATTCTGGATTAAGTTCAAGATTTCCAATACGACTGGGCTCGTTTCTGATTAGAAAGTTTGATATTTATCACAGACTTACCTGTCTTCCATATCCAATGTGAGTGAGATTGTAAAAAGGTAAACTGAAAGGAACCATTCTTTTATTCAGCAATTAACCCCATCTGAGTAAATAATACGGTGTTGTGCACTTGAGCCTTTGCTGTTATGCACTGAATTCAGAATTCAAAACGGCTTCAAAGCTGTGTTCGTGAAATGATGACAAGATGCTGCAGAAACAGCTTTTCATGTGGAATATAATGCAAGTATTGTGTTACACAGTACAGTAACAAATAGGGTATAGTTGTAATGATATAGCAGATAAAGTGTCTGGAAGTACTTACCTGAGGGAAACTCAATCTTATTTTACTTCAGGGCCTGAAGGTTATAAACACAGTGTATGGTCTTGAAACTTAAATATTAGAGGAATCACTTTATTGGGGGGAGGAGAAGGTAATGTTTCTTATTACAGGCAAATAAAATCTCTGTGCCCAAATACAAGGCAGAAATAGTCCAAATTCCTTCAGGTGGTGTCTCAGCTTGACTCTGGTTTTTTTGCAAGAGGCTCACAAAGTCTAAGAGAAGTAAAATAATGCCACTTGTGATCTTGGAAGGACAACAGCATGGACAGGCATGGGACAGAGCGGTACATCACATAGCAAAGACTGGGTTGTGCTGCCTGCTGAGGGAGTCATGGAGATGGCTGGGCGTGAAACAAGGGTTCCTGCCCACATGGAGGTCTTTAGGTCCCACCTGTGCATCCTGCACCAGAGCTACAGCACCCAGAGATACCCCCACGGCTTTAAATAACCCACTTCAATGTGTCAGGGCAGATTAAGCACAATGCTGAGCAGCAAGAGCATCTGTTGTGATAGATAAAGCAGGACCAGGATACACACTCACAATGGCATGAATCATTTAATTATTTACATTCACCCTCAAGTGGCTTTTGACCTGCTCTGTACAGTCCTGTCCTGGACATCACCAGGGCATGGTTCAAGGCTAACTAACACACCAGTGACTGCTGCTGAGAAGTGCTGTGGGCATGGCTGCTCTGCTCAGGGTGATGAGATGTAACAGATGTGTGGATGTGAGCAAAGATTGCTGGCTGACGGTTGGACTTGATGATCTTAAAGGTCTCTTCCAACCTTGACAATTCTAAGATCACACAAGTGCTTGCTCATCAGCCACAGAAACCTCACCAGTCTGGTTTATTTAAAAACAGGAATGAAGCGCAAGTGCTGTCTTTTCCCTCTCCCTCCTGTGTCTGTATTGATTGAGACTTAGTCTGAAAGGAAAAAAAAGTAAAAGAAATGGGAAACTGCAAAAGCTGTTATACCTGTTTCAAGTCTGAAGAGAAGCAGAAAGGTACTGCATATTTATTTGGTTGTTTTCAGAACACCTCTGCAACTGCAAGCATTTAATGAGACTGAGAAAGCCTGATAGAAAACCTTGTTGGGATTTCTCCTGTGGCTTTCACAGTCTCCAAGTTAGGCCCTGAGGTACCTCAGCGTGGTGTGTATCTCCTGTGGCTCAGCTGGGTCTTTTCCTCCACAGAAGAATAGAATCGTAGAACGGGAAGAATCTTAAAATAGAATCTTGAAAAGGACTTCAAAGATCATCTAGTTACAAATGCCCTGCCATGGGCAGGCTCACCTTACTTACATGAGACCAGGTTGGTCAAAGCCCCATCCAACCTGGCCTTGAACAGTTCCAGGGATGGGGCATTCACAGCTTCTCTGAGCAGCCTGTGCCAGTGTCTCATCCCTCTCAGGATAAAGAATTTCTGATCGAAGCACACAGCTTAGTGAAAACTCACTTTTGTGGGAAGAGGCCGTGTATAGGCCTCAGTCCTGCTGGGGAAGATGTGCTGGTGCAGGTTGGCAGGACAGTGTTGTCTAGGATAGCTTTGGTCTCAGCATTAATTCTGTCATCCTTCTCCAATTCTGGACACTATCTGTGGAAAATATATATGAAACAACTTTGCTGCAAACAGAAACCTTGGTACTTGAAACTTGGCACCTACACAATGAGCTAAGCAGGATCAGTGGCTATTTTTCAAAGCACAGGTATGGTGTGTAAAGTTTTGGACATACAGTTTGGAATGGTTCACACTGTTTTGCAACCCCTCATGTAAATTATTCCCTTAGAGACAGGACCATCTCAAATAGAAAAGGGTGAATTTGAGGACAGCATAGGAAGCCTAGCCAGGTGGAGCTGTGTAGCAATATTTTGTGGCCACTGTGACTCTAGCTGAGCATTCTCTAACCAGGATCTCCTGCAAACATTTTGAGTGTTCTGGTTGTGCATTTATCAGCTTCACCCAAAAGAGTGATCTGGCATGATGACCAGCTTTGGTAAAAGCACCAAAGCAGCTTACAGATAATTTGTATATACACGTGACACAACTTTGGACAACAAGCAACTCCTGTCTTGGGGTTATCTGATACTTCCAAGTTGTTTGCCGTCACTCCAGATCTCTTTGAAGGGAGGGAGAATTTTGGCAAAATGCACTAGTAGAAGGAGAGTGAGTTATGGGGGTCAGAGCACTAGTTTATGTGGGGTGATGGCATTGCACTGAGACATGACAAAGTACAAAGTACTAACAGTGATTTTCAGAGGCATGAGAGTGGGACTGACTTAGTGCTTAGTTATCCAAATATTATCTTCGTCATCACATAATTACAGAATCATTAGGGTTGGAAGGGACCTCTGGAGATCATCTAGTTCCAACTCCCCTGTTGAGGCAGGGTTCCCTAAAGCAGATTACACAGGAATGTGGCCAGGTTGGTTTTGAATATCTCCAGAGAGGAAGACTCCACGACCTCCCTGGGAAGCCTGTTCAGTGCTCTGCCACCCTCAAGGCAAAGAAGTTACCTTGGCCCTCCTGGCCACAAGAGCACTGCCAGCCCGTGGTCAGCTTGTCATCCACCAAGACTCCCAGGTCCTTCTCCACAAAGCTGCTTCCTAGTAGGTCAACCTGTATTCGTACTTGGGGTTATTCCTCCCAATGTGCAGTACCCTACACTTGACTTTTCTCAGAGAGGGAGATATTTCTCAGGACCATGAGGTTTGGACTCATCCCCATGCTTTTTGTTCTTGGTGTTCTTGAAGAGCTTTTTGCTTCCTCTGCCAACCACATGGGTCACCAGTTCACCTAGGGTGGGCTGGAGAGGGACTGAAGCATCAAGGCAGGATAGATGCTCAGTTTTTCGAGGTTGCACCAACTCACACGTGTTTTCAGCGGTCTGTGTCTGTCTGTGAGAAGCTCATTTAATTGAATTCAAAGCATCTTGTTTTTGGGAAAAATGATGTGATGTTTTTCTTCTCTGTTATCTGATGCTTAGTATGTTAGCTGAGTGAAGAAAACTGTGAGTAAGTATGGCATCTCCTTTAGTCCCATTCCTCATTTACATTTTTTTGTAGTCAACATGTTTCAGACAACTGAGAAGTCACTAGTTAAGGTATTAAATATCCAGTGAAATATGTGTTTCTCCCTTGGAGTCATTTTCTGGTTTGAAATATGAGGAATTCTACACCTGGTAGGATTTAGAAAAATATATGTAACACACCTGTAAAGATTCTTAATATCTGTGTAATTACCTGATTGAATCATTTAATCTTGTTAAATTCTTGGTGTCTTTGCAATGAAGTAATGTTAGATGTACTAAGTGCCTTAGAAATACTAAGGAAAAATGGCATAAATTATTTGAATGGAATATTATGTCATGAATAGATCCAAGCAAATAAGTCACAAAGTATAACACACTGAAAGAACACAGACGGGGAAATTCCATTACTTATGGCTTCTTTTGAATTCATCTTTTCCCTTTAATTTCTTTAAATACTTTGTTTTACTCTGTAAATCGAACAAGAATTCAGGTGTTAAGTCAGATGCCTTTTTTGTGATTTGTCATTCATCACATCAAGATTGTTCCATCCAGAAACACTCATGAGGTGACTTTGAAGTTTTGTTTTCCAAGATACTTTTCTATTAATACTTGAGTTCTACACCTTTGGCAATACACAGACAGAAAGGAGTGAACACAACCAAAATTTGGTAATTTAAACTCATGTGATAGAATTATGAAGAAAGTATGAACTCATTCCCATGAGATTTTTAGGATACTGAAATATGGTTTCATTTTGAAATAAAAACCAAATCCATGAGAAAATGAAAGTTCTGGGCAATTAAAAGATTTTTGGTTTCATAACATTAAAAGTTATGGGTTATTTTTAATTTAAAAAAAATTAAAATGAAAAATCAGAAAGAATTGAATCAGAAAATACAAACCCAGTAACATTTAGCATTTTTAGAACAATTTTCTCTTTCAATTCCTGACAAACATTTTAAGAAAGCTCAAATAATTCCATGAAATCTTCTGCCTTTTGATGGACCTTAATTTTTCCCATGGAAACTGTGTCGACCCATATTTCCTTAAAAACCCTAACCTGAAAAAGGATTCAGAGAGACATGAATATTTTCATTTTGTTATTTGATTTCAGGTAGCAGATGAATCAGGCTACTTACTGTCTTGCCTTAGTCTATTGGTCTGAACGTGGTCGGTCCACACGTTTCCCTGTTGTAGTCAGTAACTAAGTAAACTTTTCCATGAACAGAAAATAAACATTATGCTACATTTTTTGTCCAGGCAGCATAAAGCAGTTATCCTAGTGCTGACTTAGTGCTGTAATCAACTCTGGTCTGGAGGAATGTGAGCATTTTCATTCCATACTCTTCCTCTCCAATGAAATTATTGAAAAAAATGTGTCAAATAGTGACTGTGAGCAACTCTTCAAAACTTGAGTAAACATCACCAGGGTTTATTTCCTGCACTCCAGAGACAGTGTGCCTCTTAGCCATCAGAAAATAATGACATTAGCTCATTCCTAGGCAGAAACAGGCTTCAAGGACAGACTTCAATGTAAATTCAAGGTATTTAGCTATCAGTCTTTGAGCCACACAGCCACTGGTATCTGGATCCGTTTTGCAGCTTCACCTGATATTGCAGAGAAGTACTCAGACCTCTCATCCTTCTGAAGTTGAGATATGGAAATCACAGTGGTGCTTAAAAATAAATGTGTTTAAAACAGAAATATCAAAATAAGATCCTTTATGTGTATGTAACAATTCTGTCCAGATTTCCAAGGTATTTTGGTTATTCTTTTCCATACTTACTTTGTTGGTCGATAGTTTAATTCCCTCTTTCCACAGGTCCAACTGCTGGTGGGGACCCAGAGGAAGTGAAAATACAGGATTCCCAGGACAATACCTGTCAAGCTGGTAACGCCTTGAAGATGAAGGCACAGCACAGCATAAAGGCTGGAAGTTGATGTGAGGTAAATTCAAAGTAGGAATAGGCTGAAAAGCTTTAGCAAAGTTGAGCAGAAAAACATCAGTTCCACACAGGACAAACACACCCACACTTGAGCGGCGATTTTTGTTGGGAGGCAGAGCAGGGGATGACCTAGCTCTGATCCCTACCCAAGCAACCAGTTGCTGTGTAAGTTTAAGGAAATAATTTTTCCTCTCAATTCACAGCATTTACCCCACTCATCCATAGAGACTCTTTGCCTCCCAGCTGACAGCTCCTGGGTATGGATTACAGCATCTTTTGAGGACTAACCATAGCACAGTGTCTTGTCACTGCAGCAGTGCCCTGTACAGAGTTGTACAGGAAGGATTGTGGTTAACATTGCAAAGGCAGGTAGTTAACAAAGCTATATGGTCTGGATACAAATGCAGGAATTTAGCTGGAGGTTTTGTGTCCTTCCCTGAGAGCTGTTCTCTGACTCCTCTGAGGCTAAAAGAGTGAACTGCTAGGTCAAACTACAATAAATAAAGTGTAATGATTTTAAGTTACTGGAGTCTGGGTTTACAAGGGGATAAACATCTTATCAGGCAATTTTATACAGCTGTGGAAAAGTAGATTAACTAACAGTCATATAGGCCAACATGATCATCACACACAAGATTTTTTTACAGCCAAAGGCAATAACATTTGTACGTGTTCTTCATACCTCTTCTCCTGCTGAATTTAAAAAAATATGGGCTTTTTTATTATTTCCAGTGTTTACTTATTGGTTACTCCTCTTCAAGTTAAAATTTTTAAGAATACATATTATACATTTCTATTAGAATTCACATGTGTGATTCCTCAGGCTCAGCTGGATTGAACAAAATTCTATAGGAGATGAAAATATGACTTGCACTGATCCAGACAGGAGGCATCCACCATGCATGCTGGTGAAACATATGGATATCTGACAGATACTTTTAGTGTTATAATTGAAGTTCATATGAAAAATTGGCTATGTATCTTGAGGAAGAAAGATGGGGCATAAGTCTTTATCAGTATTGCAAGAGTCCACCCAATTTTGATGAGGTTACTTTTATATTCCAAGTGAACTGGAAAACTTGGGTAATACTAAGAAAACATCTGTTCAGATACTTGTAGAACCATTAGGAAAAGTTAAAAACTATATAAACTGTGCCAAGGAGTAGCTCAGCATGTACAAATGACAGACAATTTGCCCAACTGGGGGTATTGGCAGTGGAGTTGGCTGTGGGATTTCTCAGTCTCGTTTGTATTTCATTCAAGCCACTTCCAGATCAGTGTAAGATAGCTCACAGTGGAGGGATTTTTTTCTCTTGGAGTCTAACTGGCTATTATATGCCTTTCAGAGCTCATGGAGATGTTTTGCCTTCCCCTGAAACAGGAGAGATCAACTGCAGCCAGGAATGGAAAGGCAGAAGGCGAATGCATGCTTTAAGACAGTATTGAAGTTTCTCAGCATGAACCCTGACTTCTTGTTCATTGGATTAATACTGATCCTCAAATGGGTCAGGATGGGATTCCCCCTTCTCATCTTGTCAAAGGTTGTCTACGGGGTGAGAAGTTGCCTCAAAATTTCCATGCTGGACTTTTGGCATATCTCATCTCTAGGGTTTCTAGATACTGGGAATCTCAGCCTATCCTGTTCTTTTCTTGTAGCTTTGACTGTTAAGCTACCTGAAGACTGAAATTTCCTAGTTTAGTCTTTGATCCTAAAGAATAGAAAAATATTTGTGACATCCTGTAGCTTATGTACTAGCAGAAGTCAGACTTGTTGAACTAACAATTCCTTTTGTACTAAAATTCCAGTAGGATCTATTTGAGGAATTTCAGTTCCCGTCCTGTGTGAGGTCAGAGTCCCTGAAAAAAATGTATTCCAAATTATATTGCTGCAGCGGAGAGTTATATAGGAATGGATTGTCCCATCAGCGTGGAGAAGGAGCTCCACTTGCAGGTGTACCCTGGCAAATAGAAGCAGGCTGAGTCAGCATCTGCCACTTTCTGGAGGACTAGGGAGGCAATAAAGACACCCCACTCACCTCTGGACTTACCCTGGCTCTACTCTGGAGTTTACCTTTGCTCTCCTCTTCTGCTCCTCCACTGCCTTCCAGGTTGCAAATTACTCTTTCTCTCTTGCCATGGATTAGCCTTCTATGACCTGGCTAGAAGTATGAGTTTCTTATCAATTGCTTGGTCTTGTGGCCATGCAAGGATCTCAAAACCTCTTAGTGCACATGCAGAACAAAAAGACCTACAGACTCTCTCCCAAGAATTTGTTGTCTGAAGGAAGGGTTGTCTGACCTGTAATCATAAATGCTGTGGGCCCATGTGTCCTCTCTTGACATCACCCTATGATTATAGCTGTATTTCTCTGTTCAGTTTTACAACTTCATGAGGGGTGCCCTCCTAGATAAGTCCTGTTTTACTCAGAAACAGCTCAGACTGTTGGCAGAGTGTTCAATGGTGTTAGAGATGTTCTCTTACAAATATGCACCACTCAGCAACATGTTCAAACTCATCACTATTACTTCCATGAAAGTGTCACCAGGGGACGATGAGGAGGGTTAAAATACAAGTTTGATACTTGGCGTGGGAGTTGAATTTTGAGCTCAGCCCTGGCCACTAGTGATTAAAACGATGGAGCTGAAGGAACAGTGATAAAATGGTTTTCATTGTGACACTGGCAGACCATTTGTAAAACAAGGATGATGATAATTCAAGCTTTGTAATGCACAGAGGGATCTTTGCATGAAATGCAATTTATATGTGCAAAGTATTTTTACTACTAATAGAAGATATAGTTCTGTCAAACATTGGAGCAGGCTATCCTTGTTTTCCTTCTGTGTTGATGGGGAATTGCTGATCTCCAATGGCAATAGGATGAGTGATTATGTTTTCTATGTGTTTGTTTTACAGGTAAAGTTAAAGTTAAGGCTTGGCTTGGAAATAGGAGAACCACCATGTCACAGACCTTGATTTTTGAGAAGTGAAGATAACAAATTATGTTTGAAAAACACACTACAAACGATGGCAAGACTGAACATTTGCTAGTTGTTTTGTTACGGTTTGTCATAAAATGAACAGAGAAACAGAGTAATGGGAATAGGCAATGATAAATTCTTCCTCTGCAGTGTGGGATCCAGGAGTGTTTCTCCTGCTGGGACAAGACTCAGATGTGCATCATTTCCAGACAATCCTGGCTAGTTCTGCAGAGGAAACCCAGGCTCAAAGTCAAGAGGGAGCCTCAAAATGCTCCAGGAGGGCCCCAGAGCAACCTCTCAGGGGACCAAAGCTGTAGAGGACACCTGCCACGTGATACAGGTCCCGACAATATGACTAAAGAGAAGTCGCGTTTGCATTGCTTGAGTTTGGCAAAACTTGCATATTGCTTGACTGAAAATATCATTATCTGGAATATAAAAGTATTAATGTTTGGAACATTCCCAAGTGATCCTGCTTAATGACAAACCTTGGCAGTCCTTAGCAGACATAACATTTCAGCAGTGACCCTTGGCTGCTAGGACAGTATAATGAAAGAAACAAAAGCTTTTTTATGGTTTTTCCTGAATCTCATGAAAGAACTAGCTTTCTGTAAAGAAAAACGTGTAAAAAGCAACTCATTCAGCAATTTCTTACCTGGAACCTATTCTTCTCCCATGCAAGTTAAAGGCAAAGCACCACTGACTTACATGGGAGCAGATGATGCACTAATTTCTCCAGGTCACAGGAACTCAGTGTTGCCAGCATGAAGGAAATGGCAAGTTATTGCTTATGCAAACAGTCGCATTTGGCCAAACAACGGACACAAGCTTACAGATTGTTTCAATGTCAAAGCAAATTATGGTAGCAATTAAAATCCATGTCCCATGATAAATCACTGCTGGAGTTGCTTGCAAGAATATCAGAAATAGGAAAGAATTTCACAGCCACTGAAAGAAATTCTGCTTCTACTTGGAAAAAAATTACATTCTCCCAGATAGAGGAAAAAAGCACAGACTTGGCAGGGTATAACTAAGAGATAAAGATATTATGAAGTAATCAGGCAGTAATACTTCAAAGGAATATTTTTTAAAAAGACATTATTTCCTTTTTATTGGGATTAAATGCTTATAATAACAGTATTGTTTTAACCTTGCCAATATGCTGTCAGTGTCAATTTTATTGAAAAGAAGGAAATAAACAAAAGGCTATTATTACAAGGAATTCAAGCTGAAATGGTGAAGCTTTATTACTTATATGATTGCATTTAAAATTAAAGTCTGTGTGTCAAATGAAATCCTGGCACATACTCATACATTTCATAGGAGCTTTTGGGCTTGACATATGTACCCCTGCGACAATAATATCGTCAAATAATGGAAACATTGTATATCTATTAGAGAATAGCAATTTAGTAACAAATTTATATGGACTTATTACAGATTGTCAGAAATAAGAATAATGGACATAGTACAAATCCAAACCATATGTTCCATGAAAGAGTATGTCCTTACAGCATTTTTTAAAGCTATAAATTATCTATCACACTACCAATAAAGTACTGTAGAGGTAAGGTCACTGACCCCAGAACACTGACATTTAGTTCAAGAACCAACCCCTGCAGCTTAGCACTTCATCCAAATTTCCAAATGTGGAAGGGAACTCTTTTTTTCTTTTCCTGTGATGTTTTCCCACAGGCTACTCTGCTTGCTGATGTTTCCATGATAATATTCTTCACATTCTGTCAATTTACATTTAGTAGCTCTACTACAGTAACAGGAAACTTTTAGATCATCTCCTCTGTGCATAGATACAGGCACTGTGTATGCTCTGTGTCCTCAGAAGCATTTACTTGGCTGGACCACTGGAAAATTCCACCACTCTCAACTAGCTAAATCTGATAGTTTGGGGGTAACGGTGCCCCAGGTCTGGTTGTCGTATGTGAGGAAAAGAGCTGTAAGGAATGGCTTTTCTTCAGCAGAATAAGGGGCAGAGCGGCCTGAGGACCAGGCTCTGCAGCCAGGACCCAGGTCCATCAGAAGGCTGAACAGTCACGAAAATGTTGCATCAGTACCACACAAGCTGGAGTGAGTAAAGTACCCAAACAGCAAAGACAAGCAGAGTAGAAGATAATAACGACGGAAGAATAAAGGGGAGAAAATAGAAAAGGAGATGAAAAGAAACTGCAAAAGTCTGAAAGTGATTTTTCATTACAAGCAAAAGAGGCTGTGGTAACTTTGTTACCATTGCTTTTCATTTTTGCTCATCTTGCTACTTTCCCATTCCGACCAAATCCACCTGTGAAAAATTACAGATCACATTCTCAGGTGGGGTAAATCAGCCTAGCTCCATTGGGCCCAGATGGCAGCAATGCTCCCCATAGGTGTTATTACCATGTCATATGCCTGTAGTGTGGTCAGCCAGCTCCAAAACATAAAAACCGAAAAATAGAAACTGCTGTTTCACCTCACCCCGACTTTAAAATATTTTGCTTTCTAAATATTTGAGCCTTACTGTTACAGTAACTGTTTACTGTTACCCTAATTGTAATTACAGTTACCCTTACAGTAATGACTTACTGTTACCCTCATTGCTCCCCATTTCCATATTTCTGCATTATGCATTGCACTGGAACAACACTGGG
Source organism: Platyrinchus mystaceus (assembly GCA_035041135.1). Taxonomy (NCBI): domain Eukaryota; kingdom Metazoa; phylum Chordata; class Aves; order Passeriformes; family Tyrannidae; genus Platyrinchus; species Platyrinchus mystaceus. The sequence continues at coordinate 129,330,434 of JAWWLV010000088.1, forward strand.
CAAACTGGCTGGGGGTTGAATAAGAAACCTAAACAGAAAAACTGAGAAGGAAACACCCAAAATATAATATTGCTTCGAGACTCTGCAGTTTAGAGACTTTTCTGTACTTCACATGGTGTCTTTCCTCTCTCCAAGCTTCTTAGTTTATTGATGAGCCAGATGACATTCACGCTCAGAATTCCCTTGCATATGAAATTTGCAGAAGAGCAGCCCATTTTTCCTTCTCGAATTTTTAGAAACCTCCCAGAAGCAGCTATTTGTTCATGAAAAAACGTGGATGTGCAATTCTCACACTGGTACTGATCCATTATACTCAGCACTGTGAATGAAAGCCCTTCCACTTCAGAAGCAGCTGTCAATTTGTACCTAAGTGTGCATTCCTTCCTGTTAGACACAGGAAAGCTGTCAACCCCATCTAGTTAGTTATTTATTCACAATGTTATATAGTTTTCCCATGGCTGTAGGTGATCTATGGTAGGAATGGCTTAGTTTTTATCCTCCTGACTATTATTGCACACAATTTTCCCAGTTTGCATTCCAGGTCAGGAATGCTCCGAGGTGCCTTGGAGAATGGTTCTCTAGTTTGCTAACAGGATCATCACTTATATCCAAAATTCTCTGAAGAGATTTTGCCATTCCTTTATTTTTCTCCTTTTGATTATTACAACGTATGGAAGGTTTTTTTGGGGCAACTATAACTCTGTCAGAGAGCTAACTCTAGAGAACTTTGGCAGCTGAACATGTTCAACTTTGTTTCTCATTCTTGAAGTCCAAATATTCACAGAGGAACCATTTGCACAGTTATGATACCCATCTGCACATTTTTCTTTCTTTGGGTGAGGGGAAAGAAACTTAGATGAGGATCTGAAGGGAAGGACAGAGGCAGAGACAGTGAAGAGGACTGAGATGAATAAAGGCTCACCCACCCTGAATGCTGAACCCCTTCATGCCACCTTGGCACATTCTTGCTCCTATTGTGAGGCTTTTTTACCTTGACAAAATGATGAAAACAGGGATTAGTGTAATATATATTTATCATTGCTATATTACATTAAGTCTGTTTCTTTTTTTTCCTGTTCTGATTGTGCTATGAATATAGATCCTCTGTAACTATTTTTCTAAAGAAAAACAACTTCTATTATTGTTATAGCTGGGAATTTCCACTTTGTTTCATAATAGAACTAAATTCAGGTGGCTTAGTATAACTTGATTTGGTTTGATTTGGGCTGGCATGTAACATTAAAATCATCTCAGGGTTTTGTAATTCAGATGACACAGATCAGCAGATCATGCCTAAAGCCTTTCAACAAATTCTGAGGGAACTGCAAATTTGGCAGTTTTGACACAAACAAGCCACTATGTCTACATTTTTCTTGACCAGTGGTCTCACAGTTGGCGGTGGGGAGTGCTTGCAGCTCTCAGTATAGTGAGATCAGTAAGAACTCAGCACCTCTGCAATAGAGCCACAAGAAGGCAGACACTCAAATCCTGGTGCTTGCCCAGAGATTTGTCGATGATGAATAACAGGCAAACAGCTCATACGTTTTAACACATAGAAAATATTTATATAAATAAACCAGACCCATATATGGTGAAAACGTTGATGAATACTTTTTGACGACTGCAGCTCTCTCATGCTTGTTTTTAGGCTTCAGCAGAGTTGCCAAAAATTCAGTCTTCACAGGAGTTCATGGGAACATTTTCTTTGGTTTTGGTCTGAGTGAGTTTCAGCCCAGTAAATTTATGAATGTTGCAAAAATCATAGAACAAAACCTATTCAGAGTTCCTGAACTCCACTCGTTTTCCAAATTGAAGCTGACCCAAGATGTAAACATCATAAATATTTTGGTGCAGAGCTAGAAAATAACCTAGGCTCTTCTCAAAATCTCTGGAGTACAGAACAGCATCTTGATCATTGTGACCAATTTTTTGTGTGTGCTAACAAAAGTTATGGCCTAAAGAACACTAAATAGTTTTAAGGCTTCATTAAACAATTTCTCTAACTTCATAAGGTAACCAAAGCAAGGGCCTTCTGAAGAGTTTTGGCAATCTAGAAAGGGAATAATTATTAATTTCTTAAGTAGAACTCCCACACTAAGCACCTGCTGTGTGATGAGGAACACTTGGGTAATTCTTTTTCACTGTCTCAGATACTTGGCAATAAATTTTTAAAAGTTTGATAAATTACAGGAATTCTGTACTTAGTATTAAGATTTATTTTGGATATTAGAAGACGCAATGATCCTGACTACCAGGGAAATTATTTTTTAAATCATTACTGTTGGGTATAGCAGCAGAGTATTTTGTTTTATTTTTAATAACAAATCACCTGTTTGCCTATAATACAATTTAAATTACCTATGAATTGTGCAAAAAAAAAGAAGTGTGTGCATGTATGTGATAGAAATCCTGAAGCAGGTCACTGAAGTATCTGGATGATTTCAATGTAATATTCACTCCTTGAATTCTTTGTTATTAGACTTCGTAATGTTTACTTCAACATGAACTTTATTATGTGGAGTGAAAACTAAATAAAAGACTGGAAACAAATGCTAATGGTAAACAGCAATATACTGACTTGGAGGGAAATCTTCAGGGATTATAACTGATCCTGAATTTGTTTAATTCCTTTATTTACACGATAAAAGGAAATATTTTATATATTTATATGTGTGTGTGTGTGTGTGTGCATGTAAAAGGTGGTTGGTAATGCATTGCCAGTTGTCCTGTCCCTCTGTCTCAGGAATCAGTTGCTTTGCCTGCCTGCATGGTGCTGATTTCCAACTGCAAGCTGCGCCGTGCATATGAAATAAATAGGACCTGGGAACTGTGAAACTTTATTTTTTTCCTCATTCCTGTTTTTCTGCCTTCAGTGATTGCTTAGTCTTCCTCACATGTACACTGGTGAGAACACAGAAATCCTTTCCCCAAAGGGACTTTCAGGGTTAGAAATATGCGCAGGAAACAGCACAATTAGATTCAACTGAGGAAACTACACAAACTAATATTTCTCAGGAAAAAACATCCTAACTACATAATCATCAGGAGGGAATTACTTGGAAGAGTCTGAGTTTATAAAGATTTAGGGGTGATAATAGGTAACAAATCAGATGTGACCTGGCAATATCTTGTTACAGCAAAGGTGCAGTTGTGTTTGTGAGTCATGTAACAGAGGCATCTTGTCAGTTCTCAGGGAGGTAATTTTCTCTGTCAAGGTGCTGCAAGAGGCTTTCCTCTGGGATTACATGCTCAGCACTGTTCTGGACTCCTTGGTTTGAGAATGAAGTCTCAAAGTCAGAGTTGAGCCACACATATAGTTGAGGATATAAAGAAAAACTGTAAAGGTTTAGAGAACTAAATTAATATGTTTTAGCAAAGCAAAGACTACATATTATGGAGGGGGGCAGAGTCAGTGAAGACACTTTAATTGACTGTAGGGCTTACTACAAAGTCACTTGCTTTTTAAACTTGGCTGCCAATCTTAGGGTGTTTGTCTCTCTCCTCTCGTACCTGTCCTGATCTCCTGTGCCTTATTTCTTCATGGTGAAAGTGATTGCAGAAGTATTCAGGATACAGGAGTGGAATAGAGATGGAGACTTCTTATGACATTACATCAGTTTATGCCTGACTTACACTGGAATGGGATATCTCCTCATTGATCAATCTGATTAGTTTTGGCCAAGAACTATGTTAAAGGGTGGGAAATTCCTCACTGTAATAGGAGAAGAGTAACAAATACACAAGTACCGACACCATCTCAGAAAATATCTGTGTCTTTTTCTTCCTGCCATAATTGTTACAAAGCTTGTGCTCCATCTTATGCAGCTGGGTTGGAAATAAGAGCCAATGTTACACAAGTGCTATCTAGGATCAGCTAAAACCACAGGATTAGCAGCAGCTGGGGCCAGCTTTGAACCCATACTGAACACATGGACCTACAGAGCCCTCTATCATTGCTCAAGAGAGTCTAGCAGGTACTCCCTAGATCACAGGGAAACGCTCAGAAAATCAGTGGCAGATGGAGTAAAAGGAGAAATGTACTAGCTTGAAATGATACCTGTGGAGAGGCCATCAACTTTATCATTTGGTAAACTTTGAAAACTATTACACCCTTGGAGGTATCAGAGGAATACAATTTATATTTCTAACCCATCCTAGCTAAGAGAAAGGAGACACCACAAATATGTACCTTGTACTCCCACAGATGTCAGTATGAGGATGGATGGAGGTATGTCTTGAAGTTGTGCTGAAATAAACCCCGCCCTGCCAGCCTTGGCTGTGGCCTCTCGCCTTTCCTAAGCCCATTTCTGCCTTTTTCTTCAGAAGTCTGTCTTAGTGGTGGCAGGAGAAGGTCACCTTTCCTTTCCTTTGTACTCTGCCTTTCACATGGACTTTCTACTGTTTACTCCGCTCTCTAATATGTCAATATTACATTTATAACATGTAGCAATAATATGGTAGATGCAGTACACGTAACTGTACATACACTAACAGTTTTGTGTTCTTTCAACACAGATACTGAGTTAACAATCTTCCACATATTTCAGCCTAGAGATACAGGTTTTAGATCAAATGCACATTGTATTGCTAAGGCTTGTCTTTAATATTAATATCACCATGCATTTACAAAACAGACTAGAAAAGACAAGGACTGCAAGAAAAGTAGATGCTCTCAAAGACACATTGAAGTTCATATGTGAAGATCTGACCATTGAGAAATCCTGGTGATTAAGATAAAAATCTAAGAAAATTGATAAGGACCCAGCACACAGTCATTTTAAGGAGTTCCATTTTTGGCTATTTATTAATTTCCATGGTGCTAATATAAGAAGTGTTGTAATACAGAAAACTGCTAATGCAATATGTGTCTGTGTGTGTGTGTATGTGTTTTATGTTCTGGTCAAGCCCAGAGCCAGACGGCATTCAAAATTTCCTAACACCTCATTCTCTTTCTGCACTTCATGATTTAACTGTCATGATCTAACGGAAAAGGAGTCCCTACATGAATATTTGGACTGAACTGAGTCTCAGTAACATCCTTGGACAGGCCAGAAGTCTTTTTCCAGCTTACAATGACATGCTGGGGCTCTGATCTGACACTGAGAGATGTTCCAGGAGTTGCTCTGCAGAGTCAGTGACAGTTCTTCTGTAACCCTGAGATCCATGAGACAACAGCTGGGAGCTTGGCATTATGCTGCCTGGATTGGTAGGTATTATGCGACTCAAACCAGAGTAACACCTGGAGGCTTCAATCAAGGTGGGTTAAGTATTATAGGAGCATGTTAGGAAAAAAGAATTATCTTTGCTCCCATTTTCAGGGGAAAACCGGGAACCAAAAGTTCATTTTCAAGGAAGACGGGAGTTTTGCATGTGCTGAGCATATTTTCTTTAGACTCCTTTAGAATTCCAGCTAAAGAGGTGGTTTAGCTTTCAGGGTTAACTCCATCTGAAGGCAGCTGAAGATACAAATGCTCAAAAAAATAAATAAGCCTGTGGCAATATACCAGAGTTACGCAGGAACTCTGAATCATGCCATGCATATGTATCAATATGCATTTGAGCTGGGATGGGTATGTTGTGTTGCTTGTATACAGCACAGCATGCCTCTCAGAGAAACTTTACACTGCACACTTAAAACTTTTACAGTACTTCTTCAAATGCTCCTTTCTGCAAAACGGTACTGCTTTAAATAAAGCATTTCAATTACAAGAAATTATGCTGCCAGTTAACTGCACCATTTTCTTCTACTGACTCTGAGAATATACATTACTCCAAGAGCCAGAGCAAATAGGAGTTTAAAGGTGTTTAAACAAATGTACACTTCAGTTGAAAGAAGTTTGCAATAACTAGATTCAATAAAAAATTCTAATTGTAGGCCTCAATTTAAGTCCTGAAACACATTTTTTGGTCCCCATGTGCCTTGTTTCCAAGATGGTAGCACCTGGAAAAACATGCAGTTTGGGTTTTGTGAGAGATGTGAGCTCTGATAGCCAGGACTGCACTGCACTCCTGTTTTAAAAGTGGTGGCAATGTTGCTGCAGTTTAAGAGGATGTCTTTTATACAAAGGAATAAGAATGTGTTGGACTATGAAAAGCACTGGTCATATGTAGTTTCTATGCAACAAAGTGAAGAAACCAACAGCCTCTTTCAATAACCAAGCCAAAACTTCCTGAATATTGTGCCAGCAAAATGCTGTTGCTTTCCCTAAGACAGTTTATTGCCTAAATGGCCCTTCAGTTGCATCTATTGATTCCTTCAGGTGAAAAATGGAAAAAATGAGACAGTGGTTTTTCATACCTTCACAAGTTTGCTGACATCTTCGCAGAAAAAAATGCAATCCTTAAAGTAAATTGAAGTTTTAACAAGATTTTACCAATTTCCTCGTGAAGGTTGCCTTTTGCTTCACATCATTTCCTGTGGTGAAAATAATCTCAGCGGGTCCATGACCTCTGCTTCCTCATCAATTAAAGCTAAAGTAAAATCAATTCCACAATGTAAGCAGTTAATCCTTATGTGTGTAATACTGTTGGGTTTGGTTTATTGGTTTGCTTTGGATTTTTTAGAGAATGCTTTTGCATCGTCCTTTTTGCTGCTTCAAATGGCAGTAAAGGCAAACGGGATGAAATGAGAGCCCCTTCATGAGGAGCAGGCAAAGGACGCTGTCCCTGCGGGGGCAAAACAGGTTCTGCCGGAGGTTCACAAGCTATTCCTGCAGTGGTGAATCTGCAGCTGCCCTGCACAGTAAATTAGTGCAATGTTTGTGTTCTGTTTCTTTTCACACCCCCTCCTCAACTGAACTAAACGTGATAATTAAACTGGACGATTAATAAACGACGAGCATAGGATGACTGGGGACAGTGCTTCATCGTAAAGAATTAGAAGCATCAAAAGTGCTGAGAAAAACGACCAGTAACAGGCAGACCCCAGGCAAGATTTCCCACAAAGCCCTGCCAATATGCCTCGGTCCTGATTTACAGCACTCCCGTGGCTCCCCTCTGAGCTGTGTCTGCTCCAGAAACTGTCAGTGGTGTGAAACAGCTTTAGGAGTTTTTGCAGGTGGACTCCTCTCTGCTCAGGGCTGCACTGAAGTCTTAACGTGTCTATAAAAGTCAGAGTGGGGAAAAACGAACACATTTTGCAGGAACTGACCCTACTTTGGGAAGCTTTGCCATAGGCTTCCCAAGTGGGTCTGGATAAGCTTTGTCATCTCGCTGTCTAAATTCCTTCTGTGTAGCTTGGGGATGGTAAGAGCAACATTACCTACCTGTTGCATAGCAGGGAGTGTGCTAGTTAATTACTGAGTGTTTATACAGTGGGGTCAGCAGAGAGAGTGCTATATGATAGCTAAATATTAGTATGAAATCACAGCAGATAAATGCACATATCCTCCCTTGCACAGCACAGTGATATTTTATTTATTTGTTATTTTGAGCCACATTCTCCAAAACCTGAAAATACTTAGTGTCTGTTTAAAAGAAATATTTCAAAGAACACATGCTGGCTTGGGTTGTTTCCCACTGTGCATAGCACCTGCACAAAACCGACACTGGTGAGCTCTTTGCTTTAATAGAAAAGGTAAAATGAAGTGTTACTTCTCTTTAGGCTCTGTTAAAAGGAACACTATTAAAAATACTTGTTCCATAGCCAACTTTTCCCCCCCTTTTTTTCTGCAGTTGTATCTGCTTTGGTGTACATCTGTGCCTGAATATGTTCATCTTGCCTTTATGCCCTGACAGACATCTCCCACCAGAGACAAGAAAGGCCAGTTTATGAGACATATGCCACTTCATTTTCAGAGGGGGAGGAATGTTTTCATAAAGGATGAGGTTACTTTCACTTGTCATCACAGATGACATAGTGACCTCCTGCAGGAAAAGATGAAGCAGAAGGGGGTGAGTCAGGGTTGATGGGTCCTAAGCTGACTGTACAGGTCTGGAGGAGATAAACGCCTTTTATCACACAGCTCACTGCACTGTTCGGGGTGGAAGGCAGAGCAGTGGCAGCTGCTGCAGCAGCATTTTCAGCAGTGCCACCGTAGCGGTGGGTCATCCATCCCATGGTGGCAGTGGCAGGACAGTTTTCCCTCCTCAAGCACGGCAGCACATGTTGCTCAAGGTGCAGGAGAGCACAAAGGCAAGACCTGCACATCTCACTGGAGCTGGCATCTGGTGCTCAGAGCTGCCAGCTGTAGCACAGTATAGCACAGAGCATCCTGCTTCAGGGGTAGGATCAGTTGAGGAATTTTCCTTCAAGAATGAAGATCAAGAGACACTGCTCTTTATTACTGCCCTGGGAAGTAGCTCACAGATCCAAGCCAATGCCTGTAGAAACTCTTATAGGTATAGAGCCTTGGGGGATAATATTACCTGCAAAACAGAGGGGACAAAACCAGGTTATTTTCTGTGTTATAGCTGCTAAGGGCACCAGGTGGACCAGCAGCTTGGAGAGGTACAAAGAGGGGGAAGTAAGTGCTACATGTAGTTGTTAGAAAGGACTCCGTATCATTGCCTGTAGACAAGTGGACAGGCCACAGTTCCTTACAGTTGATAAATTCAAGCAGTGATTATATCAGACAGATGGAGACATGCTCGAGACACCATGTGGAAATGGTGTCCATGGGGGTTAGTTTCCCTGGCACAAATTTGGTTAAGGAAGTGTGAAACACAGTTTGAGAGTGACTTGGGATGATGGCTTTTCTTGTTCAGTGGGGGGAAGACTTAATGGGAGCTAGTCATGTAGGGACTTGTGCCCCTGGTACTGAGAAAAGCCCTAATATCCTCTTGTTGCTGGAGATCCAGCACCTCTAAGAAGGTCCAGGAAGGGTCTGTGGGGTGCTTTTACAAGTGCAGGCACAATGAGGGGTCCTAGTTCCCATCAAGGTGGGAGTGATGAGCACCTCTTCAGGACAGACATCTCATTGACATGTCCATGAAAAGTGCCATGAAATAGTGCTCCATCTCTCAAAAAACAACATTTCCCACAGGAACAGTCAGCCTGCTGACCTCCCCACAAAGGACTCCCAGAATACCTCATCACCTGGAAAGTTTTCCTTCTCCCACTTATAGAAAGATGTTTTATTATTTAAGACTGGGTGCATGTCAGCCTTCATTCAGACTTGGGCTTTACCTCTCCAACACCTCAGTCACCTGGGCAGCAGTCACTAAATATGTCAGGCCCTTTGAAAATTAGCAGTGTCCTGTGTGTACTATTTCTATGTGGAAAAAAGGGCACAGGATGCCTCCTGTTGTCCTCCCAGGGGACAAGCCTGGGGCCACTGGCCTCTGCTATGAACAAGAAGTCTGTGACTCCTCCCTGAGCCCCAGGTTTTAGACTAAAACATGATAGCCACGAGCAGACTGCCGAGTTCACTCAGAAAGGTGTGCAGAGGAGGACGGGGGGCAGGTACCGGAAAAAGCCTCTCCAACAAAACCCATCTAAAGTGGAAGATGGACCCTGACCCCATCTTGCTCAGATTCCTTGTGGTCACTTGCTGCAAGCACAACATTTACTGGTTTGAGCAGTCTCTAGAAGCTATGTCAAAGTACAAAAGATAAATAAGTTCCAGGCAGTGCAGAGGCTGAGCTGGGCTCCCCAAACATCCTACCAGAGGGTAGGCATTCCTCACTTTCTCCTCGTGATGCATCACCCTTCTCTCTCTCCCTCCTTCCCCACTCCCCCATGGACTGGTG
>JAWWLV010000088.1:129340223-129431939 GCA_035041135.1 Platyrinchus mystaceus
AGGCATTCCTCACTTTCTCCTCGTGATGCATCACCCTTCTCTCTCTCCCTCCTTCCCCACTCCCCCATGGACTGGTGGGACCCCTTGGCACATAGGCAAGGGAAATAGAGCACATCTCATTACTACTTACACTCCTTGGAAGCAGCAGCTCTCAGCCTGATTTAGAACAGCAAGTAAGTCCTGGGAAGTTTTAACTTTCTCAGTTTCCCTCAGCACACTCTGAGATGTGCTCGGCAGTCTGGACAAGGTACAACAAAGTGTTTGGAAACACCAATGGCAATGTAGCATCCTACTCCAGATTTAGTTTTCCTTATTTGTCTACTAATGGAAGGTATAAGAGAGAAGAGTGAAACTGCCTGACCACATGAGAGTTGGGCTGCAGCCATCTGACTGTTATGTACAAGGGATTTGGAAATCTTTCAAATCTTTTTATACAGGCAGAAAGTGACAGGACAAGGGGCAACGGTTTTAAACTGAAAGAGGGCAGGTTTAGATTAGATGTTAGGAAGAAATTCTTTACTCAGAGAGTAGTGAAGCACTGGAACAGGTTGCCAAGAGAAGTAGTGGATGTCCCATCCTTGGAAGTCTTCAAGGCCAGGCTGGATGGGGCCCTGAGAAAACTGATCTAATGATAGGCATCCCTGCCCATGGCAGGGGAGTTGAAACTAGATGACCTTTAAAGCCCTTCCAACCCTAATCATTCTACGATTCTGTGATTCTATGAAAGGGCAGAGGACAGAAGATAGCAGTGATGGTGGTGGGAACAGTCTGGATATGGCCAAGTGCTTTAGTTCATTGAATAAAGGAAGCTCTTAACCTGTCAGAGGTGTGGATCAGCATGTCATTTACACACTTATGTATTCAGTCTGAAGTACCATGAAGTATCATGAGCCATAAGCAGCCAGCCAAGTACCTGTGCTAGAATATTCCCCCCAGCTCTACCGAGCACATTTTAAAGACTTAATGAAAACATGGCAAGAGTAGAAAATCAGAATTTCTGAAGGCCTAGGAAAGGATTCCTTACAGTGAGAGACATGCAGTGATGGGTTGTCTGGTCTGCTGATGTAGGAGAGGGACTGCACTGTGTACTGTGAGGGCAGGCTAAAGTCAGTGGCCTTGGAGATGCTGGGAGTCCTCTCTTCAGAACTGAAAAGCATTAGAGCCAAGGTCTGAGAATTGCAGACAGACAGACAAAAATTGGAAGCTATTTTCACACAGATATTCAGCAGGAGGGATCATAGAATCACAGAATCATAGAATCACAGAATCATAGAATCACAGAATCATAGAAAAACCTTGAGTTCAAGAAGCATTTGGACAATGCTCTCAGGCACACGGTGTGACTCTTGGGGATGGTCCTGTGCAGGGCTAAGGGGTGGACTTGATGATCCTTGTGGGTTCCTTCCAACTCAGCATGTTCTGTGATCACTTCATGGTCGCTGTGGCCAAGACAGCCACCAATCTCTTCTTCATTTATGAAACCCTCTCCGCTAACAAGCAACAAATCAAGGAGGGAATCTTTTCTAATCAGCTCCCTTAGTACCTGTATCATGAAGTTATCATCCAGGTGTTTTAGGAATCTCTAGACCTGTTTGTGCCAACTGTGTGATGCTATCAATTAATTTCCAGCAAGTTCAAGTTTCACATAAGGACAAGGCATTTGATTTGGAGGTGTCTGATTTGGATGACTGACAGCTCTGGCAAACAGAACATGAAAATGGGAGTTTCTTCACCTGGTGCCATTCAAGCAAATCAAAGGTACTTCTGAAACATGTTTTTAAGCATATAAAGGTTGCTGGAACAGATGTGATAGCAAAAATTTAAAGGGTTGTGGTATACAGAAACCAAATTAAATATTCTTCTTGTCTGATCTGATATTCTCTCTTTCTCCAACCAGCAATGTGAAATGACTTCATGCATTTTTAATTGAAGGTATTTTAGAGAGCGATAAACTCAGTCACATTATCTAAGAGGTGCAGCAAGGCAGAAATAGCTATACAGACTGTTACTACTAGTTGTCTGGTACAAGATAACATCTTATTTCATCATGCCCTTGGCAGCAATGACTTCACTGTGTTTCGTACACGTCCATGGAAGGGTTCAACCCAGTTGCTTGGGCTGACAGAGCGAGGAGGCTGGCAGAAGAAACCTGATATCACTGCTGATGGTGTCATCACCTACCCCCTGCGAGCCCAAGCATGGAACTGACCAGACTGCAGCTTTGTGCCAGGACAGGTGGACCAGTTTAGATCTTGTCTCTGCCAAGCAAATCACCTGTGATCCCCTCAGATCCTAGATAGTTCTCAAAACTGATCCCATGGGTGAAAACCTGGTCCACCAAAGCCACTCCGCTCAGCTCTGAAGAAGCTAAGAGAAAGTGTCTCATCCCAATCAGGGACACAGATCCACAGGATCCAGTGTCTAAGAGTAAATAAAATACAAAGCACACACAGAAAACAACTATCAAAATGACTAGTTAGAAAGCTTATCTTTAATAGTTGCAGCAGAGAATTTTACTCAGCTGTGAGCAGATGTGTATTAATGGATGGATTTAAAATGACTGAGCTCAGACAGATCACAAATGTATTTTGGCAATGTAATCCACAAAGTAATACTTATGACAGAACATGCACAATAACACTAATATTTCAAGAGGGCTTTAGAAAGAGATAAGATTTACTAGTTGAGAATAAGAAATAAGATTTGATATTTAAATGTACAGGGACTTAAACATTTGGATGAAGAGGTAGGAGTAACACTGTGAAAGGTTTTCAAAGTTCAAACAAAGAATCCTAAAGTCAGCTTTTAGCAGAATATGCTGAAGTGAGTTATGTACACTCATGCAAATAAGTGATTTCTAGACATGAGCAATAGTCAAGCTGCTGCATATTTTTGTGCACTTGTGGTCAGGTGTGGCTTTTGCTGATAGCAAAATTTTTGATTGTTCTCAATACATCACAGACAATGGTATGAACAACTCTGTGGCTACCGTGGAGTTACCTCCACTGAGTGTAAGTAACAGTGAGGCTATCATCCCAACTAGATTCAAGTCCATATGGATTACTTGGCATCAGTAGAGTATCTGATCACTAGCTGAACGGGAAAAATCTTTAAGCCCCAGTACAGGATGCAAGTAGTGTAATCTTTTTGGAGAGGTGAGTCTAGAAATGGCTGGAGGGCCAAGTCAGGATAAGTCCAGCCACAGAGCTGTAGGGCTAAGTTAAGGCTAGAAGAATTTATACCTACACTAGTAATGGGGGGTTTAGACACATTCATGGTTAGTAGCATGTAAAAGAAATTAACTTATGCTTTAAGATAAATCCCATTAAGTAACAGAGATATAGACCTCACAAAAAAAAGGGCAGAGTTTAACAAGCCTGAGCAAGTACCTCAAAATGTATTATTCAAAACTTTGTCTGAAATTTCTGTTGTCTTATAAGTGTAAGCACACACTTCTGTCTGTGCTGCTGGCAGATATTGTATGGTAAAGACTTATTAGCAAGTGCTTTCATGGAAATAATGTTGCCGTGTCTGCAGCCACTCAGAAGAATTAGTGAATGTGTTAGGGCCTGGATACATTCCACCAAAATTTAGGCAGCTAACCTGAAGTGTTTCACTTATGAGTTCAGTTTCACTAGTTGACCTCAGTTCCCAGTGAAGAGACAGGTTATTCTAGAAGGCAGTTTATCTTAAATCTGAATAGCTCTGAACACCTGATTCTTTCTCACATATGTGAATGCAGGAGGTCTCTTGAGTAATTGCACAGCGGAAAGGTTTCCTGACTCATGATGGGTCTGGTCCTTCTCTTGCCCAGACCAGGGATTGGCTGGAACACACTTGTGTCCCTTCTTTGTACTGGGGAGTGTCCCATGGTCACAGACCAGGTACCATCAGAGTTTCTAACTTTGGGAGCTTATTTCAATACCCAACTTGACACAGAATGGTGCTTCAATAGTCCTTACTCCAAAAGTTACCTCCATCCACATGAGGTCATCTTTGCACTCATTAACCCCATTTCAGTTTTGAATTTTGCCTCTCGCTGCCCCAGTAAAATACCCATGGGCACGTGGGGTGCCAAGAGTTATTCGTGGGTCTTCATTACCAAATAATTTTGCTTATAACACATAATTTTGATTATATACCACGTAGGAAATGCTAAGCACAGAAAATCTGCAAAAAAGCATTAGAAGCAAACTTCACTTAAGTCGCTCAGTGCAAGCTATTCTCTTCCCTCTAGACTTTACAGTGCCAAGATAGAAGAGCCTCACAGTGCAGGCAACAGGTCCTCAAGTGAAGCAGAAGAGGAATTCCCCCCTAAACAAATATCCTCCCAATGGTCTGTGAAAGATTAGAAGCCCTTGAGCTAGGCGGAGTTTGAAGGAGTGGGCTTTGGCTAGCTCTCACTTTTGAATGTTGAAGGAAGCAAGAATCAAAATGATCTACTGATAAATGTAGGTGGGTATTAACATCTGAAAGGACTAGTAAATGTGGGTACAGTGTGTGTGATTAGCAGGAGTCAACAATGAGTCATCATATTCTGCATGCGTGGTCAGGATACCATGTAAACACTTTAAAATTATGCAGCGAGGTAACAAAATAAAAAGTGTAACTTTATTGCAGATGACAAATATGGTTTTATGAGGTATGGGTCATACTTAACAGAGGGACTGATTATTTTTTCAAAGTTATAGTTGCCACAGTAATTATGGAGAGGCAGAGATGTTTTATAGCTGAATTTCAAAGATATGAAGTAGAGTAATTTCTCAGATTATTAACGAATGTTTTGAAAATAGCCTGTGCAGAAGAAAACTGGGTCAAAAGGGTAAGATTTTTCAAAAAAATATCCATCTACTTGATGGTTTTGGGTACCTATGACTTCTCCAGGTTCAAAAACACAGTTGTCTTCACATTTTCAACTTGTTCGTATTTTCTTAGCATACAGTGCAGGCACAGATATTTACAGAATGAACATCTAAAGAAAAAGGAGAGAGTGTTTCAGAGTGTGATAGTCAGGAGACATCCCAACAGCTGCTGTGCTGAAATCAATCTCCCCACATTTCACACATCCTGGTGGCCCTCCCTTGCCTATGATGCGTGAGCACCAATTAGTCATTGTCTTCTCTCTGTGGTGAAATAATTGCCCCAGTAGGAAGCTGAGGTCCAAGCAGGAGGTTCTGTTGAGCAATGTCTGAGGGAGATTGGCATTGGACTGTGGTGCACGCTTTGGCACAGCTGTGAGAGATGGTACAGATATGAATTACAAGCCTCTGGTTCACTCCGTGCAGTGAAATGAAACTTTGAGTTAGAAGAACATAACACTAATGCAGAAATAGTATGAAATTTTAGTATATGAATACTATTTTTCCCAATCTCAGTTAGATTATTTAACTTAATGCTAAGTGGACATCTAAAGAAATTTGTTTCTATGAGAATGAAAAGCTGAATCAAGACTATGGAATTTAATAACAGTCACTTTTCCTTGCTTTTACTTTGAACTTTGCCTTGAACAGTAGCCACTTTCCAAAGTACTGGGCAGTAAGTTTCCTTCCTGTCATTTATTTAATATCTGGCTTTCTGAGACTGCAGGTTTTTAATATTCAATTCTTTAATGACTCTCCAGCTGACTGACAACTTACAATGTTGGCTAGCAAAAACTAGCAGATCAGCTTTTTTGTTTTTATTAAAGAGTTTCTCTGTCAAATCAAGAAGAAAACCTTATGAAAGATTGTTGAGTGGTAAAAGACAGGAAAGAAGAAAAGGGAAAATACAATGGTCTTTCTCTAAAATTCTAAAGACATTTGGAAAATATTAGGAAATATAAAATTTGGAAATAAAATGCTCCAGACAATGGGAAATAGATGGATTTGGAACTGATAAAAATTAATGTACCTTTGTTTGAATTGATCCAAATTTGTGTCATATGATGATCTGTCCCAGAGGTAATATCTTCTAAATATTTTTTCCTTTTTTTTTGACTGTACTGACGAAGTCAGTTTTGATCTGTGCCAAAGTATCAGTATGTTTTGAAATGAATCCTTCACTTCAGAGAAGGATAAATTCCTTGTTACATTAGCCCTCCATGTTCCTGTAAAGTATTACACTTTGCATTTCAAATTGAAGGGTGGATTTGGATGCTAGCTTTCTGCTTGCCATTTTATTTTACAAGCTGTGCCAGTCCATTATGCTGATCTGACAGGGTATCAAAATTATGAACAATCATTTTATAGGCAGGATGGACTTTAAAGTTCATTTAAAGAACAGCTTCCAGGGAGATACTTCTGGCTGTGAATCTCCCTGCTGTCAGTGCTGGGCTTTCTCCCAGGCTCGGGGAGACAGATTTGTCTGAGATGGAAGGAGGAAGCACAAACCATCTGGCAAGACAGCTTTTTGAGCAGAAGAGGATTCTTTAACCGAGTTACCTTGTGGGTTAGAGTGGGTGCAGTTGGTGGACAATCCTGGACCTCCCACATCTACTTCCTGCTCAAGAAATGAGCTAACAGTTTGCAATATTGTACAGCATACTGGTATGTTGTGAGAAAAACAAGCATCATTTCACATTTTCCTCTAGGTTTTTGGTTAAGGTACTGTAAGTTTTTCCCATTTTCATGTATGCTGCACAATTGTAGTAGCAATGCAGTTGTTTGTCACCTGACCCCACTGGCTCATGTCATTCACCCCACTGCTTGCTGGTCTTCCACTTGTCTCGGCAGTTCCACCTGTGTTGACTGTATTGATCAAAAGTCTGACTGTCCTTTCCCTTCAAGTCTGTGAGAAATCATTGAGTTAATTTCATTGCAAAAAATCCATGAAGTTTGGATTTTGGGGAAGGTAATCATGTCATAACCTGAAGCAGGGAGACATTTAGGTCTGTAATAAAGATTCCAAGGTGATAGCACACAAACAGTTCACCAGGTTGCCAGAAGGGCTGTCCAGTCTCCATCCTGGAAGGTTTTCTAGACCTAACTGCAGTGAAACCCCGAGAAACCTGGTCTGAAATTGGCCTGAACCTCGGCGTTAGCAAACTAAGGCATCTTCCCACTTGAATTATTCCCTAATTACATGAGAATCTCTTGAAAACTTGGGAGAAATAATCAATAAAAATCACATTCTGCCCCTCAGAAAAGCACAGCCAGCTCTGAGGGCACTATGCCTGGGTGATGTGTAAACAAATTTAGATAAACTTACGATGATTTCTGGAGTCTATACATACATCTTTTCACACACGTTATTTCTCACAGGCATATATGTTAAGCACAGCAGCAGTTTGCCAATATTTCATGATATTCTTGTTCACATGGTCAGCTAACATAGGCTACATCTAGACTAGTTAATTAAAAAGAGACAGGAATTTTATCTTTGGCTTCTGAGGAGATACAAATTACTTGACTCTAACCATGGATTATTGGCTGGAAGAGGACACAATTTAGGGAGCTCTTGAAATTGATATAACATCAGATGACGATAATGTATTAGTTTCAGAATAATTACAATGCACTGAAGTAATAACAGCATGAAAAATGTAAAGGTGAGGCATTTTCAGGAGAGATGTGAAATGCTGCTACACTGCACAGGTGTATGTCAAGTCTTCATCTGAGAGGACAGACACCGTTTAAGTCATGTAAGCTCAGAGATGGTGAGCTAAGACCAAAACAGGGGCAGAGGAAATCTGTTAAGAGGACTAAGACAGATACCACAAAAGAAGACTTAGACCATGTTTTTCAGTTCATCCAAACAAAACAAAACAACAAAACCATTTAGAAAGGTCCACAAAGTAGAAAGGAGAGAATCTTATTTGAATAATACCCTGTAGTGATTTAAGAATGACTGCCTATAAATTGGTTCTGAACAAACAGAGAAAGAATTGTAAACATTATAGGCAGGCTGTTTGTAGCCATGAAGGTGGATGAGCTCCAGAAGAGCCCCTCCATAGGTGTTGTGTAGGTGGCAGCTGTGCTGCTCAAGTGGGTGTTGCTGCATTCATGGGAAGGTCCAAGAGCAAATCCAACTCAATGACTCCAGCAGTCTCATGTTCCTGTTTCCTCCAAGTTAAAAATATCCCTTAGCTGAAACACTACCATGTAGCCTTAAACATTGAGATGTTAGGCTATTTAAATGATACAGTATACTGTCAAAGGAAAGCTGCTGCTAGAGTACCCAGCCTCATTAATCCCTGTGGGAAATACCTTATTGCTCTTGGACTGGACTCTGGCTGTTGCAATATAAGGACTAGCAACTCAGGGATGGCACAAAACTGAGGAACAATTCCCCCTTCCACTCACTGCCTCCAAAAGAAAAAACCCCAGCACATGGGAGACCACTAGGACAAAATAGATTCACATGGGCTCATCACCGCAGGCTCTGAACTACAGAAAAGCATCAAGTGGCATGGACAGGCCCATGAGACCTTGCTCATAACACCTTGGAATAGAGCAAAAGCCAATGGTGTTTAAGTGATGCAGGCTCTGTTTTGCTTCTCTTTGCTTTTGTGTTTTCTCTTAATGTCCACTGATCCACTGAAGGTAATCCAAGAGCAATTTGTCTTTACTCCTATCAATACTTTAATTTTTATCTGTGCAGTTCTCTCAGTGCATTATTTCTCATATTTGCCATGTTAACAGGGATGGCTGTCTCTTGTACTGATGAGAAAGAACTTTTGGGAAATACAATTTGTTTTCAGTCCTGTGTAGAGCTGTTGTAAGATCAGGAAAGAGGACGCAGTAATACAGCCCTTCAGACATGTAAAGAATTAAAAAAATCACCAAATCTTCAGCTGTTACTGCATAAGGATTTATTTGACCTTAATCTGTATAACAGAGTTCAGCTCATGCCACTGTTTGTGACACATCACATTTGAAATCTTTCACACAAAACTCATACTCAGTGATGCCAGTCTAAATATGTAGTAAATACATTGATTTCAGTGGATTTCCTTATCCCAGAGTGATACAGCAATACTTGGGATAACTTGAGATTTCTATACAGAGACTTGTCATCAGGAAGTCTGATTAAACTGCTCCACCTCTTCCTCCGATAATTTTGAGAGGACCTAAATGACCTCCCATTTTCAAAATGATAAGCAGGTAGCAAATCCATCTAGCCAACACATCCTGAGGTTTTGTGTTTTACAGATCTGATCTCTCCAGCTCCACCTTCCTGCTTTTACCCACAGCCAGGATGTCTTCCCTCACAAGTCAATTCTGATTTTGATCTTATGTTTGTACTCATAACAGCTCAACTCTTGACTCCATGGTGAGATATGGCCATTCACACATTATGCAGCAGATCTACAGACCTGGTGAAGTCCCAGTGGTCCTGATAGTTGAAGAAAGGAGACGAATTTTCAAATATGCTTTCTCAGACAACAAATCTTTTCAATTACCCAGCCACAGCCTCTCTGTGATTCAACAGGGTAACCATTCCCCCTGCTCAGTTTGAGAAGGATCTTCTGCAACACTCAGAGTTTTTTCTCCATTTTTCTTCTTTTTTCAGTTGTAGCATCCCACTTTACCTGTCAAGAGCCAATGTGTCAGTGATATAATGACATTCCTAGAAAATTATAGGCGAAGAAAAGAATCCTGATTCTCCACAGAAATAGAACGAGAATTCAAGGTTGGGTAGAATTCTAAGGGTGAACCTGTGGATTTGGAAATAGAACTGCACCTCCTTGGCTACATACTTACTCTGCTATAGACTTTCAGAGTTCTAAAGAAATTAAGGTTTTTGCTGAACTGGAAAGCTATACTAAATTAGCAGCTGGGATAGGACAACATATCCAGGCTTGCTTAGAGTATTTAGTTTGCCTGGAGTGAACAAAATTTTTATTTTAACTTCAGGACACATAGAAGCACACCTAGCTCTCACTACCACAGCCACAACCACTGCTGCATATATACAGCAGAATGGTGATTTTCAAGGCCTACACTGAGCTGGTTTCTGATTTCATCACAAATAGATACTTATCTTCATCATTCCAGGATGCTGACTGCCACTCTGTGAAAACCAAGTATGCTTCCTGCAATAAACTTACAATCAAACCAAAATGCATAAGATTGGAAGGGCTGTATGGGGATAAAAAACCAAAACAACAAAACAACCATCAAAAACATGGGCATTCTGGGTATTTATGCTTCTTTCTTCTTCCTTTTTATTAAACTCAGCTTAAAAAAAAATCCTATATTGTGCATTTTTGGAGAACTGTTCTAAATACGACAAGGCAATACTACTTTAATTACACAGCAGGCTCTGTCTTGTACCCTCAACAAGCTTGCTTTTCCAATGAGTATCATGGCTGAAAGGAATCTGTTTTTTGCCCAAACCCATGTCCCTCTTCAAGCCTTTGCTTCCCTGATGCACATGGTTGCAACCAGTCTATTCCTTCACCTTTGTGCCTGTGCTCAGGGATGAACCTTGAGGGCTATTGTTCTTTCCAGGCAGGATCCTGCTCTGGGCAGCAGCTTCCAACTGCTTCTTTTCTCACTATGCAAAAAGGCACTTAATTGCTATTTGCATTTAACCCAAGCAAAAACTGATTTTCATGCCTGGGACTGAACCCTAAAATTGAACGATATGTTTAACAGCTGCCATTAGCCACTTTCAGTGTAGCAATGGGGTAGTTTTGACAAGGTCTGGAGAGGGAGCAACCATGCAACAGGGAAAGGAGTGTCCTCAAGTGCCCTTATATTGATTCATATTAATCCTATATAGAATCATTTGCGGGTTATGCATTTTTTAAAAAGCCCTG
Source organism: Platyrinchus mystaceus (assembly GCA_035041135.1). Taxonomy (NCBI): domain Eukaryota; kingdom Metazoa; phylum Chordata; class Aves; order Passeriformes; family Tyrannidae; genus Platyrinchus; species Platyrinchus mystaceus. Next base: position 129,350,965 of record JAWWLV010000088.1, read on the forward strand.
CTCTGCTGGAAGCTCAGAGCATTGCATTTTTGACAGAAAAAAAGTGTGCCTAGGAAAATTTTTATTATTTTCTGCAAGAATATATTGATCTGGACCTCTCATGACGTGCATTTGGGACAGTTATTCTGGACTCTTGAGAGGCTGAACAAGACTGAGAGCCTGGAAAGCTCCAGTTTGCAGCAGGCTAGGCTTGCAGTGCTAGCAGCTGCCTGGCTATGCTTCCAGAATGTCTCTGGGTGGGGTGGAAGTTCTGTGTGCTTCCCAGGACAAAGACCTGATAAGGTTGTGGTGGGGCTTTCCAGCCCAGGGAACCACCAGTGCCTGTGTGGGTAGACTTCCCCTCCTGCACCTCTCCAAATGTGTATGTGGCTCCAGGGAGCTGGGAGAAAGTGTGGAGAGGGATGGGAATTTTTTACTCTGGGACCATTTTTGATCCATAAGAATTAAAGCACTGTATTTGGGACTTGCTCTGGACTAGGGCAAAGAGGACAAAACTTGCCCTGGTGTTTTCCCTTTTATTCGTCACAGGCCTTTGAAGTGAAACGAAATGAAAATCGATGGGGATGGTGAAGGAAACAGCCCCATAACCTCATGAAGGTAAATGGCACTTTTGTGTTAGTCTCTGGGTTTTACTGATTTGCTCCATATTACAGGTCTCCTGTCCTGGGGGTCCACTTGCCTTGAAGCACAGCAGTGCTGAGGTCTTTTTGCTTTCACAAGTGCACAGGGAGAGCCCTCCTTTGGCAGCCATCTGCTCTGCAGTGCCAGGGGCATGAGGGGCAGCTGAGCTGGTGGTCCAAAGCAGGAGAAAGCAGAGAAATGCACTGATACTGCTGTACAGAGAAGCAGGAGAGGGGCGTTGGTCAGCAGGGAAGAGCACAGGCTAACACACCAATTAGTGCTTCTTGACAAGTGATTTGAGTCAGTGATGCCCCAGCAGCAGCTTGTCTACACATTTCTAGTGCCCAGCTAGTGCAATGTATTTGAAGTTATTTTGGCTAACACTCATAGGGCTCTTGCAAGCAATCCTCTCTCCTTCCCCTTGCCCTGGGTTATCCATGAGTCTGTCAGCAGCTCCTGCCACTCATCTGATGTGTGGTGACTTGCTGATCTGTGACTCTTCGGTAACTTCAGCAGTCTCAGTGCAATGACATTTGTTCTGCTCCAGGAGCCATGTGGCACAGGGAAGGCAAAAGGGAGTAGCAAGCCAGACCTTAAATACAAGCATGTGTATTAATTTATAAATATAGGTATGGATATGCATTTATTTATATGCTATATTTATACAGTATGTCTATGTTTATGTAGGTTTACATATAAATGCCTACACTCACTTTGTGTATGCATATGTATATGTATGTATGTCTATGTGTGTGTCGATAGATATAATTTCTCACCTAGACAGCGCATGAACTAGGCATTAAAATCAAGTGTATCTGGACTCAGAGTGCTCATGCTGGGGTTGAGTTAGATGAGGACTTATATTTATCAACAGTTCTTGACTACCCCTTTGCCATAGGAATGAGAGCAGTTTGGGGCTAGAATGACTAGGGCTAACTAAGCTGACAGCTCCTCTGAGAAAATCTCAAGCCAAAGAAAGTCAAAATGGCGTGGAGGGATGGAGGGGTAGATATATGAATGATTAGAGTATCTACAAGGAAATCAGTAATTTTGAAACCCCAGAGCTGGAAACAATTAGTGGCTGGCTGACAATTCAGAAGAATCAATAAAAGAAGGATGCGATTTCTAATAACTCAAAAATAAAATCTGCTGATAAGTTAAGAAGGAGGTATAGGGGAAAAAAGAGGTGAATAGGAAACTAAATCTGTTAACAATTATTGTCAGTGCCAGCACTGCCTTGAAAGAGTCACGTTTGTTCTATCACCTCCACCCAGCCAATTACAACAAGATGTATTCACCAGGCTCCCATGACAGGAGCACCCACCAATCCCATTAGCGCTAAGGTGCTGCTGGCATTTGTTTTTATTCTAATTTATCACTCAGCTGTTTCAAATCACATAAAGCTAAAACTTGGCTTACAACTTGTCATTTCCAATGCTAATCTTTTGTGTGTGCTGGATATGTGCCTGTGCAATATGTATGTTTTCGAATTGTAAAACTGGCATGGAAATTTCCCAGTCTGGGTATGAAATGTCCTCTCTGGCCCTTTACTGTAGAGGTTGGTCATGTTAAAGCTATTGACATATATTTAATCCCCAAACAGGAGCCTGAAAGATGATGCAAACTAGCTAGGTCTAGTTCATCATTCCTTTACACGAGTTTAACAAGCTAACCTGGAGAAGTAGATCAGATTGTATGTATATAGAATCATCCCATTCCTATGCAAAGTGATGATATTCATGCAGTTTCCTTAAGTTCTCTAACTAGGTGATAAACAGCACAGATGTGTGATAAATTGCATTTATTTTTCACCTTTTGATCTCCTCTCTTTTTCTCGACCCACTAATCCATTTCTGCTGGGACAACTTTTGGCATTAGAAACCTCTGAGCAGCACTCAAACAGCCAATGCTCAAAAAAAGCGCCCTGTTACAGATGGTATCCTTCTTTCCTTTGTAAACAGAGATTTTCCCTTTTTATCTTTCTCCCGCAAATTACAAATTAGTGCAGAAGAGAGACCAGCAACAGGTACAGGATATTGTAACTAGTGGGCTGGCTCATCAGCCAGAGCCATGTCCAATGCCCTTTGAGGTCCTCCATTTGCAAGTACAGTTATTCTGGTATAAATGGTCAATATCTTGAGAAGTGCTTTTTCTAGAATGTGATAAAAACAAGATATATGGTGTCTTGCTCCAGTATAAATATTATGTTATAGAAATCACTCATGTCTTCAATGCTTCAGAAGATGCTCTGTATGGGAAAGAAGTCCCTCCTCATGGTCTAACTGAAAGATTGAAGCTCTATTTGGACAATGCAGTTGAAAGCATTCAGCTGCTTCTCAGCGCTGATAAGTTGCTTTCCATTAACTGTGCAAGTTCTGTTGTAACTAACATGCTGGCAATTTGCATCCTGTTTGCTCTAAGATATAAATGTGCCACACTAGGGTCCCAGAGCTCAGGGCAGTGCTAGGCATGAACAGTGAGCCCCTGGCTTCCTTATAGCACTGCCATACCCTCAATCATTTTCATCCTGCCCAACTTAAGGCTGTTTATCTCTTGATCCTGATATGACAAGGGAATTATTGCAGTTATATAAACTTGCAACAAGTCATTTATATAATAGCAGTAATCTGGGTGCCAGTAGCATTGTAAGTGGTGGGTATGGATTGGGTCCTGACCCCAGCTGGAGAGGCTCTGAGAGAAGGCAATTTGTGCACAGCCCATATGCTGGTGGAGCAACTGCATCCTTGGTATGCAAGTGCTCAGGAGACTTTTCATCATCTGCACCTGCACTATGTGCAGCAAACCCAGGCTCTCTTTCACATCCTCAGAGAGCCCAGACTCTGTATGACACCTGTTGTAGGAGAGCTTTGGAATTCATTTACACTGAGATTGACTTCATATTGCACATTGGGAGCCTGCACACACTGTGGCCAAGACACACAGCCACTCCACCCATCTCGTGCGGCTGATAAACCAATTGCTTTATTCTCATACAACCAAGTTTTTTATTTGGGGGATTCAATCTGTTCTCATCTGCACAGCAAACACCTACACAGGCTTTGGAAGGGTTTTTGAAAGAATCACAGGCCAATCACTCCTTCAGTAGCCCAACAAATGAGCAAAACTCAACTAAATCACCCTGACCATTTCCCTGCCTCATTTTTCTCCATGCTTCCAAGCAGTCTATGGAGTTAGATTCAAGAGTTCATCCTGGTATGTGATTTCTTCTTTGATACTTCTTTGAACTATAGGCTGCAGTTTTCTGCCTCCCTCAGATGTTTCCACACTAAAACCAAGCCTCTCACTATGAATGGCTTCAACCTCATCAGTCATTGTTCTTTGTTCTGTTTTTGGATCTCAAGGTATTTTCCTACAGATATTCTGGAGAATGGTGGATCCACCTTGCATACATCCAGCTCATTTTCCCATGTTGCTTCTGTCTGAATGGTGGCATTTTATTCTCAGGGTCTGGTCTGGAGAAGGTATCCCACAGGTAGCCCTAGCAGTGCAAGTCTGAGTATACTTAACCCTTGTCATACAAGGCAGCAACATTTTGTAGGAAGAGCTCTTGTTCATAAGAATTTATGCATGCAGGCTCTCCGCCAGAACAACACTAATTCTCATTGCATTTAAAGGGTGTTTGCACAAAGCTGAAAAATTACAGCATTTTTCTGTGTACCTATAAACTGGAGTACATTAAAGGGAGGAAATATATACATTGACCTATAAGAATTTTATTTAGCTCTGATTGATTAAAAGTTACTCAGCATGAAACAAAAAAATAGCCCATGTCTGAGAAGTGTATTTGGATTCTTGGAGGTACATTAACCTAGCAGGATAGACATAATTCCTTTGGATTTCAGGAATGTATTTAGTGCTGTGTCACACATCGGTGTAATCTCAGCAAGTCAGGAAGCATTAAAAGGATGGCAAGGCAGGAACTGTCAAAGAAAACAGTTCAGCAGCAGGTCGGGGTATCCAGAACCTGCAGAATACAAGAAAAAGTGTGAGACATTCAGACATTTCATTTTTTTTTAACTATGCAAATGTTCAAACCCCACCTATTGCTCAAAATTTGGAAAACTACTTCTGAAAACTTGGACCAAGTGAAGATTTCTTTTACGTTTGCACTGTGCAGGATAAAAGTGTTAGGTGCTGCTTGGCTCCCCAAGAGAGTGACTTGTGTTTCTGGAGCTTGTCAGAGTGTCAGGGGGGTGGTAGATCCTGCTGATTTCACCCCCCTGCTTCTCCAGCCAGCACTGGGGCAGGCAGGTTGCTGCAGTATACCAGCTGAGTGGTTTCTCTCTCCCACGCTTCAGAGGGAAAGTATCAGATTGTCAGGCACAGTCCGGTCAGTGCTGTGTTCCTGGGATAGTGCAACCACATACTGCCCTTATTTGGGCTGGATTGCAGGGTTATGAGCCAGTCCTTGGACTTTTTTTGCTTTTTAACAAGTTCGTTTTGATGAGACACTTTTTTTTCCCTGTAAGGAAAAACCCCACAAATATTTTTAGAGCTGGTTAAATTATTTGTTATGAACAGATTGTCCAATGAATTTTGGGCTTTTTCTGAACATGAGTCATTCACAACCTTATTTCAGTGGATGTATTTGTTATTCATAAATACTGAAGGAATAGTTTATGAAAAGGAACTTCAGTTTCTGGGTTTTTTCAGAACTGATTGGATTTTTTATCAGTGTCTGCTTTCCCTGGTCCAAGATTGTTTATCTAGACTATGAAGCACTGTATATTTACTGTAACTAGCAATAAAGGACTTTAAACAGGTGAATAGCAGCTAAAAATATCTGAAGGAATAGAAAATCAAAATGAACCACTATTTGTGGTTAAAGCATGTTAACGTTTGGCTTCAGATATTTTTGTAGATTTGGCTGTGGTCATTGAAACCATTGCAAACATGAAGCAGTATCATTCAACAAATCCTATCAGGAAAAAAAGATCAGTATATCTAGGCACAAAGAGATTGAATTGTATACCCATCAACTTTGGGTATCTGAACACCCAAAGTTTCTCCAGGAAAAGCAAGTTGAACTCGTGAATAGTATATGGACTCACTCTAATTATCCTTGTTTGTTTTAAAGAATTCCAGGTTATTAGGATTTTCTTCTTTCTTCTATGCAGAAGACTTAATCTGAGCAGGTTGGTGCTTGCTTCTGGAATAGGTTATTAAACTGGATCAGCAGTTAGGGTTAGGGTATGATTCAGGTTCTGAACATCTGAGTCTAGTAGACCAAGGTAACTGCTGGACCGTAGCAAGACCTCAAGGCTAGGATGAAGATGGTGCAAACCTCCCCTATCAATACAGGCTCAGGATGGAGGGTTTGAGAATAGACCTGCAGAGAAGGACCTGGGGGTATTGATGGGTGAAAAGTTGGATGTGTGCCATGTGCAATGTGCAGTGTGCAGTCATAGCCCAGAAAGACAATTGTTTCCTGGGCTGCACCAGAAGCGTAGCCAGCAAACTGACAGAGGTGATTCTGCCTCTCTACTCTGGTGAGACCCCACCTGAAGTACTGCCTCCACATCTGGGTTCCTCAGCAAAGGAAAGACATGGACCTGATGAAGCAGGTCCAGAAGAGGGTCAAAAAATGATCAGATGGATGGCACACCTCTCCTATGAGGAAAGCCTGAAAGAATTGGGGTTGTTCAGCCTGGAGAAGAGAAGGCAGTGAGGAGACTTACATGTCGGGGACAAAGATGGGGACAAACTTTTTAGCAGGGCCTGTTGCAACAGGATAAAGGGTAACAGTTTTAAACTAAAAGAGGTTAGATTCAGACTAGATACACAGCAGAAGTTTTTTATGATGAGTGGTAGAACACTGGCACAGAGAGGTGATAGATGCCCTATCTCTGGAAACGTTCAAAGTCAGGTGGGATGGGGCTCTGAGCAACCTGATGAAGTTGAAGATGTCCCTGCTCATTGCACAGGGGTTGGACTAGATGACCTTTAAAGGTCCCTTCCAACCCAAACCATTCTATGATTCTATGATTCTATGTCAGTAGGGGCATGTCAGCACGTATTTTTACAAGGTGTTGCTGGGTTACAGTTAAAGATACTGTTCAGGACATTGACAGCTGCAGACCTATTTTATGTGCCAGAGCAGAAGGGAGAGATATAGCAATGACCTGTCTCCATAGCCCATACTGCCAAAAAAGCCTGTACTCACCCTCAGCTAAGGCACATGGCAATGATCCCAACTAGTCTCTGTCTACAGAGACCTTGCAGAGGCTGACGGCTTTTGCAGTAAAAGTGTCTCTTTGGTGCTTGGTGTCAAAAACCCTACTTTAATTCCCAGAGCAGTCTAGAAATTCAGTGAATCACACTGTCCACTTCAGACTCTGGGTCTCAAATAAGCTTTGTGAACACCCTACAATTAACAATTACTTCAGCTTTTCAGATCCTGCTTTCATAAACTCTACCAAGAAACTCTTGGATTGCCCCCTTTAATTAAAAAAATGTAATTTACTTTTTTTGAAACTCACTTCAGTGCAGCCCTGTGAAGATCTGTCTACATATGAAGCCATGTTGTGAATATCCTCAACTCCCTTCAGTTCAAATACCGTCAAAATTATTTTCAGTTAATACCTTTGAAAGCTACCCTCCATCATGAACAAGACACATCTTCTAGGTGCTAATTAAAGTACCTCCTCTTTCAAGCTGTTTTCTTTTACTTATTTTTAACCATATATTCTATAGGGTTTAAAAATATGAAAGATGAGGAAATTAAAAAGCTAACATTTTTTTAAAAAAGACACTTGCAACCACATGGGTTAATAAAAGGCAAGTCCTTCTGGACCAACCTGATCTCCTTCTACGACAAAGTGACATGCTTAGTGGATGAACAAAAGGCTGTGGACATGGTCTATTTGGACTTCAGTAAAGCGTTTGTCACCATCACCCATAGCATCCCCTTGGAGAAACTGGCTGCTTGCAACTTGGATGTGTGACTCTTCACTGGATGAAAAACTGGCTGGATTTTGGGCCCAGAGAGTGGTGGTGAATGGAACTAAATCCAGCTGGTGGCTGATCATGAATGGTGTTGCCCAATCATGTATTGAATCAGTATTGAAACTGGTTCTGTTTAACGTCTTGATCAGTTACTTTGCGGATGACACCAAATTGGGTGGAAGTGTTGATCTGCTTGAGACTAGGAAGGCTCTACAGAGAGATCTTGACGTATCTTGACAGGCTGGATCCATGGGCTGAGGACAACTGCAGGAGGTTCAAAAAGGCAATGTACCAGGTCCTGCTCTTGGGTTACAACAACTCCAGGCTTGGGGAAGAGTGGCTTAAAAGCTGTCAGTTGAAAAGGACCTGGGGATTGCTGCTTGACAGCCAGCTGAACATGAGCCAGCAGTGCGGCCCAGGCGGCCAAGAAGGCCAGTGACATCCTGGCCTGTGTCAAGAATACTGTGGCCAGCAGGACCAGGGCAGTGATTGTTCACTTGTACTTGTCACTGGTGAGGCTGCACCTCAAGTGCTATCTTCAGTGCTGGGTCTGTCACTACAGAAAGGACATGGAGGTGCTGGAGAGAGTCCAGAGAAGGGCAACAAAGATGTTGAAGGGTCTGGAGCACAAGATCTATGAGGAGCAGCTGAGGGAGCTAGGGATATTTAACCAGGAAAAAAGGGGACACAGGGGATTGTATCACTCTCTACAACTATCTGAAAGGAGATTGTAATGAGCTGTGTGTTAGTCTCTTCTCTCTGGTAACAAGTGACAGGATGAGAGGAAATGGCCTCAATTTGTGCCAGGGGCGGTTTAGATCAGTTATTAGGAAAAGATTCTAGAGGATAAGTCCTATGAGGAGCAGCTGAGGGAGCTGGGGTTGTTTAACTGGAGAAAAGGGAGCACAGGGGGACCTTATTGCTCTCTACAACTATCTGAATGAAGTGTGGTGGGGGTCAGTCTCTTCTGCCATGTCTCAAGCGAAAGGACAAGAGGAAATGGCCTTGAATTGTGCCAGGGGAGATTCAGATTAGATATTAGAAAGAAATTTTGTCAGTGTAAGAGTGGTTAAGCATTGGAATCAGGTGCTCAGGAAGCTGGTTGAGTCACGGTCTCTTAAAGTGTTCAAAAGGCATCTGGATGTGGCATTTGGGGATACGTTTTGGAGATGGTTATGATAGTGTTAGGTTGATGGTTGGACTAGATGATACTGAAGGTCTCTTCCAACCTTGATGATTCTGTGATTCCGTAATATATTCTATACAATTAAAAAAAAAAAAACAACAAACAAAACCCCCCTGTATTTATATAGGGTTTTCATCCTAAAGGACTTTATAACAATCTATGGATTGAATTTCATTCATTAAACTTGACTTATTAGCTTATACATGGCCTATTTTTCCTTTCCAAGGAGTTTTGTGCAGAGGATTTCAGCTAGGATGTAATTGGTTAAGGTGTTTTCATCTGCAGGTCCTATATTTAACCCGGTCTCATATTCCTCTCTCTTATGATTTTTATTTTTTTTTTTTCTTTTTGGTAACTCAGGCAAGGCAAGCGTAAAAAAAAAGTGGAAGGAGTGTGACTTCATGATTTTGAGAAATAGCTAGCAAACTGAGTTTGATGAAGAAGGATACACTGAAGATTAGTTTAATCTTTAGGCCACCTAGTAGATATTAGAAACTGAAAGCGTTAATCAGTGTGCACCTAATTTTCCTATTAGAAAATTGTCATCTATGAATTATTATTAAACTCTAATAGCATTATAGTGTTTTTTATGTCCTCCTAATAGTGCCCTTAAGGCACAGTGTCTTGCCCTAATCAGTTCAAGGAAATATAGTGAGAAACAGAACCGAAAGACTTTAAAAATAGGGGTAGCTAGTAAAAGAGAGGACCAAAATTCTTCATTATGTGAATTCTTCTGATATTTAGAGTCTTCCAACCTACTTCTCACTTTTTCTGGGTCTTGGGAGTTTAGCACTGCAAATAGTGAAAAAGTAATACAGTTTCTTGCAACATTTGGGCTCATATGAAAGTTTGCATTTCATAAAACCTCAAATTTCCTCCTTTTGCAAGCCTTCTTGCCATACAGTTCAGCCCAGATGAGTGATAGCCTTCAACATTACACTTTAAGGTCTTTTATGTTTTCTGTTTCCTTATTTTCCTCCTCAACACTGAGGCCTACAGCAGGCTACCTGTGACAACTCTTTGAGGTGAGCTCTTGTTCACAAAATGTGGAGTGTACTTTCTCAGAAGGATTATTTTTAATGAGTATTTTCTCCTTCCACTGTTAAACATCTTTTTTTCTAGAATCCATGCAGTAAAGCAGACTTGTAGTGTTTAATCTTAAATGTTGGTGTCTAATCATGTATCAGATACAAATATCATGTACCACATTGGCTAGTGTTTCATCCTGCCAAAAATACATTGCCTGACTTCTCTAAACCAAGCAGATAGATTCTTAATATTTACCATTTTATGTCTCACTTTAACAAGTACCAGTCGGATCTGACTTTAACAGTCAGATCTTCAGTACTCCCTCGGCGATATCATTTGCGTATATCACAAGTGGGCAGATGCCAGAACAAGTCAAATTACCTGACATACCCATAGCCTCCGACATGCTTATCTTATGACATAATTGCAGGTCTGAAATTCTGCTGAACCCACCACTACACCAAATAAATCTTCAGTGCTATGAGTAATATCATTACTACAGATCTTGCTTAGTATGTCTAGAAATTTGTGTCTGACTGGTTTACGGAAGAGCTTGGATGTTTTCCAGGTGACCTGTGTACTTACATATAAACGTATATGTCTCTTTACAGAGTACCTTACACCGTGAAGCTGACCAGAGAACCTGTGAAAATGTTAAATTTATTAAGAGTGGGTTGACTGCTTTCTTTAGCTTTGTGAAACTCTTATGGATGATCCTTCAAATCTGGCTGCTGGTTGAATTCCAGAAATTATATGTAGCTATGTATGGTTACGATAATACAGCTACAGGATTTGTTATAGAAGATGTAAGGGAGGTTGCATATGACTGTACACACATGTCTCAAGTCCACAACAGTACGGAGGCCCAAAATCTGGTCCAAATTCTGAACCAAATCTCAGCCACATTATCTGTAAACCTGCAGGCTCCCAGATTCAATGCAAAATGCATCAGCCTGGTAGATAGTTTTTAGGGCTTTTGTCCTTTCAATAATCCTAATGTACTTTAAAGTACTGAAATAAAATATAGCTCTTCAGACTGAAGGGTTTTATGAAGCAAACTAACATCAGTAGTCCCAGAATATATACCTTGGAAAGCAACATACAGAAGTCTTCCTGAAAACAACCATTGTGCAACTGTCTGGAAGGAAGCAATGCACCAGCTTAGGTCAAAACCTAGGGATGTCATATACACCTGCAAGTTCTGGTAAGTTAAGTAGAAAGACAGTACCAGAATCACTCCTGCCCAAGATGTTGCTGCCAATACCTGATTTCACAGACTCCTGTAACCACAAATGTTAAGAAATATTTTCTAATTTTCATTATCTATGTGAACATTTGAGTGCCTGTGTATGCTGCAGTAGGGCTAGAATCAGAACTGTATATTTATATTATTTCTTTATGAATGCAAAATACCATGTTATACTAAAATATATGTTTCTTGGACATGAAGTACCTTATTTTATTTGAGGATAAAAGGAATTCTTTTAGTCTATATTCTAACTAACTGTAAGGCTTAGACATTTCTCAATTCTCCCTATGTACTTTCTTAATAAAATTGTGAAATAATTTCAATAATTTCTTGAAGAAGTACCTGAAAGTCATTGTATCACAAAGCAGATATTAGGAACATTTTGGTGAGATACTGAAACAATGTTGTGAAATCTTATGAATGGTTAGTTTTAAGTTCTGGAACAATAGGCAATAATAATTAACTGGAGCATAATGGAAAGCGTAGGACATAACTTTCATTGCTGAAGTTATTTAAAAGTTAAAGTGTAAAAGCAAAGAAATAAAAATTTGAATTATTTTTTTACAAGGAAATGAAACAATTTCTTTTTGTCATCAATAGAGAAACAATCTGAAAAAGATTCTGCTCCTAGTTACCAGGTCCCTCAGTTGTGTTAGTTCTGATCTTCAAAATAGTCAAGACAAGAGGCAACAGAAAAAATTCCAGATTTGAGATTCAGAAGATTTTGTTGCCTAACAGCATAATTCACAGAAAATGTTGACTGGGCATTCCTGGTGAACCCTCAGCAAGTGAGGTCTTCTTTGTGTCTGTTGTGATTGTTGCAAAAAATAGTGGACTTAAACTGCAATAAGAAAAGTTTTGGCTAGAGAGAAGAACAAAATGTTTCTGTCAGCAAGGCAATGAAGACCTGTAACAGATTCCTTGCGACAGCTACAGAATATCCCTTGGTGAGGGAGATGTAAGGACATGCCAAACAAAAATGCATCAGGATGACAAAGGTATGTATTTCTGTGTTGAAGCTTTGGCCTGGAGTGCTTCCCCTCTGGAAGGACTTTCCAGGCTTCTGGCTTTACACAGGAGGGCAGAGACCTCTGAGTGCACATAGATTTTGTGGGCTTTCCAACTGGCTCCTGTGGGAGCCGTGACACTGGTCAGAGAGTGCTTCACTGGGCACTGCACAGGGCACTTACGCTGGTCAGACTGGCCTTGGTCCCTCTAGCTCCTCTCCCAAATCTGTTTCTCAATATTGTTTTGCATAAACACCTCCAATATGGCATTTCCACTGGAAGCAGAGCCCTAGGGGCAAACACCCAGCAGACAAGGCCAAGGAGTTGCTCTCGGTTGCTTTTTTTCTGCAGTAGATGAAAAAGTGCTTTCCCGACCAGAAGTACGGCCCTGGCATGCGAGACTGTGACCCAGCCTCCCTTGCAAGAAGGATGCTGCCTGAACCTTGGCTTTCTACAGCTGCAGAGGGAATTAAACCTTGGGTTTCTTCTTGTTGGAGTAACTCTCTAAATGCTGTCCTAGGCCACCAGATCATTTTTACCCTCAGTGGCTTTGATGAATTCAGATGTAGACTGTGACAATGGTTATCAAATATATAGCGCCACATACAAGCTCTGAAAATGCCTTTCTTTCTTAGAATACTTTTCTATTAAGTAAACCCATATCATTTCCCACTTATATGTAAAAAAGCCTTCAAAAAGTTTCCCAAGTTCTCTTTCTATCTGTAAATTGAGCACGCTGTGGTGCAGGCTAGGGGTCTGGCTTTGGTGCCTGTGGTTTCTCTTCTCCCAAGGCAGTTTAAGTTCTGCACTGCCTAGGCTTGAAGATTTGTGGGTAAGCAGCTTAGATGTCTAAATAATGTATGGGTCAGTGTATGGAGCCTTTCATGTAGAGTGTGTTGCAGGCAACAGTAGCAGGCATTCAGGAATTCTGGGTTTGCTCATGTCTGCTGCTCTGCTTGTTGCCTTTATGTGATTGTGTGGGTTTTTCCTTGGCAGAAAGCACTGTGTTGGAGATGATGTATTAGCAATGATGCAACTTCTTCAATGATTTGGAAAAAATCCCTGAAATTCTTGCTCTTATCTGGTATAGCACACAGTACATTTCAGCAAGGAGCTCCTGGAAGAGGAGCTGGGAGTGTTTGTGGCTGGGTGATGGCATGTTTCCAAGGGCAAGCATCCGAGTCGTTCTTCCTCCCCACAACTGCACAGAGCCATGTCAAACGAGTCCCTTTATTCTGGTCTCAGGTCAAGATGCCACTTAAATACATGCCTCAGTGTAACAAAATTCCTAGACTTTGTCCCAAATCTGTATGGAATAGTCAATTAATGCTAAAAACATGGTCATGAATATCAGGAAAGTTTATCTGGGAAGAATGTCCACTCCTTCCATACATCCACATATTTCACTGTAGGCGTATTTCCTGGACCCAACATTTTTCTCAGTCAAGCTTCACTTCACTTCAGAAGTGAGTAACTATTAAAACCATCCTCCTTTCCCCCATCCTTTTTCACAAGGCAGTGAATTCCTACTGCTTTGTTTTTCCTTGCTTTCCTTTCTGGCAGTATGATTTATTCCAATATTTTTACATTAAGTAGGTCATGGGTTCAAATCCCATTCACTACTGCAAACATGAAGTGGAGTGAGCACAGAGGGAAATTACCCAATAAGGTGAGTAAACACACTTCAGTGGTGATGCTATAATGCTTTTGCAAAGACAAAACATGACTCAAGAGGATAACTGTGTATGTGAGGTTAGAGTGTCTATTAAAAATACTCTTTTGAAGTCAGGCCATGCTTACTGCAAATATGGGATGTGATACAGTGGCAAAAGTGATACAGGACCATCTTTTCCAAGTCCAAGAAAAGTAAGGGTGACAAAAATATGTATATTTTTAGAATACTTAGTGGTCTTTATTGTTCTACATAGCTATGATTATTAAAGTAAATCAGGTTAATTACAAATACATTATTTGTATTTTTCACTGTTTGAAAATGAGGTGCAGAAGAAAATGCAAGGACAGAAAAATAAAAAGGACCTTTTGAAATCTAAATGCAAACACATGGAAGGTTTCTTCTGTCTTAAGGTCAACTAGTCAAAATCAGTCTTGCTAAAAGGAAGCACTGAGGGAGAAGGGCATGTGTTTGTGAATATATAATCTGATCTCCAACATTTTTTCATCTGCAAAACATGAAGCTGAAGCAAATGACAACCTTCTGACAACCGATTCATCATACCACACTTGCAGAGTTATCAATGAAGAAGTGGGGGTAAGAATGTTAATACATAACAGAAAGGACAAGGTAGGTAGTGAAACCTGTTTAGGCTACCCATCAGAAGCAAGTGTAATAGTTGGCTTGGTTTTAAACCCACAAATTTAGAAAAATGAGTCATGACAGTTCATTAACAATGAACATAAAGTGCCCTTTCATGGTAAGTGAAAATATTTAAAATACTTAACATAGTTACATGCAGTAACACAGTCTATCATCTTGATTCGTAAGTTTGGCCATACAACTTGAACTCACCTCTGGATATACAAAGGCAATGTCAACAGCTGGTCTGGGTGGGAGCAACAAGAGGCAGAGCCTCAGTGTTACAGGAGAGAAATGCACTTCCAATGAGCTGCATGTTATTCCACTAAGGGAAACTGGGAATCAGCCCCTGCATTTTTCATTACATTTAAAATACAGATCTCCCACCAGTAAATTTTGCAGATGCCTCTCACTGGCTCTGTGCTGATTTATGGCTGTGGGTTAATGATAATATCTTCTCCAGTGATGGCTGGGACCAATGGATATATTTCAGCATACCCACTCTTCTCTACTTCAGTTTTGCTATCTGAACCAAAGGCTCCTGTATCCCAGGAGATCCTGCTGTCTTCCTAATCATGTCTGTTTTCATTTCTTCCTTGAAGAGCAAAGTTTGCCCCAGAACTAATTTGGGATTTTGGTGTCTCAGAGGTAACAAAGGGTGGTCTGGTCAAATACCTCTCTCTGAGAGTCTAGGAGACTGGAGGATTCACCATGACTTGTGTTTGGCTGGCTCAGGAGGTATTCAGAGGTGTAGAAAGGCTAGACTTCATATATCTGGATAAATATCCATGACTTGCATGCTCCATCCTTTTCTTGCGTTGCATGTATGAGCTGTAGCATTATGCACCATTAGAGAACAGTAGCTGCCACGGTCTTTCATGGCATAGATCTGTATCACACACATATCTGGAACATCAGTGGGCCATAGACTGATGGACCTCTCTGGACCTACCAGTACATATGGAATGCATAAAGCTCTGTGTTTGTGACAGCTCTTTAAAACATTCATGTTAAATTAGAAAAAAATGAAACATTATATATAAATGGTATAAAAATTTATTATATGTAAGGTTTAAAGAGCATGGCATTACTGACTTAACCCAAAGACTTTTCATAGTAAAATGGCAAAGTATTTTTCAGTATCTAATTATACCCATTTTTCTGTCTTCTGGATTCTTTTTATAATTAAAGGAACGCTTTAATTCAAACCCTTATAATGCATTTATTGTGACTGATAATCAATACAAGATGACATTTTCAACAAGGAAAAAGCACTTCCCATCTGGTGGGAGGAGAGAAAATACATTGTTTGACTAAAATATATCTTGTAACTTCCATAGACATGTATCCAGTACAACAGGAGAAAACACTTCCTAATGGAAATAAGAGAAGAATTCTGGTTAGAAGGGAATTCAAGTGCACACATCTCCAGCAAACATGTTCTTGATTTATAGAATATAGACCACACTTATTAATATTGCCAAATGCAATAAATTGTGAGAGATTTCATGCCGATTTGTTGAATGTAACATATTTTAAATAGCGCTTAATGATATTTTTATTTATGCAAGGCTGAAGGAAATGGAGATCTGGTTCTCCTTTTGGCTGCGGCAGTCACAGCGAGAGTCAGAGGCATGCATACAAATCAACAGCAAAGAAACCACTGATGGGGTGCTTTCCTGCCTGAAGATGGGAATCTGTTCATGCTTATAAGAGTCAAATTAAAGTAATAGCACATTGAAATTTGGCCACAAGCACAGCTGCAGCATAAGTGTATTTTCGGGTTCTTGTTTACAGTTCAGAAATGATCCAGTGATATGTGGGAGGGCTTGTTGTAATCTGAGCTAGAGGTTCCTCGGGCTGAGCCAAACTGGGCAGCACCAGAGCAGAGGAGAAGAAGGCATAAGATATATTTATTCATTTGGAGAGCTGTAAAAACACTGGAGTTGTGGAAGTACTGTTGCTTTTCAATATTCAGGACCTAGGAATTAAGGAGAGGTTGTTAAGAATGTTTAAATTTTACTTTTTTGTTGTTTTTGTTTATGAAAGATACTCTCTCCTTTGTTTTTTTGAATGATCATAACAAGAAAGTAGCCCTTAAAAACTCTCAGGGGTGAAGCAAGAGTAGCTTCAAGACAAAATGTTATTTCAAACCTGGTTTTAGGATACATCAAAGAACAGAAGTAACGTGAAACATATCTATTGATTTCCACTGACATATTTTGAAATTAATATGTTACATTCCACTATATGCAGCACATTTGGCATGGTCAAGGGTACTGCAGACCTACTGCACAGCTGATGATTCACAAACTTACTGGCTGCACCCCCAAACAGAGGCAGTTTGATTGTATTGGGCTGAAGGGCTAGGAAATTCCAGCGTTTTAGGGGCAATGTGAATGGAAACCAAAGCAGATCAGGTCTGGGTTATGGGAAACATTTTGCCACGGCCACAGCCAGGAAACCATGCCTTATTTTCATGTCAAACAGTGCTGCACACTGTGTCTCAATGACATCTCCAAACAGGGCTGACAGCGGTGGATTTCTGCTAACGTGGAGGTTAGAAATGATCCCTTAGTTCAGCGATAAAACTGTGAAGCTGCAGTCACGTCCTGGTGCGATGAAACCATGTTTGCCATTCTTATTTGAACACAGCTGCAGCTAGTAGCCGTAACTCAAACTAAGTACTATTTAAGAGGGTGTTTGGAAACCTGATTAATGTTCCAGTATTAAGATTTATTGTTTCCAGATTGGTGGACACTTTTCCTTTATAGTTTTAACGATTTAGGGTAATTGAGAGAAAACAACAAGAATTCAGTACTTAAAAACGTCTGAATAGAACAAGTAACAAAAGTCAGATTTACTTGGCTAAGCCTGACTTTGCAAATTCACCTATTTATCAAGCTTGCAAGTTGTTTTCTGCAGGGTGAGAGTCAGTGCCCATGTTTTCCTCGGGGGGTTTGAAGATGCACATCTCTGCAGAATGACTGACAAATTAGAACAGTTTGCCACAGTGATCTACCAGTCCAGATATGGCCTGTCCTGGTGTCATGCCCACCTTTCACACACACCTCTTGTCCAACTGTGAGCAAGTCATGAGGGGCAGGAATCATCTCACCTCCTTTAACCTATCTAGAAGCTATTCATGTAGTCTAAACAGGACACTAAAAAGAGACAGGTAGTTCCATGGAACCACTTGTGCAATCACCCTTGCAACATCTGTCAAATGAGCCAAGTCTGACTTACACTAGATTTTACTCTTTGAAAGAGCTAAAGACCAAGTGTGTAAGTCTTGGTTTTCCCATATGGAGCAAGAAGACCAGCTATGGAACAGGTTTAATCCACTCTTTTACAAAAAAGAGAGGGCTCTGCTCTTGATTTTTACTGCATCTACCCTGAAAGATTACTGCAGCTTGAACCTCACTGCAGGACAAATGGGTGGGAATGCAGATAGTGAGAATGAAATTACTTGCTGAAACTAAATTATTTGTGTAAAAAGTATGGAAAATCAGGTGCCAGTTGACAAATGTATGTAGGTAGTGCAAGGTTTTTGCTGAGGAGATAGATAAAACTCCTGCCCCACTTATGGCCACTGCATGCTGTATGGGCAATGGACTGAGCCACAATCACACACACCCACACTGTGGATGCCAGAACGAAAAATGGGAGAGAGGCTCTAGGTACAGATCTCCAGAAGGTACAAAAAAAGATGCTCTTAAATGCTCTCCCAGCAGTAAAACCTTCTGTGCATTGCCTGAGGGTAAATGTCTTGACGAGGCGTAAGGCAGCAAACAGACGTGTAAGGAAGTAAAGCTATTATATATTCCGAGGCAAACTATAAACAGAGGTCCCTACTACAGCCAGAAAGAAGAAATTAATCTTTCTGGTATCTGTGTTTGGTTATCTAGGCAAGATTAGAAAAGACGGAAATATTCAAGAAGATGAGTTTGGATTAAAATGTATCTGCAAATCTACTTCCCCTGGCTACATTGGAGATGAATTAGAGTTGCAAAATGTGTATTTTTGTGGTTTATTCCTTGCCCTCTTTGAAAATAATTCAGAAAGTAAATGTGCTGCAATTTCTAAAGAAGAAGACACAAGCAAAACATGTTTATAAAAATTTACTGTGTTGTTTTTTTCCACAGTGACCTTGGGCTGCAACACTCAATGAAATTGTATAAATATTTGTTTGTCAGATTAACATCTTCATCTGATTTGCAGATCCATCTGATAGGGCAGGAGAGGGAGTCTCAGCAGGCTCTCCAGCACCATTTGCCCAGGGAACAGAGCCCTTTGTTCTGTCAGGGATTACTCATCAGCAGATTTTGATGTCTGGCTGGTGTTCACCAGCCAAAGACTTGAGAAGAAGACCTTCTTGTGGAGCTGAGAGAGTGTGTAGGAGCTTAGGTCAGGGTGGAGTGGCCAAGAGATGGGCATAGGCTTTCATGTTACTGTGTCTCAGCTTGCATCTGCACAGCTGTGACCAGCTTTGCCAAAATCTTTGTTCACGGGTGTACCAGAGAGAATATACACCATGCAAGCCTAATGCTACTGAACTGCCCCTTCCATCTCTCAAGGCAGTTTTGATTTATAGAACATAGAATATGTGATCATCTGAATGGTTTACTTACCAAGGTAAATTGCCATCTTCCTAAGTAACGTGCAACTGCCCACTTCTGCTCTCTGCCTGTGTCATTGAAACTTTAGAATGGGAGAGGACACAGCCTGGCACACAGAGCCCTCTCTGCGAGTACCCGCATGTAGGAGTGCATACGTTCACATGCACAGCAATCATTCCCCACATATCTGTGGAAACAGAATCCTTTGGCACAAGTCTTTATGAAAGCAAATAAGGAAGCTAATCACACTTAAGCAAAGTGGCTCTAAGTGCGGTGACAGAACTGGAAGGGACCTTGTCGGGTTACTAAGTTGAGTCTCTTCAAGGTCACTGGCAACTGCTTGTTATAATTCTTTTCTCAGCTAATGAAGTTCAGTTTTGAAAGGCTACATTTATAATCCTCCACTATGCCTGCTAGAAGTGTTTTGCAGAGCCTCTTCTGTTCATATCACAAGCAACAGTCACAAATTCTCTCCAGGATTTTTCAAGCTCTGCTAAGAAGTTACTTGAAAGATGGTCAGTTGAAATGTGTTTTCTTATGTAACCAGATCATATTTCCTCCCGTTATTCATGTAAGATTCCCCACTGATTTTGGCTTCACTGCTTCTGTAAAGATAACAGAATTGACTATTTTAGGCCGGAAATAATATTTTCTCTTATTAGTAATTCTTTTCCACTGCAGAAGAGACTTGTTCCCCTTGTTGTACTGGCTAGCAGCCATGCCAGCCAGTAATTTCCCCTGGAAACCAAACCACACAAAACCTCCTACCTCTGCAAAGAAAGTTGCTCTGCAAAGAAAGTTTGTCTACTTATTTGCTAGCAGGGAAGGTGCTTTTGACTTGCAGCCAGAAATTTAAATAACTGTTTAAAATGGCTGTGATGCAAGTAGTGAAGATGACTCTCAGGAGGGTTTGGAGTGTGAGGGGATGCGCAAGGTCTTTTGTGTGTGCTGCTTGGAAGGGGCTCCATCCCTTGTACCATCTCACCTGCAAGTCTAGAAACAGCGCTGCTTAAATAGTGCTATTGCTGCAGACTGAATTTAGCTCTAAGTTGTATGCAGATTTCATGAGTTAGCCTAGCTAAAATGACTTGTTAGTAAATATTTGAAGGCCTAGATCATAGTGGAAAGAAAACTAAAGGCATAATTGAGTCTGTAAAGCTGCCTTTCCGTCATTTAATTAGTATCTTTTTTATCTCAGAACTTATGTTGTTTGTCAAGTAATTCATGACATTATTTACTGGAAAGTAATGGCACAATTTACCAGAAAGTTAGTTTAATCTACTACTCACTGGTTTCATCCATTTTACAAAATTGACCTTTCATCTTTAGCAGTGTGCCTTTCATGAAGCCTTGCCAGAGAAATGAGAAACCTATCTCATCAGACAGCTGTGAAGCATCTGACATAAGTCAAGGGTGGTAGTATCATCACCATCACACTCAGTGATAAATGAGTCCATTTCACAAAACCACAGAGCTGGTGCTGCTTGCATGAAGCCAACAGCATATAAATGAACGAGGGAGGCTCATGTCCTGCCTTAGAACAGTTTATTACGTATCTGAAAAGAGTGATAGGAAACATTCAGGATAGTACAATAAAATACATAAATCTGAAATTTGTCCTGGAGGACTTGAATATGACCACAGATAGGTAGGTAGATATTGCCAAATAAAAAAATCTGAGCATTCTGGGACATGTCCACGTTCTGGGATAAGCCTGAGTCAAAAGACCAAATTGTTTACCAACCTTCTCTGAAGCAAAGGGAAGCAGAGAAAGTAGGATAAGCTACCAAATCAGCAACATGCAGCTTTTATAATCATCTGACGAAGCAGGACGGTTGGCTCCATTGCCTGGAAGAGAATGTTCTTTGGGAGAATGAGAAGGTAGGTTTTACTTTCCTTCTCTACTACAGCTAAATTCACGTTAATACGGGAACCCCAATTTCCATGTGGCATGAGGTAAGCATGAGCCTCAACTTATAAATTGCCCTACAAACAAAGCCTGAGAAGGAGAAGAAATGACAATGATGCAAAAAGGCTTATCCCAGACCTGATGAAGACAGTGAAAAGGTCTAAGATTTCCAGGCTGTGGATCCACCTACATAGGGGTGGATCTTCCTTAAACTTTGGACTCGATGATCTTAGAAATCTTTTCCAACATAAGTCATTATGTGATTCTGTAAATTATGCAAGAATCTTGGCAGCTGCCTCATTAGGCCTGTTAAAGGAAAACTCCATGACTTTTACATTTGCTGTTGGCTTAGTTTTTGTCTGAGCTAAACTAAATTTCAAGTATTAGCCATTTTCATTTACAGCAGGAGTTGGAATAGTTCTGCATGTGGAGGAGTGTACCTGTCACAGTCACTGGGAAACTGGGAGTTTGTGTTTCACAGAAACTGCAAAAAATTCAAACCCCAAAAGTAAGGAAAAAAATCACTGTAAATGTCAATCACAGATTTAATATTTTGAAAGATATCCATATATAAAACCAGGACTTGTCATGTCACTTGTCCTGTATTCAGCTGCCACATGTAACTACAGGAGACATATCAAATACGTGGGTCATCCATTTCTTGTCTCATATTGGAGAAAAGATCTCAAGATTAAATTGCTGATGCAAATCAGAAAATACTAGTCTAATATCAAGTACAATCATTTTAATGTAATTGGAACCTGCAGAGTCACATCCAGGTGTGAGGTGATGGAGAGGCTGTGCAGCTGCATGGTCACTGCCCTCTCATATCACATGGAGCACATGCTGTAGGAAGCTGGTGCAACAGGGCTGGGAAGGAGGGGATGGTCTTTTTGAGTCCTTTCCAGACTGAAGTTACAGATAATTTTCTTGTAATTAGAAACAGAATCTGTCCTGTACACAGACTGTATATTGCTAGTGACTCCAAGAGCTTGAGAAGACGCTGTCTCAAGGATAAAGGCCTTCCAATATTTCTGGATAAACAATAACAATTAAATATTTAGAATGGTACAAAGTCACATTTTCAGAAATTTTCTATTTTTCATTTTCTATTTCCATTTTTGTCACAAGCTTAAGTAAATAGTTTATTAAACCATAAGTGCGCACCTCAGAACCTGATATTTTAGTTTTCATTGGGAAATGGAATACCATTATTTTTACAATTGTAATATATAGTTGCCATAGAGATATAGTACAATTATTACTATTCAGGACAGCACACTTTGTAATATGGGTTTTCTTATTGAAATCAGTGTAGTTATTTTTGGGGGACATTTTTGGACTCTTAATTGAAGCAGGTTAGCTTTGTGTGGTATAAAGCACTTGTAATGGAAAAGGTATTTGCACATAATATATAGTACAATGGGTGCAAATTTTGGAGGACTTCTAATTTTTGAACTGTGAACATGTGAACTGCATGCACAAGTATTGTCTGCTTGTACTTTGTACTCTGTAAACTTTAAGAAGCCATAATTAAAACACTTGCTTCATCTATTTCCGTTTGCATTTTCAAATTTTGTATACAAATGCAATCCTGTCGGATAGTTCCAAATAAAAGAATAAGTCAAGATGATATAGACAGTCACATGGCCTATTTTTTAAAATAACTTCAGGCTCTTAAAAAGTGTTGTTTTTATTTAACAGTCATTCTTCCTGGTTTGGGGCTAACTCACTGAGTGGCTAATGCTTTAGTGTTTCTCTATGTAGAAATATTATATATCATACATATACAGTAAATAATATTGTTCTGCTGTGTCATAATTTTCCAGGTCAACAGGGGAATTTTCCTATGCATCCAGTGGATGATGGAACACTGCTACTAATGCTTCTTCATCAGTGTGGGATGCTAGCTGGCAAAGGCTCTGTAAGTTATCTCTGGAAGAAGAAGCAATTGAGGGCAATTCAGACTCCTGCTCTGACTCACCCTCTGCGTCATGTAAATCCAGAAAAGTAAAAGGTCTGTATGTCAGGTCTCCAACAGCAAAAGATCTTGTGCAGTCCAAACACATTGTGTCTTATGGTGTAAATATGTCAACCAACGGAGCAAACAATAAAGATCAAAAAAGATCAAAGATCAATCAATCCTAAAGATCAATTAAAAAATTTCCTGAAAATATCTAAAGCAAAATCCAAGTCCTCTTTCACGGAAAAGTCTCCCTAAGTTTTGAATACAGCCACTAGAACCAAGTTTGGGACTAGAAAGTGGTAATACCTTGACATTTTGATCAGGTACTCAAGTACAGGAGGGCAGTGGTGTGGATCATCTTTCTGAAATATGAGGCTACTAACCTAGGGCAGGAATTGTGTCTTTTACCCTGGCTGGTGGTGCTGGCAAATATTTTGAAACCAAAGCTTGCATCTGAGTGAAAGCAATGACCATCATGAAGAGCTGGGACAGATCTGATTGCTTGTGTTCCTGGGACTTCAGAGATGCCTTCTCTGCAGCTTTTAGCCCAACCAGCTGTTTGTTTGAGTACGGCTACTTGAAAGCAATTCACATGAATTCGGTTTGAGAACCACGTGTTATCCCTGGTGCTAGGCAGAATAGCACGTTTCTTAAAATCCTTTAGGACATGGATCCAAGTGGAAATTGGCTCAACATGCACTCAGATCACATAATGAATTATGTTTTGAAATTGTATTTAAAAACAGGCAAAACTACTCTGAGGGTGGGAGTACTTGCAGAATCATACTTTAATATATTAATGACATTCATTTGTCATCACTTGAACCTAAATACCCTTGGAATACATTAAAGTTGCCAGAATCCCATTCCCCTCTCACAGCTGAATGTCCAGAAGTAATCTCTTTAAAGGAAAATGTGAGAAACTTTTGGAGTCCTGCAAGATCCCAGGCCAACAAAGGTGAAGAAGGGGAGAGACTGCAGCAGGACTTTGATGCATGAAGTTGTTGCAATGTTGCAGGAACAGGAGCAGTAGAGGTAGACTTAGATACGCTGTTCGTGCCTTCAGGAGAGCAGTGGCAGTCAGTGCCATGAGACCATAAGTGCTAAACTCCTGCCATGCACCATGCATGGGACAATAGGTTCTTATGATGCTAAAACTTTGCCCAGAGCAAACACACAAGATTCCCCATCAGCTTTTATTCAAATAATTTGCCAGATGACACATTGTCTATATCTATTCTTTCTCTGACCTTAGTATTTTTCACATCTGGCCTTGCAAAAGTGTTTGATGCTGGGCTAACTTGCCATGTATGCAGAACTGGGGAGCCTATCCTGCCACTGCCCTTAGCATGTGGAGAACTGCTCCCCAAACTCATCAGAGGATGAAATTCAGGCAAACTACTGTTATGACACTTAGTAAATAAACCACCTGGGGTAAGCTATTTCCACAGCTTTCTTTGGAAGCTCTCTGTCCATGTTTGCATGAAAGGCTTTGGGGCACAACCAAAGGGTCTGGCTGTGTGCATGTGTGTCTGTTTCACTCCC
Organism: Platyrinchus mystaceus; assembly: GCA_035041135.1. NCBI lineage: Eukaryota > Metazoa > Chordata > Aves > Passeriformes > Tyrannidae > Platyrinchus > Platyrinchus mystaceus. The sequence continues at coordinate 129,375,376 of JAWWLV010000088.1, forward strand.
TCCCCATACTCCTGGCACCGGGAGGACCCTGCATAGGCTGGTTTATCCGAGAGACTGTCTCATTCACAGCAACATGCTCCTCCTCTCATAGACCACCTTCATCTCCACCACTCCCAGAAAAGTTTCCAGGGCAGATCTCTTCTCATGTCTCCATGCCTGCAGACTGGTAAACTTGTGTCCTTCCGTAAGTCCAACAATGTAATACCTACCCATTTTTCTGAGCAATATTTATGGCTTTAATACTGGCCTCAGGCACACAGATGAGCTGGAAGGGCAAAACTCCTGCACTCCTCTGCATTTTCTGTAGGAGTTCAGCAAGGCTTTGTAGAAGGACTAGCTCTGATAAGATCCTTTGCACATTTCTGCCTCTTGCACACACTTGAATGTGCTTTATGTACCCAAGCCTTGGGCTTACAGGGAAGCATCTTCCCATCTATTTTGTCTCTGTCCCTCTTTGTTCAGTCAAGTATCCAGCAAAGAGTGTCTGATAAATAGGTCTGTTCACCATCATGTTTCTCAGCTCATATTTATTTATGCCATATTTATATTGCATATGTATCATCCTAATTGTTTCATGTTGTATAAATTGGCCAGTATAATCAGCGATGCTGGATTGTATTAAGCAAAGTCTTTTTGACATATACTGAAATATTAGTTCCATATGATAAAATCCATGAAATACAATCTAGATGCCAATGAGATTAGGAAAATGGGCTCTTTTCCACTTACCTAAATACTGGAAAGACACACAAGTTGTTAGCTTTATATGAAACTAATGATCCCTTGAGACCCTGATGAAGGATTTAGGAAGTGAGTAAAAATGAATAAGTAGCATATAAAGAGACACAGTCTCACCTTCCACCTTTGCACACTCCTTATTATACAAACACACCCTCTGAAGAGCACTGAAACTTTCTGAGGTCAAGGCACAAAGAGACACCTTGAAACACACTGGGTGCATTAACACTGTGGCTGTTCGTTGCAGCCCATACAAAGTCTGCACTGGCATCCCCAGCCTGGAGTGCTCCCAGATTCAGGAGCTGCTCAGCTACACAGTTTTGCAATATAATTCTGAAATTTCAAATATTCAACTAGGAAGGGGAATGGAGGCAATCTGTAGGGGAAGAGTGGGAAGAAAAAAACCCACCTTATTCCTAATGCATCTGGTCCTGATGAGATAAAAAACACCTGGCCAAAACAGTCTCAAAAGGCACAGGTATTGTTTGACAATGTCATTGCTCCTGTCCTCCCATGGGGACAGTGGAGGAACAGATTCATATCTCACACACTCATGGACCAAGCAGCAAATCTGGCTGTAAGGGTTAAATAGCGTATGAGATGCAGCTGGCAAGGTGCACTGTTCCTGCACTTCCCAGGGTGGCAAAATGAACCCTACCAACCAGACATCTTAATTTCCTTTCATCCTGGGCAAGCACTCCACTAGCCGTTACAGAAGAACACAACCAGATTAATAATCGAGGGCTTCATAGATTATGATGGATTGATAAGTATTTCAGCTCTGGAATCTGAGAATCTTTCTGTGTATTCTGAAAGAGACAAAACTGACATTTCTTTTGAAGGTGTGTAAGCTGGCTTGGCCAGCAAGAGAAATCCACTATTGGTTTTGTTGAAAAAGTGAAATATTAATAGGCTTGGATTATAAATATGGAATTTTATAACTTCCAGTCTCCTCATTAGTGGGTGACTGAGAAAACTGAATCAGTGTAGAAAAGTTTTAAAAGCTAAGGCAGGGGAAAAGGTTGATTCTTACAATAGAAATCTGTTGAGAAACATGTAAATTTCAGGAAACTTTATCACTTCCTTCAGAACTGATGATGTGGAAGAGAAATCGTTTGCAGCTCCATCTCTCCAAGCTGTCTTGGTTCTCCCAAAATAACAGGAGGAGTAAAACCTCAGTCTAAAGAAATGAGTCAAGGAATAGCTCTGATCAGTAATCATGGGCCAGTTTTACATGGTTACCTCTTAAAGCAGAATTGATTGTTATTAGAAAGTCGGTATTACCTCAGTATCATAAAACAGAGTTAATAGGTTCATCATAAAGGAAAATTCAGTTAGGAGAAACTAAAAGCTGCTTTATGGTGGGTTTGCTTTGTTTTGTTTGGTTTTTTTTGGGGGGGGGATTTTTTTTTTTGTTTGTTTTTTTTTTTTTGTTTTTTTTTGTTTTTTTGGGTTTTGGGGGTTTTTTTGTAGTTCTGGGCTATTTCAAGCAAACTGTGTAGTGTGAATGTTACCTCTCCAAAGGATTTTAGGATTCTAGAATATGTGCAGAAACAACTTTAATGTTGACACTTAGGCTGATTTTTAAAAAGTATAAATACACATTAAATAGATTTTGAGTCCTTCCATTTTACCAAATATAATTTCCTTTTAGATGAGAAATACAACTAGTGCTGCAAGCCCAGCTGGTCCTCAGAATAGAATATGAGCTGCGTATAGATAATTCCATGAAAACACTACTGGAAATTCAAATACTTATCTAATCTTTATGTCTGGCAACCTATACTACATTACTGATTGTTGGTACCAGTGAAGCATAGTATAGCTTTTACTTCCAAAGGAAATTAAGCCAAGAAAAAGAGTGCCATTTAGTTCAGAGGAAAGATGTTCATACATTTTTATACTTTAAATGACTCCATTTGAGAGCTTGGAAAATTAAAAGGGCACTCAGCCAAAAATAGCTCAATGTATTTCTACTGAACGCAGGCTAAATAAGGATCAGCCTTATCTAACTTCTCAGAGGTACATTAACCAGAGACACTGTATAAAGTTCCAAAACTATCATATGCCTAAAAGGGATTAGGGGATAACCAAAGTGAAGAAAACCAATTTATTCATAATGTGAAACAACAGGTCATAGAATCTAGCGCAAGATAGTTCCAAGAGACAGAGCAAGAGCAAAACAAGAGTGGAGACCATTTCTTTAAAAAGGGATGAAATAGCTTTATGTTGAATCACTGAACAAAATGCTCTGGTTTAAGATGAAGGTATTTTCAGGTGTATAATTAGCATAGGGAAAGGAAATTCTAATAATCTGCTTATAGTAAGAGGTGAGGAGGAAAAAAAGGAAAAAATTAAAAAAAGGAACTCTAATCTATTCTCTCACAACTAATAACCCACCTAGAGGGGGAGCCAAACATCATACCTTCACGGATTGGGTGCCCAGAGCAAGGGTGGGGAGCTCAGCTGAGACTGGAGCCCATCAGGTCTCTCTCAGGCCTGCCCGTTTCCTTCTCATGCTGGTGCCTCTGAATTGTTCTCCATCCTCTTACATGTCCTCTCAACTCCTGCATGAGGTGCTCCTTTGCCACCACTTGCCACAGGATCCATAACTTTACCAATTCTTTATTAGCGGTTTCTCTTCAGGACAGAAGGCAACAAGTTATTTTTCTGAGCTGTGTAAAACTCAGCTTTTGCATATGAGATTTTTGCATTAAAAATAGCAGTTTGCTGAATGTTTTCATGTCTACTGATTTAAGGTTCAAATTCCACCTGGAGAAAATGGTTACTTTGATATTGACAGTGACAACATGTTACTGTTCTTTATGAAAGACATTTTTTGCCCTGAAAGGAGCAAAATTTCACTTGCTTGGGCTGTTAGACTGACCCATCCCCACAAGAAAAAATGATCTGGTTTAACTCATAAAGAAATAATTAGGGAGTCATTTGCTAAGTTACAACAAAATAGGGAAGCAAGGGAAGTGCGATAAGCATCACATTTCATAATGCATAAACAGCACACTATGAAGTTCTTCTTTGTGAGAGGTCAGATATCTAAAGGTTAAAGGATACTTTGTGGGCAAAAATGTTTATTTTATAGACAAAAAAGGGTCAAAATGAAGACTCAGAAACATTTTTATGACACATTACTGTACAGAATATGACTCCCAAGCTTGATGAAGATTTATGAAAAAACAATACAAAGTCACTAGGATTATCTTTTCAACCCTGTCTGCAGTATTATTCCCTACCCCTGGGACCAAAAAATGCTCCCAAAGTATCTAACATGGTAGCTCTGTAAACTCAATAAATTTGAAACCAGTTTAAGCATTTTTCTATTATAATAAATAGGTTGGCAATCAAGAAAGTAATTATTGTAATTTCTAATGATCAGAAATATAGCAAGAGTTACCCATGAAGTAGTGAATTTATTTAGGAAAAAAAAAGCAAGCTTTAAAAACAGAAGCACTTTTAGTATTTAGTCTGATCTATGTATGCGTGGAAGTCTGAGAATTTCAAGTATCATTTAAGAAAAGAACAAAATCCTGAATACACAGATATGTGTCTTTTGTTAAAATGCCTTTATTTAAAGACTTCAAGAGTAGAAAATTACTTCATGTACCTAGGTCAGTTATTCCAGTTAGTAGCTCCTTATCATCCTTTTTTTAAAAAATGTCACTTTTTTTCCAGTTGAGTGCACCTAGACTCAGTTTCCAACAAATGGATTCTCCAGTACACATCTCCACTTGGCAGTTGCAAACCATGTAGGTTCTTTGTTTAATCATAACATCTTTTAAGTACAGCTCATATGCAATCATTTACCTGATCCCTTTTTCTTTTTCACTGTATCAGCAAAATATCGTCAGATATAATTAAACATCAGGTAACATGAAGTACAAATTATAAAGAGGAAGGAGTTTTTCTCCTTGAAATGCCTATGAAATCTTCACTTCTGAACAGAATAGGAGGTTTGCCTCCAATTTCAATGAAGCAAGATTTAAGTCAAAAGGGATTTTACACATAAGCAAAGGACAGCAAGGCTGGGCTGCAGAGGAGGGTGCTACAAGTAGGGCCAGGCACACATTTACTGGGATCAAATGGTTAAAGCATTCTGCCAACCACAGCAAATGCCATAACTGTGTGTTCCTTATTATCCAAAGCCTTGGTGACCTTGGTTAACAGGATGCAACTGAGTTACAGCAATGAAGAAATAAGTTTTTGGTAATTCCAAGTCCAACAGACCAGTGAAGTAACTGTGAAAGCAACTGCAACACTTTTAGATTATGGTGCTATGATTATCCCAAAAGACTTAGGAGACACTTGGGGTTATGATGATGATGATGATAGTAGCAGGCTTTGTTGATAAGAAGTTACCTGAACACAAGATAGGTAGACCAAGTTGGGTCCACATGGTTCTTCAACATATGACTAGAAGAGTTAACAGGGCTGTCAGAAAATCAAAAATCATTAGATTTTTTTTCCTCTGTCGTTATATAGAGGAATATATTAGGAGGAAGATATTTCTCCTGGAAAATTGACAACCAGTAATACTGAATCTGCAGTGAAGCAACATTTTTCCTGAGCCAAATATACATGTTCTTGGATCAAGCAAACTGTGTAACCTTAGGGTCCCTGCAGCACCTTCATTGAGCTTTACGAGATCATGAAATCTAAGGACCCCAAGTAATTTTCATTTCCATAAAAATGAAATAAAAATAATATTCTTCCAGAAATGTTTTCTGATTATTTTCTAGTCAAAAGGGACCTAAACTTGGTTGGGTGAATAATGCCCATTTGCCCTAGAGAGTGATGCAGGACATTAGGAGAAGAGGAAAGGAACAGAACTCATGGAGCCAGCTCCTGCCAAACCAAAGTGAAGCACACAGCAGGGAGGAGGACTAGAGCTGGCAAAGCTAATTGAACAGAAAAATCAGTCATCTGAGATTAACTTTATATGGATCCCTTGATTTCAAAGAGAAAGTCCTAGCTCCTTTGGAAATGGCAAAACCTCTTTTAAAAATCCTTTTAGACTTCTTTTTAAAGGTAAGATTTCAAGTAGAAAATATTTTTCTGAAACCAGATGTTTCATTTCACAAATAATGCAACCAAATAAAACATTGTGATGTTCTCAAACACACTCTTCCCTTTTTTTATTCAACAAGAACCACTCACAAAATTCAAGCCAATTTCACAAATAGATGAGTACCTTCTTCAGCAAGAAATTGCTTCATTTTAACAAAATATTCTGGTGCTATGTAACAGGGAAGAAGGGGTCAATTGTTCTCCTGCCCTGTTTCTCAGAGGGAAAGCAAGTGCCAGTGAATAAACTGCTTTTGCTGTTCCAGGACTTGTGAAAGAGAGGTCACTGCATAAATAGGCTCTGACCCCTCCTGAGAGGCTGGAATTTGCAGGGGTTGATTATTTTATTAGTTGTGACCATACTTCTGGCTGATTAGGATTTGGATGCAACTCACTATCACCACTCACCACTCACTAGATACATCCTTTACAGTGCAGATGAAAGACAAGCCAAGAATATTCCTTCCTGGCACTCCCAGATTTAAACAGGGTTTTCTGTTCGGGTGAATAATATTCCCTCCTCCTTTGGTGTCAGATCTCATATGGAACAGCTGTTTTGGCAGAAACACTCAGCCTCCTGAGTGACAGAGCAGGAGAGCAGTTGGGGACTCCAGGTGGAGAAGAGGAGGGAACATCGGCCAGGGTCATGTATGATCACAGTGTCACAGGATGGAGAAGACCTACTAGGCCATCAAAACAAGGGCAACACACAGTCACTTGCAGAATGGACTCCAGAAGATCTTCTTTGAGATCCATCTATCTCAGTAGTCCTTTTCTCCACACTGTCAGAGGAACAGCTGGATGAACAGAGGCCGCATTTATAGGTAATCTATACGGACACTAAATCAATTCAAGGCACACTGTCATCTGTCTTTCTTCAACAAGCTAGCTCAGACTCCCTTTTGGTTACCTTGCACCAGTACAAGTTGTGGTCAGACATAACCTCTTCCATTTCCAGGTGCCATGGTGGAAGGTGTTGCCCTGCCCAGGTGTTTCTCGTTGTTCACCAGACGGTGGCTGGTGCCCCCACAGCTCTGCTGGTACACACATGGGTTTGAAACCTGGGGCAAAACTAATACTCCAGTGAGCTCTGTGTGAGGCAACCTGCCTGCTTTTCCCAGGAGCAGGCATGAATGTTTTCCCTCAAGTTGTTCTTCCTAGGAGCAGTGAGGAACAGCTGAGCAGCAGCAGAGCTTCCAGTGAGCAGCGGTCTACAGAGGGAACACCTGTCCATGACCACAGAGATGCACAGACAGGTGTGATCCAGCAGGGAACTGATGAGGGCTGGTTTATCTCCTCTTCGTCTCCATCCACCTTGCTCTACTTGACTCTTCCACTACTGAGTGACATGGTCCCTGTGCAGTGCCCAATGTCCCTCTCTAGTGCCACCACAGGCCTGCACAGCACTGTGTTACAGCTCAGGTCCCATCCTATAGCTCTAAGCAGGAGAGAAAAGAGGCCTAATCTGAATTCACCTGTGCTCCCCTTTGTGCTTCATGCACCCGTGTTTAAGCCACACTTATTGTACCCAGCCCTATGACCACTTAAATTACTAACGGTAATTCTCAAACATGCTACGGCCATGTGTGTCCTTTTGTGAGTTTTGCCCAGTCATCAGCCCTGGGCCCCAAGGCATCAGCCCTGAAAAGCTTTTATGGACAAGCCAAAGCTGCATCAAGAAGTCAATATTATTCAAGAAACTGTTAGTTTCTGCAAATATCCTGTGAACTCCTGGTTGCTCTTGCCTGAAGAAGGAGTGGCACTAGATAAGAACAAAGATGCTCCATCCCCACTGGCTTGGCTGCCAGCATCTGATGAGAGACCAAGGGTCTCAGCTGCAGTGGTAAATGGAAGGAAGTGGTAGGAAGAGGAGGTAGACATGCAGAAAAATCTCCTTGCTATGGACATAATAATTTTAAATGCTAAATTGGATTTTAATCTCTAATTAATATTATTTCTGTGTCTTCAGTTTGAAATTGTCCTTATAGAGAATCATAGAATCATTAAGGTTGGAAAAGACCTCCAAGATCATTGAGTCCAACCTTTGACTGAAGGTCACCATGCCAACTAAACCATAGCACTGTGTCATGTCCAGTTGTTTCTTGGACACTACCAGGGATGGTGACTCCATCCATTGATAAATTGATGTGATGATGGTCTCTAAAAGCTAGCTGTTTCTCACTACTAAAGTGAGAGACACTCACTTTGCACTGAATGAGCATATTTTCAGTAGAGTAAAAGTCTGAAAACAAGAGTCTTACCACCTTTGAAATGGAAAAAGACATATTGTGTAAGTCTCTTGGTCTTGTGCTCAAGTTTCCATGACTCTATGCATTCACAGTACCTGTCTCACAGCCAGACACAAACAGACTCATGGCAATGCTCAGGACTGATTCTGAACTACACAGGAGCAGGGTACTACAGAAGCCTGGATGCTAACCTGGGGGAGATTGAATTGCTGTTCTGGTATTTCTGTAGCTGCAAAACCTATAAAAATATATGTCTGGGGGGAAAGGCAAAAGCAACAGATCAAAATTCAGTACAAGACAGTTGCTGGTGGTCCTTGTGGTCCCCGGCAACATGAGGTTGAAAATGGCTTTTAGTAGGGGGTTTATTTTCTTAATGCTTTGAGGACTACAGCTGAAAGCCACTACATTTAATGTTAACATTGAGGCTAGAGGATCCATATTGTAGTGATTAGTAGCAGGAACTTCAGAGATGGTAGCGTGCAAGCCAGAGGGAGCATGCAGATGGAGTGTAAGGAGACTGCAAGAATCACAGGTCAGCTTTAAGTAATGGAATTTGGGTTTTTTAAATGCATTTCCTCTCTGGCTATTTTCTAAAATACAAACAAAATCTCAGAGGATTTAGGCTCTCTCCTTCCTTGGGTTTTGGCTCCTGAAAGTCCTCTGCCCTCCTTGACTGGTCTAAATTGGATTATATACATACATAATCCAAAGTGGGAAGCAATGTCAACCACATTGATGCTTCATTTTTGCTTGTTTCAAAATTGCATTTCCATTTTCAGGGTTCAGTTTACAGTCCTCTGTCACGCAAGTTTCCCCTTGTCTCCAGGGAACCACATCTAAGTGAGGAAGACAACCGAGAAATCTTGTATGACTGGGCCTCTAGTTGCTTAGACTTTTTTGTGGAAAGAAGGCAAGTTCCTAAACATTTAGCAGAATTTTTTTTTCTCATGTAGAAGAAAAATAGACCCAAAGAAACATATCAATCAGAGTAAATTTTAGTGCTATTTTTTTGCCAGACCCCAATGAATCTGTGCAGAGAAAAGAGAAATAGACTAAGGACAGACATGGGACTGAACTCAGATATCCTTCCTCAGTCTATTTGAAATAAATACTTTAAAATAACATTGTTATTAAAAATTTTTATAAGAAAGGCAACAGTGGTAAGAATAGGCATGATAGCATGCCTATGAATTTTCCTCGAAACAGATTCAGACTTTGAAAATATGGCAATTTCTGAATTTGTAGTAATTGATGGAATATATAATACAAACTCAGCTGATACATTTTTGGAGTAGTCCTTGTTGTTACTGCCTTTATCATAAAAGGATATTTTTCCAGTATTTTGAGGCCTCATGAAAGAAAGGAAAATGTATATTTGCCTCTAAATTAGAGAGATATAGGTTTGATGGGACAACTGGTAGATAAAAAAGGAATTGGTTGAATAGCTTCTTTCAGAGAGTTACAGTCAAAGGCTCAATGTCTAGATGGAGATCATTTACAAGTGATGTCACTCAAGGTTCGTACTGAGGCCAACACAATTTAATATGTTCATCAGTGGCATAGGATTGAGTGTGTCCACAGCAAGCTCGCAGATGACAGGAAGCTGAGTGGTGCAGTTGATAACTTGGAAGAGATGCCATCCAGAGGGGTCTGGATAGGCTTGAGAAGTGGGTCCATGCGAACCTCATCAAGTTCAACAAGGCCAAGTGCAAGGTCCTGCACCTGGGCTTGGACAAAACACAGGATCAATGGTATCATATGCAGAATGAATAGATTGAGAGCAACCCTGCAGGTGGATGAAAAATAGGATATGAGCCAGCAATGTATCCTGGGTTGCATCACAAAAAGCATGGCCAGCAGGTCAAGGGAGGTGATTCTGCCCCTTTGCTCTGGTGACACCCCACTTGGAGCACTGCTTTCACCTCTTGTGTCCTCAGCACGTGGATATGTTGGAATGGGTCCAGAGGAGGGCCACAAAAATGATCAGCGGGATGAAACATCTCTTCTATGGGGAAAGACTGAGAGAACTGGAGTTGTTCCCCTTGGAGAAGACAAGGCTCCAGGGAGACCTTACTGCGGCTTTTCAGTACTTGAATGGGGCCTATAAGAAAGGGCCTGTGGCAATGGACAGGGGACAATGGTTTTAAACTGAAAGAGGGTAGATTTAGATTGGATATATAACAGAAACCTTTTTTGCAATGAAGGTGGCAAGACACTGGAACAGATTGCACAGAGAAATTGTGGATGTCCCATCTTTGGAAGAATCCAAGATCAATCTGGATGAAGCTTTGAGCAACCTGATCTATTAATGATGTTCCTGCCCACAATCCTATGATTCCATGAATCTGTGACTCCATATTTCAGTAGGATGATAAGCCTGTGTAGCCCTACAGATGTCTTAAGTTCATACATGCCCTACTTGGAATAAATCAGGATTTCTAGGTGCCAAAACCTTTGTTCCTATGAGTGTCTGCCCTCATTTGCCAAGTTCAAGGAAATCTTATGTAAATAGACACCCCAGGTACCTGGGATGGTTCAAATCACTTGACCATCTCCTAATGCTCATTGACTGTGACAAAATCCTCAGAAGGGAAGACTCCTACCTCAAGCATAGAAAAAGGAGCAGCAATTGTGAGACACAGGTCTGGTGAGCAGAAGACCCACTCAGGCTGTGGAAGAACCACAGTGAGCAAGATAAAGGCATGTCCAAGAGTGATGGGATCTAGAGAGAGATATGCATGCCTGAGCTTGAGAACTGGGCCCTCAGATCCAATGGAGACATAATGGGGCAGGAGAAGAAATGTGACTCTGACAGTGCTCTACTGCTTAGAGAATTTTCTGCAAAAATGGGAAAAAATCATGTTACAAATCATGCAAAGGACTGTTTATGTGAAGAAAACAAGGACTACATACCTTGTTAGTGGCATGGCATGGCCTACTTCCCCAGGCATAGGCAGGAGGAAGGGATCCCTGCCACCTCTGTAACCGAGGGTTTAACACTTTCCTTCAGGAGACCCAGGATGGCAGCTAACTTTACAGCCATATGAAAGGAGCCAGATTTGTAACACATCTCTACCCTTCTTGTTTCCTCCTAGCCAGCTCCTGGCAGCTATTTGCTGAGTGAATAAATTTTAAAGTTGTTTCCTAAACAGTGATCCTGGATCATACTGTGCAGCAGCCCGCTGCAGAGCCTAGAGGTGTAAGAGGGGCTGAATCTCATGCTGTGAATCAAGGGTACATACTGTCTTCTTGTAGAAAGAAATCAGCAGCAGTATTAGTTGATTCTTCATAAATTGATGGAGTTTTTAAACATTTGATCCTCTGAACTCATCAACACTGCCAGTTAAAGTATTTGGCTTAGCAGGCTGATCATTAGACTTAATATTAACAGTGCTATAGGCTTCTTTGTTTTGACAAATTATAAGCTTGAAAATCACTGTGCTTTAATTGAAGTTGTTAGTGCATAAGTGATTTGGTGGACAACTAACCCTGTCCCGCCACACCTGATCTCTACAGACAAAATCTTAAGCAGTTTTAACCTTCCTTTTTAAATGCTTTGCCTAAAGTTATAATCTATGCCTAAACCATACTACGTTTACCCCTTTATCAGCTGCAGGGATTCTGTTCTAACATATAATCACCATAGGCTGTGTACGCTCATGTGAGTGTTCCCTGGAGGCATTGATGGAATATTAGTCACTTTCATGGATGACTGTTTTATAAGCCAAGTGCCAAGTGCTGATCTTGGATTTTTCTAACAAATTCAGAACATCACAAATCTTTGTCAAACTATGGTTTATACAAAATCCAAAGTGGTTCCATCACAATGCCTTCATGGATTCAGCCACAAGTCACTTCAGACTCCATTTCTGGAGCTGGAGCTGTGATTATGGTCCATGGGCACTGAAGTCACATTGGTATCAGTTAAGTTGAAACGGCTGCAGGCAGGCATGTGCTCAGAGAAAGTGGGAGAGGAGAGAACTGCCTGAACACAGCTTGATTACTCTCAGAAATTCTCCAAGTACCCCAAGTGGGGCAGGAAGCAATCAATAAGACCCACTCCCTCCCTTTTGTTGAAAGGAAGTCAGATGAACAATCTGCCTAATGTACACAGGTGATTCAAGAAGAAGTGATTTTGTAAAACTAGCCCTAGCAGGACTAGTTGATGAGGACTGCCATGTATGACAAAGCTTTACAAGTGTCTTTCAGTGACCAGACTCGGGTTGTGCAGTCGCACCACAACTTCTGAAAATGCAACACTCTGTGCAGAAATACCAAAAGCCCTCAGAGCTTCAGAGGAGGTGATATTTTCCATAAATGCCTAAGCTCTGAAATCAGGGGTGGTATAAGAATCTCAGTCTTTACTTAGAGGAAAAACATAGCATCAGTATGACAGAAAAAGAACTTTGAAAGTGAATCACCACAGCCTGCACACCAGAAAACCAGGCCAGTTTCATAACTGTTTGAATTATATGCCTTGGCAAGGCTGCAATGCTGTCTATCCAGGAGTATGTGGCTCCTGAGTTCTGCTGCAGACTTCCAGCTGAGGATATACCCTGTGGCCATCAGCACAACCATGCTGATACCGAGGACACTGAGACATAGATCCTTGGTTACTGAAGGAGGTGAGTCAGTGGGAGCTGTTTCAGACGCCTGTGCAAGGGCTCCCCAAGATGACCAGGTGCATCGACCTCAGCCTCACCTAGAAACACAAATGTTGGAGTTTGGTTCTCATTTCCCACTTGTGAATCATTTTTGGATTTCACGATTTCATAAGGCCTCTGAGGCATATGCTAGACCTCCTGGGACTCTCTGCCAGATAGGTATTTTGGTACATGGCTCCTGTGAGCAATAAGGCTCTGGCAATAGTTAAAATAGATCTATTATCAGGCCAGGTGTGTATATAATGGTGAGAGGAATGGGAAGGGACCTGAAACTACTGTTTGAGCTCTTGATGCACTGTAGTAGAAAAAGAAGATACAGAGGCAATCTATCACCCTTCAAGGCCATTTTAACAACTCCCTGGTGTGAGCACACTATGACCTCTTTGCTAGTTTACTGAAAACTTACTGCAAGTGCTGTTTCTAAATTTTTCAGTTTTGTTAATGTTTACTGTTACCAGAGTGCTCTCCATGACTTATACATCTGTCATCTTAAATTATGCTGTCTTTTCAAGGTTCTTGTGATCTTTCTTCACTTCTAATATAGCAGTGCCATACTATATGCAGATGGCAGTGCCATGTGTTCTATGTATCTTTATTGTATGCAACTCAGCCAACAGATGTTTCAAAACCACAGTGTGCAAGGTATTCATGCAAAAGAGCCCTGCAATCATTCTTTGTTTTGATTCAGAAAATGCTAGAGTTTGAATTGTGTAATCACTGTTTTCGAAAGATCTCCCAGCTACTAAATATTTGATGTTACTCTGGGCAAGTAGGAAATGCCTAGATAACCTTCTTAGAATAGATAGCTAACAGTGACAGCACTAAAATAAAGTGAGAACAGTGGCACTGTAGACCACTTGGTCTTGCAGTAAACATGGTCAATTGTTATGCAACCCATAGATGCATTCTATTTCCAAAATAATTTCTAAATTTTTTTGACTTGCAGTTATTCAAGACACAAGGAGACAAGAAAAGGCCGAGTGACCAACCTTGTAAAGATAAAGAAAGTAATCTAGCTAACAAGAAAGGAAAAACAACTGCTAAATAAGGCAGAGGCACTGCCTACTTCAAAGAAAGAAATGGAGAAGTTATTGAAGGTGTCTGTAGTAGACAACTTGTGACCCATTTGGACATGTGTATGCTGTGAGCTTGAAGGTCTTGACTCTGCATGACCACTGAGGCATATCACCAGTCTCTGGTCTCAGATTTCTCTTGGGTGCTGTAATTCTGGCAGAGGAGATTCCATATCTCTGCTTTGCTCCACGTAGGTGTGTGTGTATCCCACATAGAGTGGGAAATGTCTGTCAGAGGACAGAATATTTTTGTCTGGATTGCTGACTGCTGAACTGCACTGCACACCATAATTTATCCCTTTGCTAATACCAGCATGATTCAATATTTTAGGACCCCTGAAAGTTAATAAAGAGAGGTGTCCCTGAACAAAGTGTCCTGAATCATCAACAAAAAACATGTTGATTTTATATGTGGTTTAGACACTAATTTCACTGTTTAGGTTAGTAACAGGCACAGATTTTATGTCAGGAAGAGGCGTCTCAGGCCTCTTCATCACTCGCCACAGGCTGGAGCATCCCCACTGGGTCTGTGCCAGGCACAGGCAAGTGTCTCTGCTGTGGCTTGTTACTAGAGCAGAGGCAGGGCTCCAGCTGTTGCTGGTTAGAGGAGGACCTGCTTCCACCTCATAATGCTGAACTTCCATGTGAGCAGGAAGGACTTCATCTCCTCCACCGGCATCATGGCTGCACAGCACAAGAAAGGATTCTTTAGAAAAATGTGTACACAACAGTGTACAGGAGGTTACCTGATATATATGAGCACAGGCAGATTATCAATTCAGAAGCAACTTCTATTCTAGTGTTTCCTAACTTTCCAGTTTTGATACCGTTCTTCTAAACCATTTTACCTGCAGTTCAGCTACAACACAGACAGGGCTTTTATCTACATGGATGTGCAGTGTTCCAGAAAGAATACAAATTTCAGAAAAGTCAAACTGAACACAGGAAACATCAAGCGTTAATTTGATGCAAGAATCATTCTCAGGGCAGCATGGATTCTGGTTTAGCTGGACTAACAGCCCTTTGCCTTGGGTTGCTTTAACCTGGTAATTTAATCTACGAAAGCTAGACATCCTATAAACATTTGTTCATCATTGTCTTTGAAAATGCATTTCTTCACTTCTAATTGGATTCAGTTTTATTGCTGTAAGAAAAAAAAAACCCTCAACACTTAGCATCAGTCAAACAGAATTCATTTTCCGGTAATTCAGAACACTCTCTTTGAAGGTGAGCTTGCTTTGCCAAATCTTTGAACTTTGCCATATGTACCAATTCTGCTGCCAAATGCAATGATGTGATTACAGACACACAGCTTTGGCAAATTTTCACTAAGATTTTGTCTTGATCAGAGATGTCTGAAGCTTGCCAGAAAAATGTAGAAACAGATAGACTGCTAATGGGTTGAGTTCCTAATAGGTGGATTGGGAATTATTTGAGAATACGTATTTCCAAAGGAAGAAAAAGGATTCTTTGCATTTAGTCTCCAACAGAAGAAGGCAATTCTGATGTCACATGCTGATCCAGCATAGCTGGATTCTTGTACCTCTTCCTAGAGCTAGTTCCTCAGCATTCTCTCATTCCTGATAATGTGGGGCTGTTCCCAGCAGGCATTTTTGACAGTGACAGGAAGAACTGATAAATTCCCTCCTCCCCTACATGGAAATGCCCATGTATCTTGTTGATGTAATAGCTCAAATACTGGCTGTGAAAACATACTGTCTGTGGGTTTAGCCGGTTTTGAGATAGAATTTGCTACTAAACCAAAATTCACCTTAATAAAATCTGGTTGGTCGGTTGCCTTGAAGCTGCTACAGGGCAAATTCCACTTAGGACAGGTGGACTGTCCTAGGACTGGGGACCCTTGTGAAAAAGAAGCTGCCTTCCCTAGGCTTGCCCAGCTGAGCCCTCCATGTATCTGAGATTCAGTGCCAAGGGGTCCTATTGTGTCCTGATAAACTCCTGCCTGTGCCAGGCTGTCAATAGATGACACCTGAGTGTGGTGGATACCAG
Source organism: Platyrinchus mystaceus (assembly GCA_035041135.1). Classification (NCBI taxonomy): domain Eukaryota; kingdom Metazoa; phylum Chordata; class Aves; order Passeriformes; family Tyrannidae; genus Platyrinchus; species Platyrinchus mystaceus. The sequence goes on from JAWWLV010000088.1 coordinate 129,391,189, forward strand.
GCTGAAAACAGAGGCTGCAGTGTGATCTGCCTCTGTGCCCCTAACTCTAAAAGAGACTGATGACACTTCTTGGGAGGTAGAGTGCTCAGGGTCCTCAATGCTGCTATGACTTGCTGAGATATTTACATATGTGGCTGATTCTTTCATACCAAATCACACTTAAACACCAATGTCAATGAAAAAAAAAACCCAAAAAACAAAAAACAAAGGAGTAAACTACTAAATTCCATTAATCTGCATGGGGTAAAGGGGGCTACCTTTTGTTATTACTGTGCAGATGCCCCCTGTGAAAGGAAGAAAACTTCTGGACTTTACGAACAAGGTAGGTGTTTAATTCTGGCCTTGTATTTCTCGTGGCTTCTTCTGTCCTGCACAAATATTCCTCTTCTCAAGCTGCCTTATCCACTTCCTCTCTTAATTCCATGAGGCAGAACAGCAAAATTTTCAGCCACTAGGTTTGCACCTCTCCTTGGCAGTCAAACCAAAGTAGAAGAATATGTTTCTTCTGCCAATCTCCCCTCCTGGCTGGCAGGAAAATGAAGACGGATCCTGCCACCCGATGCCTTGCAAGTGTGAGCACCAGCCTCAAGCAGCAAGTCACCCTCAGTGGTCAGCACACGTGTCAGATGCACGAGGCACAGCTTGAGTCATGGGCCTCAAACTGAGGATTATTGCTCCAAAATGGGCATATGTCAGCAGTGTTGCAGAAACCCAAGCTTCTGACGTGCTTACCTTGGAGCTGACAGTCCTGGTGTGCTGGATTATGGGAATTGCTCCTTACAGCAGCTGGAGCCTGGCAGGAATGAAAACTCAGCAGGAACTGCAGGTGCCTGTGCAGAGCTGGGCCAGCTCACAGCAGCCCTGTGGAGCCGGCAGCAGCAGCAAGTGCTGGCTCTATGAGGAATTGTCACTAAAACAATATATATTGGGATCTTTCTCTCCATATTCTAAGAGGATAAAGGAAAGGCAAGCAACCCAGTCCGGACACAGGAAAATACTACTTTTACTGTGTTGGCTGGTTGTTTATTTCCATGTTTATGGACATACAAAGTTTTCTATTTTCTTCAGTGCTAAAATTTTAAAAGCTTGGACAGTTCTTGGGTCAGATATGAGAAGTTAGGTCTGATTCAATCTTAAGTGGCCATCTCCAGGAGTACAGTCTTGGGCTTGCCATCCTTCTTCTTTGCTGGACATCTGAAGTCAGAGTGAGTTGTCTACTAAAAGTCTTTTTTGGGGATGCAATTCATCTCTGAGTTCTGCCTATGTTCTATATGTCTGTGTCCTTTTAAGGAGAGATTGCTAAAAAGTGAATGGGCTTGCTGAAAAATCCAACCTACATAGTTTCTGGTTGGTGAGCTCCATATGAACAGTCCTTCTGGCACAGGCATCAGTCCGTCATGTTGTCTCCCAGGGAAACACTGGGATATGCTACACAGGTCGTGAAGAGGTAACCAGTGACAGAACCCAAGAGAATGGCTTGAAGTTGTGTCAGGGGAGGTTGAGGTTGGATATTAGCAAAGGGTTTTTCACCCAGAGGGTAGTTGGGCACTGGAACAGGCTCCCCAGGGCCACAGCACCAAGCCTGAGGGAGTTCTAGAAGCTTTTGGACAATGCTGTCAGGCACACGGTGTGACTCTTGGGGATGGTCCTGTGCAGGGCCAGGAGTTGGACTCAATGGGTCCCTTCCAACTCAGCATATTCTGTGACCCTGTGACTTCACAAGGACTGCAAGGAGTTGTTTCTTTAGTCTGCCTGAACTGATGGGACTGAGGGACAAAGGTACCTTCTGAGCCAGCAAGTCCAGATGTGCGGCCAGATGCTCCATTCTGCCCATGCACCTGATTTCTTTTCTTCATCATGAGGCTAGGGAGAATCCAGGTCTCAGATTGATACAGAGGCGAGACAAAGCCAAGATCTACCTGGTCCACCAGTTTAGATATAACCTAATTTATCTTGGAGACTGGAAGCCAGGTGTGATGCATACAGTTTTCAAGGAAAAGCATTACTGCTAAGGAGAAGCTCTGTATTTAAAGCAACAATAAGGTGTTTGATTAGATAGTGCTAATGGCTGAAAGCTCACATACACACACACACCGTTGGTCACTGTTTGTCTCTGAGAGCACAACTGTGTGGAAGAGGCGTGACACAGAGCCCTGTCAGCTCTCCAGTCCATCAGGACACCAAGGGGGTTTCGGTGGTCTGATCCTCACCCACTGTCCCCCATCTGCTCCAGTAGTCCCCAAGCAACTCCTGGCATTTGAGCTTGTCCCCAAGCTCAGGTTTACCAATAAGACCACTTATGCTAAGCACTTCATCTGCCATAAGGTGGCAAGAAAAGCAGCACCAGGAGAAAAAATTGAATTTTCCTCTTGATGCTCTTCTCTTTCTCCTTTTGAATGATTTTTGGATATAAGACTGAAAGAAAAAAATAAGTTCCACTCTTGCCAGCTAACTTTTCTCTCAGACTTGTCCATTCAAAAGTCACCTAAATTACTCTCAAGCCAGGAGTTTTCCCAGACATACTTTAAAGCTAAAAGGATATGGAACAATTCTTCCATTGCAAGCCTTATTTAGTCATTTATATGTGAATTTTTGAACTGTTTTCCTTTCTTTTTCTATAGCATTAGTAAGTAATATTTCACAGCATTCACTATGGTGAAAGCAGAGTGGCAATAGTTTGACACCAAAAACCATTCTAAACCATCTGACACTGTTTTTATCATCTGACACTCAGGTGTTCAAAATGTGCAGCATAATCCAGCATTGTGTAGCAATTAACTCTGGTGTTTTGGGTCATACTGGGAAAATTCATCAGAGCAGATTATTTCAATACCAATTTTTTTTATCTGGAAGGGAAGACAGGACAGGAAGATGACAAAAGCAGAAACCATGATCTAACCTAGATTAACTTGCCTCAGTCTGTCCTGTTTCCCAAAACAACATCCAAAAGTTGGAAGTAGCAGAAGACCTCCATGCCTCAGACATTTCTCCTCCCTGTCTCCAACACAGCTGACTCTTACCAGCATGAGAGCAGGTCCAGTAGGGCTAGGAGCATCAGAGGCAGTCTTCAGCAGGGTCTCTCGGACGTTTCTGGGCTACCTCATTTTTGCAAAGTAGTAAGAGAGCAGATCAGAACCGGCACTCCCACATATTGTAACCCATCCTCCATGCTGGACTGGTATTTGGCTGTGGGGCTAGTAAAACTCAACCTCTACAATCTAAAAATGAGGTAGAGGCATTAAGTCTGAACAGCATCACAATGCAAACTGGTTCCCAGAAGACATTTCCAAACTAATTTTCAGTCAGCTGAGCCTTCAAAAATGCTGTGTTTGTCTTTCTGTACATCCAGTCATTTAAAATATTATAATAGGAGACACTTTTGGATTACAGCTCCTTTTGGAAGTGAATCAAACCTCTTTGCTATTTCAAAATAAATGCTGAATTGTTTCAAAGACATTAATAATATTATGTCCAGTGAAGATGTACTACACTTTTCAAGATGCCTAGTTTGTACTGACAACAGTTCAAATATATTTATGTTGTCCCATCAAAAACTCAGTAGTTTCAACTTGCAAGAGGATGTTTGTTAAACATCTTGGGTAAATGGAGAATTTGACTTTCTGCCCGGGACACCCTGAGAGCTACTCCTTACGAAAAAAGGAGAGAAAAAAAGCAACTAATAGGATAATAAATCCCAACGTTTTTCTCTAAACAAGAGTTGTTTTAGTTAAACTAGTATTCACTTCATTTATAACAGCTCCCTACATTTCTGTAGGCTATTGTATTTAATAAAAATCTCTGGACTCATCCATCATTATGCACACTTTACTGATTTCACTTTAAACATTGCTGACTAAAACTTCCATTTATCAAGCCTGTTTTGCCTAGCAGTTGTGGGCTAATTTATTTTCACTTTGAAATATTTGGTATCTTTGCACTGCAGTGAACACAGTGTTTGTCAGAGATTCACGCTGAGGGGAATGAGCCCTGGTGAAATCAGTGTGTCCGTCCACCGCACATGAGCACAAGCTGCCATCTCCTAGGAGCCACCAAAGGTGAAGGAGGAAGCCTCAGTGGGAACTGTGTTGGAGGACAGATAATAATACTTTGTGCTATAACATGGGGCAGCAGAGATGACAGAGGCAGGGTATGGCTCCAGGGGAGACAGGAATGCACAGGGAGAGACGGGGGAGTCTCAAATCTGCCATTCAAGTGTTGTAAGGAAGAAAACCAAGCACAGGTAAGTATCAGAGGTTTGTATTAAATTTTTGAACTTTGCCAGTCACATAAACCCAGAAATTTTAAATGCAAAAGTATAAGCCAGACTTAGCTAGCCAGGCCAGCAAAGAGTAAGGAGGTGTTCTGTTGAGCTAAGAGATATTTTGAGCTCCTTCTAGCCTGAAAGATGTGATTTAGCCCATATGCATACGTGGGGTCATTCTCCACCTTTATCTCCACAATATGGTTTCTGCAGCACCAGAAAACATAAACTCCAGTGAGAAAATGTGGGAAATGAAGAAACCTCAGAAAACTTCCTCTGCGTTTGTTTCATCAAAGGAACATGGGCCATGAACGACATGAGTGAGCAGAGCACTGTGGTCCCTTCTTCCCAACGCCCTGAGGAGAAAGTAAATGATGACCAAAACCACAGCTATACTGGGTGTAGGAGCAGGAATGTGATGTAGGCTGTACTACTGCCAGAGAGTAAGGGATTATCTTGCTTTTCCCTGGTATACTGAAGAAGTCGTGATGTACCTCTTCAGCCCTTACAAATAAAACCAGAAGTGTCTTGCTGTGTAGCCTTTGCAAGTTGTGTACTGCTGGCTGAAAAGCTTCACTAATTTCATTTGACCCAGCATCGTAAAGAAAGGCTGCATTCTGTATAAGGCCAGCATTGACTGGTTTATAACTCTACATTACCCCAAAATTATTACTTCTCATAGGTTTTTCTCACACACATTTGAATTAAGTTGACCAAATCATTTAAAACACCTTCTCAAAAAAATTCAGGATGGTTACATATGAGAGGAAACCAGCTCAGCATTAATCAGGCTCTGCAGCTCTGCTCTGTGGTTGTGTCGCTGCATATTATGGGGAGGAGGGAGGTTTGCCAGAAATCCTTTGTTAAAACAGTAATTTTTAGCAACACCAGCAGCCACTTATCAGACTTCAAATGTACCACATTCCTCCAGAAGCTTGTTTTTCCTTTATTTTCTTTCATAAATTTCTAAGCTGACACTTGCAGGCACACTGAATATCAAAAGGTAGTTATGAATATCCTACAAATCCCCCCAAAAACCTGGCCAGTCTTGCCGGGCTGGTGTTTTCTTCTGGCCATTCAAGTGGGGATTCCTCTGCACTACCCTTGGCTCTGAAAGTGCCCCCCATCAAGGCCTTGGGCATTTCACTAGAAGACCTTGATGTTTATCCATCTATGTAGCAGCAACACAAGTATAACCCTCAGACCTGTCCTGCAGATCAGAGGCATAGAGTTTGGAAAACACATCGGAGGTGGAAGGTATTCTGTGCAGCTCAGGTATTATTGGGAGCCCTTCTTCACCATCATCACTTCAGTAAAACCATGACAGCAGAGAACCTGGACCCAAATATCAGCTGGTTTGCAGCGTTCTAATTTTACCTGTGCTTGGTGCAGATCTGGGGACAGAGACATCTTTTCTGACACAGCATAAGAGAGGTGAAGAGAAGAAGAGAATCATACAATCAGATTCGTTTGGGTTGGAAGAGATCTTTAAGATTTAGTCCAATCCCCCCGCAGTGAGCAATGACACCTTCAACCAGATTAGCATGCTCAGAGCCACATCCAACCTCACCTTGAATGTTTCCACTTCTGCTGGCATGTCAGTCATGTCACCACAAGAGGGGAAATGTGGAGAAAGGTCATTCTCTTTGCTTCAGTGATTTAGGGTTGTAGGTATTTTTCCATGGCTCATGGCTGGTTTCTGATGCATGGATGGAACAGGTAAACAAACAGGCCAACAAATGTCTGCCTTCAAAGGATGTTGCCCAGTACAGTTATTTTTCCCACCTAGTATTTTTTCTGGGAAGTCTTCTCCCCAGAGGAAGGAAGGCGCACAGCAATTGCTGGATTTGAGCAATCCAATGGTTTGTTATGCAGGTTGTTACCCAGTCTCTGCTTAGTAGGTTCTCATAGACAGATGAATAGGACTGCAATCAGTGAGTATGGGAAAAAAGCCCCAAAAATTCTATTCCAAGGAAAAGAATCCTGTCCCCTTCTCAACAACCAGATTATGCACAGAAATGTGAAGCCCTATATTTCTAGCACAGGAGTAAATCCTGTCTTAAGAACACAGGGGGTTATGCCAAGTATTCATATCAGTTTGTAATCTTTAATTTTTTTTTTTCAGATTTCACAAATTTCCGGGCAGTGAGACCCAAAGGTTAAAGAAGCATATGATTAAAAAGCAAACATTTAGCTGGCTTGGCTTTCAATATAATGTGGCAGTACACAACTACTGTTTTTTTTCACAGGGCATTTGTGAATCTGAAAAATTGTATTAGCCTGGTTTGGAAAAGTAGTTAAATATATGCTTGTTTGCTCTGTTCAGAGGGATGCTCAAATGCATGTCTGGTCCGGGACCAAGTCATACAGTGTGACTTAAGTGCCTGCTCAAAGATAAGCATGTGTTTAAGTGTTCTGCTGAACAGAAATGGGAGGGGGCTTAATAGCATGAACCCTTTTTGTTGTCCATCTTCCCAATGTTAAAAACATAGAACTTCTCTATGTTTAATTTCTTCATATGCACTTCCACAGAAGTATCTTTGTTTTAATAATGTAGTTGATAAATTTCCATAACAGCAGCTTGTACAGAAAGTTTTCAACAATTTTTCAAAGGAGATCTCATCTAATCTTTACTTTTTTTCTAATCTTTTAATTCTAATCTTCATTTTGATGGTGAGTCCAAAGAAATACATAGCATTCAAAGAGCTGAGCACATGTGAAGCCACAAGAAACAAACATGAACAACTCAGAACAGAAAAGGTTGTTAATGAAACCACTCATATATCTGTTTTCTAAAGACTGTGTTTTATCCCAGTTTCTAATGAATGAATTATTTGATACTGGGTTTTAAGCTCAAAAAACTGTGCAACTTTTTGGAAGAACTTCTGTGCATGCCAGGATGTCTTCAGATTTGCCAGAGCTGACTCAGCTGATACCTCACAGTCCTTTCTAAAGTAAAATAACCAAGGAGAGAGGAAAAGCACCTCTTCAAGAGGGCTCTTCCTATGTGGCTTTAGATTTTATGAAGCCCCACAATAGCTGAACTCCACTTTCTGTTTAATCCTTTGCCAACCAATGGACTTATTATGAAAAAACTCACTGATTTTTAGTACCTTCTCCCAGCATATCTATGTGATTGGAGAGTTATTATTTCTGAAAAGACATCAGCATAAAGACAATGTTGTTGAGCATCTTCTCTCAAAAATGTCTGACTCTCTGGTTCCTATGCACACAAACGCTCCTAGTTACGCTGGTAACATCCAGGTCCTGCCTAAGGCTGATAGCTCATGTAAGTCTTCTCTGTTATGTTGGTATTATCTGGCTTTCACCCTGTGATAGAATGACAGCAATGAAATAAATTACTTCCATGCTTTAGCTAAATTCAAAAGGCAGTGCTTACATGAGCCTTTTGGTCAAGCCTGGGAGGACTCGAGCTGGAGCTGTTTATTGTGTGTGTGACTTGGGGAGTTACAGATTCGTGACTACAAAATAGAAATGGTGATATTTTGTATATTGATTTTGTATGGCGGAATTCCTCCCAAAAGCCAAAAGGTCGTATCACGAGGAGCTGCTCAGAAAAGAGAGATTTCTACATCTGGCAATATTGGATTTCATGTCTGTAAAGCAAAAACGAAATTATGCACATAACAAAACATAAACACGTTGTAAAATGCATTCAGCCCAGATTCCAAACACATTGAACACTGCATGATTTAATGATGGATAAACTCAGAAAAATATCCCAGTGGGGGGAACTACAGACTCCAAAATGACAGCTGCTATCATTCCAAAACAAGTAATTGTTTATAAATGAATATTTTTCATGATAAATTATTGAATTACATGAAAATCAGATGACTGCCTGCTGCCAAATTTGTTTTCAGTTTCACAAGACAGAATGGAATGTGCTGCAGACAGTGAGTGAAATTAAAAGCTGCTGGTCTTTTCCCACGAAGGGCTGATATTTTCTCTTAGACATTCCCCGTATTGCATAAACCTGCTAAATAGTGGTTCTGGGGAATAGGTACATAGCTAGATATCCAAAATATTTTAGATATATAGGATTTCAGGGAATCTCTGCCTAATCTGAGCCAGTTGTAGCATAAGTTGCTATTTCATATTCATTTTGTGTTGATTTCTCGGTCAAACTCACAGAGCCCCAGTATCTATGAGAATGTAAAGCTCTTATAGGGAAACTACTAATATTTTTTTTTAGTTCTCCTTTTTATTCTCTATTGTTTGAATTTGAATCATTTGAAAATACACTTTTCTTCATATGTTTTTGTCTTGTTTTAATTGGCAAGTCCTTGCTTTCCCCCCATCTTTTGAACAGAGTGAAAATAACCTGAGTGGCTGCTTCAGCTGAATCGTATCTTGAAGTCCTCAATGGAGTGAAGCTTCCGGCACAGACAGTCTGAGTTTTTTGGAAGCAAGACAATCAAGACTGCAGAGTTCAGATAATCATTAAAGCATTTTCAATCTGCAAAGTCCTTCCCTCGGTCAGCTGCTCCATTCACAGGGATGAGTTAACACTGGTGGCATGAGTCTCTGCTGGGAGCAAAATGTCACATGTAATCTATCATGTCCCAGAGAGCCACTGGGGCAGCTGAGCTAAGTCCTGTAATTGCAGCCTTGGCATCAGATATGAATTTTAAAAGACAACACAGCTGTATCACATTTCTTTATACTGCCTCACATAGCTTCCTGACTGCTGCAGCATCTGGATCTTCATTGCATCCTGCTGTCAGGTAAGCCTAGTGAAACAAAGCCATGAGTTTCTCTGCTTCCCCAGCAGAGAAATATAGTTGGTCTCCATCCCAGACTGGGCAACTGCAGGAGCAAGGCTATAACAAGAAAGTGTGCAAACATAATTTCCCTGTTAAAACCTTTCGGCTGCTCTCAGACTGTGGCTCGGAGAGAACCTAAAACTGTAAATTGTACCTTTGTGGTCAAAAATCTTTGATTGACTTTTCTGCCTCTTACTATTCCAATGGTTTTTTAGCCCATTGGTACTCTGGCCACCGTAGCATCTTAGGAAACAAGCTCCTTGCTTTAACTACACAGTGTGTAAAGAAAAGGATGATGGTTGCTTTAAATTTGGAAACAGATGTCTGTAGTTACACATGTATGTGTGTGATTTTATATATATACATATACATATGCACATATATTCTTACAATTTGTGTATCATATGTCTTTCAAAGGTTGACTTGTTTGTCTGTGTCATTTGCCAGAAAAAAATGATGCCAAATTTAATCAAATTAAGTCAGTTTTAAGAAAAAACTTATTTTTTATTTCCTCCATCTGACCTTTGCCTTCATATCCTCCCGTACAACTAAACTCTAGATTCACTTCCCTCTATTTGAAAATGGTCTAAATCACTAAGGTGCTGTTGCAGACAGCATGATAAAGAATGGAAAACCAGGTCAAGTAGTAATAGGAAATAAATGAAAAGTCTACAAGCTTATTATAAGGAGATCAAAAATCCCCATCTTGACATTAGACTAGTTGTCACAGAAGCAAAAATCAAATGCATTGGAAGCTTTAAAATGTACACAAGGGTAGATACAGATTTCCTCTGTCTCTAAAGACCAAAAGCTGAGGTCTTTTAGCCACTTCCCTACCCCTCCTTTCCCCTCTTTTTCTTTTATTTTTCTCCTTTTTTTCCTACATTAAATTGCACTGAAGATCACTTTCTAGAGCATGGTCATGCTGTAAGTGAATTCTGATGTTATTATGTGATACAAATCTCTTCACAATCCAAGCATTCACCACTTAAATAGTTTTTGCTAGGCAAAAGCTTGTATGTGATGACCCTGCCTGTCAGTTGCTTCTAGATATGGCATTCATCTTCTTTTGATGTTTTTTCTCAGAGCCATTTGAAAAGACAACCTTGTGATGAGCTTCAGATTTAGGCAAACCCACCTACTTTTGCCAGTAATGTGATGGGCCCCAAGCAAACAGATTCCTGCCAGACTGTGCAGCCCTGCAGTACAGGGCTGGACAAAGAGGGCTTACTTTCTCCATTGGGAAGGGAAGTGAAGGACAGAAGTGGACTGAGGCTTTTAGTCGTTCTGATCCACAGATAAGACCCTCACAAAACCTAGTCAAGGTCATCCACCTTGTGTTATAAAGAAAAAACACATCTTCAGATCCAGGGGTAATCAGTCCCAAGGATAACATTAGAGCAAGTGATGATTAGCAGAAACTCCTGTTATTGAACTGTAGTGGACCAAGGGCTGTAGAAGTTGTACATTTGGCATTCAGATTCTTTCACCTTTCCATGACTAGGCACGGTTCAGTCAAACTAGGTTGTGGAATGTTAAGTTGTGGTTCATCAATAGTAATGGACCAGGAATTATGACATGTTTTATGTTATCATTCATTTAAAACAGATAGTTTAGATTTCAGCCACAAGCTAAAGTTTATATATATTATATTTATTACAAACAACAGTGACCACTTAAGACCTATTATTTTAAATCTAAATGACGTTGTGTTTAGTATCAATTTCCTCCGGCTCTGCAATGTGCAGCCTGTGGAGTCTGTCATCTTTCCCTGGAGTTCTGCTGGATACAAAGTGACAACTTCTCACAAGTTAGCAGAGACAGAAGAAAATGTGGAGCCCTGCTCCAATGAGCTGTTTCACATTAAAAGAATTTACAATGAGCATCTGACACAAGAAAAGCAATGGAGCTTGAGAGACGAATATCATGCAGTAAATCGCTTGGTATTATCCATGTTGATGAGATGGGGTGGGGAGGACGATATTTAAACAGAAAACACAGAAGGAAACACACTGAACTGGCGAGTGAGCCCCTTGTGTACCAAAATTAAATGGTGCTTCTGAAAATCTTGCCAATGTCCATTTGGTAGACAATATTGGGTCTGGAGGTACAGCTTGTGCAGGGAGCAGTATATGGCTGTGCAGAGGGAAGGGACTTGTGGGTCCTTCCCTGCCCCTACCACCATCCACGGCCAATCTCCATGTCAGCCCATGCAGCTAGCGCTGCTGCTTCTCCAGCTGTTCCCATGGCTGAGCACATACAAGCGCAGAGGATACCAAAACATCATGTCCTCACATGAAGGCAGGGACCCATGTGTGCAGCCCTGGCACAGCTGCACAGCTGGGGCTGCCATCAGCCACCATCAGCAAAGGGGTGAAACGGGACATCAGGCCCCCTTCTGTCCTCTCAGTGCTATCTGCCTTTCCCATAAGAGAAGACTTGACTAAAAGCTTTCAGCTTACCTGCTCTTTTTCCCTCCTTGCTAAAATCCAGACAGCCTGCCTTCCACAGCTGTAACAAGGGTCATAGGTGCTAACTGGAGAGGAATGGGTTACCTAGCTCCACCTCACAAATGCCTGACCAGTGAAACCAAAACCTGCCATTCTGAATTATTCTTGGTTTAATGATTTCTTTGAATGAAGGCAGTAGTGGGTTGTCCCTGCCAGTGTGATAGAACTGTTGTGCTAGGCAAGTCTGAGCATTTCTTGCCCCCTCAGTGTTCACAACATAAGAAGTGTAGATGAATTGCAATACAATAGGTCTCAGGACACTGCTTCAAGTGGAAAGAAAGCAAGCAATTTAGAGAGTTTTCAGGTGCTTCACATTTTCATTTTCGGCTTTCTACACAAATAAAAAGGCTTAAACTATTATTCAGTCTCCACTTGAAGTATAATTTTGACATTTGGAAATCTGATTTTGTGATCAGAAACACATGTAGAATAGCATTTAGAAGTCAGCAAAGACTCCAAGCATGATTTTATTGGGAGCTTGGGTATGCCCTTCAGAGTAATTGGGATGTGGAATGTGGAAGTAGTTTTTACAGGAAAATAGGGATAAGGCCTCCTGTAGCCAGCCTCAGGCAAAGGAGTGAGTAAAATATCAAGAAGAATTCACATTCAACTTGATAATAAGGTTTCCTAGCACGTTAATTAAATGAAATCTCACGTCCTCAGCCCTGTAGTTTTAAACATTTTAAGACATTAACATTGCACAATAGAAGCATAAGTTCCCCTCCCTCCAGATGCCTATACTAATTTGATTTTCCTAACTGTTAGCTTTAAACTTTCTATGAACATGAAAACCTATCCTTTTAGCAGTGTTGTTGTATTTTTCCCCTTCGTACTTCCTTAACACTCATTTTGGGTACTAATTGGCAACAGTGGGTTTTAAAAATAAATTCTTAAAATGGGACAGCTTTACTGTTTATCCTGTGCTGAGGCACTGTTTTCCATGGTTTGACTTTGAAAGAAAACAGTGGGAAAATGGCATCCATTTGGTCCTGAGGGTCTGAGCCTTCACAGATAGCATGGAGGAGATTTAGGGAGTGAGGTAAAGCCAGAGGAAACCTCATAAATTACATCCCATCTTTCTGCTCTTTAAAGTATTGGCTTAACTGTGAATAAGTCGCTAAAATTCCTTTGGGAATTGCAAGAATTGCACCTCCTTTGAGCCCTGTGCAGTGACTCAGGGGTGGACTGAGAGACTACAACTGACCAAAGGCAGTTGGGTGTGCGGGCTGCAGGGTGCAGATATGTGTGTCTGCTGGCAAAAAGCCTCTGTCAAAATGCGAGGACTGGAGCTGTGCTGTGGTTGTGTATATACTGAGAGAAAGCTCTGCAGCTGGTGGGGAAGGCACAAAGATCCCCTACACTCAGTTACTTTACACAGGCATTTCTCCAGGACATGGATAGGGAGAATATTCTGAAGACTGTTGTCCACAGCTTTGGGGAGCATTTCAAAGCCAGAAGCTAAAAAGTCCTGCTACCAATTTATTGCCAGAAAAAGCTTTTACACATTGGTGACAAAGAAAGACCTTTCACTGGCAAAACTCAAACCTTTTTTAGTTAAATTTAAATTAAAAAATACAATTTAAAGACTATAAGCATAGATACTCTTCTCTCTTGACTGGTCCGGAGTGCCTTGGTTCTCTCATAGGAACAATGGTAGTGGCAGACAGACCAGCATCCCCAGACTGGGCTTTGTTGGGATAGAGCTAATTTTCTTCAAAATAGCCTGTGTGGGACTATGTTTTGGATTTGTGATGAAAACAGTGCTGATAATACAGGTATTGCATTACTTATTGCTGAACAGTGCTTGTACAACATCAAGATGTTTCTTACCTCTCATACTGTCCTGCCAGAGAGTAGGCTGGGGGTCCACAAGACGTTGGGAGGGGACCCAGCTGGGACAGCTGACCCCAGCTGACCAAAGGAACATCCCAGAAACTATGATGACATGCTTGGTAATAAGTCTGGGATGGTGGAAGTCAGTGGGAGCTGCTGTTTCTCAGGGCTGGCTGAGCATCATTCTGTTGGTGGTGAGAAATTGCTTTCATTTGCATCACTTGTTTTTCGTGGGTTTGAAGTTTATTTGTTTTTTTGTTCGTTTTGTTATATTTCCTTCCACTTTTAAAAAATTATTAAACTGTCTATATCTCAATTATTTTTCTCACTTTTATCCTTTTGCCCTTTATCCCACTGTGGGGGTAGTGAGCAAGCAGCTGTGTGGTGATTAGCTGTCTACCAGGATTAAAACCCAACCATCCCCAATTAAAACTATTTCAATAAAAGAAGACAGAAGTGTGATTTTGACCCATGCTGTTTAGTTCTCTGCATTCTCCCTAGTGAAATTTTGGCTTATGCTACCCAGTTTTAGTGAGAAAGCATTTTCTTATGGATGTGAGCCATTCCACATGGCTGGCCTCAGAAGCAAAACCAGATCCTCAAACCATACTATTTGTTTCTCTAGTTTTAGCTACAGATTCAGTCCCAGATTAATTCCAATCCCAGAGTACTGGGTTACCAAAAACTTCATTGTGACCTCCAGCCTGTGAACGCTTCTGGAGTTCACTGTTCCCTTAGCTCTCCAAGGAGCTGAGAAAAGAAACACACAACAGCTGATATGAAGGGTTCCTCTCTCCTCCTAATTCCTTCTGTACTTTGTGCAGACAACCTGACAGAGTTTCCCTTGGAGTGTTGCACATGGCCTAACATGAGGCAAACTCTACACTGAACTGTCTGTCCATAGCTCTCAATGGCTCTTGAACAGACTCAGGACCTGAAGTGCCTGTGGTCTGGCACTGCTTTGTCATGGGACAAAAGTGATTTATCCGTATTTCTCTCCTAAATTTGTAATCCTAAAGCCTTGTTTGTTTCATTTCTTCCCATACTGGAAGAAATACATCCCAATTTTCATGGGGGAATTCTTAGGAGCTTTTCAGACATGTTTTAAATGAGATGTGGACATATTTTACTTCCAAATTTACTTCTTAATATAGATAAGACGGTTACATGGGAGACCTTGTTCTTCCTCTGCTGAAGTCTAGGCTAAAATTCTCTGCGATATAGAAGCATGCAGGTTTGATTCATACTTTATTTGGAAAGGCTGTGAAAGCAAGGCAGTGAAGTGATCTGTCTCATTATAGAATCAGGTCAGTAGAAAAATCCTGACTCATTCCCTTGGGTTTCAAAATTTTTCAGTCACCTCCTCAAATGGCTTTAGACTTTAATTGCCAGTCTGAAATCCTATGGGCTCAGAGGGATAATTTTTTCCCAACCCAAGCAAACTCTTCAAAGAGAGCTCAGCAGCAAGAGATCACACTTACAGCATTCAAAAGGGTACTGAGTTCAGGTGTGAGGTACGGAAAATCAGATTTCTGAGAGACGTGTTGGGAAAACAAATTATAATGGGAAAATTCAATTAATGATAATGCTGTCATTAGAGGGTTTGGAGAATTTTTAAAATAATACTCAGTATTACAGACATAACCTTCTCAGCATTTTTAAACCCATAAATCTGACTGGTCTCTGTGAAAGGATGAAGGAAATTCCTTCCACTGTGGTGGTGAATATTTCATTAAATAGATTGGGTAAGCCAAAGATGATCAACAGTTGGATCTGGTGAGAGATGTATTGGGCAGCAAGAAGTGCTTCTGAAGGCCTATCAACAGCAAAGGAAGACTAGGGAAAAGGTAGGCTCAATGTGCTAAATGGTGCAGGGGACCTGGTGACACCAAACAAGGAGAAAGCTGGAGTGCTCAGTGGTTTCCTCACCTTAGTCTTTATAGGTAAGACCACTCTTCAGGCATCCCATGTTCCCAAGACCAGTGTGAAAGTTTGGAGCAAGGAAGACTTACCATCAGTGAAGGACAATCAAGTTAAGGGACACTTTAAAAAACTGAACATACACAGATCCAAGGGACCTGATGGATACACCTGTGACAGTTGAGAGAGCTGGCTGATGTCTTTCCAAGGCCATTTTTTATTACCTTTGAAAGGCCACGACATACAGGGTAGGTTCCTGCAGAACAAAAGAGGCAAGATATCACTCCCATGTTGAAGAAAGGCAAGAAGGAGGATCTGGGGAATCACAGCTCAGTCATCTGCACCTCACTCACTGGGACAGTGATGGAGCATTAATCCTGGAAACCACGTCCAAACACGCAAAGGACAAGAAGGTAGTTTGAAGTATCAACACAGATTTACAAAGAGTAAATCCTGCCTGACTGAACCAATAGCTTTTTATGAGATGAGTGGCTTCTTGGCTGAGAGGAGAGCAACAGTTGTTGTCAACACTGTCTCTTGTAACATCCCTGTAGACAAATGGATTAAGTACGAGCTAGACAGATGGCAGTGACTGAAAACTGACTGAACTGTTGAGCTCAAAGGGCTGTGGTTAGCAACATAAAGTCCAACTGGAGTGCAGTCACTAGTGGTGTACTCCAGGACGGATCTGCGTCCTACACTGTTAAATATTTTCATTAATGACCTGGGTGATGAGGCAGAGTACATCCACAGAAACTTTTTAGAAGATACAAAACTGGAAGGAGTGGTTGATAAACTAAATGGTTGTTCTAGTGGTATTCATGGGTTATGGACAGGCAGGAGAACTGAGCCAACAAGCATCTTATAGTCTTCAAGAAGCTGTGAAGTCCTGCACCAAGGGAGGAATAACCCCTCATGCACCAGAATATACTGGAGGTCAATGCAATGGAAAGCAGCTTTGCATAAAAGGCTCTGAGAGTCTAGATGGACAGCAAGTTGACCATGAGCCAGCAATGGATGCTTGTGACAAAAAAAAAAAAAAAAAAAAAGGAAAAAAAGCTAACAGCCTCCTGTGTTATTGTGTTATTAGAAAGAATGTTGCCAGCAGGTTGAAGAAGCTGATGCATCCCATCTGCTCACCGCTACTGAGACACATCTAGATATTGTGCCCGTATCCGGACTCCCCGGTACAAGAACAACATGGACATATGGGAGCAAGTTCACTAAGGTGTTTAAGGAACTGGCTCATTTGTCATACGAGTGACTGAGAGAGCTGGGACTGTTTATGCTGGAGAAGAGAAAGCTCAGGTGTAATCTCATAAAACTGACAGGACACAACTGAGTTCTTCTATATTGCTTAAGTTTGCTCATCTGGCAGTACATTGCATCATTTGGAACAAGCCCTATATCATGGGTAGACTTTCTCTACTGGGGCAGTCCAGTAGAGTATCTTCTTGTATTCAGAAGTGTATCTTTATAAGTGCTTCTTGATATATGTATATTGAGACACTAAGCCAAAGAATACAGCACACAATATGATAATGCAGGATATGATAATGCAGAATATAGAAAAAAGTTGTTGGTTACTATTTGTGGGTTTGGTGTCCTCATTTTAGAAGAATGTCAAAAGCAAACTTCATCAGTTATATCCAAATGTATTAGTCCTCATGACTGTATAAAATAATGAGATAGTTTCATAAACTAGGCTAAGAATCATAATTTACATTGCTGCATAGAATTGCTAAAATTGTATAGAAATCTGTATTGTGGATTATAAGTTAAACATTAATTTATGTTAATTAACTTGTGTTTTTTTACAAAAAACTCCAAGCTTTTTTTTTCCACTCTTTCTGGTCAAACTACTGGGCAAGTTGTTGCATGAAAAAATATATTTTCTTCCTCTAAAAATGTAATATTAAATGCTGTGTTATTGGTATAAAATACAAGTAGGTCAGACAGACAAAGATTATTATTCTGACAACAGTGTGCACAAGAGTATCATTGTACATTGAATTTCAGTGTGTAATAAGCTATAGTGATAATATAGTAATATGTAATGGGCTTGAACTGAAACACAGGAAATTCCATTTAAACATGGGAGAGGCATTTACTTGCCATGAGGGTGTTTGAACACTAGCACACGTTGTCCAGAGAGTTCTATGGAGTCTGTCCTTGGAGATATTTAAAACAAAGGTGGACACAGCCCTGAGCAACCTGCTGTAACTGACCCTGCTTTGAGAACAGAGTTGGACTGAATAACCTGCAAAGGTTCCTTTCAACCTCAGCTATTTTGTGATTCTGCAAAATGTTGTGATTAGACTACAGCAATGTCTGAAGGAACAAGAAGCCGCCTGCAAACCTTCAGCCACCAAGACCCAGCAGTGAGCCAAGGGTGTTTCTTTGAAAGTGAGAAACTTCAAAGAGTTTCTGAACTGCTGTAGCTGGAAGTGCCAAGATGAGACCCAGGCACACATGCTGCCTTGGCTTCAGCAAAAAGGGACATGGAACACAGTGCAAAGGTGAACCATGGCTTGACCCAGGGGGTGATCACCTTGAGTAGGGAAAGGACCACATCACTGGGGACATGTAGTAGAGTACAGGTGCACCCCATTGCACCAAAGGTCCCTTCAGGACTGCCACAATCATGTGTGTGCCATTCAGCATGGCCTTACTAGGCTTGGGGTGAGAAAAGAAGATCAGAGTGAGAACAGTGCATCTTTCATTCCTAGAAGCTTTCAGCTGCCTCAGACTGGATAAAGCTCTGAGCAACCTGGTCTGACCTGAGTTGACCCTTCTTTGAGCAAAATGTTTGTCTAGAGACCTCCTGAGATCCCTTCCAGTCTGTGACCCTGGGGTTCTATAAGCAAGTCCCACTCACCTTTCCCTGAGATGCTGGATGAATTGCAGAGCTACCCAGTTCTGCCCAGTAGTGTCCCTAACTGACCCCCTGAGAACTCAGCAGGCCATGACACAGGCACTCAACTCTCAGATTTTCCTCTGGGCTTTGGGGCATCCTGCAGTGGCAGGGACAGTTACCCTGTTGTGAGCCAGACTGAAGGTCCAAGCCCTAAGTAGTTCTTGCTTTTTAAGGACACTTATCATATCAAAGTGCTAATTACTCACTGGACTCTTATTGCTCACCAAAGGGTGGATGAGCATGTAAACCTCCACCTCAGGTCTGAGCATGGTGTTTCCCAGCAGGGTCTGACCCAAAGAATGTTTCACCAAGGTGGCTGTCTGCTGCTGGCTTCTCTGGGCCTGCAAAATGAGTCCTGCTGACCTGCTATTACTCACAAAGGCCGATTATTTTTGTCTGGGAAAGTGGCTTCCATTGTCTCAGCTTATTTATTTATATCTGCCAAATGAGCATTTCACTTTCAGTTCTGGTCAGAAGTCAGAAAGGAAGAATCTTAGCTTTTCCCACCAAAAATCTTGGACTGCATTCCCTGGTGGATGACAGCACACAGCTTTTAAAAGATTTATCCATTTTAAATTAGTCAAATTAATATTATTATGTGAATCTTTCTCACCCCACTTTTACACAAGCAGATAGTGCTAAATGTTCAGATCAAGCCTCAGTAAAAGATTATATTGATATTACCACCATCCTTTGTCCTAGAACTCCACCAGGAGCCAGAGCTTATGTGTTTTTCTCTCATTCAAAGTTCTTTCTTAAAACCTCAAGAGTTTTGTGTGAACAAAATCAAGTCCTAAAGATTCTGAAGTAAGTAGTTTCGTTTCCACATGGCTGTGTGTGTCTGTAATCAGATCTTTTAAAATTGGTTTGAGATACCGGACAAAATGTTCCTCACTAATAGCTGGTCTTACACAGCAGAGGTTTCTTTTGAAGTACCAAGCATGGATACATGATCCTATTTAATGACGGCACTTTAAATTACAGGCTGGTTAATTCTATGTGAATTCTGCTCATCTGTTTCATATTTCTCATACACATTACTGTAAAACAAGCTGTACCCATTTCTGTCAGTGAAACCACTGTCCTAACCTACCATTTTTCTTAGAATCTGATAATAATGGTTGACTTTAACTCAAGAGAAAAACCTACAGGCAAACATGTCACACAGAGCACAGTTTGACTAAGAACAGATACATGCCACTGGTCATAAAGGGTAAACACTTAAGACATTTAACCCAGCTGAGCAGTACTAAATGGAAGGCAGTGGTCATCTGGCTTTTGAATCACCTAATTGACATGTCAGAAAATAAGCATTTTATTGACAGAATGTGATTGCAGAGAAAAGTAATTTTTCATTTAAATAGCCAGATACTTCCCTTCTTCCTTCCCTTTGTATTTGCAGAGCAGGGAAACAGTTTGTTAAGAAAGCAAAACCACTGTGCCCAGACCCTTTTTACTTTTTTTTTCCCCATACAGCTACCTTCTGATAGTGATTTTCCCGACTGTAATCATCTGCAGAGGATTCCAGCATGGAATAGTTTCCAAATTATATTTGCTCTCAAAATTTCTAACTTTGGATGCCTTTTGAACTATGTTAGGATTCAGCTATCCCTGAGAAACAACTCAGATCTCATACCATGCAGTGGTAATTCTTGTGCAGTGAAATCACCCAGCCTTACCTACTGTAAACCAGAAGTAACTCCACTGGAGTTGCCCTACCAGGTTCTCTTTGGTACTGGTGGATAATGGGGAGAAGAAAGTTCCACAGTAACCCTCTGATTCTTATCCGTCCCAAAAGCAGTTTCAGGAATATTCCAGTGCAGAGCTGTGAGTTTTCCTTTGGGCTGTGTGCACCACAATTTCCTCCTTCCTCAGCTCTCCTTAGCTCTCCTTAGCCATAGCAATACCCTCCTGCTGGTGTAGAAGGTAGAAGATAAAAACAGCTGAGGGCTGCTCTCAGCCCTGTCAGGGTATCCTGCAAGGACTGACTGCCAAGGCTGGGCACGTGTGCCAACGCTGCTGTCACAGACTCTCCCCATGCCAAAAAGCCACTTGGCTCAATCTTTAGCCAGATTACCCTGAGGGCAGGCAAGGATGAGTGCAAAGGGACAAAAGCTGTCACCATGGTTTGCGGTTCTTATCCCAAGACCCAGATTCATACCACATCATCCTGGGCATGTAGCCCTATAACTGCTCAAAGGGGAACGACAACCCCCCAGTGACTATTAAGGTTATCTTTGTCCTTTGAGCAGATCTGATCCATGGGTTCAGAGCAGGTGACCCTGCTGTGGTCTTCCATGGCACTGACTTCCCCATCACCAGGGTCTAGGGCTGCACTGTATCTTGCCAGGTCATCAGGCTTGCCAGATGATGTCCCTGTTGCTTCCCTGCAGATATCTATGCCACATGGGATACCTCCACCTGTAGTCGTGACAAGCTTCCCCTGGAGCAGAATTAGATCCAGGGTAAGCCAAACAATTTTTTATTGTCTTAGAAGCCTTCAGTGACTCTGCCCTGGGGGAGAGCACATGGACAAGAAGCTACCAGGACAAGGCATGAGGGTGATCTCAGAGAGAAACATCTCACGTTTGCCCTCATGGAAGATAGCTGAGGGTGCTGGGGCAGGGCAGCACTCTGCAGCCCAGGGAGCAAATGCTGCCTGGCTGCAGTCCTCTGTGCAGCTCCTCTTCACCACAACAGCACAGCTCCAGCTGTTTATAAGCCCTATTTTTACAAGGTTGAAGGCATAGACATATAAGTTAATACAGCACTATTCAGTGCTGTCAGCCTGGAGACTAGCTCATTGTGGAGATAGAGCCCTGTTCTCTCATACTCTGAGACCAGTTTTGCAGATCTTGACCTGCTTAAGTTCTTTTCTGAGCAGTACTGTTAAGAGTCTCTGCTGATAAGGAAAGAAACTATTTTATCCTTCATATCTAGTTATGATGGCCCAGCACAATATCTCTACTTTTGGAAGAAGCAGTGAAGATCAGCTAAAACGCTTTGCCTCACCATACAGCAAACCCTTCATTTCTGTGATGTCTAGACTCATGTTTTTAAAACCCTAACTCATCATTAAACTCAATAAAATAATTTTCCTGTAGATGAAATGTGAGGTTTTTACGTGTCTGGTATTGGACCACTGGTCCCACATGCTTTGTTTTGAAGATGAAGGGGAGTTGTTAGAGCTATCACCATTCTCCCTGCTCCTTGCAAGGCCTGTTTTACAATGTGCTGACTCAGAAAGACACTTAAATATGTTTTCAGTAGGAATTAAGTGAGACAGTAGCCAGGCTGGCTTCAGCACAGCAACTTATTTTTAGAATCAGAGTATTGAGCATGAGTTTTATATTCAGAAGAAACATCCAATAATAGAAATGTCTGTTGTTTTTCTATTTCTTTCAAATTCATCTAGAAAAAGCAGAAATGTGATGAGTATCTGAGCCAATTTCTATTTTAAGAGCCACTTAAAGAGGTTTTTCAGCTAGAGAAAATAAGAGGTTCAAGCCAGTGACAAAAGGGTATGGACAAAGAAACCACTGCCAAGGTAAAATGTTACAATATTAATTAGAGGGAAAGCCCTTTAAAATACCACCCTATTATTCATTACTAATATTCACTGTTATGAATACAACACAATTCTGTTGGGTGATTTACTCAGAAAATATCTAGATAATCACGCTGCCCTGGAGAGCTTCGACTCTGCATGCTCTCAAGGTTTCCTCTGGAAGCAATATATTTTTGGAACTGGTTGGGGAGTTGGACCATTCATCCTCTTTCCACCCAACCATAATCTTTCTCAAAAATATGTTATATCCACTCATAAGGAGAAACTTAAACAGCAGGTATGTTGGACTGTCACCACAGTTATCTGTGTCATGGAACAGGATCTCTCCTTGGGGCACTTCCTATGCAAATAGATATCTGACTGAGCCTGGGGGGCTATCACAAGAGCTCTCAGAACAAAGATAAGTTGATTATGTGTTCCAGATTTGAAACCTCCCAATGACATCACGCCCCCACTTCCCAAGATCATTTGGCGTAACATCTGTGTGTAATGCTAGTGTGGTCTTGATAGTTACTGGAGCAAAATCTCAAGTAACATCTGTGGCCTCATTAAGAACCAGGCCTGTTTGCCTTTCTTTAAAAACTACTTTTGGCTTGTGTCACCCACTGATTTGTGACTTGTGTCTGTATTTGCTCTGTTCCCAGTGATTTCAGCAAATTGAAGTGTTCGCCATCAGTGAGCCCCATAGATTCCTGTCCCACCTCTGATCTCTTCTCACCTGAGCAAAACTAGAAAGACGTGCTTCCTGTCCCAAATCCAGAAGTGTGTGATTTCTACAGTTGTCCTAAAATATCTCTTCCTGCATTTCAGTCCTTCATGCAGCAGGGAAAAAATTCCTGGGCAGTGTTTTCCTGGAACTAATTATACCAAATTCAAAGAGGCATCTGGGGATCTAATTCCAACTGATTTCCCAGGATGTCTAAAGTTCTTTGTGAAAGTAGGTCTCTCAAACTAAGGATGAAAATGTATTCTCATATTACTAGTCCCTGGAGAGATGTCTAGCAGGAACCATAGATTTTGCGTGCTTATGAACTGGCGAGAAACAAGGCATCTCATTTGGTTTCACTCATTGTTTTCAAATAAATCACAGTTTTCTGTAAAAGCTATCTCCACTCAAAAAGTTCTTGTGCCTAAACACCCAAATGGCTCATCCTTACCTGGCCACCTGTAAAATATCTCCACTGCATTTTCAGGAGACAGAGGTAGATGATTATAAACCCATATCATGGACTGTCCTTCCTCTTTCCACCTTTGCCTTCCCTACCACAGGTGACACACAT
Source organism: Platyrinchus mystaceus (assembly GCA_035041135.1). Taxonomy (NCBI): domain Eukaryota; kingdom Metazoa; phylum Chordata; class Aves; order Passeriformes; family Tyrannidae; genus Platyrinchus; species Platyrinchus mystaceus. Next base: position 129,414,265 of record JAWWLV010000088.1, read on the forward strand.
CTCCAGCTCTCTTCCCATTGTTATGTCCTACACACCAGCCAAACACAGTGTATGAAAACCCAAGCTTGTTATTAATTTTCCAGAGTCTTCTGTCTCTTCCCCTTCTCCATCTGAGGATTGTTGGAGCTTCCAGTGTGGTCCATGCTTGGGGGCCTGGGATAGAAATAAAAAAAAATGTTGATTTGGGACTTCAAGGGTGTCCAGCACCAGCTCGCTGAGTCTCACCAGACAAAAGACAACTTAAACATCTCTGCTTATGCAGGCTTATGAAATACCAGAGTTAGACTTAGTGACTTCTCAAAACATGAATTCAGTGTACAGCTAGGAAGAAGTTTGTATCTGATATTATATGGAAGAGCAGCCTAGTGTGTTTGCACATGCCGTATAGATGCAGGTTTGGGCACAGATTCCTTATCTGAAGCATAATCATGCAGGGAGAGGAGATATAGCCAGTCTTCGTGAACAAAGATTTGGGAAAGGTCTTTTTACCTTTCAAGCCTGCGCAATGGATTTTTTAGGTGAGACACAGCCTGCGCTGAACTGAGCCCACCCTTTAATCCTAAGGTTCATCTGCCGGGCCAAGCGAGCTTGGACAATGGCAGTGAGGTCCTCAGGACGTAGGTTTGTTTAGACCTTCTCTTAGATGGATGGCCTTACAGGCCTGACGAGCTCCATCTACCCAGGGGAGTGTCCCTGACGGGTTCGGGAATCGAACCCAGGTCGCGGCGGTGAGAGCGCCGCATCTTAACCACTAAACCACCAGGGATACCCAACAGGGAGAGGAAAATATCTTTTATTCAAAGAATTTAAATAATCTAGAACCAGGCATATTTTCACTTACATTCATGTTCAGGCACTTCTATTACCAGTTGACCACTTTCTAGCAGCTTATTTTAATCTCTCAAAATATTTAAAAGCACACCTCACACACCACTGTGCAAGGCCATACACAGGCAGCCCTGCCCCAAACTCTCTGGAAGGCAGGTGAGGATGTTAGGCTCCCTGAAAATGGGATACAGGACTCAGGTGAGAGATGCAGCAGCAGTGGAGATCAGTCCATTCCATACCAGGGCAGTGCATGGGGAAGGGATACAATATCTGTACTATGACAGTCAAGCAAACAGTCTCCATCTCTGTCTTCCTTTCCACTCTCTCCAAAGGAAATCTAAGCCTGTAACATGGGCTTGGCATGAAACATGGGTCTGATTTTCAGCCCGTTGATGCATAACACAGCCCTCTCGATAACTCACTGAAATCAAACAAGACAGTCATTTAGACGTTAGAAATTACCTATGGTGCAAACAGGGAAAACCTTTTAAAAACGACACACTTTGTGTCATACATCCATATACACAGCTCACTGTTCAGAGCTCCCAAAGATAAGCATCCTTGAAAATAAAGGAAACTCTGCAAAACACTGCATACACAACATTAGGAAAAAATGGAGTACTCTCTTAAACAGACAGTCCACCTTCACTGTAGATTCAGATGAAACCTGTATCTTTAGTTTTGTATCAAATCTGGGAACCAATTGGCAGGCATGGTAGAAATATATTTGTATATTTGTTCTTGTTGATGAAAAAAATCCACTGAAGATAGAACTCAATGTCAAAGGTAAAATAAAATTATTTAGAAATAAGCTATTTCAAATCCCGTTGTGAGGAAGAACACCAGAAACACTGCATTATTGTTATTCCAACCCAGGTAATTGCAAATGAGCATTGGCAGTATTTCAACAGCAAATTTCTCCCTTGTCTGATGGCTCAGTATTAGTTCAGAGTCTGAATAACATGTTTGGAGGGGTTGGTAGGTTGTAAAACATGGAAAGAGAAGAGTTGATCCAGCATGGAGCTTGCAGTGGGACCCTCCTCAAGTAACACAGGAGTGGGTGTTTGCATGACAGGCACCTGGCAGCTACAGTGAGGGCCTCTAAGAATGGATCTGTTTGAGGTTTGTTTTCATGAAAGAATCCCAACACATTATTTTGATTTTCAACATGCCTGCCCTAAGCCCACCACATAAGGCTTTATATGCTTTGTTAGCTGGATGGCAGAAGCACAGACTGGGGAGGGCGGCATAGCTGGATAAGATGCCAAATTAAGCAAAACCAGTAAGAGCTTTGTAATTTCTGCCTAAAGTCCCATTAGACAGTTTTTTCCCACTCTTCATGGAGGTAGTGCAGAATTCTCACTCTGTATAATAAGTTATTAACTCTACCAGTTTGGTGAGTGTGTGGGCAGAGAGATGCAGAACCAGCCAGTTTTTCATTTTTGAGCAACTACTGACTAATTTCTAAAAATGTCCACTTGAGACATGTAATAAGCATGTAGAAAGGAGATCTTTCCAGGCCCGTGGAAATGTTTACTCTCCCTCTTCTGCCTAAAATAAAAATTATGGGGCAAGTTCCTGGCTGGTGAAGCTCAGTGTGACTCCTTTGAATTTCTTGGCATTTTTCCACATTCTGCCAGCTGAGAACATGGGCATCCTCAGATTTTCAGCAGAGCTGACAAAGGAAGAGAAAGAGCATGGTTCACAGGTATCAACTGCAAACATTTCTGCACTGTTCTCACTAAAAAACAGGCTGCCTTAAAATATGAAGAACAGGCTGTTAGTTACAGCCTCAGCCTGCAAATAGTGTGTGACCAAAAGAGCCCACACAGTAAAACTCAGTTCTGAATTCTGGGCCTGATAATGCAGCTGATAAAGAAATACATCTGCAGTATATGGTTGATCTGATTACAATTTTAGGAAAAGAGGTATCAGAATTATAAAACTCCTCTGAAATTTTCAGTAACTATATACTTGCTTATAAACATGAATCTACTTGTGTAGAAATTAGATAAATAAGTATTTAGCATTTACAGTAATTAGACCCAAACAGTTTAGACCTATACATTTCCAGTGATTAACAGAGTTCCTATTAAATAATATATTTCCTCAGCTCTGGAATAGATGAAAACTAAAATTCTATGGCTATGCAATATACAAAGATATACACACAGGTAAGGGCGTGTTTATCACACATCATCTTAAGACATATTATTTCACCTATTATATAAACACTAGTATACATGAAAAGTGTACAATGCTGCAAAGCTAGTAAGTTCAGAGTTAAGAAATGTTAGAATTAAGGGCACCACTGTAAAGAAGAAAGATTGCCCATCACCAAAAAAAAAAATAATTCAGTATTTCAGGTATTCATCCCAGTCAGTGGACTTCTCTGCAGGCTGAGAATTGTGGATTTTCATCAGCTTTTGCCAAAGGTTTCACTTGCCAATCAGAGAACATGAAAAAGCAAAAGTGAAAGGTCTACAGATATAGGTACTCTAGTGTGTAGGAGACACTTCACCATAATCATCCTTCCTGTCTTCTCAGTCTGGGTCTGCTCCAGCCCCTGCTTCACAACTACGTACCAGAATCAATTCTGTCCAGCTGCTCTTTCCCACTCTCCAACCCCTACATTCCTCACTGCCTCTTTTGCACCCGCTCCTGCACCCCGTGGTGCATTAGCTTGGAGGCACTGGGAGCACAAGAGAGATGGTCTCTGCTTTCCAAGCTGAGGCACCAGGACCTGAAGAAGTAGTCTGGGAAAAAGCCCTACTCAGTCCCTCCTTGCTTGAGTTGATTTATGCTCAGGGCAGGCAGAATATTTGGAATAAAAGCTGCCAAACTTTAGGTAAAACCTACACAGACGTGGCAGCCTGAATTTTTTCAGGAGCTCACAGCTTCATCAAATTTGACTACCTTTTCATGGGAACAGGAAAAGGCATATTCTGAGCCCTTAAGTAAGGGCTCTTCAGTAATTTTAAGACACAAGGGCCAAATGCAATAGTGCTAGAATTCATTAGGAGAGTTCCTTTCTTACTCTTTTATTGATAGAAAAGTCTAGATCACTTAATTTCAATATTTTCCCATCTAATTCAACATGGCATGGGAATTTCAGCCCAAATATTTACATACATTTAAGTTATGTATATAGAAGACAAACTTATACAGGAAACTTCTAAGTGGAAATTGCATTTACCAACTCTTCCTAGAAAAGCCTGTAAAATGTCCCTCACTACTTCCTGGTGGAAAGAGAGGAGAATTTGTGATCAACTCTGTAACATATAGAAAGAAAAATAAAAATACTGATAATGCCACAAGATTGTAGGAGGGGTCCTAGTCTGCATGAAACAGGCACCTGGCCATGCTTGTGTGAGTGCTCTTGAGTGAGTGATTCCTTGTGCTGCATCCAGCAGTCTTCAGCCAAGACCTAGGGCACTAGTTCTTCCTTCCCAACCAGGGGCTCATCAGTCCTCTTCATCCAACAGCACAAGAACCTGCACTCAGCACGCTCCACACAGTCCCTACCTCTTCACACCACCCACCAAAGCCACATCCCCTCTCTTGACAGCAGGAGAGTTGCTGTCAATTAGAAGGCAAAATAGGTGAGAGTGAAAAAGGTGTTCTTTTCTTGGTCAGAGCATCTCAGTACAACAGTAGCAAATGTGGAAGAGACAGGTCTCCTCTCACTAAAACTGCAAGCACCATGGAACTCCTAGAGGATGTTGTGTGTGTAAAGAGATTAAACCTTGCCCTTTGGGCATGATCAAGAAATGTGTATCTAGGTATGGTGTACCTTAGCAAAAAAGAAAGCAGCAGAAAGGATTTGAATTTTTCAGTCCAGGGGAACTTATCACAGTGCTCTCTGACTTTGTGCCTCAAGTATTTTAGCAACCCCAAGGAGGTACCATGGGAATGGGGCATTTATACATGTGAAAGCAACCCCTGGGACACATCACCAAGGGTTTGGTTTGGATATTCAGCTAATGAACCTTGCTCTAGTGATGCACACTGAAATCAATGGGACAGTATCTGAATTACTGCAACAAGGAGATGAGATCTTGTCTCAGGGATTATAGACTAATGGTGGTGATGGGGTCGGTTTCCAAAGAGGATCAAGCGAAGAGAGGTCATTACGCTTCCCAAGTATAACAAGCAAACTCATCCTCAGGCAGCAGTGGGGTGAGAGAGGTGTGACAGGGAAATGGCAGGGACCAGTCATCTTGGAGGAGCCACTTCAGTGGAGATCCCAGCCTGAAGAGTGCGAAAAAGACGAGAAGGGCTGGATCAGAAACAACAGCTGAAAACTGCAGGAATTAACTACTGGTTTCTGCAGAAAGGGGGAAGAGGATAGCTGTGGTTACGGTTTGATAGTCCTGTAACAGTCTGCCACTTTCTCAAATAACACGGAGTGTGTTCCGTCAAGCAGGAGCCACCAAGCACCTGCTTAACCTGCACCCTGCTTCGGGGAGGCTTGGCCAAACATAAACAAGCAGGTGAAGAGGTTGAGATGATGAAAGACAATAGACCATTACCAGGGACTTAATGGTGTTGTAAACGAGATAAATGTCTTTGAAGTAGCACCCTTAAAACATGTGACCTTTGGGCTGACCTTTCCTTTCAGATTATGGTATGCAGATTGTTTTATACTGGCCTGTGCAAACAAAGCAAGCAGAGCCAGCATCTCAGCCCTTGTGATAGGAAAGTACTTTGACATCATATCCATCTGGACAGCCTGTTGTTTACTTTAGCTTACCATAAGTAAAACTCTGTCACAATTACTACCTTTCAAGACACATATCTCACACTCCAAACAAAGAAAGTGTATTATTTCCACCTGAATTTCTTTAATAAGGCTAAATTCTGAAGATAGAGAGCCAACTTCAAATCATCCCTCCAGTGATTATAGGCTTTCTTTATTGTAGAAAAGCATGTTATGCCAGGGCAGGGGATGGAAGGAGAGTGATGGTGAGCTGGGTGCATGGTGGTGCACCTACAGCAGCCACGGAGCAGCCATGGGACTTCTTGTAAGCATCAGAATTGCTGTGGAGAAGAATGGGGCTCATAGACCTGGGCAGCAGAGTCTGATCTGTTGCTATGCCTCTTCCCTAGCTGTTGTCATGTGTCCCACATGCAGCTCCTGGCTCCTCTGACCCCACTCCTGGAGCTATGTGATGAGGCATGAACTCCTGCACCTATTTGCAGCCACACGAATGCAAAACTCGAGAATGCACCCTGTGAGTAAGGGCTGCCTGAGCCAGGGAGCTTCCTGAAATAATATTCTGCATTGCTGTCCCACCTTCATTGCTGGGGCTGGGGACATGTTACAGCCTGCTCCATCCAGCTGGCCCAGGGTCATGCTGGGCCCTGGGGCAGGGCAGCCCTGGCAGGAGATTGGGGGTGTCTCTGTGTCTTTGCCAGCTTTTGTTCAGCCCTGATTTTTTGGTGACCCAATAGGCTACAGAAGAGCCTCAGCACCAGGGCAATTCTGGTTGCTCCCTTTAGAAATGTTCCTGTGTTTTCAGTTGTATGATGCAAAGGGAAGGTGATGGATAGGACCTAAATGTGGGTCCAACCTCAAAACCTTTTGAAGAGAGTAGAAAAACAACTCTTTATTTACAGTGTTGGTGTTAAATTGTACTCTATTCTAAGTAAGGGAAATCTGTCAGCTTTCTAAGAAACAAATTAGAGTGCTGTATGGATTTGTATGTCCCAAGGACTCGATCTGTAATTATTATGTGATTGGTGTGGGTTTTTTCTAAGATAGATTGTGTTTTCTCAAGCCTTGCCATTTAAATGTCGTCAAGCTGCAAATGGGTCAGAGGTTAGGGGAGGGCTTGGAAGAGCACTGCACCTGCTTACCCATATCTATGCTGTTCCCTAAACTATTGCTTTGGGATATTGAGTTAGACAGAACTTTGCCTTAGTGAGTTTGGGTGCCTATAAAATACATCCTTCATTTGCACATCATGGATTTCAAAGGGTTTTGGTTGGGATTTTCTTTTGGTTTGTGCTTTAGTTAGGTGCAATCTTCAGTATGCAGCAAAGCCAGTGCTATTTGCCCATAATGCAAACTCCACCATCAGACAAAGCTTGCTGCTGCTTTTAACCTTCCCTGTTGCCAGAAAACCTGCTCTGTTTGTGCCATAGCTGAAATCAGAGGCCAAGTGAGGGTGAGGGTAAACAGAGGGTGGACAGGCATCCTTCAAGGAGGGGACCTGGGCTGAGGGATTTGCTCCTCCAGAACCCAAACAGAACTCGGCACTGGCATGTTTTTGACTCCGTGTCACAAACATTTGCTCTCCACAGCTTTCTTAATTTGGCTAGATGGTATTTATCCACTCCTTGGGAGAGACGGCTGAGACTCCAGGCAGTTTGATTTATGCCAGTTGCTCAATTTGTGACAACTGCTGTCAACAGTTGTTCATTTTAATTACTGTTCTTAGGCCCAGATGTCTCAAAGATGAGCTCAGCACCACATAAATACAATAAATACAGATAATATTAGCAACTCAGCTTCCTTTCTAGGGGAGGAGTGTGGAGCAACCTACTGCCCTTTCTTCCCAACATGTCTCTCCTCTGCCTGTCTTCTTCAGCATGGCACTGGAAGCAGCAGTGGAGATGGGAGGTAGATTACCTTTCTTTCCTCCTTGTTGGTGGGTTATTTATCCCCCCTGCTCCCACACTAAAATCACACCTTGATTTGTTCATAGCATAGGTACATATCACTTTACCCAGACCACACCCGAGCACTTGGCCTCCCCAGTAAAGGTGTGCCTGCTCCTCCAGGCCCTTGGTACAAATGGGAGACACGGCGGAGGCAGCAGAGCTCTCTGCCCATCTCTGTTCTCTCCAATACTACTAGAGACCATTGTACTAAAAGGAAAACTATAATCCTAAAAATGTGTTAGCAGAACCACCTTCTCAAGGCCTTTTTTCCCTCACTGAATATACAGCTCCCTATATGGAGGTTATTTCACAACAGCTTCGGTTCCTTCCTCATCCCAGCTGGAGCTGGGCTCAGAGAAGTGGCCTTAAGGTGATTATTAGTCCCAGGTCATGCATCCCCCTGACACCTGTGCTGGACACCCCATCACTCCCATGGGCTGTTCAGCACTTTTTGGGAAAGGTCACAGTGATGGGGACTTTGGTGAAACTCAGGAGGGATGAATACAATCCTGCATACCATCCCAGCTGTTGAAAGGCTTGTCCTCCTCTACTTCCTTGAGGGTAGTGGATATTGTTCACTAAAACTTGTTCAAAAATGTATTCATAGCCACTAATGGGATTCCAGTGCTGTACATAATTAATAAGAAATATGGATAATTTAATGTCTGTATTCTAATTATCAGCTCAGAGTAGGAAGCCATGTAGGTAACATTAGAACCTCAGCAAATTAGGAACATGGTTGTTTACCTTGTGAAACTTCTCATGTGCTAACGGAGAGTCTTTCCATGTGTTAATGGAGGGTCTTTTGGCACTTTCCTAATTTTTTGCCATTGACTCATGCTAATGAATTTTCCAATGTAATTGCAGAAAACACTTCAGACTCTGGCTCTTGCCTCCTGTCTCCACTTGCACAAGAAGGAAAATACTGTCCTTTGCCTGGCAGGGGTGGGGTTTTGTATGCTTGGCTGCCAGTGGGGTCAGAGTCAGTGTCAGGCAGACACAGCTCACCTTCTGGGAAGCCTCTCAAGCAAAAGAAAGCTGCCACGTGGCTCATATAGCACAGGATGAATGAAGGTGTGAAGAAATCCACGATCATCTGAAGAAATCTGGATACATTGGGAGACCATGCCATTACTGACTCTGGGCACTTTTTGGCAGGTTTGGTGATGCTTCCCATTGTAGGTGGCTATGGCTGTAACTGGTCTCAGAGAGGGCATGCTTCTGTCCATGGGTGTCAGCCACCCCACACCCCTTCCCTGAGCCCTCCGACCTCATGCACCATCGGCACACACACTCAGAGGATGAACCTGGAATGTGACAGCCTGGGGTTTGGGGCCAGCTGGAGGTGGGAGGACAGAGCCGGGAGCGCGTTACGATGCTTGTAATCACGCTGGACACATACGGTTATATTTAAGTGCTGGATGTCTGCTGGCTGAGTAGGCTGAGGCAAGACTGGACTTGATTAGACATAATGACAAAAATGGACCAACTGTTGCTGAGAAAGCCTTTGCAGCAAAGTATCAGCTCTTTGTTATTGAGATATTACTGTCTGAGGCTTCACTGCTTTCAACTCCCCATCGTTATCTTCACAGACTTCCACTGCACTTTAAATAGGTTCCCAAGTTCAGCTCTTTGCCCTCGGCCATAAATTTAACACACTAAATATTTTCATCTGCCGTAGAACGCACCACGCTGTGGAACTTGTTACTTCATGGCAAATAAATACATCTTGAAAATAGGCCACACTTTTGAAAATATTCTTTTTTAAACTATAACCCTTCTCACACTAAAAATGTCAAAAATCAATATTTTTGTTTTCCAGTGTCTGAGTCAATGTATATTTTTGATATCTTTGATTATACAATGAATGCCGACTGTACTTCTCCGTATCTAAACATAATGGATAAAAAAAAGAGCACGTTTAAATCAATATTTAAATATAGTTTCAATTTATTTATTTGTCACTAAAAGCTTTATTTTTCAGGCTTCATTAATATCCTGGTTTTGTATATTATTAATTTGATTGCTATGTTCATTCCCAACATATACCCCCATGTATTTTCTGTTGTGATTTAGTACATTTTTATTTTATCTGTAACATGCTGAAGTTATTTCTATTTGTTCAAAGGGACTAGAAAAAAAGGTGGATTTCTGTGCAAAATTTTATAAAGAACTAAATAATCATATGTTATACAAATCATTGTAATATATCATCTATTTCTTTGATGAAATTAATGGAGCTTTTACTTAATTTAGAGTGATCTTGAGAGTCTTGAATTTACTGACAACTGTAGCAGCTTTTAATCTTTATGCATTAGCTAGAAACCTGCTGAGGACTCTGTACCTCCACAGCTGAGCTTCCCTAGATTTATGGAGGCAGAGGTAGAACAGGCAAGAAGGAACATGCCTGTACTTAATGGCTAGGGGACTTCACTGAGGGATTTTACATGAAACAGTAGCTGGATAAAAAACAGTGATAGACATAGAATCACAGAATAATTTAGCTTTGAAGATACCTCTGGAGGTCATCTGGTCCATCCCCCACTCAGAGCAGGGTGAACTTCAAAGCGAAATACAACCTCAACTTAGATCAGGTAGTGCACAGTCATAACCAGCTGAGGTATGAGTATCTCCATGGACAGAGATGCTCTTAGGTGTAGACACCAGAGCCTCTGTTCAGATGAGTACCCTACAAAAATGGTGCTTTCTGCTCAGTTTCCTACCAGCCCTGTGATTCCTGGCTGTGCAACACTGCAGTTTCTACATAGACCTACAGGCCAGAGAGAGATGAGGGTACTTGCCTGAAATGTGGGAATGTGGTTTAAAATCCCCTCAGGCAGAGGAAGCCTCAAACCCTTCCTTGAATGGTGGTCCATCTGCTGTGGCCAGAAATGCCGCCGACCACAGGCTTTCTTGTATTATTGATTCAAGTCCTGTGTCTGTTGCTAAAAGCATTCGGATGCTGCTTCATCGCCTTCCAGCAGCTGTGCTCACTCAGGGGAGCGCCCCAATCCCAGCCCCATCCCTGTCCCTGCATGGGGGCCCTTGCAGGCCAGTGCTGCTTCTCCCCATGGGTTTTTCACATTGTTTTGCTGCAGGGCTTGGTCTGCTGCAAGCAAGGCAAAGGCACCCACTCAGAGGGGGCTTCTTTCTGATTAGAAAAGGTGCACCCCTGGTTTTAATCACTGAGGAAGAGGATTCAGCCAGCAGCAGGGTGCTTTGCAACAAAAAGGTTTTATCCTCTGGGTTTGGGGATGGACTCCCTTGCCTGCTGGAGAGAGTGCTACTGTACAAGCAGCAGAGACAGCAGGGTCCTGCCATGGCCCTGGGGCAGTTCTGGGGTGCAGACCGCAGTGTGGGCATCTCCTTACAAACCCCTCATCACCATCTTCTCAGAGCAGGTCTGAGGGTAAAGACCAGCCAGCAACTTTCACCCCTGCTCCCCATGTGGAGCTGGAATGGCACAGCCAGATCCTCAGCCTAGTGGACAATGTGGCAGCAGGCCTTTAGAGGAGATGAAGCTGAAGCAAGTGTAGTCCTCTCAGCCATACTTCCAATATGTCTCTCAATGGCACTCTTAAAATGCCCATTTATACCTTTCACTTCTTACTTCAAGATCTTGGGGTCACACTTTTTTGTATGAATACGGTTTAGAAGCTGCTTATGCATTTTAAAAAAGAGTTAGAGAACAGTCAACAGAGAAAACAGGTTCACTAAGAGACTTGTAGAATGGACAGAAAGCAAAATATTTATAATGCATAAGCTTGAACATAGAAACACAGGATCATAGAACCATAGAATTGTTAAGGTTGAAAAAGACCTTTAAAGATCACATAGTCCAACTGTCAACCCAGCACCACCACCATGTTCATCATGAAACCATGTCAAATGTCATATCCACACATTTTTTAAACACTTCTGCAGATGGTGACTCCACCACTTCCATGAGCAGTCTCTTCCAATGCTTTATAACCCTTTCCTAATATCTAATCTAAACATTCCCTGGCACAACTGGCAGCATTTCTTCTCATCCGATCACTAGTTACATGGAAGAAGAAGTCAGCCTCACCTCACTAAAACCTTCTTTCAGGAAGCTGTAGAGAGCAATAAGGTCCTCCCTGATTTCCTTCTCTCCAGGCTAAACAATCCCAGCTTTCTCAGCTGCTCCTCATATGACTTGTGCTCCAGACATTTCACCAGCTTTGTTGACCTTCTCTGAACCTGCTCCAGCATCTCAATGTCCTTCCCGTAGTGAGGGGCCCAAAACTGAACACAGTATTCAAGGTACAGCCTCGCCAGTGCTGAGTACAGGGGGGGCAATCACTGCCCTGGTCCTGCTGGCCACACTATTTCTGATACAAGCCAGGATGTAATTGGTCTTCTTGGCTACCTGGGCACACTGCTGGCTCATGTTCAGCCAGCTGCCAAACAGCAACTTGGTCCTCTTCTGCTGGGCAGCTTTCCAGGCACTCTTCCCCAAGCCTGTAGAGCTACATGTGGCTGTTGTGTCCCAAGTGCAGGACCTGACGCTCAGCCTTATTGAATCTTGGCTCATTGATCCAAACTGCCCAGATCCTTCTGCAGACCCTTCCTACGCTCCAGTAGATCTACACTCCCACCCAACTTGGTGTTGTCTGCGAGCTTGCTGAGGGTCTACTCGATCCCCTTGTCCAGGTCATTGACATAGATATTAAGCAGCTCTGTCCCCAGTACTGAGCCCTGGGGTACACCACTCTTGACCATAAAATCACAGAATGAGTCAGGATGGAAGGGATCATAGCAAGTCATATGGTCCAACCTCTCTGCTCAAGCAGGTCATCCTAGAGCACATGGCACAGGACTGCATTCAGACAGTTCTTGAATATCTCCAGTGAGGGGGACTCCACAACCTCTCTGGGCAGTCTGTTCCAGTGTGCGGTCATCCACACAGTAAAGAATTTCTTCCTCATGTTCAGATGAAACTTTCTGTGCACCAATTTCTGCCCATTGCACTTGTCCTATTGCTTGGCACCACCAAGAAGAGCCTGGCTCCATCCAGACACTGATGAGGTCCCCTCTCAGTCATCTCTTCTCAAAGTCGAGCAGGCCCAACTGTCTCGACCTGTCCTCATAAGAAGGATGCTCCAGTCCCTTCATCATCTCTGTCACCCTCTGCTGGAGAGTCTTTCCAGAAAGAAACACTCTCCTGGTGCCCGAGCAGCGTCCTTTATTTCTGTAGGATTGTAGGCTAAAGGAGAGACATTTTGTGCCTGGCTGTGGTGTGATTTTGCTGTGTGACACTTCAGAGGGTGCTTCAGTTGATCAGAGATGAGCAGATGTGCTCCTTGATTCCTTGGGCATCATGGAAGCCCCTGCTTTTTTTTTTACATTCTTTTGCCTGGAGATGTTTGGATTCCCCATAGGGAAGAAACCGGTGATACAGAATGAGGGGGTTTCTGTGTATAGCTGGTTTCATTTATGCTTTAACTTCAAACAGTGAAGGATGAAACAGCATGGAGGTGGTCCCCACCTTGGGAGTTAGGGCCAATGAGGAACTGCTCAGTCTAGGAGGGCCCAGTCCCAAGGTCTGCATTGGACCAGGAGGGACAAAGGGAGAGAGCAAACCACCCCAGAGTCCTTGTCCTACAGAGAAACCCGTCAAAATCCCTTCCAAGCATGGACAATGATCACACACACAAAAATAGTGTGCACAATAGCACCATCTGGTGACTCTGGCCACCAGATTGTATTTCCATGGTACCATATTACTCGGGACAATATCCTCTCCAGTGCCTGAACTGCTGCTCTCCATACTCTTTTCAGCCATAAAATCAATGGCTTCAGTTCTTCTGCAGGATAGGAAACAGTAGACATGACAGAGCCTTTCAAAACCACTCCTGTGAGACTCCTATACTGTTGCCGATGAGACCCTGAATTTTAACTTTCTTATGCTTCAGTAAAAAAACATTCCTTTTTTCAAATGTATTTGTTAGGTATTTGGCACATAAGGCACTACCTATCAGATGCTAGGAGAACTTTTACAGGCCAGTTATGAAATGAAGCATCTTTCTTGGTGGTTTGTTTTCTGTTTCTTGGAGGCAATATGTCACTGCACTAACACAAATTTCTTCAGATCGATGATCATATCCTGATCATGCTCCACTGCTTTTTTCCCTGCCACTAACACAGTACTTCCACAGAAAATCTCCCACTCAAGAGTAAGCTTTGTGGGAAGCCAACCAACTTGTCAAACTTTTTGTCTGGCACATTTAAAAGGCTTGAAATAAGCACTAAGAAGACAGAAACACAATCCAGCATTACCATGAAATAAAAGTGCCCAAAGCACTTTTTCCTGTTTCCTCTGCCTCACCTTTTTTTCCCTTGTTACGTGAGAGAACAAACAGTAATAACTAGCTCTTTTTCATACTCCAGAGAGGATTCCAAGGCTTTTTGTTGGTTTGAGGCAGAGCTGAAGTAAAACATAAACATGTGAGCCCTGAAAACCTCCCTTGCTTCATTCATAAGAAGAAATTACATCTATGGATTCCTCTTCTCAAACAACTGAAAGAGAAATGCCTGCCCACAGCTCTTCCCATGACACCTGCCTCTCCTTGGCTCCCTGCCTGTGCCTGCACATCACAAAGGTGCCTCATGTATTCCTTCCACTGCAAACACCTCCTGACCTTTTGTCCTGAGACAGCTGGCATGTGGCCACTACTGGAGCCCCTAGCAAGATCCACCTTTCCTGGAGCAGTTCAAAAGCAACTCAGCTCCAGACTTTACACAACCTCATGAGCTTTGGTCAGCCCTCTCTGTGTAGTTGTTCTGTGCTATACCAGCAAATTCATGGACACCTGCACTGTGATGTATTCATTCTGTACTGTTTTTGCAAACTCATCTTACTAGGATGTCTAATATTACAAAGTCATCATCACAATTAAATATATGACTATTTGTTAGGTTATTCTGAAATATTCTCTTCTGATAGGACAAAGGGTAATGGTTTTAAACTCAAAGAAAGTTGATTTAGATTAGATATAAGGAAGAAGATTTTCTACAGTGGAGTGGTTAAACACTGTCACAGGTTGCCCAGAGAGGTGCCAGATGCCTGGAAACGTTCAAGGTCAGATTGGACAGGGCTCTGAACGACCTGATCTAGTTAAAGATGTATCTGCTCATTGCAGGGGGGTTGGACTAGATGACCTTTAAGGGTCCTGTCCAACCCAAACTATTATATGATCATCAGGCAAAATTCAAATGGCATTTATGTTTCCTTTGTAGATGAACAAAGCATGTTTTGAGATCTGTTTTACCAGCTGTTTTTATCATGCACTTACTTAGAATCTGATTCCCAGAGCAGAAGGATTTGCAAGGAATCATCCAGCAATTAATACCAAGATGCAGAGTTTCCCATCTAATTACATATACTGGATGTGGTCAAAGAGCAGGGACATTCTTCATAACCAGTTTGTTGTCCCTGTGGTTTTAGGCTGCCCTGATCCCCTGAAGGCCTAACTCTCTACACACCCAATGCAGACCAGTGCTACTAATTCAGGGCTATTCTGGTCTCTTACAGAGAGAAATCCTCAGATGGAAATCTGTGGCTTCTTCCCCCAGCGGTCATTTTGTCCTGTGCTGAACCATCCCTGGACAATCAGGCTACGTCTATTCTGGCAAACCAAACACAGTTGAGTTGGAGCTGCAGCACCAGCACATGGTGCTCCCTATCAGTTGTTGTCAGCACAGGGCTGGCTGGGCCCCTCACCCTGCCCCGGGCATGGCAGCTTTTCCCTTTGTTGTGCTGTGAACAAGGATAGAATGTGAAAAGGGTATTTTTAAATTATAGTGATTTTCATTTTGTGAACTTTAATTTTGAAACATTAAGATTTTCACTTATTTCTTACAGGTGAGTCCCCAGATGGCTTCTAGTAGTGTATTTTATTAAATAATTCTTCATTGTAAATGCCTGCATAAGCTAAGATACAAGATGAAGTGTGCCTCCTTTCTAGCTAGAGTAGAAGCAGAAACAATCCCTTGGGTGTCTGTTTTTCTCAACTTATTTTTCTTGTATAATATTTTAAAACTAGATCAGCCATTTTCTTGATGCATCTTCAGATGCACCTTACCAGCACCCTCTCCTGTGTTGAGGACTGCTGAAAGGGCCAATAAGGAAAACCTGGCTGTGAAATATTACCTTAAGCACATTTTGCCCCACCTCTCGCCCCCTCCCTATTTCCTAAGTGTGTACTTTGTTTCAAATCTTGAGGAAAAGCCTTCGAAAAAAAAAGCCTGAGTAGGTGCTCTTGGTGATGGTGGTCAACAGACAGATCAAAGTTAAGATTTCTCCCCTAAACACCTGCTGGCCCAACTGCTTGCAAGGACTTGTACCGCAGCATTTCCAGAGAGGAAAGAGAAGTAACATCAGCCCCTCCTGGCGAGACTGCTCCACTTAGCAAGGAGTCATGAAAGATCATTTGGATTACAAGGAGAGAGCGAGCAAGAGTACTCTCAGCCTCAGTCACCTGCCCAGAGGGGGACTCTGGTGGCCTCATTCTTGCTCCAACCTCTATTTGTGTACTTCCTGAAATGACTGGTTAACATACAACAATTAACTGGTCATCAGAGCACCACTGTGACCCTCCTCTGGCCAAACTCCTTCAGAGCACGTCAGGTGCAGACAGCATTGGGACAAGGCCCCAGGCCACATGGTTGGATCAATACCCAGCCCAGGAAAAGTGCCAAGCTCTTGAAGGCTGCAAAATGGAAATGAGGTGCTCCTCAACAGTTGAGTGCAGAGTTTCAGGTGCCTCAGGGCTTGGCAGATGCCAAATAGAAAGGTCGTGATTTTAGGACTTAGGTCAAGAGGTCCTTAGGCAGCATTAAGAACTCTCTGAGCTCCTCAGCACCAGGATCTTGAGTCCCAGGCAGTGATTTAGGGAGGCAGCAACTGAGGGAGGCAGCAGGGCTCTCCTGGCATAGCCAGCAATGCGCTGGCCACAGGTGTGTGTGCCGCCTTTTGGAACCACAGCAGCACTGCTGTCCTCTCCCAAGCCTCTGTCTGACCCTGGTTTCTCAAGCCAAGCCCAGTCCCTCAGCCCCAGGTTTCGCATTATTTCCATGCCTTGTTTGCAGAAGGCTGCACAGCGTTGACATCTCTGACGGAAGCCCTGAGCAAGGCACTCAGCCTCATCCCTTACCTGTTCCTCTGTAAGCAGACTGCCCATCCCACTTTTACTGCCTGAATCCATCATGGTGCCCAGGGAGGGGTCTTCCACCTCTTCCAGCCAGTGCTGAAGCTCAAGTCCCAGGGCCTCACTAGAAGAGGTCAGTGACCATGCGGGTGCCTCTGGTAGCAATGGATGGACTCCCTACCCCAGATGGCAAAGTTCACTGCATGCTATCATTGCCATAGTGTGGGAGTTATGAAAATCAAGACACAAAGTGTGCCTTCTAGGGCTACCCCATTGCTAGCATCAGAGTTGGTAATGGATTGGTCTAAGGAGCCTAGTTCACATGATTCTAACAAGAGCACTCTATTAAATCTTCTCTGTCAATACTACTCTTTAAGTGTGTTTGTTCCTCTGCAGAAAAGTGGGTCTGAAAAATAAATGGAGCTTAAATGCATATTGTCTGCATTTTGGTCAGTTTTGATAGGGCATTTCAGCAGTGACAGGGGTGACGCCAGTGGGTTCTGGTGCCCTGGCTAGACTAAAGCCCATCCCTGGGCCCTCCAGAGCTCAGTCTATCCAGTTCCTAGTCCCCAGCACACTGTTGTCTGCCTCTCCAGCCTCACTTCTCCCTGATGCCTTCTTTCCTTCACAGCCAGTCCCTGACCCTCTGTCTTGCCCTCAGGCAGCAAACATAGGCTCAGCTTATGAATATGAGTCAATGAAATATATGAGTCCCCGGTCCTCTCACCATCTTTATTGATGATTTGGATGAGGGGGTTGAGTCCATCATTAGCAAATTGACACCAAGTTGGGAGGGAGTGTTGACCTGCTGGAAGGCAGGAGGGCTCTGCAGAGGGACCTGGATAGGCTGGAGAGTTGGACTGATTCCAACGGGATGAAGTTCAACAAGACCAAGGGCCGGGTCCTGCACTTTGGCCACAACAACCCCCTGCATCACTACAGGCTGGGGACAGAGTGGCTGGAGAGCAGCCAGGCAGAAAGGGACCTGGGAGTTTGGATCGACAGGAAGCT
>JAWWLV010000088.1:129437917-129490054 GCA_035041135.1 Platyrinchus mystaceus
TTCCGGTTTTGGGTGATATGTTTACATTTAGTCAGAGCGCTCATTGGATTAATTTTAAAGATCACCACCCCCTGGGGGTTTACCATTTTCTCACCTTCGGGGGGGGAAAAACTGTTTTCCCCCACCACATCTGTATAAACCAACTCCTTGCTCACCTCTGAGTGAGCCACAACCAGAGTCTGGAGACCAGGGTCTGGAAGGACATGGTGCCCAGGGCTGTGTGAAGATACAACCCCTGCAGCACTGCCACTGCCCCCCCCACAGTGTCTGAGTAGCACATATGGTTGCAGATGATCATGGCAAGTGCTGTCCTAACCACAGGTTTGCTGCCATGAGAAAGTGATCAGGAAATCGTAGCTTTTTGGGACAAACCATTGCAAACGAGCTCTTTAGAACCTACTCGAGTTTTTTTTGCACTAGTAGTAGGTCTGAATCACTCTGGCTGGCCACTTGAAAGCCACTTCACACTGTGTTTCTTGTTCATATTCTGTCATGCACTTGTGGATTTGAATGTTATTTAATCTGCAAAAACACCTAAGGATGATTTTTGCTTCAGCAAGCGCTGTGGAGTCTCCCTCCTTAGAGATATTTCTTTTTATATCTCTGGAGCTAGGCAAGCTGACTCCTCAGGGCTCCAGGTTATGAGTAAACCAAGAAAGTGCTAAATCTGACCCTATTTATCACAGTAAAATCCAGAGCCTGTATGACCACTGTGTCCTCCAGAATCCTTCTCAGTGTCATAATGCATCCTCTGGAGTTCTCACATGAGTCTGTTTCTGCTGACAAGTTCAAATGAGTTAGAAGTTTAATTCAGTTACAAGTTGCTTGGGATCCTTCTTTCTAGTGAATAATCTCCTGTGGAGTACAACAATCAGGCTGTCAAGTACCTCAGCAAAGCCTTTGCAGAATTAAAATGCTGCACCTGGGTGGCTTCTCAAGATGGGGAAATGCTTTGTAGATGTTGCCTTCAACAATTCCCAATCTAAGGCTTGTCCCTTTGCCTTTTTGGGAAACTTCCAGACATTGTTCTCATTTTTTTTGCAAAGCCTCCAGCTCATATTTTATGCTCTCTTTTAATTCCTCCTCTGACATCTCCAGCTGCTTCAAGTCTCAATTAAAACTGCAAAGTCTATGGGTCTTGTTTAAGACCTTGTCTGTGATTTCTTCTTTCCATTCTAGTCAAGTAATTTTGATATCTCCACCATTTGGTTCTTCTCAGTTCAATGACACCATCAGCTCACAACCCTTTTGCCAGGATTGCTTTCTGTCTGGTGTCAGGATTATGCTTCCCAACCCAGGCAACACTGGGAGTTCTGCTCATTTCTGTTAAGAAAAGTAGATGCCAGCATCAGGGATTTCAGTGACGTGATACCGCTTAATTACAAAAACAAAAAGAGGAAACATGTTCTACAAACACATTTGGACTCAAAATAGCAAGATATGATTTCTTAGCTATTTCTATCCCCATTTCCAGGCAGTACCCTACTCAAGAATCACATTACAAACACTTCCCTCTGTCTGTCTTTAGCTGAACGCTGCCATTTTTGCCTACTTTTCTGACAATTTGGCTTCATTTTTCATGTCAAGGTTCTACAGGTAACAGCCAGTCACCAGTTACCTGCCCCCAGTGAAACGTCTCTGCCCACACAGTTTCCCTCTGCCCTGCCTGGTGTCAACTGTTTCATTGGTGGATTTTTTTGTTTTGTTTGTCATTTACTTGCAATGAACTTCCCCATTTCTTATAAGTAATTTATAGGATGATTTGTGTTGGTCTGTGCTATGAGTGAGCCTAGGAATGTCCCTGGGTGAGCAGCACCTTTGCCATCAAACAGCTGTACCCAACACACCCTCTCACCTACCCCATCAGTAAAGGGAGAACTGGAGGATACTCTTAACCAAAGGTAGCAGTGGTCTCACCACCTTTTCTCAGCCATCCTGACAGTTTCAACCTCCACTTCCTTTCCAAAATTCTTGGGTCCCTGAAATGCAAATAATCTGTGGCCAGAAGTAAATTGAGACAAGGGATGAAGATACAAAGGATAAATTCTGTGTGAGGATGAATTCATCAGTCATTGTTTGTGATGTCTATGCCAGCTTTCAAGGATATCTTGTATGCCAGCCTTTGTGGTTACAGGCTGTGTTTGGACAGTCTGGGTCCAGCCAGTCCTGGGCATGGCCAGGGGAAGTGCACTAGGGAAGCTTGCTTGCTTCTCAGAGTCAGACTCTCAGGTGATGGGATAACATGGACACCTTCCATGACAAGCCACTTCTACTGGGCCTCCCTGTGCCCACCACTCTCAAGGATCACCTAATGCTGCTTCTACTCATGATCTACAGCAGAATTTGGGCTTGCTTGGGTCTACCTTGGGCAGCAGTTACAGCTCCCAGTGCCTCACACAGGTTATGTGCATGCAATTCTGGAGTCCCAAATCAGGTACCATCCTCCCCATCCTCCTACTGTCTCCCATCAACGTGGGACCCTAAATTCATGTCCTATTCTTGTGGCCCTCACTACCCCTAAAACATAGGAGCACATCTTCTCGTGTCATCCTCAACCCTCACCTCCTGACTCCTACACTTTTTGCTTTAGTTCTGAAGTCAACACATCCTTCTCCTTAGCCTTATATACACCTGCAAAGATCAAGGCAGCACCACCACCTCTGGACTCTGCCAAGGTACCAGCTTTCCCTGGACACCGGCCTAACAGCATCTGTAAGAGCAGAATCCATTGTCCCTACCTTTAGATATGCTGCTTAGAAGTGCTTTGGGGTCAGTTAGGGACCAGTTTGGAACCCTCTGCTGTCCAGCAACCTATTTTCAAGCCTTTCAAAGATAAATATATTCCCAGAGTCAAACGTAGATAGCTTTTACAATATCTGCATTTTTGCTTTACTCTGTACCCTGCTCCTACTATCCCAAAAGAAAAAAAGTTGACTGCTACTGTCCTGGGAAACCAGAAGCTGACTGCAGAGCAGTTAGAACTTAGTTTTTCCTTTCTTCTGAGCCATCATCAACAAAGAATTGAGTTTTGCATGGCTACAAGAGCACCAAAAAAGCTGTCAGATACATACATATCTTAAACACAACCCTTCCACCCACACAGGCACACACAAAGACACCCAGAGCAGAGACCAGGAGGAACAATAAAAAGCTCTGTAGAAATATTTATGTTAAAATAGAAGCTATAGCACTGACTTACGTGACAGTCACCTGGGCTGATTCTTTGCAGGGGCCTGTGAAGCTTTGCCTGTAGCAGCCAAAGGGGCTGACAAAACCCTGACAGATCCTGCAGGGTTGGAAGGACTCAGCACAGGGATTCTCACAGCCAGCCTGCACCACCACTCTGTATTGACGTTGGCAGGGCTGCACAGGTCCATCAGAGGGAGACTGATGACATCATGCATCCTTCATCCTTCCACAGTGACCCACATCAAAGGCAATTTAATCACTGCCCAGAGGAATGGACATTCTGTAACACACAATGAATCACGTTTTGAAGTCCTTGGAGGTCAGGCACAGCTCCTGGCAAATCCAGAGAAGGAAGGTGACGTGGATGACAACCTTTTACAGCAGATCCCAGGGAGACTGTAACTGATGATGAACTAGCCCCCTCAAAGTCTTAGCCCTTGCATACTCTGATGGCTGGGCATTGGCTTATCAGTTGCTCTGCAGGAACATTGATATACACATCATGGTTATCCCAAGTGTTAGTGCAGCTCAAGAAAGAAAATCTTACTGTAAATATTCTTGGTCAGAAATTATTAGGACAGTTAAATCAGACATTTTTTCTGATTTAACCGAGCACAGCTTGGTACCACAATGATGTTCTAGGCTGGCTTTCCAGTCCTATGAATCCAGGTCTGTGAGGCAAAAGCCTGGTCCTTCAGCCATGCTTTTCACCAGCAGACAGCTCCCCTTGCTCTTTTGCTTCAGCAGTACTTCTGCACTAGCAAGGGCATGCTGGAGGACTGTTACTTGCTCAGACCTACCCTACCCCTGCTCAAGAAGAACTGTCTAATTGTATCTCAAGGCTAACTTGAAGTTATGTTCTGACATTCAAATAATGGACTTTGTTGACCACTGTTACATATATCAATTTTTAGTTACATGTTTACACACACACACATACACATTCATATATAGCCATAAAAATAATGTGTTCTTTATGGTTGGATATCAAAAAAATATAAATTAAAATGTTATGAGACTTCCTTGTATGACTAAGTCTGCAAAATATTACTTAAAAAATTGCGAAGTGTCCAAAATATGCCGGGGAATATAATACCCCTAAAGTTCAGTCTTAAAACTCGCTGCTAGCTAGGCCTGTTCAGAAAACCAGGACTATATTTCACGTGAAACATGAACATCAACATATTTTATTTCTCTGTAGAATGAAATCAAAATACAACATTCTCCATGGATGTTGCCATGAAAAAACAGACTCACAAGACATCTGGTGGCCCCACAGGGTGACCTAGACTCACTAGTTTGGCCAAGGGGATTAAATCTCAGTCTCTGGTATCCCAGGCTCTCTCCAAGGAAAGGTAAAATTCCTTCTGGATATGAGAAACTTACTCAGCAACTTCACTTAGGTACTGCTCTGTTTTAACAAAATGTTCCACAATTATATTTTTGGATGAATCTGTGACTCTGTGAAGCATTTCCCACTAAAAGCCTTGTTCAGCTGGACAACAAATGTTTTATTCTGGTTAGTTCTATAGATGAACTCACTGGAGTCACACTTTTTCAGTCCATGGGTACCACCTCCACCTCCACTTTAGTACGTCTCTGGGAGGAAAGATCATAAACACAGAAGAGACGCAATGGGAGTTACTGGATATCTGAAATCAATTGAACATGTGTGGGAAACTCTTAGGATACAAGTGGATATGCCTGCTGGTGCAGCTACCCCGCTCAAGTCCAACTTCTGCAAGGCCAAGGAGATGGTTTGTTGGTCCTGTACAGCCACTGTGTGCCTCCAGCCCCCACCAGCTGAAGGCACTCTGAATTCTCAGCATCTGACAACACATTCATGTGCAGGTACTTCAATATACTGAACACAGTAAAGATCAGGACATTTGTGAACAGCTGCCTGGGAGACAGAGGTGAGTGGAGACCTCTGCCTTATTTTTATGAGTATATTGCAGCTGCTGGCCGGTCTCTGTTCACAGTTGACAAAGAAGCAGAGGAAAACAAAAGAGGGGAGGAGGTCTGTGTCTGCATCTGCAAGGGATTGGGAATCCAGAGATTATTCACTGCAGCTGCAAGCTTCATCATGGGCAACTTCAGCAGGAAGAGTTTTCCTACTTGCCAAAAAGATCACCTCAGAGTGTTTAGTTGTCCCTAGCTGTACTGAACGAAGCAGAAATGTCATTATTTCTTTGATCAACAGTTCAAAGGGATACTTGAAATGCTGAGGTTGTTTGCAGACACATTTTCAGCTGAACCTAAAAAAGGTAAGGGCAGAATTTGTTCAGAACTGATAGTTACCATATGGTGATCCACTCTCCTAACCAAGTTACAAACAGAAAAGTCAGGATTATCTCTTAAAGTCCGCCAAGTCACAGATTCCCTGAGTCAAGAGACATGCCACCTGAATAAGCCTCTTTAGAAGTCCTTGTATGTGTGAATAGGTTTTTTTTCTGATCTGAATATGACCATATCAGAGCATTGCCACTGCTCAGTGGACTCCCTCAAATTCCTCTGGCCATCTCAAAGGCAAAGCTGATGGTTTGAGAGGACCTAGGGACAGATTTCCCACTGACATCACTTTCCCAGCTATTACAGGAAACCAGGATGTCTTTATTGTTCAGGTGTTTAATGCAGTCAGAGCAGCCAATAATAAAAAATAATGACTCTGTGTATGTATCACAGACCAAAATCAGGTGGTATGCAATCCTGTGCAGTCCTCAGGCTCCCTCCATGTGCTGCTGTCAGTTGTGTTCCTCTGCTGTGCAATTCTAAAATGTCTTTTTTTAATGAAATATAATTGCCTGGGTCTTTTCCTGAGGATGATGAGAAGATCTCTCCTGTTTACTACAGGATTCACCTCTATAAGGACACAGAAAATGAACACTGAGAAAGAAGTATCTATGATTATGCTGCTAAAGTGACTCGAAATCACACCTATCTGCTGCCTTCACTGAAATGCCTTCTCAGAGCTTCCATCTTCTACTACCAATGCCAGTGGGAATCCTCCCAGCCTTTCTTCTTTGCTGTGTGATTTAGTCAGCTTTTTTAGAAAGACATGTTTGCAAGAACTAGTTCTTCTGAGGGCATGCCTGCACTCCTGATTAGACCCAGTCCTAAGGCCTACAAACACTACTACACATATTGCAAGATTGGGTCTACTACATAGCATATCTATCACTAAGCCCCTTGGCCATGCCCTATGCAGTGGTCAGCAGTGTTCCAGGAAGGTCTTCTGCAGTCCTGGAAAACAACCTCAGCTCCCTTTTGGAAATATACTGGATAGGATGGATGTTCTGTTTTTTTACACAGTAAGTAGGATTTAATTGCCTCAGCATTGGTTTTTTGAGCTATTTGAGATGCCCCAGCCAGTCTCACTTGGCTGCAAGCAGCTGGAGAGCAGAGTTTCCCATAAACCCTCTCCCCATCAAACACTAGCTGATGTCTTGGTGTCTCAGGACCTCTCAAGTGGTACTGGATACCTACAGTTGGGAAACTGCACTGGGCTGGTTGGTGCCTTCACTAGGAAACTCCCAAGGGGAGATTAGACCACATATCTAAATAGAGACCCATGGTTTAAGGCCAAGTTACCTTTTTCCTAAAATGGTTTGGAAGTGATTTTGTTGTCTGATTTAATTTGTAAACATAGACAGCAGTGAGCGCATCAGCTTACATACGTGAATGTATATTTTGTTCTCTCTCTGCATGTCAGTTGGTGAGTGTGTGCATACCGGTCTCAGCACATGGATAACACTCAACAAGCACCAAAGAGATAGTGCAGGTGTGACTTGGCTCTAGATTTAGATCTTATTTCCTTCAAAGTCAGGAAGTGTTGGGATCTGAGGTTTTATAGCAGAGCCCTGTAAACCTCAGCATCACCTGCTCTCTCCTGCTGCCTCCTGCTGTGGAGTGGCAGAGGAAAGCAGGCAAAGCTGAGTATTAAGTGGGCACAACCATGCATGAGGAGAAAATTCCTCCTAGTCCCTGCAGGGGAGTTCATGTCTATACAAGTGCAAGAGGCCTTACCTCAATCTTTGCTTGTCCAGCTCCAAATGTAAGTAATGGACATAAAATTATCCAGCCATTTTTCAAATCCTGACCCATTGTTTGAATCAGTGACCTCCCGTAGTACTAAATTCCACAGGTTGACTACATACTGTGTGAAGTAATATTTCTATCCATTTACTAGCCATTAATTTCAGGCCCTTGGGAAATCTGAAATATGTATGATCACGTGAAGGATCTTGAGCCATTCATAATTGTGTGTTATGCAAAGCACATTTGCTCGTTTAACAAAGTCCCAAGTTCATTTGGCCCTGACTTGATCACCAAGCAAGACAAATTAGTCCAGAAAGCAAGAGAAATAGCAAGAAGCAAGCTGCCAGCTGTTAGATGAGCAAATGGGGAGCTACAGAGATTCCCAGAGCCACATTGTTATCTTATTTATGCTAGTGCAAATCTCAAGTAACTACACTGAATTACCATGGATTTATCCTTCTGTAAAAGAGATCAGAATCTGACACTCGCTTTGGAAATTTCCTTCCTCCAATTTCCATTTTCCTAGAAACAGAATGAGACACCATTGTGCCACAGCTTTTTCAAATATTTTTTTACAGAAAAGTATTAAGTAACCAGTGGTTCTGAGGATGGAAAAATCCCTTGCAAAAATTTCAATAGTCAAAAGAAATCTTAAAGGTTTACAAATCCAGAGGTTGCAATGCCAAGAGAACTAGACAGAATTAAAATTTAAAGTGTCCTTTATCTCTTTGGTCTCTACAACTGCTGCTGTAAAGTCCTGTGTTGGGTCTCGGTCAATCCTAGCTGTGCAGCTCAGTTTGATCAGTGGGAAACACAAAGAGAGAGCGGGAACGGAGATGTTGCAGATGAAAGAGATGCAGGCAAGTTTGAATGTGCACCATAAATTCAAGTGCACTCTTGTTCTTTGCTTTATTTTCTCTTCTTTTTGTCCCTTACAATTTTATCACAAGGTTGCTGTAAGACAGAAGAAAACCACAAATGTTGCAAAGGAAATACAGAGCAGGCTGCAATGCTGAGTTATATAATAACACATTGTTACAAACCAGCCTGTCCTGAAATGAAAAGTACTGCTTTCCTCATTTCTAGTAAAGCCCTCAGCATAATTTTTCTTACACGTACGATTTTATTGCCAGGGCATTTTATGCAAGACATGCCTGATTTGCAAAAGTAGTTCTGAAAAGTTTCTTAAATAATTACCTTGCAAAACATTCTGGGACATTTAATTGAAATGGCATCACCCTATTTTAAAACATTGTAGTGTTAAATAAACTTGACCTGTAGCACCAAAGCGCTCATTTTTCTCCAGCTACGTCATACCCTTGAAATGCATATGTATGTGTATAACACCCTGACTTCTCCAGCTGAAAGACAAATGCAAGCCCCCACTGAAAAATAATGATGTTGCCACCTTTCCTCTTGTCACTGAGACTAATGGAGGAAGAGGCTCTAAGAAAGAAATGGCTTCATTTTAATTGCCAATGGAAAATGAGATTGAACGAGACAGGTATTTTAAGTATACACTCATGTTGTGAGTTCAGATCCCACTTCTGCACTCACAGAACTCCCCAGCTGGCAGCCAGCTCTGCCTGCCTGTGTGCTGAGGAGCAAGAGGGCGGGAGTGGAGCAGGGGGATCGCACAGGGGATGTGGGGTTCAAAGCAGTCCTGTGTGACAGGGCCATAGGCAGCAAGAGCAGAAGGCTCCTGGCAAGACATGAAGTGAGCCAGGAGCACTCACCATTATACCGCCAACATGCGCATGGTCTCCAGCTAACCCTGCCCCTCACAGGGGCTGTGGAGGTCTCCAGCTGCTTGCCAGGAGCTGTGTTATAACCTTCACAAAGTTCAGTAGGGCAGAGCCCCTCATCCTTTCCCCTTCTCCAGACCCTGATGTCTGCCCATCCTTTGGTGTGGATTTTTTGGGGTCAGAATTAAAGAAGAGGCAAGAGCAGCTCAGTGCAGTTACCAAAATTGCATAACTGTGCTGTATGTGTGAGGACCAATAAAACTATTAGGTGCTGGCATCAAGCCAAGAATCCATTAATGACAGACTGGTATCTCTCCAGGAATGTAAAATGTTTTACTAAATAAACATTAAAAGCAGGGAGCTTTCAAGCTCTGTCACTAGGTAAAACTTCATTGTGATTCTATGGGAAGCAGGGATAGCCAGGAGGTGAGCAAGGAAATTTTGTTACACCGATAAAAAAATATTTAGCACCAGGAGGAGCTGCTGTGATGTGTTTTACAGTGCTTTACAAAGCATGATGAATGAAGATCAATGCTTTCATGGGATCAATGCACTGACTAGATGGAAAGAAAAGAAGGCAGTGGTATGTGTGGGCAGAAGGCTCTATCATGCAGGATGGTACTCAGAAATCAGCTCACCGAATTTCGTTACTTTTTCTGTGTGGCATCACTGTGCTCTTTTTTGAGGTTTTCCAGTGAAAGAGACCTGAAAATTGAAAATACAGACATTTAAGTTCCCACAATTCACAGGGAGGCCAAGGAAGTGGTCACAGCACCAAGCCTGTATGAGTTCAAGAAGGGTTTGGACAATGCCCTCAGGCACATGGTGTGATTTTTGGGGTGCCCTGTGCAGGGCCAGGGGTTGGACTTGATGATCTTGATGGATGCCTTCCAACTCAGCATATTTTATGATTCTATTATTCTGTGATAGCTGAGACACAGAAGGAATTCATCTCTTGGAATTCATGAGAAAAAGAGAAAGCATGGTTATACGGCTACTTCCAGGTTGCGCCATTGTAAGGATTATGGTGTACAGAAGGTGGGATGCATGATAGATATTAATAAGGCTAAAGGGTGACTTAAATGGTGAGTAGCTAGAGATAAAAACACATGAAAAGAAATTTTGAAGGTTTTCAGTGGGAAGAATCTTGTAAGAAATCCTGTGGCTCTTCTAAACTCATGCAGAGTCGAAGTCATTGCAGGGAAGTCAGATAGATATATATATACTGCCAGCTACAGCATCACATAGAGATAAGAGAGCCCAAAGTGTAATGTGACAGTCAATGTAAGCTGGAAAGAGGATGGGATTTCCCACAGAATCTGAAATCTGTGGTGATATTACTGAGTGCAGAGTCAGTGGTGCATCCAGCTCTAGGATTCCCACCAGGTGTTTCATACCCTGCACAGTTTTGTCTTCAAAGAGCCCATAGAGCTTCTTTTGCCCTGCAGCTTGGGAGTCAAGCTGACTGTTTGACTACAGGTGCCCCAAATACACATAAGCTCTTCCAACCAGGTCTTCCTCAAGGAATGGACCTTTCTGATGAGTTCAGTCCCAAACTCTGGATCTGAAAATTCTTCCCACAGCCTTGAAAAACCTTCTCGTGTCTGTGATCCCTATCCTCTGTAGAAGAAAAGTCTTGTAATTCATATTTTTTACACCATATAGAGCCTTTCCAGGCAAAAATTAGAAATTAGACTGCACAGGAATTTGTCTGAGGTTAAGCAGGTGGATGTGGTCTCAGCAGCAGGCTGTGTGCGAAAGGCACCTGCAGCACACTTCCAGACAGATTCCAAAGCCAGCATAAGAGTCTGTCTGAGGAGAGTACTCAAGATACAAGAAGGCAGAAGGAGCATATCTGCTTGGGGAAATACAGCCTGCCATCCCCAAAGGCAGCTTGCTGCTGACAGGGTGAGTGCAGGAGGTACTGCCTGAACAGAAGTTGAGAGGCAGTGGCCTGCAGGACTTGGAGGGATATCTGTACGGGGCAGGAGGGAAAAGACTCAGAGGAGGAGTAGTGCACAATCTAGATCAACTCCTCTGGCTTTTGGGATGGGATCATCCAGAGTTAAAAGGTGCAGATCATTTTGGCGGACTTTGGGCTAGAGGCAGGGGTTGGCTGAATGCTGAAATTCTGTGCTTGAAATTTTACTCCCCCATTTGTTCTCTGTTGGTTTTTACACAGGATGCTCATCTGCACAGACATGTACCAATTGGCTTGACTACATCTATATCTATGAGGGAAGAAAACAGTTCAGAGCCAGATTCTCAGCTGCAGTAAATCAAGCAGCTATGGACTGGGACCAAGAGAGACCATGCATGAGATCTAGTTTCTCCTCTCAAACTGTTATACTAAAGTAAACATAAGATTCAGTAGCTCCCTATCTTTGCCTTGGTTTTCCACTGACATTGGTGCCAGGGTGAATACAAGGAAGGTGATCACACCAAAATTACATCCAAATTGTCAGTGACTCACCTGCTCAGACAATTGTAAGGAAATATGGGCATAGTTTTCACCACTCACTGTTTTAGAAAAGCAGAAGCATAATCCATGAGATCCTGCATAGATATCAGACCTGAAAGATCTTTATAACCCTACACTCCAGTGTACAGGATCTAAGAGCCAGCCCTGCAGGTACAAGAGGTACCTTGCCCATTGGGCCTCATCTGTTCAAGCTCAGCAGTGAAGAGATGCTGCTGCTCCACAGGGCACTGCCCACAGTAAACCACCTGATGCTTGGATGGGAAAGCGAAGACCCAGCAGTTTCCCCTTTCTGAGGCTTCTACAGGCTGCTGTCACTGCTGTCACAGAGCTCTGTGGGCTCTGTGAGGCGTCGGTAGGAGGGCGTTGCCTCTGCCTCTTCCATGAGCACACCAGTGTAAAAAGGGACCATTATACAGCTTGTTTCAGAAGTGCAAAAGGATCCCCCAGCACCATGGGCACCTTCCATTGGTCAGGCAAGCCAAACAGCAAGGTGCTTTGCATAAGCAGACACAAGCTTCAAGTAGCCTTTGCGGCACTGGAGGTCTTATACCTGGGAATCTAAGAGGAGCCATGAGTGCTCCAGCACACCATGGGACAGACAGATCATGACCATCCCATGTGGGCACCCACATCATTTTCAGTGGCCAGACAGACACCCCACAGTCCAGCCCATTCCTCTGAGACTGGTTAAACTGGCTTTTATGCCATTTTGAGAACTTGTCAGATGCGTTGCATGAAAAACAGCAGATCTATATAAGGCCTAAAGCCAGCGTCAGGCCCCTTGGCTCAGATTCCTGCTGGACCCCTCTTTCAGTGAGGAAAAGGTTGTAGATAAAAAAGATACTGTCTTTTTTTTCCCCTCAAACAGCTTGCAAATAGTACAGAAGTATGCATTGGCCTGAACTTCCTAACTCCATAGAGATATAATTCCTGTGTACAGCCAATCTAACAAACAGATGAGCAATGGCTGTGGCATTCGAAGGTGGCTGGTGGCTTGCTGGTCCACAGCACTCAGGGGAGGCTCTTTTGTTTTCACATCTGGGCCAAACTGTTACATTTGTGTGACCTTTCAAAATCAGGGGAACTTTCTATGAAATACATAGGCAGCCAAATATTTAGGTCTGCAGAGTTACTGTGGGACATTATTTACTTATCACAAACACAAAACTCAGGAGAGACAGAGATGTCCAAAGTTTAGCTTGCATGTCAAGTCTTCACATTAATGTACTTTCTCTATCATTAAACAGAAATATTCTTTTTCTCCAAGAGCTTAATCAGAGCCTGGAGGAATAGATATCCAGCTGCATCATCCTAAGGTATTGACCAGGGCTTTCCTACAGCATTTATGTGGCCTAATTCCAGATAGTGCTCTCCCTATAAAAGCAGATCTTCTCTCTGTCACAACACTGCTGAGCGTTATTCCTCCATAAGGGTTATGGAAATCAAAGCTTGTGTTTCCTCACTGGGTCAATAACTACATGTTTTCTCCATGTACCACACTTACTTCCCCATCTGGTGCAGGCAGCATGACCCCCCCGCCCCCTCCCACAGTTGGCCACAGCACGACAGGCCACCAATTGCTGTGTGGTAGCCTTTGAACAGCTTCCAGCAGCCAGTTTATTCCTAGGGTCACTTTACTGCCACACAAGGGTAGATGCATACACCACACTTTCCAACCAGGATTTCTCTTCCTCATCAGTCGGTTTCCTCACTTTCAAGCAGGTGGTGTTAGCAGAGCTCAGACCTGCTTCGTTGTTCTGGCAAATGAACTATCATCTTCACATGGAGCATCTGCATTCTCAGAGAAGTGAATTGCTCACCTCATTCAGCTTCTCCCCACCCTGAATGGGCAGCAGAGATATCCTCTGTAGGGTCAGGGAACTGGGGAGGGCCAAGAAACAGACATGGCAATGAGCTCTTTAAACTTCCTCTGCTGAAGCAAGAGCCTCTCACAATGACTAAACACATTGGAGAGCTATGACCACCTCCATCAGCTACCACAGAGTCCCTGTGAAGACCCCAGGGGAACATGTGAGCCAAAACCCAGAGCAGAGTGTTCACCACACATAATGACAGCTCCTGTGCCTTTTCTGCTCACTCAGCATTTATGAGCAGCTCGATCCCTCTCACATCTCTGGGCATCATCACTGTTCTGAGACTTAATCACAGATATCTAGAAATGGGGCCGTGCTGCTGAGCCGTTGCTGCTCACCTAAGTGACATGACCTTCTCTCTTCTTCCAACACAAATTACAGAAATCAGAACTCTGAAATCTGTTTTCTACCTGCTCTTTTTTACATTGTTTTTTTAATTTTACATTTTTATATTGTTAATGAAATTGACATTTTAAAGTACAATGTGGTTTTTTGCCTGTAGAACCCAAACTTTGCCATACTTGTGCACAAAAGGGACGGGAATTTAACTGCATCGAATACACTACAAATTGCAATGTGTAAAAGCAGGAAACCTTGCAATTTCCACGCCCTCCATGCAGGGCAATGTCTGTCTTTTTTCACTGTTTTCAGCCCTTACTGTGGCATGAAAAGCCTTTTAGAAATAGTCTGTATAATTATAGTATTTGCCTCGTCAAGACACATGGCAGGCTGTCTGCAAGAGGGAAATGCAGAGCTGTCCAGAGGTCTCCACTGTGGGAGCTACCTATACCTGCCCTCAGGTCATACACATATTTCTCCCCTTCCCACAGCCTTCTAGGAGGAATCCCTTTGATTTTGTGAAAACAAGGGATGGGTTGCACCATGCAAGTTATGTCAAGTTAGCTGAATCAGGAGCCATCAGCGTGCTTGGGGAAAGCCAGTGTGGCCGAGCACAGTGCCTGGGTTTATTGCTCAGCCATGCCAGGAAGGTGTGCTCAGCAAGCCATGCCAGGGAAATGTGCTCAGCAGAGGAAGGCACAGTCCCTGCTCCTGGGGTCTCCGTTGCTTCCCTAGGAGCCCCATGGCACATCAGGAACCAGCACATTCACCTGCACCTGGTTCCTGCCGTGCTGAAAGCGGCAGATCTCAGAGCATCCCAGATGCTCCAGCAGCTCCTGCTGTGGAGGGCAACAATCACTGATTTTGCAAATAAACCCCAAAACAGAACCATGCTGGGGTGAGGAGGGTTGCTAAGTGACTGAGATTTTAATGAAATAGAGGTGTTCACTTTATTTATGAAACTTTAGGTCTTTAGGATTTTGTCTTTTCATATTTTGCTTGGTATTGAAAAAGTGGAAAAGGCAGAGACAAAAAGTCACAGAAAATGGTATTTTTACTTGCATCCTTGCAAAAGCTTCTTTGATACCAACAGTGACATTTTTTTCAGTGCTATTTTTCTCACATAAAAATCCCTTTTATTCTTCTTAGGAATATGTCTGTTCCAGTAGGAGGGCAGAGCTTTGCATCATAAAAATTGTAGCCATTTTTATGTAAAAATAAAGAAGAAAATAAAGTTGCTGGGGAAAACAGCTTTTTTTGCATACCAGTCAACCTCCATTTTTGCTGTCAGTATTTTGCCAGACTAGTCTTTTGGGGGGTGGGGTGAATTGAACTAGCAGAATTGCAAGGGTACAGTGCACCTGGCAAAAAAGCAATTTTTGTAGCTATGACAGTGATGGTGGACTTTGAATCTGGGAGTGGAAAGGGTGACTAGTGTGGGAAAAGCCACAACCGGGAGAGAGAGAGGCAGGAGGAAAAAGCAGATGCCATCACCTTTAAGAGGGGCCTGAGAAACAACAACATCCAGAGTGGTAAGTGGCTGCACAAGGTTTTGAAAGTAAAACTAAGTACAAAAAGAACAGAATCGCCAAAAGTAAAAGCAGGGTGAAGGGTGTGAGAGGGGAGCATTGTTAGCCTGATCACAGGAGAGGAATGGTTATTTACTTGCTGTGCTTGGCTGGGATGGAGCAGAGCAATGTCAGAGCCTGGACGGGTGCAAGAGAGCAGAGCGGGTGATCAGCAGGCAGGGAACAGCAGCATTGAAAAGGATGGATCACTCCAGGGCAATGGTTTATACTTGCTTCATTATTTAAAAGTAGGCTGAGGCAGGTAATTACTCATGAGTCTGACCACGAGGTATTTAACAGTTGAACTACAGAAGAAGCTGTATCCACAGCCTGCCTCTGCCTGGCAGGAGGCATAAATTGATGATTAATATAGCTTAAGTCACTTATATCTCACCTCTCCATGAGCCCATTTTCCTTGAGAAATAGGTCTGTCATGTACAACTCAGCTCCTGCCTGCTCAAGGATGCTGTGAAATGCTGCCTGCACCTTGTCAGACCATGCAGAGAGCCAGGCAGAGCTTCAGACTCTGTCCAAAGACACTCATCGCTCCCATCCTGCTGCTCACTGCAGCATCCCAGCAAGACTGAGCAAGACATGGGCTGTGGTGGGTGCTGCACCCAAAAGATCCCCAGAGTCAGGGGATCCCTGGAGATAGGGGATCCAACCCCAGAGTCAGGGGCTGGTGCCTGGAAGAAGTGCTGCACCCTGCAGCAGCATAGGCTATTTTTTCCCTGGAGACAGGAAAGGACAGAAAGCATGGCCATCCGGACCAAAAGCAGTACAGCCTGTTTTCATATGTTGGCTTGTCCACATATACTTGTGGGTGTAGAACTCAGCAATAGCTCTTTTTTTCAGTTGCACAATGCTCATTGTGATAACAGAAGGCTTAATTTTGAACAGCACTATGAAATCAGTGAGATAGATGTAACTATTAGCTGATACTCAAAACCAGGAATGGCCTGTCTTTTATGTCCTCTCACTGTTCTGGTAGAAGCCTACCAGAATGCAGGACACATGTTTTCCAACTTGATAGCAGGTATCCAGCTGGAGAAATGTGTTTCCCTGAATTATGGCCATATGCCATATATCCCACTTCAACATATCATATCATGTTCCATCTGCACAGAATTTGACACTGCATAAAATAATCTGCTTTGAATTTGAATGCATATACTTCCTCACACAAAACAAAACTCTCTAGCTAGGCTATGAGTTTAAATGCGCTGGAGTTTCTGGTGAAGTTTGTCCCACAAACAGAAAAAACAAGAACCAAAGCTGTAGGGAGGAGAGGGTGTTACCCTTGGGCTGTTCCATCTGAAACAAATTCTACCTTCACATTGAGGACTTCGTCCTGGTGGTTGCTGATAGCGAACAGAGCAGAACCCAGAGCAAGAAATATTAGCAAACCCACTAGGACTACCAAGCTGTGCAAAGCATGATATACAGAGTACATCATCCAGGCTTTCTCTGAGCAGCTCTAAACCTCTCACATCTGTAATAGTGTGGTACTTAAGGGGCAGCTAGAGAGTAGATGCTTCAGCAATTTCTAATACTTATAGCACTCAGAAGTATAGAAAAATTCAGAAAAAAATTTCATGCATGTTGAAGACAGCTTCTCCCTGCACAACATGAAATGGGTTTTTCTGTTTTTCAAGCAAATGTGAACGCTTTCAAATTGTTTGCCAAACTTCTAATGGCCCCAGGTCAATCCCACCTGCCTCCTGAGAAAAAAGGTGAAGTCAGAAAAACTTGAGAAGTTCTTAAATTATGAACACTTCTTCTTTATTTCCTCTTGCTCTCTCAAAACCTTTCAGCCAGACCTACAGAAGCTGCTTTATGTTTGATGGTTCTGTTGCTTGTTTCATCAGTCATGAATTTGTTTGCATTGTCTCCCAGTAGAACAGCCTTTGGCAGAGGTACATTCCAGGTTAAATAGGTTTTTAGACTCTAGTCTAAAAGACCAAAAAGAAATATCAACTGAATGATACAGAAAGGTCAGTACAACTTCAGCATCATTAATGAAAATAATCCGCTTGTAGGGTATTGACAAAAATGGACTGGAGTACATTTCACAGAATTCCAGTTCTAGATGACAATAGTAATTTACTTCCCTCTAAAACAACATAACAAACCAACATACATTTGGGAGTTTGTGGCATATTGGATGTTCATCTTTACTAATCAAAGACACACGTGAAGAGGTTGATTAGTAGGTACACTATATGCAGTTCACAGCTGTGCCAAGGGCCTACAGACACATCCAAGAACCAATTCCCCTCATGTCTGCAGGGTTCAAGATGGACCAGAGACTTCCATTTGCTTATCTGTCTGTTCACAATAATATCCAAAACTCCTCCATAGAGAACCCTATCTGAACCAATGTGAATAGTAAATGGCAAATAGAACAGCAATGCCAGATTAAAATTCTTGAGGACACAAAACCTAGTTTCTGAAAAGTATTTGCAAGTCAGCTGTAGAACACAGCTGGCTGAAGAACATCAGCTGGACAGTGGAGATAACTGGTTTTAGGCAGATTGAGGTTGGGGAGTTTTTTGGCCATTATTGGCATCAACAGCAAACTGTGCCTGGTGAATTTACAGAAGCACATTGTTGTCCTGCTATAACTCATTGTCTGTTTTATGATGGCAACAAGAAACTCTCATCTAGTGCAGGACTCCATCAGAGTGGGAGTGAACAAAGGGATTCTGTCATTCTGAAGCATTCATCTGTCTGTATTAAACAAAATGCCTTATATAAAGTTATAGGAGATATTTATTCCATTCTGCTCAGTACTAATGACATCCCAGAAGGCGTACTGTCCAGTTTGGGTACCACAATAGGCATCACAATAAATCCCCTTTTTCCCACTTCAGGAGCAAAATTCAGACCTGTATGTCTCAAGGGAGTCAGTTGCAGATGAATACATAACTGTTTTTAGGAGTACCATGGAATCCAATTCTCCTGTCTCAAGCAGTTTATGACGGACAGACCTCAGGTGCTGTGGCACTGCAGAGTGCTCCACACAGTGAGCTGCTGGGAGCTCCCCTCCTTGCTCTCATGATGGCAAGGGACTGAGCAAGGCCCTCCCTGGTAGACATATTTGAAAATATTCCTCATAGCACAGAGAGAAAGAGCTACCCTGTCTTACAAGTGTATCTGTTGTGCCCAGATATATTTACATTCCAGACCCTGTTAATTTGTGGTCAGCAGACCACCAATGGTCCAGAAGATGCCAGAAAATGATCTGCAAGAGCATGATTCCTAAAATTGGACACTGAACTTTACCTGAGCCCTCATCAATCCAGATGCCAGATTATTTCTGATATCTAGTATCCCAGTTGTTATATTGTGGAATATCCTGGGACACAGCATCATTCATTACCTCATATGCAGAATTCATTTCACCATGAAGTCCAGATTCTTTACTGTAGAAGCATTATTAGCCAGTTTTTTATCTTATGTTTGATGTTACCCTTCCTTATGTGTAATATTTTGATTTGTTGCTATTACATTTCACTGTACTTATCTCAAACTGTCCCTTGAATGTAGCAAGATCATTTGGAAACCTACTTTCTTAAGCGCCTGAGTTACATGTCACTCTTATCAAGAACATTAGACTAATTGGATATGATTTGTTCTGGATAAATTCACGTTTGATGTTTTCATCACATTACCATTCTGCAGTTATTGTTATATGAAGCACTTGATTTTTTTTTTCCCAGTTATGATCAAAGTATTGGAGGTATCTGAGACAGGTTATCTGGTCTTTAATGCTTGGTATCTCTTAAACCTTCTCTGTGTTCTTAAATACACTTGTTAATATTTCAGATATTCCTGTGGTTAGTTCTTTATTACACCAGTGTAAACTTCCCCAGGACCTCCTGCTCTTAGTACACGCCCTTTATTCAAAGGTTCCTTCACTTCTTTTCCATGAGGTGCATTTCAATTCCCTTGCTAGCTCTAAGTGTATTCAGCCTCTCATACCAGGTGTCCCTTACTTACAAAGGGCGTTTCACCCTTCAGTCTACTCTGTCATTTGTCTTTTGTTCATCATCCCCACGAAGTGTTAATCCTTTGCCTTCTTCTTTCTAATTTCTTTTTCTGGTCCCTTTTGCATTCTTTATACTTCAGTCCTTCTCTTTTACTTATCCTAGTAGAGTGTCTTCGCTCACTTCTTGTTTGATGGTTTTTTGTCACAGAATGAGAGAATATTCTGGGTTAGAAGGGATCCACAAGGATCATCAAGACCAACTCTTATGCTAACAGCCCCTATTGACATTGAACTTGCAACCTTGGCATTATTAGAGCCAAATCAGCTCTAACCAACTGAACTAATCTCAGGGTTACTGTCAGATAATCAACCAACTCCTGAGTTGGCCTCATGATTTTTTCCAGTGCTGTACTCCTTGCCAGCAGGATAGCTTCCTACAGGATCTTTAACTAAGGACTTCTTCCAAACTGTCTGTTTTATTATGTCTTTCTCCTTTTGGCTCCTCCTCTCAGAAATTTTCCTATTAATTGCCCAAAGTGAGGAAATCTGCCATACAGGAGTCATTTGGTGTTGCTCTCCTCTCCAGCCTCCTTTTCCACAGACACATGAGCTCAAATTGCTTTCTAGTAAGCTTCTTTTTCATATCTATCATAGCTTATCTGGCTATGTCTCCTGTAACTGCCTTCACTCTTTGAAACAAAAGGCTGTCCCAACACATTCCAAAAACTTGAGGAACTTTTTGTGCTGTGCTGTTGGGGTTTGGGTTTTTTTTCTTTTTCTTACAGCAGATAACCTGGTTAGACAAAGTCCTTGATTACCATTACCTCATATCCCCAGGACACTCCCAGTAGTTGCTCAAAAAATGTGACATCAACCTCCTCCTCATTCAGTAATCTTTAGTAGAGTTTTACAGTTCCTCTCTGTGTTATCTCCAACCATTCTGTCTCTCCCCTCTCTCTGGCCTTCTATACACTCCTAATATACCAGATAATACTCTTCCCTTTTTACTTCCTGTCCTTCCTATACAAATTATACTCTCTCTGCTAATATTGAGGTGCCACGATTTATTTCACTGAGCCTGTGTGATGCTGATTAAACTGTAGTTTTTGTTGTGTCCCAAGACTTCTAGTTCTTCCTGTTTATTCTCCATACTCTTAGCATTACAATAAAGAAATCTCAGATGTTTGGTAGTTTGCCCTTACATTATTCCTTTTGTTCTTCTCTGACCTTCCTGCAATTTCCCACTTCCACCATAGCAATGAGTTGTCAACCAAGCCTCCACTTTTCTTACTCACCTGAGGTCTTTCCGGTCCACCCAGTCAAAACTTTGTCTTAGGAGCCTTTTCACTCATTTTTCTCTACTAATAAAATTCTCACATTCTGGAAAACAATGCTTTTTCACTGATTAAGCAATGCTCCATAGGATGGAGATTCTCCTAAGGGTCTTCCTAAAAAATAGTGCAGAAAGTTGTTAGTAGGAAAGTGGTCTTATGGGATAAAGGTCCACAGTCTAATTTCAGACTTCTCAGTTCCAGAGAGAGGGTTGACAGTACTCATAGTTTAAACAAATACTGGTTTTGTCAAAATGCCAGGACATGGGCACACATAGAGTCCTATACTCTGCATCAGACTGATGTTGCGCAAAATCAGCTCTGGTTAAAACCTTGGGAGAACTCTTTCTAATTCCCAGCAGTATAACACACTAAATAAGAATGTATATTAACTAAGACAGTGGTACTTTTCAAGGCTGCAGTCATCAAGGAACAGGCTGATGATGAGCGTAGCAGGGACAAGATGTTCATTCTTCTCCCTCACAATTATGAACAGCTGCAACATCCTCAGTTTACAATGGGTCTGACACTGCAAAGAAACAAGAACAAATGTTTGGAAATCTAATCACATAATATAGCTGAATGCTGACAAGAGGACCCTGCTCCAGGGGAGTATACTCCTTTATAGCACATGGCTGCTATCTGAGAGAACAAGTTATATACTAGTGAAATCTGCTGTCCTGCTGCCCAGCCTTTGAATGATTGACAATGCTGAAGTTCAGTCACTCAACTTTCTCAAAGCTTCAGATGCGCTTCAGAAGCAAAGATTAAGAGGTCAAGAAGGAAAATGTTTCATACAACATGATGAACTCTGACCCTCAACTAACATTTGAGGTTAAACATTGAGATGTTAAAAGTAAACATGTTTATTTTATAATTTCAGCAAATAGAACAACCTCTCATCTACACGGAGATAACAAGGAGGAAGACTGGGTCAGGTCTTCATGGGCAGTTTCCAGCTTTTTATCCACACATTGTTAAAAATGCACCTCTCCCACAAATAAATGTAAGAGGGAGTCTATGGTCCAGAAAGGAGCTGTACTTACAAAGGGCTTAAGTCTCACTCTATCTTTTTTCATTCATGTACCCAGGATTTGTTCCAATGCATATCTATACTTCAAAGATGAGCCAGTGGTTTTCTCGTGCTTGAGCATCACAGCCGGTGTGATGGATGAATCATGTAAAGTCTGCTGATACGTATCGCACCATCAGCCAGACCAACTTCAGCTGTCTTCTGTCCATTGGTGTCTATTCCCACTATTTTATAGATTCTGCTCCCTCTTCTGGCCAGCAACATAATAAAAGAAATAATTTCCCCTTTTCAAATGTGATTTTGAGCATGGGGAGTTGAGAAATGGAAAAGAAACTTTGTATTACTTTGGCAGGACAAAGAGATCTGAGCTGTGCATCCACTGCATTTCCATATTAGGATTTCCCTGTAACAAAGACTTGCAGCATTTGTGGTAAAAGCTGAAAAAATAATTACTGGTATTTTTTGTTCAATGTACTGGCTATCTCTTGGGGAGAGGGTGGGAGAGAGGAAGGGAGGTGCAAGGAAGGAAAACCATTGATCAGCTTTTCTGTATCTTTTCACTTCTCCCCCTCAGCACCATATTGCTCCTTTTCAGATTTGTGCAAAAGAATACTGCAGACCTAAAAATGGAAGTGAGGAGAGATCTCATCTTTAGGATTAGCAGACTTGCCAAAATGGGCTCAGATAATGTTACATTACCTATAGCATCCAGAGCACACACTCAAAAAGGCCAGAATTTTCTCTCTTTCAGTAAGTAAAATCCAAAAGGTGTGCCTCCAAAGCAGATACTGCAGTTTCTATCTATTTTTGCCTTTTTTCAGGTTCTTTCACTTCCCTTGGAGGTTACCAAGCAGAGACACTTGGGACAAAGGGCTTTCAAACCTCTTCTAACCATTAAAGATGTCACCAAAAATTCAGCTAATGTAGGGAAAGGTACAAACTGCACTACACTGTACATCCAAGACAGCAAAATGTTGCTCCTTTGACGACTTCCTTTGATGGGAGATTTCTGAGGCCTCCCACTATTTGTCTGATGAAGCTCCCCAAAGCCACGTCTGAGGTGGAGCAGAAAGGACAACTCAGTGACAGCATTGCTTGCCACCGAACGTGTGATAAGCAGACTTTCAACAGAAGCAATATTGGGTTTTAATGGAAAGCAAACTGCACTGAAAATCTCAGTGTATGGTTTTAGCCAAAGCATTGTCTGTGTACACAATAATTCATTTGCTCAACAGACAGCAAAATAAAGAGATGATTCATTCAGCCTTCTCTAGCTGAGAATTTTGTAAAATTTCAGATTTTTACATTATGCTCATTTCAAGTGGACAATGTCTTACATATCTTGATTACCTTTCCTCAGAGAGTATATTGCAGCCTGATGTGCTTGAGCCACAGCAAAAGACTGGTGTGGTCAGAACGGCAACCAAAGTTTGCAGTGAACCTGGCTTTAAAACTAAAGCTCTTTTTAAAGGTGCAATTTCCAAATCTACTACTAGTCAAGAACACTTGAAACACTATTAAGTATTAGAAAGCAATATTCTTCTGGCAGTTGTACCAGCTTTAAGCCTAGAGTCTCCTACACATCTCTTAGTTGCTGCTATTCAAACACTTGGGCCCGATTCTGCACTCCTTTGTTCAAGCACCAGTCCAAAGGAGTGAAAACTGGCCAGAGAAAAATGTGTGGGATCAGATCTTGTGATATGGTAAAAAAAAAATCCACTTTCCATGAAAGGAACCTTGTTTTTCAAACACATTCCACAAGGTGAGCAGCTCTTTCAGTCCTTCTGCATGTAAGATGAGGGGTTGATTTTTTTTTCCCTGAGAATGGGGCTCACAGCCCCCACACTGCCTGCACCACCTTCTCCACACGCATCACTGAGAGAGGAGGGAAATCCTTCTCTTACTGAAACAGCTACTCATTGAATAGTTCTTCATTATCTAAGAGATAGCCACGAAATATTTAATAAATATATTACCCATTGCATCAAAATAAATATAATTTATAAAACATTCATTGTCTTTTGCTCATCATCATCATCATACAGTGTATATTAATGTCCCCAGTACAGATGAGATTTACAAACGTTTGCCTGAATTTTTCCCCTTAATGCATTCTCCCACTTACAATAATCATTGTATAAAATGCATGAAAACATAATGCAGCTTTATGCCACTGGCATAAACGAAAGACAAAACTAAAGATGTTGTGAATACAAAAGGTCTTCAGACAGGAGGAATGGCTTTAGGTACGTCTTCAAGTGGCACTTACTCAAATTCAACTGTGCAGCATTTTAGAATTAGAGCCAAATGTTTACTTGAGAACTCAGAATTACTTAATCAAATAATAGAACATATAAAAAGCAAGCTGACTTTTTGGAAAAAAAAAAGTTTAATAATACAATAATAGTTGTAGTATCGTCCAGTAAAGGTGTATTGTAAAAATGTTCTGAATATTAATTTACCTCAGATAACTTTAGAGTTGTAAATACTTGCATTATAGTGAGGTAGACAGTAAAAAATTTTTTTTTCTCCATTATTAGCACAGAATTTAAATCTTGTAATAATATCTTAAGGAAATGATAATGTTAAGTAAGGATGAAATATTTGATTAATGCTTAATTCTGTACAACTCAAATATAAACTTTAAAAAATATTAGAAATTATAACATTTCGAGTGCATATCATGTTTTGTACATTAAAAAAGAAATGCATGTTGTTCATCTCCATTTTGCACTTTTCAGTCTGTTTAAATAAACAAATATTTACAACTTTTATATGAACAACAGTGCATCCAAAGCAAAATGTGCATTTTAAATTAATGCTCCTCGTCGAGTCTTTTTATCAGCATTTTATATTATTATTCTATTCTCTTTTTTATTTTTTTTCCACGAGTTTGTAGCTCTGCAGAACCAGATAAGCCAACAATTCTAGAAATCAGTGGGGAAAAGCCTGAAACTATGAACATAACAGTTACATTAAGAAAGGGCTAGGCATACTTCGAAGTGCACTTCCCTCAGGTGAAGCCACAGCTGACACCAAGGGTGGGAAAGAAACAGAAATCTTACACAGCACGCCTTTTCCAGCACAACATTTTCATATAATACTGCTGCAAGTTGCGAAAGCTGCCGAGCCAGAACTACCCAGAGACCTGGCAATGGCATCCTTGCACTGTTCATGAGATCCGAAGGAGTTTTCTTTCCAATCCACCCCGGTTGTCCTTTCTGTAACACTTCGCTCTTCACAGTTTTTCTCTGCTGTCTTAAAATGAAACCTAGCTGGTAATTACAATCTTAAGCAATTCTTTTTTTTTTTCTCCTTTTCTCTTTCCTTTTTTTTTTCCCTTTGGGTGGTGGGGGCCGTAGGCTATTTCTGGCTGGTAAGCTTGCAGGAATGTGAAAGAGAGAGGGCAGAAATGAAACAGCCCTCTTCAGAGCAACTTCAGAGAGAGGGATCAGTCCGCTCCCTCTCCCTCCCCCGACTCTTTTTGTACTTGGTAAATTGCCTTCACCTTTAGAGGGAGGAGGATAGATCGCCAGATAAACCCCGGGGGGAGGAGACGGGAGCGGGGAAGGGACGGGGCGGGGGCCTCGCCGCCTGCCCGGCCCGCACGCCCTTCCCCGCCGCGGACACCGGCACCGGGCGCGCCCGCCCTCGGCCGGTCCCTCCGCCCCAGCCGCGCTCAGGGGGCCCCGCTCGCCGCTGCCGGCGCTCCCCCGCCAGACGCAGACCCGGCTGCCGCCGAGGGGCGTCCCGCCCGCTACCTGCAGCCGCAGGACTCCACCACCATGTCCTCGTACTGTTTGTACACCACGTTGTTGCCGGCGTCGATGTAGAGGATGCTGATGGGAGTCAGTTTGGTGGGGACACAGCAGCTGGGCGGCGTGGAGCCGGGGTCCATGGAGTTCATGAGGGTCTGGATGATGGCATGGTTTGTGGGCTCCAGGTGGGAGCGCAGCGGGAAGTCGCAGACGCCCTCGCAGTGGTGGGCCTCGTACTCCAGTGGGGCGATGATCCAGTCGTCCCAGCCCAGCTCCTTGAAGTTGACGTGCAGCGGCTTCTTGCTGCAGCGCAGACGGGACTTCTTGCCGTGCCGCTTGCCGTGCCGGCTGGCGAAGGCAGCGCGGCGCTGGCGCCGGGGGGGCGGGCGGCGAGCGGCGGGCGGCGGCGGCGGAGCGCCCAGCTCGGCACGCAGCTCCCCGAGGAGGCTCCGCCGCCGGGCGCGGGTGAAGACCACCAGCAGCGCCCGCTCCTGCGGTGGCCGTGGCCGCCGCCCGAAGCCCAGGCCTCGCAGGTCCAGCCAGCGCCGCTGCCCGCGGTCCGCAGAGGCCCGCAGTTCCAGGCACAGCCGCTTCCAGGGCCGCTGCTCCCGCAGGCCCTGCCGCACGTCGAACACCTCCCAGCCGGCGGCCGAGGCCGCCCGCGGGTCCAGGGCGCGGGAGTCCAGGGGCCGCGGCGAGAGGCAGGCGGAGAGCTGCACATGCAGCGGGGCGGCGGGCGGCGGGCGGCCGCGGGGGGCCCGGCGGAACAGGCGCAGCTCGGCCCCCACGAGCTCCTCCGTCTCCGAGAGGGTCGACACATCAAACACATACTGCTGCCGCCTCAAGGGAGCGGGCGAGAGATCGTCTGCGAGATAAAAATAATTACAGTCAGTTGCGCTCGGGGGCATCTGCCGAGAGGTCTCCGAGGCGGAGAAGGGCGGCCAGCATCGCCGGCCTGCCCGGCCGGGACCGCTCCTGCCCACCTCACCCCCGCCCCCCAGCCGGACCGGGACCAGGGGAGGGCGGGGAAAGGAGGAAAAGGAGAAGGAATATGGAAGGACCCGCACCAGAGCGCTCTCCAACATCAGAGGAACACCCTGCTACACGCACATCCTCTGCCTATCAGTCCCACACCAGTGTGAGACTGGCAACATTTGTGTGCCCATGTGCATTTCTCAGATACGTGTATATGCATATACACGTATCTATTCTCCTCTAAGAGAAAAACCTGGACTTCTTTTTTGACACATCGATGCACAAAGTGCAGCGCAGAAAGCAAACCAGATTCCCTTGAGCTGCTTTCCAATAAAATGTTTACAACTCAGCAAATACAAAAATTCCCAAAGCCCCTGTGTTTCCCCAGAAGCTAGTAAACCTTGTGTAGATTTCTATAGTAAAAATGTCACTGGAGCCTCTGTTCAGCAGCCCCTCGCCGCTTTTCCAAACTCAGCCCGCTCCAGGCATAAAACCAGATACTAAAGAAATATACACCAGCGTGTTATTTATCGATATCAAAGGTCATTGCGATTCCTAATCAGTGTGTTTCACAAGCTTGGCTCTACCTGACGGGTCTGGGGGAACCTGTTAGCGAGCATGAGAGACAAGGGGATGATTTATGCAAACCAACATCTTCAGACGCTCCACGGCGATGTAAAAGTCAATCCGGATTAACGTACAGTTAATCAGTGTGGATTAGCATACTCGACAATCGCCCTGCGTCGCTGCGTGTTCCCCTAGACGTCAGCAAGGAGATGGAGCGTGGAGTGCAG
Organism: Platyrinchus mystaceus; assembly: GCA_035041135.1. Lineage (NCBI taxonomy): Eukaryota > Metazoa > Chordata > Aves > Passeriformes > Tyrannidae > Platyrinchus > Platyrinchus mystaceus. The sequence continues at coordinate 129,465,035 of JAWWLV010000088.1, forward strand.
CAGGGACAGCGGGAATTGCTGGGAAAAAGACCTGCCCCAGAGCCAGGCCACGGGACCCTCTGGCGGAGCCTGCTTGCCTGCTGAGCGCGTCCCCCCGCCCCGCGAGGACCCGCCGTGGGCGGCCCCGCCGCCCGCCCGGCTCCGCGCACCCACGCGGCATCCCAGGATCCATTCAGGAGCTGGGAGCTCGCCGGGTCCCGCACACCTGCCCTGTCCTCGGAGCCGGGCGGCTGGAGCACGGCTGCGGCCCCCGCCTCGCCCTGCGTGACACGGGGGGTCAGCGGGAGAGGGAGTTCGCGGGCCGGAGCCTCCGCGCCTCTACGGGGCTTGCGCGCCGGCGGGAGAGGTGGGGAGATCGGTCAGGCCCTTCGAGCATGCTGGGGAATTTGAACCCAGCCCTTCCGCATCCCTGTCGCCGCCTCCTCCTTCAGGCTTAGCTCTTTCCTCGCAGCGGGGCTGTTCCTTACGCAACGAGGGGCGAGAGGCCGCCCGGCCGGCCGCGCATCCCGCTCGGGGGGAGGGCGGGAGGAGACTGCAAAAAACACGCAGAGAGCCCGAAAAATGTCGTCACAGTCCGGGTGACGACAACAGCTGCTCTATCGAGCTGCTGAAAATACAAGTGAAATCCATCGCTAGCTGCCTAGAGGCGCTGGACGGTTTAGTCAGTGCTGCAAGTACGTAGCAGGATTTGGTCCATTGTGGATTTGAGGCGGGAAGGGGGGAATAGTTCCCTCCTTCACAGGCTTGGGCCGTCGGGGCCGGGGGTTGAGGTGCACTTGGTTTGCGGCAAAAGGGTCCGGCAGCTCAGATCTCTGGGACCATTGCCCCTTCCTTCAAGGGGGTCCTTGGCAGCACTGGGGGCTTCAGACAGAACGGGATGTGCACCCCTCGGGTAAGAAAGCGCAGCTTCTCTTGCTGCTTCTTCTCCTCCTCGTTGTCTGGGGTTTTTTTCTGCGTCCGGCATCTGTCAGATGCCCGTACATTCGACAGGGCACAGACGGATCTCTTGGCCCTGCCGAACTGCCTCAGACCTTCGTTCATGAGCTCTAGCGACCGTTGAGGAAACCAGATCAGCGCCTTCCCCTGCCCCTGGTTTTGCGGTGTGGGCAGAGCCGGGCCTGGGCATAGATCCGCTTTTAATTGCTTTTTTTGCTTAGGGAATGGAAACGGGATGTCACGCTTGGTTTCAAAGAGAGATGCTCGCTCTCTTTGGTACTCCTTACGATGGGGTGGAGGTGAGGAGAGTGCTGCCTGCAGCCCGCTGTCCTTCCGGACACTCCCCTCTCCTACTCTTGGCCGGTGTCACGGTCCTGGGGTCTCCCGCATCCCTGCCGGGGTGCAGGAGCAGAGCAGCACTGTCCGGCAGACCCAGCTTTCAGGAAAAGGGCGACCCTTTCCAGGGGGATGGGGGACACGGAGGTGACAGCGCCCACGTCGTCTCCTTCCCAAGGAACCCTCACGCAGATGACCAGCCACGGCACGGGGAATCGTCCCATTGGGGGTGACATCCAAGCATGCGGGTTAGACAGGAGGGAAGTAGGGAGAGGGTGAATTCCCCGCGTGTCCTCGATGCTGAGAACGGGTTTTAAAGGGTCTGTAGACCTCTGTCATGCGGCGGTGCTAGGGGAAAGCCAGCTCTGGCACTGCGGGTGTCAAAACGCTTGCTGAGGGTGTGCACTCCCCAGCAGCATCCTTTGAAACTCCAGTTTGGCAGGGGTTGAAGGCGTTGCAGGGCTGCTCCGGCTGGCTCGGTGGCATGGCACGCTGGGGACACGGCCGAATAGCAGAGAAATGTGCCCCCGGTCAAGCGGGTTTCGGCAGCAACGACTCTGCTAGAAAAGTCCCACTGGCTTATGCAGCTGCCGGCTCCTGCGCCTCTCTCTGAAAGGGGCAGGGCTGCCGGTTATTTCAAATGAGCAGCTTTGAATCCGATCAGATAAACGCTATTTATTCACTCTTGTAACCTAATAATTCCAGATGAATACATAATCCTAAACCAGTACTGGCTCGCTCCCAGCGCAGTCAAGAGGGTGGGAAAAGCAACGGAGGGCGGGGAGGGAAAGTGCGACCTCCGGAGCCTCCACAAAACCGGGAGAGACGGCTCTAGGTTGGGACCCTTTGTTCCAGCGAAGATGCCGTCTTCTCAGCACACAAAGAGCGGTAGCAGGGACGGCGTGGGGACACGCTGGCTGTCCCTCTTTCTCCCTGTGAAGAGTGCACACGGATCAAGCCTGGTTCTCTTTAGTTTTCCTTTAAACCCAAGGAGCGTCTGGGGTGTAATCCGGGGTTTCTAACAGCCAGATCGAGATCTGCCTTTTTCTTAGGCCAGTTGAGGCTGTCATTAGCGCTATTCCCGTTACCAAAATACTTGGTGAGAGCAGCAAAGTCATCTCACGTCCAGCCGGGCTGGGGAAAGCCACACTGCAGAAAATGCACCAGAGAGGCGTGTTTATATTTGTAACGTTAATGTAGATGAATGTTAGTTCCGCAGTACTTAATAGTTCTATTTCGACTCCCGTAGTTTATTTTTTTCTGGCGAAAATAAAATATTGGGAGCGGGAAGGAAGGTCAGAACGAGGGAGTAGGTCTGTCTGGAATTTAAGGATGTATCAGTGGTGTGGGAAGAGAGCAGCCCTACACCGCTCTGCCCTTCCCGAAGCGCCCAGGCAGCGGCATGCCCGGTGCTCCCGCGGGCGGGCCGGGCAGGGCCGGGCCGGGGGGGCTGCGCCGGGTCCCCGCCCGCCTTCTCCCACGCTTTTCTCCGCGGTGCAGTGGCTGCGGTTTTAGCATCTTCAAGGTTAAATGAATTACGGGGTTGGGACGTTTCCCTCAGCTCCCTGTGCGAAGCCGCTCTCGCTTCCTGGGTCGCTTTCTCGCCGCAGCCTGGGCTTTGAGGCGAGACGGGGGTTAGCAAAGGCTACACAAAGTTTCCCTTTTCATGGCAGATCAGGTACTGGGCTCCCAGCCAATTCATCAGGGCTCAGATCTTAACTTTACATCACTGCAAATTATACCCAAACCACATTCAAGAAGAATTTTCCCATTCCCAAATTCTCTTTCAAGCCATATTTAAACTCGCAAACCAAAAGCACATTTGCTGTTTAAAGACACTTTGCAGGCACTCACACAACAATAATCTGGAAATTAAAACATAAATTGTCCCTAATTGCAAAGGTCTGCCCACACGTTGTCTGCAGAGTCGCAAGGCTGACAGGTATTTCTTTCGGAGCATTACACAAGCTGTGGAAACAAGGGGCTGACACTCCATGTGTGGTATTTCTCTGGGTTTCAATTCCGCATCTCCCAGCTCTTGTCTCGCCGTGGTTTTTTATTACACCGAGTGATTAGATTTAAATGTATTGTTTGCTTCGCTATCGAGTAACCGAGAAAGACCACACCTTCCTCGGACAAATTCCCAATCCTGCCAAAACCTCAACTCGCTGATGGAGGGCTCTTTCCTTTCCTTTTGTTTTGGTTTTTTGTTTTGTGGTTGTTTTTCTTTTTTCGTTTATTCTCCTCGGAGCGGGGAGGCACCTGGCTGTGATGTACCTTTGATCACCGCTGTACCGTACCTGCTCCGGGAAGGCTGCCCGCCCTTGCCCCACTGCCCCGCTCGTCGCTGCCTCTCCGCTTCCCACGAGAGACGCTCGACCCTCAGGCGCAGAGGGACCGTCGCAACACCCGCGGGACACCTCGCAGGGCTCCAGCCCCTTCGGCTGTTGGCGTGGTCCCACGAGATGCGCTGAGGCGGCGAGGGGATTCTTTGGGGGGGTTCTACCTGCTGTAACAGACCTTAAGCGAGGACCCTTCCCTTTCCCCGTTTGCGGTCGTTACGCTACCCGAAATATTTCGATGGAGGAGAAATAATTCCTCCGACGTTATTCGGGTTGGGAAAATCGGACTAAATATTCCCAGCGCTCGGAGCTAAGAAATGGAGCGAGGGGACACTTTGGAGGATATTTCTGAGCGATATATATGGAAGCGCAGGGATACAGCAACAGAGGATACAGATCTGGCTACAACTAGCAAGGACTGAAACGTCCCCTTTCGCTCATAAATCAGACTTCAGGCACGGGAGGAATTGCAAACTCCGTTCCAGCCTGCCCCGAAATCGCAAGGAAAGGAGGATTTCTACGATCAGTTGGTTTTGGTTTTTTTCTGCTACGAAGCGAGGAGGTAAATAAGGAGAGCGAGGCGCCCCGCTGCCGTGCCCAGCGCCGGGTGACCCCGGGCTGCGTCGGTTTTTCTCCCCGCGGGCCGCTCGCCTCCCGGCTGGGGCCAGCCCAGCTGCGGCACGGCACCTCCCCGCGGGCGGCGGAAACTACACAGCTCCGAGGCGGAGAGCTTGACTTCCCCCTCAGCACCCCCCCCACAAAAAAAAAAAAAAAGAAAAAAAAAAATCGAACGCAGCGCCTCAGCAAGTTCCACAGGAGGGTTTCTGGATTTAGAAAATATTAAAAAAAAAACAGGACCGGGTTCGAAATGAGCCACCGGCATGGTTTGATAGGCGTTAACTACTCGTTCCCGTTAGCAGAGCGGCTCCGCGGCCGCGCACCGCCCCGCCGAGCTACCTGAGCCGCGGGGCTCCCGGGGCCCGTGTGCGCTGCTCCCCCGCACCGCTCTTCCCGTCCCGCGGCGCTGCTTGCACAAGCCCCCGCGCCTTCGCAAGGGACAACAAACAAACGAAAGGTAAATAAAAAATACCCCCCGCCGACAGCCCCGATTTTCACCGGGAAGAGGCGAGCGGTGCCGCCGCGGCTGCCGAGGGGACGCTGCGCTGCGCTCCCTCCCGCAGCTCCCTCCGCAGCTGCTGCAGCGCGGGGGGGTAAAACACCGAACCCTGGAACACCCATTCGGCGCAGGCAGCGCAGAGCCGCCGCCTGCTCCTCGCTGCCCCCGTGCCGCCGGCTCCGCGGACGCCGAGGCCGGGCCGGGCCGGGCCGCCCGCTCCTTCCCCGGGCTCACGGCGGGGATGAGGAGCGGCTGCCGTACTCTGGCCGTCTGGTCTGCATTAGTGTTTTTATAAGGGTCTCAAACAAATCGAATACAAGGTCACCAAATAATTAACAGTTGTGAATTCCCTCCTTCCCCATTAAAATACTTCCCTGCTTATTTTTCATTTTCCTTCTGCCAACGACAACATTGCCTGGGCAAAGGCGCTGCAGAGATTACACTACATTGCAGCTTTCCGTCCACCCAGAAACCCGCTGTTTTGCATGACTATGTTGCACTAGATGAACTTCAAGTGGGATTTACACTCTTTTCTTCTGCCACATGCACAGCCGGGCCATTTCCAGTTTCTCTGCACACTGGATCCCCCTTATGTCCTGCCCCTCTACTCACCCCCCTCCCGAAACTCCTGGCAACAGCAAAATAACGATGGTCGGACCCCTGCCCATCCAAATCAGCTGCCCTCCCAACTGGAACGCGAAACTGCACAAAGAAAACGGGGAGGGAAAAAGGAGATGATCTCGACCTATTTCGACTTCCCCGTCCCTTAGGCGCGGAGCGCAACATTTCGTATGCGGGAGCTCGGCCGCGGTCCCGTGGCTGCGGGCAGCTCTGCAGACACAAAAGAGAGAGGCGAGGGGCACCCGCGGCAGCCAGCCCTTGTGGCACACCCTTCCCACGGGAGATCCCTTCGAAAATCGCGCTCCCTCGCACCCCAACTATTTCCTTTTTGTTTTCGGTTTGTTCCGAGTCGTGCCGCGTTTCTTGCTAGCCGTGGAATTGCTTGTTTATAGCTCCCTTCTCCAGCTCCCTCCCGCTCTCTCCTTTTTTTTTTTTTTTTTTTTCCCCTGCCTGGTGGAGTCCTTGCAGCTCCTAATTGTCCTGCCTTACTGTGGAGCTCCAATGCTGGGGGTCCTGAGGCCAGTGAGAGCACCATCTGCGTTTTAATGAGTTACTTCATGTGCCAACAGTAATTTTCCTACATTCAGCTAGGTCCTGTCTGATCTTGCGACCGTAACAAGGGGGAGCGAGTGGGGGGCGGGAGGGGGTGGAGAGGGGAGAATCGCAAACCCTTTCCCCCCTTTCAGGGCTCTTTTTTTACCGATGGGGGAAACATATATATATTACACAGTAGTGTGGCTTCACTCCTTCTCGAGCTACCCTGAAAACGATCTTATTAGCTTCAAGCGGGAAGGGAAGAAACAAGAGGCGAAGGGAAGCATTTGTCAGTGTCCACACCGAAACCTTGGAGTACGGTGGGACGGGCCGGGCTTGGGACTGCTGCGGTCGAGCTGCGTGTCCCTCCGGACCCTCTCACGGACACGCAGGTACAGCAGCCCACGTCGTAAGGGAAGGGTATTTCTCGGCAGGACTAAAAGTTGTTTCACGCTCCTCTCTGGGCTGCTGTCCCCACTAAATGGTGCCGTGAAGGATGGCGTGCGGCAGGTGGGACAGCCACCGTCGTCTCCCCCCGGAGCTACCGCTTAGGTAAAGAGCAGCTCATCTAATTGGGTCCATTTGGGCGGCTATATTGTCTGCAAATGAATTGATAGAAACTCTGCTTCCCTTCCCCATTTTCCCTGAGCAAAGACTGTTCACCATCAGCACAACTCCAGCTCGCCAATTAACTGGGCTAGGAGCCCACGGGGAGGTGGGCAGTAAAATAGCTACCACTTCAGAGGAACGGAAGCTCTCTTGAAGTTTTTTGGTGATGTGCCATTGGCTGGTCCACTTCATTATGGGAGACTAGACAATATTTGATATGTTATGACATGAACACTCAATTAGATCACTGAGTTGAAATACTCCAATCAGTGGCTTGATGCTAAGCAACCCTCAGAAGGTCCAGCAGAAGGTCACAGCCTGTGACACATCAAATCAAAATCAATGGGGAAAAGTGAGGCTTTTCCTTAATCAAACCAGGACTTCTGTTAGCAAATCACTTCCCCCGGAGTAGAATCTCACATGCAGCGAGATGAGCTAAATTTGTTAAATTAACTGTCTTTCTTCTGGTTATCAAGAATAAGATGATCTCGAGAGCAGCTCCATTTCCTGCGGCTCGCAGACTTAGCACCCCGTTTCCTCTCCGCCAGGAAGAGCGGGCCAGCTCCTTTCTGACGGCTGAACTTTGCAAACCGTATTTCTAGAAGGCGAGTTCTCTTCTCCCCCACCCCCGCTTTCAACAGCGACGAAGAAAACAACCCCCATAAGGCGAAGGCGGAAAGCAAAACCCGTGTCCCCTCTCTCTTCTGTTCGGAAACGTCTGCGCTCTTCCGACCCTGAGGAGCACACACTGTGGGCTCTTGCACGCACCCTCCAGAGCCCAGAGGGGCTCGACGGGCACTGGGACGGGAGGCGAAGAGACCCGCCGCGTTCCTTCCGCGGGAAAGAACCCCTCCGAGCCGGGGGTAGCGATGGGGCAAGGGGCTGAGCCTTGGGTGCCGTGGGCGGGGAGAGGCTTCCGCCTCGAGGAGGCGGAGAAGGGGGTCAGTTTGGGTTCGGTTCGATTTGGGGGGCGATCGGCTCGTGTAGCTCCAGGGAGCTCTGCAGTTTTCCTGGCACTGCGTTTTGCCCTAAAACGGCTGGGACGCGGGGGAAGGGCGGCGAGCTGTCCCGGCAGCGGCGGGACGGCACTGCCAGCCGCCGGCAGGTACACGAGCGCCCCGGGGGGCGCGGACGTAGGGGAGGGTCTTCAGAGCTGGGAGAGCGGGAGGAACGAAAGCACAACCTTCATTAAGAACCTGTTAATTAGTCTGTTCTTAATGGCTCACAACCAGGGTAACGAAAAAAAAGAAAAAAGTGGGAAAAAATGGAGGCGTTTATACAGAAGGGAAATTTTACTCTGGATCCACGAGAAACCTGCACACCCGCTGCCCCGAGTACGAGCGTCCCGGCCAGAGCTGTAGGTCACGGAGGGGTCCTGGGAGCCCCGAGGCACCGATGCTGCCCGGGGAGAGCGGGGGCAAGGCGTGGGGCCCGGCTGGCCCCGGCTCCACGTCCGCCTCCCTCCTCCGGGGAGGCAGCCGAAGGCCCGGGGGAGCGGCCCCGGCTACCAGCCCCAGACCGGGGGTGGGTGAGAACCAGCCCCGTACACACCAGGCTCAAAGGTTGCGGCCCCGGAGCAGATGTCAAGTTCGGCCGCCTCGCACTGAGCCCCGGAGCCGCAAGCGGAGCCGGCCGGTCCCAGCCCCAGCGCGCTCGGATGGGCCCGGGGCTTTTCCAGGTAACCCCGATAACGCGACCCGAGGCGAGGGCAGCCTCAGGCAGCAGATGTTTGCCCTCGGTCAGTTTGAACTTTTTGCCGTGCAGCCGCGGCGATAAGAGCGACCCTTTCTCCGGCGGATGGAAAGAAACCAGAAGAGCGATATTAATTTTCTTTTTTTCAAGGCTGAATTTACGCCCAAAGTGCGCCTGCAAAGCTGGGAAGTGTTTCCCACCCCGTCGTGACGATTCGGGGAGGAACACGCGTGTTTCTCACAAGCAGTGCTCAGGGCTGCCACGGCGCCGTTTGCTTTAAAATAAAACAACGCGTCCCCCGATTTACCGAAAAATCTGCACTTTGCTGCAATACCGGGGCGGAGAACAGCACCGATGACCGCTGCAGAGCGCTCCCCGACTCCCCCAGCACCAGGCCCCGCAAGAAGGGGCGCCCGCAGCCCCGGCGGGACGCCGAGGGACGTGGAGGGGGCCAGAACTTACCTCGTCCCCTGTCTACAAAACTAGAGATGGTGTTGGCGGACTTGGACGACTGAAAAAAGCTGGCGTTGATGCCCAGTTTCTCCGCGATGGAGTAAGTCCTGAACAGAGACAGCATGTACTCGTGGGGTTCAGCCCGTGGGAGCGCCCGGCCCATGGCGTGTCCCTCTTGCCGCGGGCGGTTCTCCCGTGGAGACCGCGGCACCCTGCGGCTGCGACCACCTTTGGAGGAGGCGGCGAGCTCCGAGGCGGCGGGGAGAGAAGCCGGGAGGCAGCAAGGTAAATCCCAGAGGAGACTGACGAACAAGGCGGCGGAGAGTAGGGCCCGGCGTGCATTCATAGCGAGAGGCGGCGGCGGTGGGGAGGGAGAGGGAGGGCGGCCCGACGGGCGGCTCCGGCGGCCCACGGAGCGGCGCGGGGACTGCGCGACGGCGTGGCGCGGCGCGGGGACTGCACCCGGCCGGGCTCGGCCCGCAGCAGCCCGCCCCGCCCCGTGGGTACCGCCCCGCCGCGGCCCGCCGGGTGGGGGCACCCAGCCCGCCCCCGCGGGGCGGTCCGCGGCGGGGCGGGACACCCCTTGGTCGAGTACTTGGGGGTCCCTATGCTCTCTCCTCACTGTGCACTCCACGCGGGAAGTGGACACGAGGGCCGGAGAGAGATGTTGCGCATCTTGCTGCCACCCCTCTGTTACCGCTTCTCATAAACCCACCGCTGGTTTCATCTGTTCAGGTGCCTTGCAGGTGCTTTTGGGTGTGGGCAGACTCCTGCCATGTTAATGACTTTGAGGCTCTCTGTATTCCCGTGGCTGTGTGCCCAGGAACTTGGCATAAAGCAGTGGTCTTTCAAGCGGGAGAATTTGGTGGAGTGTCTCACCTTGGGATGTGCCAGGGCCCATCTAGTGAGCAGCCTTGAGGCAGGCCCTGCCACCCATCAGAGAAGGAAAGGAAAGCCTAGGAAGTGCCAGAGACCGTTCTCCTTGTCTCAAAATCTGCAAATCAGATGCCAAAGAGGGGACCAGTCCAAGAGAAGCACAGTGCCAGGCTGGGGCCTGGGAAAAGGCAGTGCTGGGGGGCACTACTGGGGCAGGCAGCACTGTCAAGATAATCAGGGCAGCCTGGGGCAGGCAGAAAGACTCCACAAAGCAGGGCACAGATTTGCCTTGCGCTGGTCATGCAGAAGACAGCAGTGGAGCAGAAATACAAGTATTCAAATATTCACCCACTCCTTTTCATTTGGCTTTTCAGAGGTGCATCCTGCAGCATAAGGCTGGCATCAGCTCTCCAGTGGTTTCACCCAAGCACCTGTCCAGGGTTCAAAGCCATGGTAACACACTTGCATTACCCTATCTGTCCTGATCACTACTTACTTTCTCTTCACCTTCTCATCCTCCTGCCTGAACCATGGCACTGCTGCTGCAGGCAGCCACAAACTACACTCCTCCACTTCCCAGTGTGGCTTTTCTTTGCCCTGTGCCAAGCTTCCCTCCTCTCCTCTCCTGATCTCCCGTTGTCCAGTTCTTCCTACCTCTCCTGTCTGCCCCAGCTCTGCCACTGATGGATTTTCCTCTCATTCCAGCAAGAGGTCGTGTGCATTTAACTGTGAAAACTTGGTCCATAGTAAATAAAAGTAATCTGGCTTTCACTCCACATTGAATCTGAGATCCCTGACCATGCTCCTCCATCAGGTGCTGTTCTTCATACATTGGACATTCTTGTCTTTTCCTTCCCTGTTCTCATTTTCCACCAAGAGAGAGAGGTTCATAACTGAACTTTTGGCACTACTCCCAGTGCAACACAGCATCAGTGAGATCAGGCAGACCCTGACAGGGCATATGGAGCAGGTATCTAGCTTGACAGGTCCCAGCTTGCCTGTAGGGTCCTCAGTCCCACTGTTCTCCCCAGCTCCTAGGGAGAGATGCTGGGGGAGATGAAGAGCATGAGGGGAACATTCAAAGCAAATGAAGGACTCATGTTCCAGGCTGCATCTTTGCCAGGGAAAAAGATAATTCCGAGACAGAACGTCACACTCTGTCCTGCAACCCTCCATACATGGCTTAGAGAGCTCCCTGGTGTGGTTTTGGCCCATGCCAACTATTGCTTTCCCAACCAGTACCCAGGCCTGTTACAAGCTATGGCTTGTGCCAGATGCTGTCCCTAGACGGCCATTTGGATGTGACCATGTAGATGTGGGACACATCATATAGCTGGGATTAGAGAATGGGGCCTGTCATTGCCTTGGCTTCTTTTTAGTAGGATAGATGTACTGCGAGGTGCTGGCAGATGAACGGTGAAGAGACAGGGCTACAAAAGAGTGTCATTGACAGTGCAGAAATGAGGCAAGTGTTCTGCAAAACCAGCTCCCACATCATTTCATCCTGTTTTTTCACCCCCTTTTATTTATTGTGCTTTCACTCCTCCGGCCTATCTTCTGGCTTCCCAGACATCCTCTTGACTCTCTCTTTTCATCAGCTGCTTTCTGTACTGGGACCTTCTGCTTTCCTCCTGTCCCTTTGGCTTCACTTTTCTGATGCCTCACTTTTGTTATTTATGTTCCCCTTCGCCACTTCCATCCTTTCTGCTCTGTACTTAGCATTTTTGCTGGTTTTTTCTAGCCACGATGCAGTTATTTCCGGGGCCTTATCATCACTTTTTTTTTGTTTCCTTCTGCCCCTTTTGTGCCCTATTCGCTTATTCCACACTCCTGTCAGCTATCTCCAATCAGCTGCCCAGCTCCAGTTTCTCCTCCATCAACTTCTGCCCAACCCTAGACCCCCAGGCTCTTTCTTTTCTCTCCTGCTGCATTTCATTGTCTTATTTTCCTTTTCTGATATTGTTTCTGCTTCCCACATCTCCTCCTTGTGGTCCCCACTGCTGCTGCTGCACAGCTGCCCTTTCCCACTCCCATCCTGCTGTTTTCCAGGGACCCCTCATTGCTCCTGGAGTGTCTGTTCCTTTCCTGCCTTTGTCTCTCAGTCTGTCTCTCCTCTTCCCTCTTTGTTCTCTGCTTTTTCCTCCCTTGGCCTCCTCCTCTCCCAAGGGAAGGTGGTTTCATACTAATGCAAAGCTGCAAGGATTGGGTGGTCTCAAGAGCAACTTCCATCAGCCTGATTTAATTTCTACCTGCTGTTTTTGCATGTTTTAATGCATTTCTCCAAAATTGACTTGGATGGCTGCTTTTCACTCTCACTTTTTTATCAGGGGCCTGACTTGAAGCCCTCTGCAGCCAATGGGGGCCTTTCCCCCGGCTCTGGTGACCTTCCAGGCAGGGTGGAGGCTGAGGGAGGCAGACACCCTGTTGGTAGCACCCCAAGACAGCATTGCTTACCAGATAGTAGTACATACACAGGTAATAGTAACAGTCATAAAGCAGGCACTGTTGCTTTTCTGCCTGTTTCTCGCAGAGTTACATTGCTCAGGGTGTCCTCTTGCCATTTCGGAGGACAATGCCATTGTTCAATACAGCTAATTGCTAAGACGGTCACTTAAAGGGAATGACAGTGCAGGGAACTGTGGAGATACAGTTGTGGCACCCTATGCAGCTACACAGTCAGGTCACTGCGAGGGACTTGAATATATCGAACCATGTTAAGAAGTTTTAGTTTTGATTGTCACTGAGAAAACTGTGTGGAATTGGACCTGGGAACTGCAGGCAGGAGTGGGCACTTTGCAGGGCAGCATGAGAATGAATTGGCGCCAGTGAAACATTTGGGATCCTGCCTTCAGCGCTCGGCAAAGGGCGTAATAATGGCAGCAACAATAAAAGGAGTAAAATAATTGCAGCCACCAGAAAAGAAGAATGGCATTTTTTGAAATTATTTTCTTTCCGGTTTCCTCAACAATAAAAGCTGGCCAGATTTCAGTTTATAATTGCATCATAAATATTTTGTAACTATTTTTTTATTTCCAATATGTTTCTCCAAACTAAAGCAGTTTGGAGACTGCAAAAATTCACTTTTAAAACCAGTTTAATTAATGTCCTTGCACTAGCACACACAGTTTTCACATCTTTCACACTTTTTTTCTTTTTGTGAATTTGCTATGCTGGGGAAAAGAAACATTAGTGGAGGTAAGTTTGAAAGTCATAAAGCATTCCAAATCAAAGGTGACTTTTTTTTTCCACCTGGAAGTTTAATGAAAATTTCTCTTGCTGTAACCATAACATGAGCAGTGATGTTGAGGAAGAGTGTCAGAGGTTAAAATTCGTCCCTGCACGAGTGGTCAATCCAAGACCTAAGCATCACTTATTTCACCTCAGGTTTGTGGCCATTTGTAAGAATTACTGTGGCGCATAAGGGGCATTAGTACAGAGTCGTTCAGTTTGTAGACAGTCCTTCTTAATATCTTTTTTTTTTTTGCATCTAAGTTGTGGCTTCTTTTAATGTGAACTATCCATTGTAGGATTTTTATTTCTGTGAACCAAAATCATTCTTTATTAGGATGACTAGAAAATGTACCCACTCAAACTATGGACTTTTTCCCCCTTTACCACAAAAAGCTTCAAAAAGGCCGTGGTCACACCACATAATCACAGGGTAGTGATTCCTACCCACACAGCAGTTAGCACAACATTTTCTGAAATGCCTGTGTAGTCCATATGTGCTGGTTTTCAGCAAAACACCAGCCTTCACAAGCCTTGGCTTTGAAAATGGGACTTGTCTTTCAAAGGCCCTGGTTCTGAAGCATTAAATTCCCATCATTTTTCACCTCAGCATTTTTAGCACCTCTGCTTCCTTGCTGCAGTGCTCCTGAAAAGGTTGGGTTTCAGTGCTTCATACTGGCAGGAATATTTATTTTCAGTAGGCATATTTTGACCCAGGCATTGTTTCCCCTTCCCCAGGTGGCTCACAGGTGACATGCCAGCTCCATTCCCTGCCTCCCTCTTGTCCGGGCTGCCCTGATCTTGGCTGAGAGCATCTTCTGGGATGGAGCACCAAGCTTCCTTCTCTGCTGCCTGCATCCTGAACCATATTTTTTTTTTCCTTTTTTTCTTAATGTGGAAAAACCATAATTTTTTTTCTGAACATATTTATTTCAGCCTGCCCCATCTCCAAACTGTCAACATAAACCTCAAATGTCTATGCAGACCAAGTTTTTTAACTGCCAAAACTGTGGTGTGCAAACTAACAGGAGGCAAAGGAACATACCTAAATAAATAGGGTTGCCTCAGGAGAGTCTGAACTAGCTCCCACATTATGGTCCTCCAAAGAAAGTTCAGTTTCACTTTCCAAGCATCCTGTAAGGGATCTACACCTCTCCCAGAGCCCCACAACCCACAGGGCTTTTCCAGGCAAGTCCTCCGCACTCTGGCTCAGTGGAGGCTTGTGCAGCCCCATGGCATGAGGACAGGCTTTCCCATTTCTCTTCCTTCTGCTCCTGCTTTTGGCAGTTAGTCTTTTCACAAGAAAAGTCGTGAGAAGGAGCAGGGCTAACCCTACGCACCGCTGTTGCTTTTTACAGTGTTTTATTTTGCCACAAACCAGTGGCAACTTTGCTTCTCTGCAAGCTCTCTGCATTTTTGTCGCTGTCTTAGATTAGAACCATATTGTTGCTCACTCACAGTTAAAAACTTAATATATGGGCACGAAGAATGAAGCCACTCCTGCATTCTTGGTGCATCAAAACATATCCTGACATCAGGGAAACAAACTGTGGCACATAGATCAGGGGAAAGGGAAGAGGTTTGCAAGAGTTATTCTGCTTTCATTTGCTCTGATGTAGAAAATTAAAATGGTGTAGGAAATTGTTTTTCCTGTTTAGGATAGATTTGGGTCTGAAAAATTACTGCTAACTTTGTAAATATTAAAATAGACGCAATAAAGATGTGAAATTTCACACAGGGGATCTACAATGTTTGTATAATTATAAGCATATGGTTACTTTACATGAGGTCTCTGTTATACTTTTATTTACTACTGCTTGGGGAAAACAGAGGTTCTCAAATTCAGTGTTTATTTACATGTGTAGGGAATGTCACAGTTCCCATTAACCTGTCATAATCTGTATTTCTGTCTCGGAGCTCCAGCTATATAAACTGAACCCCCACTCATACTATCATTTCTAATTTGTTCAGCTACACTGCTAAATCAGACAATTTCTGTCGTTTCTAAAGAGTGCATATCTTGTTGCTGGTGGCAGGATGAGAACTGCTTACCACTTCAGTGCCTGCTCAGTTCAGCTCTTACGGGTGTAAAAGTGAAAGGCTGTTGCTTCACTGCAAGTTTTCTTTGTTCTCAGGAATTCAGTGGCACTTTAATTTGTTGTTTTCTTTTTAGTCTGACTTTCCATAAGGCTACGAACCAGCCCCAGAGGATACTCAACATTTCTTCTTTGATATCCACAATTCCTAATTTTGTAGGACACAAAAGGAACTCAGATCCAGCAGGATTCAGCCCTGCATTTATGGGCTGAATTACATTATTTGTTGTCTTTCATACTGAGTGACCATATGTCTAGGGTTGCTCTTTGCTTCAGTGAATGCAGGGGCTCTTATATGCATAGTAACTTCTGATCTTAGGAAAATGTGAAATAATTTGCAGACATTTCTTGCACTTTTTCATTCTATGTAAGGATACTTATAGTTTTGATAAGCTAGATTTAGCTATGTGCTTGGGTTTTTTTGGGGTTGATTACCTCAGCTCAGTCTTCCAGCTTTGGCTTCACTCAGGCTGTTGCTATTAAACGATGCTTGCTGTCACGAATTATCACAACCACACATTCTGACTGGAGAGGGACAGGGACATACAGCAAATTCCTTTTTAAAGAAGATGAAGGAGTCTGTACAAAGTGTTGCATCATCGCAGTCTGGCCTAACAGCACAAAGAAATTTATTTGCATCCTTTTATTTTACAATTCCTTTCTCGCTCCTCTCTTTTTCCTCACTTCCCTCCTGTCACCTCAACATTGCGTGGCCACTTGTAGCATGGTATCTGGGTTTTCTGAGAGATCCTGAGATGACTTCAAGATGTCTCATTTACTGTTCTGTTACCAGTTCCAGAATGCAGACAAGCAGCTTACCTGAGACCTTGACGATATGTGTACTAATCTCATCCATACTCACACTACCTCGGGAGTGTCACTGCATCTCTTCTTACTGTTATTTCTGCCTCACTCCTTGTTTCAGCTTCAAACACTTCAGGACAGGATCTGCTTCCCACCATACCACTGCTATTTAATTTTTTCTAGGTAGGGAAAATTTAATTTTTCCTTACACTTATTCAGTTCAAAGCAGTCCACCAGTGCCAGCTCTGCTGAGTCCACTGGGTGTTACTTACTGCCTTCCCAGCCATTTCCCCTAAAGAAATCCTTTAGGAGCAATGCAGGAGAGTCATTTCGTACAGACCCAAACCAGGGGCATGCCAATGGAGCAGCCTCTGGCAAATAAATCAAACTCCTGGGAATTACAAAATTTATGTTGACCTTAGCAACACTTTGGTGCTGGAAGGAGATGAGCTGCAGCAGTCCTCAGGCTGGGGATGTTCCCTGGTCCATGGAGGTTATGCCTGAGGATGGTGGCAGGGGAAGGAGAGGCACAGACTGAACTGTGTGATAGTGACAGCTCTCATGATAATTCCACCTTTTTCTCCCCTCTTCTCTTTTTTGGTTGGTTTACTGAGGAGGGAGTGAAATGCAGAGATGGGAAGAGGAGGGGATCAAGGAAGGAGAGGAAAAGGCAGGGTGGTAGTGGGTTTGTATCAAAATGCTAGCTATCAGCTGTTACTAAATAAAGGGGCACTCTTAATGTGAATTCAACTCCTCTCAGAAAACATACCCACATGCCTCAAGTGTCTATTTCCCTCTACATTTCTTTTTTTTTTTTTTTTTTTTTTTTTTTTTTTTTTTTTTTTTTTTTTTTTTTTTTTTTTTTTTTTTTGCATTTTAAAATCTCTGTAATTTAAAAAGTTGCTTTTCCTATCCCTGGTACAGCATGAGAGATAGGCACAGCAAAGGGAAGCCGATGACTTGCCCTGGAGAAACACTTAAAGTATTTCTCCAAGGGGCGGGGTTACAGCACACAGCCCCATCCCTGCCAGCTGCCACCAGGAGCTTCCATGCTCCTATCGCAGCCAGCTGTGGTGTCCACATCCTTTCCTAGTCCCAAATTAACTTGGCTATTTTGCTGAGTAAAAGATGATTAAACAAGCAGTAAGATGTTATCATTAGAGGCTTCCTATTAAACTGTGACTATAAATACTGGCATAGGGAGAATAAAGCTTCCTCAAAATAAGCATGTTGGAAGCTAATGTTTCCTTAAACATTGTCCACAAAATACATTGGTTGACCAAAGTGTTTATCAGTACTACTTCTTAGGAAACCAAACCAGTTTATTTTCAGTTCTTCTGACTGCTTTATATTTAGTGTAGTATATGTGGTCACCTTTTACATAAAACTACATCATTAAATAGATTCTCCAAACCATTTTTAACACCACAAAGGCAAAAGCCTCATACAAAAAAATGCCAAGGCTCAAAAAGAAGCATTCACCAGCCAGAGCACAGCAAAAGCCTCTCACGCTTAGCATATGTTGTTTCCTTTGCAGCTTAATCATAATTCTGGATTCCCTTATATGAAATGCCTTTTCTGGGATTAATTAAATCAGCTGGTCTGATCCTGGAGCTACTGATGTGTACACTTATTCTTTCTTAATGTGCAGCAGGTTTTTTTCTATATACAAGAGGAGTGGTAACAAGCCAGAGCAACACCAGTGTGCCACAGCAAACAAAGAGCTCTAAAGCAAAAATGGATATTGGAATATCTTTTCTCCCCACAGATGCCAATGCTGCCCTGGCACAGAGAATCACGCTCCTACCACGTCCATGGCTGCTGGTGTGGGCTAACACCAGTGAGGCAGGAAGGAACTGAGAGTGATGGCAGAATAAGAGTATTACTGCATTTACAAGAAGAAAATGTGGGCATGGTTTTTTTCCTGGATATTTTATCCATGCCAATCAAGCAGCAAAAAAGTCCTTTAGAAAAGCCAAGCTGAAACTGTGCAAACAGTGCAGATAACAACCTCCATGCTTGCTGCAGATGAACAGAGAATAAATGTGCAATAGTTCAGGAGGTGTTGGTTTGCCTCTGAATTTCCGGAGTTCACAGAGATTTATTCATTTTGGGCCAGAGCCCAAAGCCATCCGCAGGCAAGGGGAGTCTTGGCTGGGGCAGAGGGCTGACCTTTTTATTGCAGGGCTGGTCTACTGTGATCAGAATAGAGCTGCTGCCGTTCAACCCACATCTCCTTCGCACAAGGAAACGCATCAGTGTTGCTCTCACTGACATTAATGGGAATTATGGTTGCAGTTTAACTTTCTCATGTGCCAAGGTAACCCACAGGTTACCTGGGTGTGTGTATATGAATTAGTTCTTAAAGCCGCACACATTTCTCCTCTTTATAAAAGAAGACCAGGCACTCTATAACTGCTAAGAACAGGCTGTCTGAAAGGTGTTTTATTAACTAAAGTTGGGGAAGAAAATGAAACTGAAAAGAATACGACTGCATATTAAACTACATGAAGTGGTCATGACAACTGGGGATCTCGGTATCATAAAATTTTAACAGCTGGATGCAATCAGTGGGGATTTTCCATTTTTCTTTTTTGTTAAGCTTAAGAAAGAAAGAGAGAAAAAAAAGGCAAAAAAAAAGGCTTCATTTTATGCAAGCAAGCTCTTTATCCAGCTCAGCTTTCTTTGCTTAATATCAGAAGTTGTCTTTACTTCTCTATAAATCTCAGCACTGCATGTGCTTGGTTGACATCGTCCTTTTCCCGGGGCAGGGATTCCACAACAGGAGGTGTTCAATATCCCCAACAGCAGCACGACAAGGAATGGAAACCAGAGAAATGCATGTTATAAGGAGACTTCCCCAGTGTGTATGCAATTTTCAGAACTTACCAAATAATTAATCAAAATCAAATTTTGCCTCACAATTCATCAGGGTTTATTTGTGCCTGAAATCCCACAGAAGTTCTTCAGCAACAGGACTAAGTTCCAGTTTTCTAACAGAAACACTTTAATGTTTGTCTGGGCATCTTCCATTTCATTGTATGTAATCACAGCCCAGGCTTTCCTTTATATACATTTCTTTTGCTCTTCTTGGTAATGTCATCACTTGCTCTGAGATAGCTGAAGAAACATTTCACAGACTGAGCTCTATCAGAACTATAGAAAAGGAGAGCATTGCCAAAAATAATGTAATGGACTTCCTACCCTCTAAAAAAATCATATGTTTAGAAAACAAGTTCAGAATTGTATATAATTTACTGGAATTGTATTCCTTGATAGCTCCAGTGAGGACTTGCTTATTCATCCAGGGAGTAATGGGATATTGTTCTGCATAACTAAGTTTGATGGCTCTCTGTCTGACTTGTATGGCTTTGCTCAGGCAGCCTTACAAACAAGCAAGTTTCCTCAGTTTGTTGTTATTTCTGTGTCTGTTAAAATGCATATCAACTCCAAACTTCTGATCTCACCTTCCAGTGGTTACATGTGCTTGTTTGTTTATTAAAATAACTTAATTTTTCATTTACTGATGGCTCATGAAGCCTACAACAGAAGCCACATATCTGAAGAAAATCTGCTGCTCTTGCTGCATTTTCAGCCTCTCCAAATCCCACTTGTTTCTGAAGTCACAGGTTTTCCGGAACAGAGTTTGCATTCTGGATAAACTCCTAAGCCACTGTTTTGAGGACTGTGGATGGGCCTTGCCTTTCTTGAAGAACTCAGCACTGCACACTCATAGCAAGGCTCAGAGCAAGGCAGGATGGAGCACTGAAGCTGCAAAAAGAGCAAATATCAGCCTGCAGAGTTTTCACCTTCAGTCTCCCAAATCCTTCAACGAGTTGCCCTAAATAATGTTTTCCACGTTTCTCCCACAAAAGTAATTTGGAAACACCTGTAGAAGGGCCAAAATAAACATTAGCAGATGGTGGTTGGAAAAGGTCACGGGCTGCCCTTTGCCAAGGTGCTTGGGAAGGGAGTGGAACACATCACCTGGCAGTGCCTGTAGCAGTGAGCTATGGAGAAAACCGGTGGGTGATGAAATGGTGGTTGGGTTTGGTCACTGCTGAGACCTGAGATGGAGATCTGGTCTCTGATTTTGGGGGAATGTGTCTGGACTGTGAAGGACTTCTGAATGATATGTTTGCTTCAATGCTAAAGGTCTCTGAACTGAAGTAAGCCCTTTCCAAATTATATTGTGAAGCTGCCGCATGTACTTTGAGCAGAGATGTGAGCTCAGAGGCACCAGCACAGGTTAAGTGATCAGAGAGAAGAGCCAAGAAACACGCTTGCCTATGGAAGACAGGTTACTAGTAGGACCAAACCACTGTTATTGAAATAAATGACGTATTTCAGAGGCACTGGGCAGGGATAAGGTTTTTACTTCTATTCCAAGAGAAATTGCCTCCTCAGGGGTCCTGTGGGAGGATCACTGAGTCCTTCCATGCATTACTCAAAATGAACTAGCAGGACCCAAGTGAAAACACGGGCAGCCTATGAATGAACATGCTCAGAGGGAGATGTTCGAGTGAAAATAGGGATCGTGGTGACATCTGACGGGTGCCACCAGTGGGTGACACAGAATGCCCTCTGTGGGACTGGCACTTGGGCACTGAGCAGAATTTTCCCCCTTAAGGCCAAAGGTGAACGAAGGGAGCGTCCCTGCTCCCCTCCCGACTCCCGGGACAACCTCCCTCTCTCCCTCCCTCCTTTTCCCGGCTCCCCGTCCCATTCCCGGCTGCGCCGGGGGCGGCCGGGCCGTGCCCGGGACGACAGCGCCACCTGGCGGCCGAAGCGCGCCGCGCCGCCGGCCCCGGGGGAGCCCCCCGTCCCCGCGGGGTTTCTCCAGTTGTGACCCCACTTCTGACAGACGGGCACACACACAGTCACGCACACTGTTCGGAGTGTCCCTGAGCGCCGCTGTGACAGTCACACGGGCCTTTTCGACGTCGGTTCCCTTAATTATGTTTCCATTTCCTGGGGTAGGGCTGGGGTGCCCCCACTTCCCAAAAATTTCTGAGCTTTCTGTGTTCATTTGTTCACTGTGCTCAGTCCTGTCCCTAACGCAGCAGCCCGCAGACAAATTTTCCCACACGATGCTTCCCTTGCAGAAATGACAGCAGAGACATGAAGCAGCTACAGAGAGCCCCTGAGGTGAGGAAACAAGAAGGTAGAGGTTGAAAGAGTGGCCATCCAACCTGGAAATCACACAGCATAGGAGGATGATGGGATAAGGGCTTTTCTTACAGTAATGAAGTGGAGAAATGCAGGGACGTAAAAAATTGAAAGTTATTTTCCTACACTTGGCATAAGTCCTGAAAAAGTGAAAAGTTTGGAGAAAAGCGGCTCAGGGTGTGCTGGTCCATGAGCAATGGCAACCTGATGGGTACAGCAGCTGCCCAAGGGACTCGTGCAGCCTTCACTGCAGGTGTTCCTGCAGAGGATACAAACTTCCCGATGATTCATGCTTTTTTCCATGTCCTCACAGGACAGTTTATAAACCCTGTGAGAGTTCTGCTTGGGATTACAGGCTCTCAAAGGTACGCTGCAAAATGATAAAGCCAGCATGAGCTTCAGGAGCAGTTCTGTAACTCCTATAGATTTGAAACACATGAGCACATATTCTCATGAGGCTGTGCTGAAGCCAAAACCCTGCCCTGTGTGTCACTAACCAGTATCAGAAACACCACTTGAGTTTCCAGATTACTCTTTGATGATGGTGTAAAGTGCTAGACCACAATTGTGGCAGATAGAGACAGGTTATATTCAGTTTTGTTGCCCCTGCTAGGTAGCAATGACTTCCAGCAAACCACCAAGAGTCTGACACCTCAGACAGGCACAGTGATGTCTAACAGCTTTGTCTGTCTGCAGGAACCATAGATATACAGGCTTAGCATCCAAATGGTCTGTGAGATGACACATATGCTTCTACACTCCTTGTGCAGCCAAGACTCAGGTGCAGAAGTGAGGTTCTTCCATGGCACCTGAGCCCTGCAGGTCACTGTTTTCCACTCCTTGAAAAGATTTATTCTTGATGTAGAATGAACTTTGAATGATTTTTGTTTTCTAACATTCACATACATTTTGTTCTTTCAACTTACTGATGAATGTAGCAGCCTGCTTTCCATTTTCACAATGTGTTTTACCCATGAACCTAATCTTCTCATCAGATGTTGAGAGCTGCAGAGGCACTTGGAAAGTTCTTGGCTCACATGCACTGCCCCAGACCACACCTTCTCCTTGAGGAATTCACAGGCTTTCAACTCCAGACTGTGATCTCTGTAAACCCTTGTCTGTGATGTCTGAATATTTGTAATGCTTCTCATTGTTCAGGATTTAGCTCCATCCAAGTGCATGGGGTGACTTGCCATTCACCAGCAGAAATGTTTCAGGCTTCCTCCAGAAAATTTTTCTCACCTCTCCAAGCTCTCTTTTGTACATCAACAGCCTGTCAAGGACAGCTGGGAGCAGAAAATCATGGTCCCCTCCGCAGTCGGTTGAAAACTTTCCACCGTCTTTTGCTGAGTTCATGCTGTGCCTTCCATGCCTTGCTGACAACTCCAGTTCTTCGGCAGTGTCCCAGATCAGCTCCCAGGGAGGACTTTGGCTTTTCCCTGGGGTAAGCTGCGTCCCGGTGAGGTGGAAGCCTCCGTGGCCAGGGAGCGACTGGGAACCTCCCTCAGTGCCGTGTCCTGCTGAGTCAGCCACTAGCCACCTTTTTGGATCCATAGAGCCACACAGCTGTGGATCCTAAAGGATTTTGTGGGTGAGAGCAGAAAGATTGCTCTTAAACACACTCTCTCTGGGCATGTGAAAGATCAAGTCTTCAAATTGTGGCTGCACTACTTGGTGCTTTGTAAGCTTTGGCGCAAGAAAAGGGAGAGCTTGGGAGTTCCAGTGAAAGAAAAAAGACCACAGTACATAAATAAGATTTAAGACTAATGGAGCTGTAAGAACAATAATTGCAGAACTACATGCTGGTAAATTTTTATCACACAATAATACATATGGTACCAGCAAAGAGAGTCTCTGATTTCTTTGCTTAAACATACAAAGTACCACACATTTATAAAAGCAACCATTCTTGTTCTCTTATACTGTTTGGAATATGTTTGAAAAGCACATTAAAGGGTGGGGAAATGTCCAAAAAAGTTGCATCTGTCTGGTTTATGACTGACAGGAAAAGCCAAGCAATTATCTGAACTCCTGATGGGACAATTTTGTTCAGATGTATTTTGGGGTCAGGAGGCAAGGATTTCATCAGAGAGAGTTCTTCAGCTTATGAAACATACAATGTGTCCAAAATGAGGTCTGAAGTTGATTAGACATAAGTATTCAAAAGGAAATGATTTACATGACAGCCCTGGATGTATCATCCTCTCAGTAAGATCTGACCCATCAAGGCTGAGATAACTCACTTATGAAATTGAGCTTGTGGACCCAGATAGACGATTTTTTTTTCATTATAATGCTTTGCAGGGAATTAGTATATAAATCTTCAGGAACCAGGCGAAAATATAGGAACAGTTCCCCAGCTGGTGTAAATCAACATAACTCCACCAACTGTGCTAGAAAACTGGGGACATGGTTTCTAGATGGGCTGAAAGGTTTTGCTGTTTGGATGCTTTTGGCAGGTGCTTTGAAAGAGGCATTTTGGAGTATTTTTGCCACATTTGTAAGTACCTGCCACAAACAAATGACAGGTTCATGGATTTTAGTGAAGCTCTTGTAAAACGATGCCAGTGTGACTGTTCAGCACTCAGGTTGCCCAGGCAGTTATAAAGCTGAGCATGTCTGTGGCATGTGCTGCATCTTCCCCTCTGATGCAGCGCATGCCACACACACACACACAGCTTTGTCATGGCCACTGGGTCCATGGGGTCTGCTCAGGAACGGATGCCAAAGACAAAAGAAATGGCTTCCTTGTCACACCGGGCTTTGCCACCATGAGCACATTGGGGACACCTGCAGTTGGCACTACGAGGGAGCAAGAGGACAGAGATTTTGTCTGGAACAGCATTTCCCTCTTCTTTATCACCCACAAGACATATAGTCTGAGTGCCTTCCTAGGAACAGATCACATAGAAAGTATTAAAAATTTAGTTTCTCTCATGTTCTCCTCTTCTTTATTTTTCCTGTTACTTTTTTTTTTTTGGGGGGGGGCAGGGGATATTGCAGCAGACAAAGCAGTCTATTTGCAAGTGTTTCATCCTTGCTCTGTTTAAACATTTTGTTTATTTCTATGAATTTTGCATTTTTTTCTTCTTGTGCATGCACATAGAATTTACTGTGAAAGATGAAGAATGGGTATTTTTAAATACAAACAGGTTCATTTTTGAAAGCTTTCTTCTTACAGGTGAGATCTCTTCCTCACACCTTCTTAGAGGGCTTTGCAAAGGTCCCTCAGGCTTTTAGCAAGACAAGCTTGATGTCTCCATAAGATTTATTATGAGTCACAACTTAATCAAGGAACCAAGGAAGATTCATTTCTCATGCAACTTGTACAGCATCATCACCTGAGAGGCTCAGCACTAGTAAATCTTGCTGCCATACTGTGAAGGGTGATCCCAGGTTTTCAGAGACTCCCCAAATGCAAACTGAAGGGATACGCTGCTTTATGTCTCCTTCCAAGCCGACAAGAAATATGTTTGAGAAATAAGCCCTTTAGATGGTAATTTAATTTGGGGCAGATGTGCCCAACAGCTATGATGTCATCCTAAAGCAGGTCTTTTCTCCTTCTCCACTCGCCCCCTCCCCAGCTTTACAGGAAAGATATGGAACATAAAGGGATTTATCAGGTGTCTTATCATAAATGTGCTTTATATCCTGAAGTGCATCTGTGAGCTGGTTCTCATAGGTAAAACCAGCTGTTAGCTTTGAATCAGGACAAATAAACAGAAAACAAAAAAAGATGGTGCACAGGAAAGAAAGAATTTCCAGCAATCATGTGTGTTGTGGGAAAGAAGAATAAAATCAAATATACATCTCATTTGTCTCTAAGCATGTGATTTCTTTCACTGTTAGGACTGTAGGCGAATTTGCTTTCATCTGAAAGTGAATTCAGCTCTGCACTTAGCAGCAAGAAGTGTTGCTCACTAGGAGTCTGGAGAGACCGTCTTCGGCAGACGGATCAGGCTCCATCAGCCATGACGGATCAGGCTCCATCAGCTCCATCACTGGCACCTCTGCCAAGGCAGCCAATGCAGATATACAGCAATGCTGCCTGTCATGGTGGGTTCTGCTCTCTGAACTCCCCTTCTCAAAACCTCCAGCCACCTCCAAATTAATTTAACATTAATTAACAGTTACCATTATGCCTGAGGGACACATGGATGTCAGAAGGGACCTGGGAAGTATCCACTGAATGTAAGTATCTCCTGGG
>JAWWLV010000088.1:129490154-129535556 GCA_035041135.1 Platyrinchus mystaceus
TTTCATCTGAAAGTGAATTCAGCTCTGCACTTAGCAGCAAGAAGTGTTGCTCACTAGGAGTCTGGAGAGACCGTCTTTGGCTGACGGATCAGGCTCCATCAGCTCCACTGCATCAGCCATGACGGATCAGGCTCCATCAGCTCCATCATTGGCACCTCTGCCGAGGCAGCCAATGCAGATGTACAGCAATGCTGCCTGTCACGGTGGGTTCTGCTCTCTGAACTCCCCTTCTCAAAACCTCCAGCCACCACCAAATTAATTTAACATTAATTAACAATTACCATTATGCCTGAGGGACACATGGATGTCAGAAGGGACCTGGGAAGTATCCACTGAATGTAAGTATCTCCTGGGAGGACACAACCCTGGAGAGTAAACCACAGCCTAGGATCTAGGTGGGTTTCTGAGTCTGAAGTCTCAATTTAGTTGTGTTTTAGGTGACCTAGATCTTGCCCCTATTTCATACCAGAAGAATTATACTAGAAGGAAGAAACATGGAGCTTCTAGCTGCAGCAGGCATAGAGGGACCTTGTAGAATGCTTTTGTAGGCATAGCATGGAAGGGATTTTTCTCCATTTTCCATAGGTGTACCGGCAAGCATAGAAATCCATTAGTCATTTCTCAGAGAGCCTTTTTTTTAATGTTATGATTTGGGGTTTTTTATGTGAAGGTCTTTGGGTTTTCAGAGACCAGTAATGTCCCACCTTCCGACAAAAATGTAGAGATCTCTTGGCATAGTACAGCTTGTAAAGAGGAACATATAAGACACCCTATCACTTCAGCCAGTGCTTGTGCCTCATCATGCTAAATGTGAACCCACTGCATGACAGAAAAAACCCTGTTCTTTCACCACCCAAACCCCACATGTTTTCTTGGGTAAAGGGGAAAATTTATTGCTCATCACTGCACAGCACTTACTGGGATAACAAGATGTTCCATGCTGGTGCTGATGAGGTCGGGGGAAGCTCTTCATGTCCATGAAAGCATAAATATCTGCCTAAATGAAAAAAAAAAAAAAAAGAAGGAAAAATGCTAAATGAAAAAAAACAACACCAAAACCAAAAACATAAAAAAACCCAAATCCAAAAAACCAAACACAAACACAAAAAAACCCCAAATGACAAAAAAAAAAAACAACAAACCACACACACCACACACCCAACAACAAAAAGAAACCAAAAAAACCCAACCAAAGTTAACTTCAGTACTTGATCTTTCTGCTCTTTAAATATCTGCAGCCAGCAATGCTCACTGGGAGTGCCAAGAATACGAAAAGGTTGATGAAGGGTGAGCACCAGCGGTCTCAGCCTTTTCACACTTGTTGCTGCTGAATCATACATAACTCCACATAATTCCACATAGCCATGCTTGGAGCTGTGTGAGCCATTGCCAAGAGAGTGACATCTTTGGGCCAGCATAGCTCTGCAATGTGGAGAGCTGCATTGACCATTCTGAGGGAACTAGCAGGGGCAGGATTTATCCAAGCATAATAGAAATCGTGTATCTTGGGAAAAAAAAAAAAATCAGGATAAAATTAATTTTTACTGCAACCATTTAGGCCTTGGCTTTGTGAAAACTGCTTCAAGTCATTGCCTTTCCTTAGGAGGGTCACAGGCCAAGTTCAATGATAAATACAAAACTCTGAGATCATTATTCCCTTCTTGGATTTTAACTGATGAAAAGCTCCATTCTGTTTGGCTGGGCTGCAGTCCAAAGCCCAGTGACCACCCTGCTGCAGCAAAATGCTGAATTAGGGTATTCTTGAAAACCTACAACATTGCTTTTCCTGATAGGACACAGATAAAAGTCCACCACATCCCTGTCTTTAATTGTCTATACCCTTGCAGTCCTCTTCCTCTAGGCTTAGTAGACCCTTCTTGCATTTGAAGGGTGCAGCAGTTTGGGCTCTTGGTGCCAGCAGAGGTTTTAGCACAGGGATTTCACTTGAAGCCAGGGGAAGGCTGGCTGCTGGCCAGGCAGTGCATAGGCAAGGCTGCCTTAAGCCCCACACAGGCTGAGCTGGTGCTGCTGGCTGAGCAGTGACGAGGACACCTATCTTGTTGCTTTTTGAAGGTACCCACCAAAATCTGGGTTGGGAGCATCTTCTTCACCAGTGTTAGCAACATCGATGGCATCATGGCTAAAGTAACATTTACTTTGTTTTAATGTAGGGCATGAGTTCGGTGCATTTTCTGCAGTATTAAACACTGAGTTCCAGTTATCCTGTGTGTTGAAGCTGGAATATTTTAATTTCAAACTCCACCTTACTTCTGATTTTAAGTGAGGATGAATATTTCAGGACAAAGAGAAACCCAAACCTCTTAAACCTATCCACCTTCACTGCAGTAGGTGAAACTTGCTTTCCACAAGAATTCCCAAGCAAATTATGGCAAACTTCCCCAACTTCTCTGCAGCTGTGCTGGCAGGGGGCCAGCAGGCTAAAGGCAGTATCAAATTGAATGTAAAGGTGTAATATACATAGCCCAGAGCTACCAGCAGAAAAGGCTCTGCTCCAAATCCTGTGGCTGCAGAAGCCGCCACGGTACCCAATATACACCCGACCCTGGGCAACTAAAATGTGAATTAAAAACTATTTTTCTCTTCCCTTATAACAAAGTTCTGTCACTCCTGGAGCATCCTGTTCAAGCCTGAGCCTGAAGAGCATGGAGGGCCTTCTCCTATGCTCTCTCAGGAGGACATTTCTCCTCCCTCTGAGGGATCTTTCACTGTAGGAGGTTTCCCCAAAATGCATGTGAGGGCTGCATGGAAATGCTACTCCTTTCTTGAATCAAGAATAATGATTTTTACCTTGAAATGACAACAGTATGGCATTCCTTTGCCTTTCTGAGTCTGTGAGTACTTCTGCTCTCACTGCTGGCTGTCAGAGGTGTTGGGGTTTGGTTTGGAGCGGCCTACGTATGGACCCAGGTGTGGATCAGGATGAGGGAAGGAGCCTCGGTACAGGCTGCTGCTTCCATTGCGGGATGCTGCCTTGCTCTCCTCTTCCCTTCTTAGCTGTTTCCTTGGGTGCTTGCTGGTAACATTACAGACACATGATCATTGCAGACCCCAACACTGATCAGCAGAAAGAAAAAATGTATTTAACAATTCATTTCTTTACAGTTTTAAAATAGCAATTGCCCCTATTAAGTGAGGCATTTGAATGTGTCCCCATGACGTTCTCCTAGACAGCTAAGGAAATACAGGCTAGATGAAATCATTAGTCAGTGGGTGCACAAGTGGTTGAAAAACATGCTGAACTTATCACGGTTTGTCATCAAACGGAAAATTCATTTTTAATAGGGTCACCCAGGGTCTGTTCAGGGCCTGTTTCAGTTTGATATTTTCATTAGTAACTTGGATAATGGAATAAAGTATGCTTATAAAATCGGCCCATCGCACTAAGCCAGGAGGATTGTGAGCATATTGGGGCCCAGGATTAAAATTCAAAATCACTATGAAAAATTGTAGAGGTTTTCCAGAATCAACAAATGGAACAAAAGAGAGATACATGCAAAGTACTAGGAGGTCAAAAGGACTTGTACTGAAACAGGGGGTGACCAACCAGGAAGCAGAAGAGAATTGGATGTAAGCACAGCCCACGTAACCACAATGACACCCGCAAAGGTACCCATGGGGGTATGAAAGGAAGGGCTTGGTGGTAACTTCATGCCACTGGGAACTTCTCAGCTCAAGAGTTGCATCCAGAAACTGGACATCACCTTTTAGGAAAGACATAAATGAAATAGAAAGCCCCGTGACACCAACAAGGATGTTTAGAGGTTTATGAAACCTGACCTGTGAGGAGAGATTGAAAGAGCTTGGGGTTTTTTAGTCTAGTGAGGAGAAGATACATAGGTCTGAAGGGAGCAGGGTAACAGCCTTCAAATCTTACTGTAAAAGGGATGAAAATATGTTGCCTTGATGTTCACTGAGAGAGGACATGAGGAGTACTAGATTTAATAGGACGCAAGGGAGATTTAGATTTGATATTAGGACAAACTTCCCAACTACAATCAAATAAAAGCTCAGGAGCAGGCTGCCTTTGTAGACTGTGGGAGTGCAGTCATTAGAGGGTTTTAAGAACAGATTAGATGAATGGCTGTCAGAGACAGTCTATTACAGCTCTTCTCACCTCAGCACCACAGAATGAGCCACATGGCCCTGCCTTGCTGGTATTACTTTATCTTTCTCTCCAGTAGTTGACAGGAGTTCTGCAGGAGCTGAGGAAGCTGTGCCAATGGCTCTTGGTCTGCTGCTCAGGAAGCAGAACAGCTCTGGCAAGAGGAAAACCCAACCATCTACCTGGGATGTGAGTAACATGAGTATGTGTTGTCTGCTAGTTACACAGGCATTAGCCACAGCTGCATGCCTTTGCTTATAGAGCAAGTCATTGCAGAGCTCCACTTCAAGCTGTCCTCGGGCTTCCTTGCTTAGTTGGGTCCTCCCTTAACACATCTCCTAAGGCACCCAAAGGCAGCAATGAAGTGCTTCTCTCAAGTCATTCCTGATGTTTATGCAGATTTGGTCCTCGGAGACAGCTCTCACAGGCACCATTCTAACACCACAGTACTGGGGTTTTAAACTGAGTCAGTCTCCATGACACAGTTCTTAATTAAAGGGATAAAAAGTAAAACATCAAAGCTGCAAATGGCAAAGGCAACCATACAGCTTTGTACATTAAAACAAGTGTATGCTGATAACTCATTGTCTTCTGACTTCCCTACCTTTTTCTTTGGTGTGATACAGCCTGTGATAAAACACGATTTAAAAAGCAGATGGTTAAATAAGATGTGCAATCTGCTTACTATTATAGCTTCTACCTCAAGCTGTGAATTAGTGCCTCTTCACTGTGACAGTCCAAGATTATTCAAGCATATAGGTTTGTGTTCTAGGAAACAGTAAAAATTGTCTACTCAATGATAAATAATTTCTTCTTCTTTAGAAGCACTTGTTATCACCTCCTCATACGGAATATTTTTAGTATAGCAAAGTATCTTCTTTTCAGCTCCCTTGAGACATCTGCTCTCCATATGGTGGACTTGTCTCTGCTTACACAGCCGGTTTCTGGGAAGGAGTCTCCTGGTATGACAAATTGGAATTATTTCCAGGTCTTCAAACACTTCACTAGTTCCTGACTTGTGTAATTGAGCCTAACAAATTCTGCAATATTGTACATGTTTTAATCCCTCTTGCCTACCTAATTTTTGTCATATTGCTTTCCACTGTCAGCAAGCTGCCTTTAAAACATCGACACCAGGTTGTCAGCAGCAGAGCCACTTAGGAGCCAATGCTGGTGCTGAGCCCAACTAGGGTACATCACCTCACCAAGCTGTCCTGCTCCTCTACTCCTTGAAGTAAAGCTGCTGCAAGCAGCATGGTCACCCCATCTTGGCCATGACAATGGGGCCGCTAGCAAGGGAGCACAGCCTCTTTGAGCATCTGTGCCAGCTTCTTAGCACTGTGACTGCAAGAAAAATGGGGCCACCCTGTCACTATGGGCCACATTGTTTCCTTCCCATGGTTTCTGAACTGCATGCTGTGGAGCAAAGATTCTTGCAATCACACTGAAAGGGGACAGCATTTTTTTTCCTTTGGTTTGACAGCAAATGCCAGAGAATGGATCAAGAGCTAAAAAATAATCACTCATGTTTGTGTGTTATGCATATATCTATAGTTACCCTCTTATTCCCCATTGTAGCCTGTGATGTATGTGTACCCCCTGACCTCGCACTATAAAACACATGAACTATTCAAATATATTTCCTCATGCCTTACTATAGAAACTGCCAATTTGAATTTTTCTAGAAGCTGTTACAGTACAAAGAGACACAAAGCTCTGTCAAGTAATTCACTCCACACAACGTGATATTGCAAGTAAAAGTGGAGGAAAACCACACAGATGATATTTTAAGAGCAAGACCTTTGTAGAGAACCAGTGGACAGCACTGAATATTGATACCTCTGACTTGCAATGATTGTTGCAAGTATTTTAAGAACATTCAAAGCACCCATTCTCCTTCCGTGCTTACAGAAATCGGGGAAGTGCCACATGAGCTGATGGGAAAAAAGCTGTGTGCATGGGGAGGACCAGCACCAAGGCCCTGCTGAGCTGCAGAGAAGTGGGGAGCACTGAGCACTGGCAGACCCCCATCGTGCTGAGCCCCCAGCATGCGCTGACTGTAGGTTATACTGAGTGAGCTGTGATTTTATCTTGAAAATCTAATGCTTTAAACTATTCACACAGCGGTTTTTCCAAGATCTATAGCTAAAACTCCAAGGATACAATATGTAGTCATGAGAAATGCATCTAGCCATGCTATCTTTTCTATGGTACATATTAAGTCCTTCTTAATTAGAAATAAGAGGAGTCAATTGTTTTGGCAGATGAGTGCCACATGCAAAACACCTGGAGAATAGAAAAGTACTCCAGATCCTACTGAAAATACTGGGGGCAAAGTAAAAGCAGAGTAATCCAGATGAAAACTAAAACCTGAGAAAAAAAAAATCACAATGTTTTTCTTAAATTATTGGTTAGTGAGAATCTAACCTACCTGTCTTTTTATCCTTTAAATAAGATATATGGAACAAAGATTGTTTTCTTGAAAATTAAAGTAATATGTGGAGTTGCTCTTTCGAGATAGCTCAGAAATCTGTGTTTTATGGAATTGCAAATAAATTTGCTTATGAAGCAGCAGATAGGGCACATTCAGCAAGCATGTTATTACTTAGCTTCCGCATAAGAGACAGTTTCTCTAGCTAAACAATATTAAATGTTTCAGTAAATCATTGTATCATTAAGGACCTAAAGGGCAAAGATGTGTCCAATTGAGTATGCTGCTTTGTCTCAACTTTTCCTACATCCAAGGTTACAGCAGGACAGTTCAGTGGCATGTTCCCAAACATTGAGCCACTGCCAACATTTTCTTAATGGGATTAAATTGTGCCTTGTTACTGTACAAAGACACATTTTAAGTACACTTGGCCGTTTATTTGATGTATGATTCTCTTTGGCTGAATTATTAGCCTGGAATTGTGAATAGTAAAGTCTTTATTTCATTACTTTCTGTAATTCTCCCAAAATTTATCTAATCAATGATAGAGATATTAACAGAACAGAGAAGTAAGATGGGTCATTTAGCAGTTTTTCCCTCCTGTTAGTGTGTCTATCAATAATTGAATAAATACTAGGAGAAGTACAGCATCGTGGTGTATGTAAAATTAAAAGAAATATTGAACTGGCAAACAGCTGCCAGGAGTGACTATCTTGAGATTACACCCTGCCTTGCAGAACCAGAAGGGGAATACATATGGCAGCAATACTAACCACAGCTAAAACAAGGCACAGGCTGGTCAGGGACAGGGCTTGGAGGCTCGGATGATGGGCATGAATCTTCTGTCAAACTGGACCTCTGGTGTCTTTCTGCCATAGGCGATAGAGCAGCAGGGATCATCCCTTCAAACAAAGTCATCCTTGGGCAGTGGTACAGGTGACAGCTACAGTCAAAGCAGATTAAACATGATGAAAATATTTCCAATTGCTTCAAATTCTAAATTAAGTTGTGACTAAAAGACAGTTTTCCCTCCCTTGAAGCTGGCCAAACAAACCTCCGCAGTATGCCCAGCTATATCAGGCTTCTTTCCTCCCAGCTCAGCTCTCTCCCAGGAAAGCAGCAGCAAAGTCTCCCAGGCAGTGCAGCACTGCCTGGCTTGCCCTGCACTGGACCCCCACAGCAGGGATTTCCATCGGGCTAAGCAAATCATGCAAGAACTGCCTGTTGCAGAGGTGGGGAGGAAATTAGAAAGTTGCAATTAGATGTATTATATGTAGGTGTCATCTCCAGGCAGGTGACACTCATGCAGGACTCTATGCAGCAGCACTGGAGACCTCTGCATTCCCACAAGGGGGTGGCTTGCAAGATAGCAGCAGCATGCTAGAGCATTACAAAAACCACAATTGGTATTAATCCGGACACAAGCTCTTACTGCAGAGTTGTTAACCACCATAAAATATATTCTACATTAATTTTTGAGAACTCCCACTCACTATGAGCATATCACGACCAGGACTCTGCACTGCTTGGTTCCTGCAATTGTCCAGCAGTTGAAGTCCTTCGCTCGCTAAAACGTTGATTTATTAAGGACTTGATTCTGATCTTATTTCATAGGTACATAATTCCACTGCTATTGTGTTATCACAAGTGACTTTAAAATACAATGCATAAATGTGGAAAAATTAGAAAGACTGCCCAATGGTTCATGGGCAGAACATTTATGTATTTAATTTTGATGCTGAAGACCATAAGCCTGATTTTCCCCTCTTGAAGACTGGTAGAAACCAGAGCACACATATATTGCATTTAGGAGGATAAATACAAGAGTTTAATTAAGACAATTATTTATATCACAGATCAATTGTCTGTCCTTTGTTTTATTCTAAAAACCTTTCAATTTCTGTGTATAATCACCAAGGGTGAGCATTGGTGACTAACTGCTTTATAATGAAGCAGGGTTGCCGAGCTCCTTCCTACAAAGGATCCAAGTCAACACTACCAAGGTCTGCACTGCTAACAAGGACTGTACCACTTCCAGTGCAAACGCCACCATTGGTAGAATTAAAACAAATTTATGGCAAAAATTAAAACATTTATATTTTAACATCTCCAGACTTTATTAGGTGTTTTTTATACAGTCATCTGGTATGTTTAAAGAGTGAGCAATCATATAAAAGGAAATATGGTCATAACTGATTGAAGTAATAAAACCCTGGAACTAAATAACATCTCATAACTCATTACACAACATATATTAGATTTCATTACATCAGCATATGACTTAGTAGTAAATTCTCCTGTTGGTCATAAACCTCCAAAGTGTTGTCATCCTGAAAAATGAAATTAAAAAAGGGAAGAAGACAATGCCAGGACGCTCTGGTGGTGCTCGTACTGTTACAGCACAGCCCCACCTTGAGTTAGGGTGAGCTGGCCTTGATGGGTGATGCAGGAGATGGGTGACGTGTTTCTCCCCTCTGTTGCCACCGTGACCAGGACAAAATCACCCCTCCGCATGGGGCATTGGTATTGCCAGGGGTTCATTTTTGTGCAACCAACCTGCTGCTGAGCTTGTCACCCTCGTATGCTGCTGAAGCCACATTCATCTCCATCACTGATCACCTCTTGCAAGAGTGATGGGTGAGCACATCCTTCCTGTGTGCACCCCATTCTGCTGGGGGTCAGTAACCCCCCTGAGCAGCTGCTGGTAAGGCAGCAACGTGCCAATAACAGATGCCAGAGCCGTGGGCCATGCGTTCCTTCAGCTGTGGCACCGGGCAGTGTGAGATGCTGGGGTTGTTTGTCGTTCACTGCCTCAGGCAGGGCACACGAGGAGTTGCTGCCCACCCATCCTCCTCATCTTCTGCCAGAGGCCACATTTTCACTTGCCATTGTTCACAGCCCGACCTACTGCTGTGAGCTGGCAAATCCAAGCTGGTAGCTCTGTCACGTGCCCTGGGCTGCCGGGAGCTGGATGGACACCCCAGCTACTCACCACGTAGGAAGGGGGCAAACAGCCCAGAGGGATGGCATGGCTGGAGCCCAGTAGGACTATGATATGGGGCTGTCAGAAGGGACCTCAGAGAGGCAGCTCACCAACTCATGTTACCCCACAGAAACACCAGCATGGGGGATTTCCAAAATCCCCTCTCTTTCTGAGGTTAAGCATCTCCCAGCACTTGGGTTGCTGAGTCCCTAAGGCTATTAAGGATGCTAGTGTCTTCTAGCATCCTTCAAAGGGCTGAGGAGAGGTTCACTCATGACCTGAGCATGCCCCTCAAGGCCAATGCTCTGCTCGTGGGTGCAGATGCTAGCAGCCACTCTAGGGGAGGAAAGGAGTCAGGGTTCATTCCTGGCATAAGCTCACCATGCCCACAGCTTCTCTGTGCTACAAACAGCAAATGCTTCACAGAAACTGCACAAAAACGAACCTTTGAGCTGGGAACAGGCTCTGGTAAGTGTTTGAGCCACCCAGCTACAGCATCAGGGACCTGCTCCCCATCTTCTTGCAGCTCCCAAAGTCTTGAACTCCTATTGTGCTGCAGCACAGCACAACACCTCATCTGGAGTTCCCTCCTCCAGCTGCACAGGCCCAGGCCAAGTGGGGGACCAGTCGTTGGGCTGGGGAAGTTGTTTTCCCCTAGGGCCAGCAAGGTGGCAGTTTTTCCCTAAGTTTCCCCTTCCCCATTGAATGTCATCTGCTGTTTCAGGATGGGCTTCTGCTAGTGAGGTGAGTGGCAAGTCCCTCATCCCAGGCTGGGAGATGCTGCCAAAATTATTTCTGAGCAAATTTGCTAGGATCATCCCACAGCAAACTCCTTGTTGAAAGGCTCATCTCCTCTATGCAGTGTGCCATAGCTCAGGCATGTTAGGCTCTGAGACGTGTTCATGACACCAGTCTGGCAAAGCCCAGCATAAGCAGAGATTCTTGTGGCTCTGGGTGTCAGCTATGAACAGTGAATCTTCTACTCTTCTATTCCCCAAAAAGTTCTTATGTTGTTTCCTCTGAGAAACAACGTCCCCTCCTCCGTTTGACAGTTTATAATTACCCAGAGCAACCGATCGGCAACTGCGGCATTTGCAACATCTGGGAGATCTTAAGGCATATCCCAGTCCAAGCTGCACTGATGTAATTGTTTTGCTGGGTGAAGGACGATAACTCTCCCCGCGTGTGTTTATACTCCTTCAAAATAATCCAATGGTTTTTTTGAGGCTCACTTATGTCAACACGTGCTTTATTGTGTCTTATGTGTTTTTAAAGTGCTGGGTGGAAGCAGCTGGAGGAGAAGTCCCCTTTCAAAGCATACCTCCTCATGTTCTTTTTGAAGTAGCTTGTTGAATAAGGCTTTAATGGCTGTTTTGGAGGTGTCCAGACACACCACTAGGTTCAATATACTCATGAAAAACTAAAGAGAGAGAGATCCCCCTGAGCTTCAGAGGCAGAAGGGCTACACCCCTTCTTTCCATGAGAAGATATAAGAGCCTGTGACCAGATAAGAATAGAGCTGTGCAAAGTCAGGCACTCTGCTACCCAAGCTCTGTACCAAGAACCAGCTCTGGGGAAGAGCTGCCAACCTACAAGTTGGCAGTTGGCCCACCAGAAGGTGCTGCTACAGAGGAAGCTGTCCTGAAGATCTGGGCAACAGAAGAGGTGATACTGATGCTCTTTGAGGTAAGCCAGGTGAACATGAGCTATCTCGTGCAAACAATAAACTACAGATCTAAATGTCTAACCTGTCATAATTACATTACCAGTCTTATAATAGGAATTGCAGCCTCTCTGTAAGAGTGATGTGAAACATGTACTTTGAAAGGAAGTATGCTCTGTTACTTTTCCCCTGGAACTTCTTTTATTCTGATTTGTTGGTTTTGGTGGTTTGGGGTTTTTTTTTGTGTTTTGTTTTTGTTTCAGTTTTGGGATTTTTAAATAGAAAAATTAAGCATATATAGTTGCTGCTAGTGACAACATAGGTCCTGACTTTGCCCTGCTACAGCCTAAGTGCTCCTAGGCAGGGATGAATACCTCCATAAAGCTCTGAAATGCTGATCTCACCCCTCCTCTGGTACCTCGGCTTTTGCAATGCACAGAGCAGAGCTGAGCCATTCCTCACCTGGCAGTAGAATGCATTTTGCTTTTTATCAGAGCCACCTCCACACTGCTGTGACAGTCTGGTGAGCTCCAGCAGGCAGCCTGGGCACAGAGCATTGCTGGGGGCTTGCTTGCACACTGATGGAGCTTTCTTCCATCTTCTTCAGGATGAGGGACTGCAGCTGAGAAACATGGAGGATTTGGAAAATTTTTAGTTAATTGAAGTAAACCAAACACATCAAGCTGCTTTTATGACTATTTCATAACAGAATCTTTTTAAACTAATACTCCACTGGGGAACACAACTTGCAGACAGAAAACCCTCTGAAGTGCCTTGAAGAGATCTGAGCTTTGGACTCTGAACTTTGCTGCTTATAAACAATCACTTCAATCTGCTAGGCCGCAGTGGGAGTATGAGGCTTCATAAAAGGGCTTAGGTGTTGTAATACTAAGTGCAGCAGTGCTTAACTCCATGTCTTGCTATCCAGCCTCCCCATGCAATCCAGAAGATTTAGACACAAAGAACCAGATCTGTGCAGGCCAGTGGGGAACCGCTTTAAGAACGGCTGAGGAGAGCACAGCCCAGCTGTGCTGAGGTACCTCTTTCTGATCGGGTTTCAAAGTCCAGATCCTTTCCCAGCACAGGAACCAAAGCAGCACACTCTCATAAAAAAAGCAACAGCAATTCCAGCACTTGCTTAGGGTTTGGAAGAGAAAGATCCAGTGCTCCTTTTTTGCTGCAGAGTTGCAAGCATCCAAAACTCAGACCTACCCTATAGACATTGGGGCATCTTCTTGAAGCTGTTCAAGTTTTCACAAAAGGAAACAGATGAGGGTGGGCCACAGGAGACGGGCACTCAGGCCACGTCCAGACAACCTGGAGGCAGGACAAGGACAGCTTGGATTCCACTCATGTTAAGGTTCAATGGATGATCCTTAAATGGGAAAACTTAAGCCTCAATGAGTGCCATGAACTTGGCATTCCCGAAGTTAGGACACATAGGTGTCTCCCTCTGCAGCGGCCTGCAAAGCACCCTGGCCTTTGCCAAACCGCCACATACCTCACTCCTCAGTATCATACTCAGTGATTCCATTTCCCAAAATGCATTCAACCGTGTTTGTGCATAAATGCATCAACTTCACCTCATCCTCACCATCCACCCTCAAAGCAGGCAAAGGGGATTGAGGTCAACTTATTTTCCTTATACTTCTTGCAGACTGCTGCACATGGTTTCCTAATACTGGGTCTGTCTCAACCCCTCACCCACTCTGCAGTCCTCGCTCAAGCCCTTGGCATATCTCCTTGATCCAGGAGCCAGAGCTCAGGTACTACAGGAGAAAGAAGGGCAGAAGCTTGTGGGCAGTTATTTGCCAAGCAGGCAAACGTCTCTAGGCAGGTGGAGTCAGGCACTGCCCTTATTTTGAAGCAGCTGGTAAACCATCCTGGAAAGCAGCTCTAGCCAACCAACCAATGTGAGTCATAGTCTTTCCTGGTACAGTTCATCAGACCTTTCATGCAGAACAGTTGGCCAAAGGGACTAATAGCCCCACTTGCACTCCAGAAAATAAATCAGAGAACTAAAGCATTTGCAGAGAAGGGGACTGTGAATCCATACCTTTTGTGAAGAAAAAGGAACTGAGCCCACAGGCTGCCAGCGTAAGATAGCTTTAAATCACCAGCAAGCAGAAGGCACTGAGGGCTCCTTCTCCAGACGCACCATGAGAACACCCACCTTGCCAGGAAGGCAGAGGTGCACATGCTTTCTTGGCACTCTGAGGCATCAGACCAGCGTGTCACCTAGTCCCAGCACCACCAGCACTGAGGTTCTGGGTGAGCCAGGAACTATTGACACTGAAGGAAACTTACAGCTCTGCATGGCCTGCAGGGAAGGAAACAGAGTTTTGGGATCAGGCCCAGTTCAAGGGTACTTATTGTTTACAATGGAGTCGGTTGCCTACAGATTTTTGGGCCCTAGACCAGCTAAATGAAGCTTTGAGAAGTGAAGAAGTCACCCTGGTATCACACTGGAGCAACAGTGGCTCAGGTTGCCTCTGCCTCTTCTGCTCTGCAGGGTCAGCCCTTACCCCGGCCACAGTTTCAGTCCATGGAAACCGACCGCAAAGGCACAGCAGCACTGTGGGGAAACCCAGAAGATCATCTTGACCTTTGCTATCTAGAGAGAAAACGCTTCAAGTCGGAATGTGTTTACCATATTAATCCTAAAACAGTTCCATTATAATGACAAGCATGATGTTTCATCAAAATTCTTATGAGATTTATATGTGTTGTAGCTCTCCTTCAGATGGAAGTTGGATGTAAAACAAGCATATGTTTCTTGTTAGAGTGCTGAAAAAAATCCATTGTTTCTGGGTTGACCGATTCAAAATTTAAAGAAATCAGTTTGACATAACAAACATGATCTTCAGCAATCAAAATGTATTCTTATATTTCACTATGTATTTAATAAAAAAAAAACCTTTCAAGTGAAGCACAGGTTTGCTTAAAAGTGATGAAAAATAATTCAAGCTAAAACTGTCATTAAACTGCGGGATTAGCAGTGTCATCTCACTCTTAATTTTACACACAGTTTTGATGTAGTGAACTTGAACTACAAAAAGACCTCAGTAACTTATGGAATCTCTATAAAATTCATATAAAAACCCCTACAATTAACCAAGATGAAGGTTTCAAAATCAGGAATTAGGAAATGCAAGATTCACCATTGCCTTGTACATTATGATATGACCTTAAATTGCAGGCTCACATTTTTCCCAGTAGGCACTCCTCTCATTCAGGAATTCTTTTCAAACCTCTTCAGTGCACAGTTCAACCTTGCTTCCCGAAAGCACTTGGTACAGAGGTCACAAATGTATCAGCTTCTTTGTAAGTATTTCTGCACTTACCATCAGAAGAATAAGGATTGTGAGAATCCCTGTGAAATTTTCTCCTTGTACCACCACCTGTAGTAACCACTGAGCGTATGGCCCAATATCAACACTTTCACCTAATATTTTCAGAAGAGATCTACTGAACCCAGATATAGATATGACTACTCTGCAATTCTGCAGATGTAGCCCCAAGCACCCATATATTAAGCATTTAGCAAAATTCTTAGTGGGCTTCTGTGAGCCAAGTGTCTTTCTCAAGTGTTACAAAAGAACCTCGTAACAGCAGCAGAAAGAAAACCCAGTTCTCCAAACCAAAGAATGGTCTTTCTTTCCGCATCAGACTTTTCTTCTCTTTTCGCCTCCGGCAATTTGACCCCCTTTACTGTTATCAAGCTTTTCTTTAAAATGAGGCAGCTTTGCAGATAGTGAGCTAATGGCTGCACAGTCCACAGTCACTGACAAAGGAGCACACAGCCTGCACAAGGATACGGCAGGGACCCACAGAGAGCTGTACAGGTGGGAAGGAATCATTACAATTAATGGCAGATCTGAAAACCCATTTTTACGAGTCCAATCCTTCCCATCCCAGATATTTTTAACAATAAATGCAAGTGTTCAAAAATGGGAATCACGCTGACCCTTCAACTTGTCACCAGCAGGATTCAGATCTTACATACAAGAAAACTCCAAGTTCTTCTAGCTACAGATTAATGCTTGTTAGCTCAGTGTACACTGAGGGGAACACTAGAGGGTGAAATACAAAATGTCTTCCAAGTTACTCATGCATTAGCCACAAGCATACAAATCTCACATCACATATTTTAGAAAAGAGTTTACAGTCTCTAACACAAAACTGCTACAGCTCCTGGTTCCCAGGCAACAAATATCACTCTTGCACCCACCTCCTTCCTCACCATTTTTAGATACTCCTGAACGTTTCAAAGAATACACCTCCATCTCTGCTAAAAAAAATACAACAGTATTCAGTGACATTTTTCAAAATACTTCAACAGGAGATTCCTGCACCTTGTGGAAACTTAAAGTAAAAAATTATCACTCCAAGTCAGAAGCATCTGGAAACATGTCTAAATGAAAGCTGTTAAACAGCCTCAGTGAACAGGCAAGCTCTTGACCTGGCTTCCTTTTCCCTCTTCCCCTTGTGCTGCCATAAAAACTTGGAAAGACTCTTTTATTAACTTCTACTACTTATCTCTGACTCTTAAGACGTTACATTTGAGTGTAATGGTATCAGTGATTTTGGATGCTTTAGGCCAACTGCAGCATGGCTGCTTTGCACTTCACTCAAAGCCTATTTTTAAGTGCCTGATGCCAACAAAGCCCTTTTCTCTAAACCAAGAAATTTTTGAGAGATTTTTTTTCTCAATCAAAACTTAAATAAGCGGTGACTGTCTTTCTACAAAATTCTAGCTTTTGTCAAAATTTGACCAGCTATGCCTTTCAATTATCTAATGGAAGTAGCACTTGAGACTTCTTATATTGTTCTAACAGATAACCAAATAGTTCTAATTCCATTAGAAAAGTATATTCTAATAATTCCATAAAGAGAAGTGAAACTTCAGGCCCATATTTGCCTCCTGGGAGAAAAACAGAAAGTTCTCAAAAATACTTTAAATTACATATGATTCAATCATTAGATTTTACTGTAGGAGATGAAAGAAACCTCCCATTCTTAATGTAATCTCCCCACAAGACTTTTAAGGAATATTGGTGGTGCAGATATTTTTGCAGAATTTTGTTTTGCCACATCAGGCTGTGAATTTTTGAGGTAAGTACTTCACCCAGGGATCACTGTACCCATCCTACAGGTGTAAGGGACTTTAGCAAGCAGATGAAGGTTAATAACAGAGCAATGAGCA
Source organism: Platyrinchus mystaceus (assembly GCA_035041135.1). Classification (NCBI taxonomy): domain Eukaryota; kingdom Metazoa; phylum Chordata; class Aves; order Passeriformes; family Tyrannidae; genus Platyrinchus; species Platyrinchus mystaceus. Next base: position 129,506,561 of record JAWWLV010000088.1, read on the forward strand.
AAGCTAAAAGACATTCTAACTTCTAATCCAGTATCGTATTTCACTGATCATATCAATTTAAAACAGCAGATGTGTTTTGCTCCTTTTTCTTTTTTTTTTTTTTAAACTATTCTAGCTTGGTAAATGGAGTGTTGCATTTGGCAGACAAACGTGTAACAAAATGGAAAAAACAAAAACCTTGAGACTATCACAGAAGTTGTGTACTTCATACAGAGGGTTATGATTTTCACATCTAATACCAATATCTGTCTCAAATTAACAGTACCATTAAACTATGGAAGACTAAAGGTCTTCAGCCAGTAGGAGCCAGTACATTCTGGATACCAAACACTGTAAACTACAGCATGCTTTAGGTGATGAAAAAAATACACGGGAAGTTAAATATGTTGCACATATTTACATCAGAATACCACTTTTACCCTTTTAAAGAATAAAACATCTAAAGAAGCTGAAGTGAGAGTCATTATGGTTTACATGAAAATAGTCTTTTAAGGATTAACAATGTAAAGCTAGCGAAACATTTCCTATTTTATCATTAAGGAATCATCTGTATTTTCCATTTTTTTAATACATATGTGCTCATTCTGCTGTCTTACAATACCATTGTAACATCAAGCACTGGTCCAGTATTTTTATCTACAGGGAGAAGTGATAAATGAAATACAAACTCCTTTTAACAAAGCAACTAGCACCAAGAGCCTTGAATGTTTCTTACCTAACCCTACAACTGCAGAAAACAGCTGTACCATGAAAAGAGTAAAAATCAAAAAGCTGGAATGAAGACTGCATACCATTAAACTAATATGTAATGTATATGTTCATAGGAAAGATCTGCTTGTTAACATTCAGAAAGAACTCATCCAAGATTTTTTACTTTGACATGTTTATTTTAGTTGGATGAACAGACTCAATGAACAAGCTGAAACAGTATTCCTCAGCCACACAATTGCCTCCCTGTGGACTTTTATAACTAAATGTTTAAAAATATCAGAAATACGTGGATATTTTCATGAAGAAGTTCAATAGTTACTTCTTGTTCCATGCTTCTTTTTCAAGTCTTTCACGGATTACTTCTTTTAGGTATGGTTCAAGATAATGGTGATCCTAAAAAAGAACAGAATGTATTTAAATTTATAGTGAGGTCCAGAAACATCTCAAGTCATTCCTACAGACTACTTGTCTCTCATTCCTCCTCAGATTTGACTAAACACCAACATAACAAGAAAAAAAAAATTCAAGCATTACTTACTCTGAAAAGGTAAACTTTGCACCTGCCAAGTCTGCCTTGAGAAGTTCTTTACTACAGCAACCACTAATGCCTAAATCCTCACCAACATTAACAAGCAAAGGGATGCTTCCAGCTACACCTTTAGAAGCAATGTTCTTTTGCAGATACCCAAATGTACAAGATCCACTTTAATTAGTTTAAAGTCCAACTATAATACTCTGGAGAATCTGTTTTTGAGCTTAACTTCTAAAACTTGAGATTTGGTTGAAACTTGTAAACTTGGATTTGGTGGAACACTTTGACAATGCTTAACACTTACAAACCAAATTGCTGTTTTAGGAAATACGTAACCAGTTATTTGATGCAGCAGTTACCCAGATATAACCAGCAAGACCACAAGAAAAATCCTCTGTTTACACAGAGACACATTAATACCATTATACTATCCTATAGTCAAAAGTTCGACAAGATTCATCTCTGCCTGGTAATCCAGAGAAAGCTAAGGTGGACAGTAGTGCAAAGTATGTGAATCAACTCACTTCTAAAAATAAAATTTAGTTTAATCTGAAAAAGAAAGTGTACTTTGTTTTTCAAATTACAAAGTGATGCTTATTTCAATGCATAATTTCCCTTTAACTTATTCTTTCTTGGCACCTTCATGAATAAAACCTTTGCTCGAGATTTTCTATAAGATTAAGATATTTATCAGAAAAGCAAGAGACCTTTTGTAAGAATTTCCAAGCTATTTACAGAGTATTTCTTTATCTAATAGCTCAGAAGAAATATTTTGTCTGAACACAATGTGTCTGAACACAATTCTGAGCTGCAGCTTGAGCTTCTGTCATCATGAGAAAAATTTGGTAACTTCTACCAAAAACCAGAGATTTCTAAACAGCCATCAAGAGCTGTGTTTTCCAGAGGTGTTCTATGACATACTGACTCATGTACTCATTATAAAGAACACGTAAGCACGTGTCTCTTCAGAGAACGACAATCCCAAAGACCAGTCACAGCGGTGCCATTTAAGACCTCCCCCCTGGAATCGCTCTGTGCTCGCACCTCCTCATACTTCACCCACTGGTCTTTCGGAAGGATCCGATGTTTCAAGCTCAAGTCCAACGCTCGCTTTATGCGAAATATTCTTTCATTGTAGAGATGTTCTGGAAGTCTCCTCAGTGCTTCTTTTACATCATCGTCTTCATACAACGTATCATCTCGCATTAATCCTGTACCAAGAAGTATCACTGAATAAATTTTCTTAAGGAAGATTTAGGATTGACACAAGTGTTTCTAAGTACCATGGGCAAAACACTTCCATGCAAAATTGTGAAGAAAAGCCAAACCAATCCAGAACCACTAATCGCTCACAGAGAACATGAAATTCTAAACACCAGGTTTCACATACTCTATCTACCTTTTTGTTTTACTCCTTTTCTTTAAAGAGAAATTGGGAAAATAGGTATTTAATTCAATGTGTTTCATAAGAGTATATACATACAGAACAGTAACTTTTCTGGATCTGAGGGTTGGACTTATGCTCATCTATTTTTACATCTATATTTAAGATGACTGTCTAGGCAAAGGGTTTAAGAGCTCTGAATCTAGTAGGGTTGGTCAACCACAGAGTGACTCCTTCAGTACTGAAGAATTATGCTCTAAACTCCCCTATCCATAATGACCAGATCTCCACTGATTATATGAAGCCATGGAAACCTGAAGCTCTATGTTTGTGCATGAGTTCCAAATCAGAAGTTAAATCAGGGAGAAGCACCCTGTCTTCTCAAAGCTGAGAACTCTCTCACACCATTTGTGGAACAAAGAGTTCTTGAAACTCAACCAACCCTGCTTTAAGGTTCAGTATTAGCAAAATAGGACAAAATATTACTTCTGTAGCATTCCAAAACTGATGGAGATTACAAGTGTAATCTACTGACTTATGGTCAAAGGTTTTGGTCTCACAATAAAACAAATCTCTTTTGAGTCATATATTCTTGAATTCAATTTTATAACCTATTTCAAATAGGGCATAGGGAGCACTGCTGCTACTTTAATCACTACACTAAATCTGGTGTTTCTCAGTTTTTCGTCGCATTTCTAGAAAAGCAGCAGAAGTAAGATTTTCAGCAAGCAGACATAAAAAGAGGTGCTAAACACTTCATCTCTGGAGGAAAGATCTAAGCTTATTCCTCTACAGTTGTCTTGCAATTATTTTTTCTCACTTCCCCAGGGCAGGTATGTTAAATTACTTTAAAAGATTTGCACTTATTGTGGTCAGCAGTAAACTACAGGCACTGAATATTCAGATCCTCAGTCAAGAACAGTTCTGCCCTCTAAATGGGTGAAACACATTTGGTAACAACTCTGAACAAGCTGAAGACAACACCATCAAGACAGTCTCCTCTACTTAAGGAAACACTGTTTTGACACCTATTCCAGCACTGTTGGGGCAGAGTGACACCAATTGAAGTTATGGTGACACAAAGGGCAGAACTAACTAAAAACCTCTTCTGCACTTTGGATACTTTGCATGAGCATTGTGGACAAACTGGCTGCTATCAGTGGGAACCTCTCCAGCTTCAAGGGCAGTCTTTGGGTTAGAAGATACCGGCCGGTGAAAGTGACTTGGTGAGGAAAGGTAAATAATCAAACTTTCAGGACTGCTCTGTGAAAATTTTTTCAACTGCTCCAGCTTGACCTTAGCTGTTATAAGTTAATTCACTGAAAACATGAGCAAACACAGAAATAACAGAAAAGTCACCGATTCATTACTAGATAGAAATCACGATGAGTGAAGCTACTGCCAACTTTTTTCCCCCACAAAAGTAGTAGCTAATTTTGATCAAAAAGACTTAAGCCAAACTGCATATGCCAGTTATGAAGCATAACTAAACTCAATCCAACACTTACCAAGTTTGTTGAACCCAGCTGCATTATAGTACCACTTGCGAATGCTGTCTATCAGGCGACCACCTCCTGTGACTGAATGTGACCATCATCAGTTGCAAAGCAAGACAAAATGGAACATTACACGCTCCTATGACACTACACAAATATTTGCTGGCCTCCTTCACATGCAGTAATATAACACTGCATCAAGTTTGAATTTGAACATATACAACTTGGCCTCTCTGCCTCTCAGCATCCCTTAACTGACAATGACCAGGCAGGACTCTCATTATTTACTACAGTTCGACTTGTTTCCCGAAATTTCAATATTAGACTGCTTTGAGATTTTAATAAGGAATTGGTCCATTGTTCCAAAACAGCACCAGCACTTCTAGGCTTCATAACTCTTACATAAGCCAAAATGGTAGTGTTCTACAGAAAGCAAAACCGTCGTGTTTTTCAAATAATTTATCACAGTTCCACAACAGTGGGTTAATGTGATTTCAAGGCCAACATATGAGAATGCTGTTAACCTTTTTTACCTCTCCTCTCCAGTTACTTGAGTGCTACTCCAGAGCTTCCTTTATCAAGAAACTGCCTAAGTGAACCAGAAAGTCAATACTGAAAAGTCCCCCTCACCAAAAAGATTAAAAAAAGTTTTAAAAAGAAAACATGAAAACATAAAAACACAAACACACCACATATAGCACGTTCATCTTTCATTAAATGTGAATCTGGATGGCAAAGGTGCATTAAAACTTAATTAAATACGATGCTGTACCAAATACCATTGAAGGAACGCAATAAGGGGTACAGCACAATATGGGCAATGCAGCCCGGGCAAGCTGTCTTATGTGACTTTTAAGGCGTTTGTCTTACCAAGTAACCCCAAAAACACAGTGCTATGTGTGACAGCAGTGCGTCATTAGCGCGCTGTCCCATCCAGTTATTTACTGACTCCTTCGTGCTTTAGGGCCTGAGAAGCAATAACCTTCGACCAGCCGTGCCCGCAGTCGGTACCCGCGCAGGACAGCGACACCCGAGGCCCCTCCAGAGCTGCCCAAGGACTCCTCCAATGCTCCCCAGCACCCAGACAATGCCGGTATCTGAGCCAGGCTCCCTCCACTACCACAGGAGGGACGGCAAGGAGACCCGCCCGCCAAGGCTGCGCCAGCAGCACTCGCTACCCCCTTCAAGGGCACACAGTGCACACCGGCTCCCCGGTTGTCCCCGTCCCTATCACGGCCCGCCTCGCTCCCGGGCGCTGTGCGGGTTGAGCGCAGCGTCGCGGGCGGAACAGCCCCAGCCCCGGCCTCGACCCGGCCCCGCCGAGCGGCCGCGGCCCCGACACCCCCCGGCCGCCTCACCAGACGCCCTCGCCGCCATGTTGACCTCGCGCCGCGCGGCCTCCTGGGTAACCCGTGGGGCGGGCGCGGGGCCGCCAATGCCGCCCCGCGAGCGGCGCATGCGCCCGGCGAAGGGGGGGGGGGAATGTGTGTGTGGGCGATGGCGAGTGTTAGCGAAAAATAACGAAAATAAAATTTAGCTTTGTAAGCAAAGTACCGATCGATCACAGGAAGAACCAGAAACCTCTGTCTGCTCAGGTGTCGCAGCTGCCCGGGTAGCAGCTCTGCGTTCTGAGGCACAGACCGCTGCCTCTTCCCAGCAGTTCCTTCAGGAATGGATCACTGTGTTTTAAAAGAAATAAAATGAATATGTGGTATTAGTCCAGAAATACGGCTGCAACAGGCAATTTTTAATCAGAAAAGCAAATAGCACAGTCCAGACTGCGCCACACCGCGAAGGGTCTTTGCCCCAGCGAATGAACGTGTTCAATCCAAGCCTGCCAGCCCTTGTCCAGAACAGCCGACTACAATAAATTTGGTAATTCTAGCCCAAACGTTTCTTCTAAAGATTCTTTTTTCATCTTAGAGCCACAGAGGTTTTTGTAGGACCCTAAAAAAGTTCTATTCTCTGCCCTTTTCCCTTTCAGCGCTCCCATAAAATCTTTTCCTTCCTTTCTTCACAGTGTTTCTGGGAAGCTATTTTGGCAGAACCACATGCATTTAACGTTTCAAAGAAACTGGTTTAGCTCTGGCAGCGATCATTTTTACATTTAAAAATAACAAGGGAAGTAAAAGCTCAAAGTTTGAGGCATTCAAAACGTATTAAAACCTCCCAGCTCTCTTTGGCGTGTGGGGAAAACTCAACGAGGGAAAGAGAAAAGTAACTTGAATAAAGCTCCTTCTAAATTTCCAGGACACAGTTTTATTTTCTTTCTGGAATTTGCCTTGATTCACTTTGATTTTTTTTTTTTGACATTTCAAACCAGTTTTCACTGCACAGCTTTTAGGATATTAATTTCGGCAGCCAGCTTCACAAGGGAACACCTTTGTAAACGGTTGAAAAAAATGCCTTTTTGTAGGAGGAGCTTCACATACGTAATGGTGTACTTTTTTCTACTGTACAGGGAAAATAATAACATTAGCTCAAGCAGGTAAACACAAAACTTCTTCACTACTGCATTAGCTTGCTATTCTAACTTTTGGGAAAGAGGGTGAAGAGAGAAGAAGAGAGAGGGCAAGACAGGGAATAGGTCACTAGCTAGTTTTTCCATCTCTCAAAACTCTGCCATTATCGAAAGAAAAAAGAAGAATCCACTTTAATTTACTGTTCTGTTAGAGTGCTGCATCATCCACTTCAAATAAAGTTAGTGATTAATGATAAGAATTGCATTAATAGCAATTCATGGAATGAGTATTCACTCAATCCTTCTGAAAAAAATTTTAAGTTACTATAAATATTACTGTGAGCCTTTAAATCCTACAAATGTTTCATAAGCAATGAAGTCTTAAAAGAGTAATAAAAAAGTTTAGAGACCTTAAGGGGGAGTGGTTTCATAAAGTATGTTTATTTCATAACTTTATTCTATTATTTTTTACATGAGTTACTAAAGTGTTTTTAAGAAATTTTCGAAGTCCCGTTTAGAAGCTTTGGCAATCTCTGTACAGAACACCTCATCAGGCAGGGATACCAGCTGGTCCAGAGAGATGTAGCTGGGTTGTGCTGGGTCATACTGGGCTCTTCCCAAGAATGCAAGAAACATGTGCCTCTCTCTGATTCTTAATAGCTTTGAGTTGAAAACCTAAGAAAGAAACAAAGGAAAGAAGTTTTTAGGCTATCTAAATTTCAGACTACAAGGCATCTAAGACAAGAGCATTTTTTAGACCAACTGAAGATCTAGGAAGAAAGTAAACAATTTGCATATTTTCTTCTAATTTATGTCAAACACAGGTAGGTTACATTTATATATAAATTATCTAAATCCATTGCACAGGCTTGAAAGGTAAAAGACCTTTCCCAAATCTTCATTCGCGAAGACTGGCCATATATATTTTATCTAAACTCTAAACGCTTCAACACAATATGCTGACCTACATACACAAAGACAATCAGGCAGTGATAGAACTTTCAAGCACGTTAGTTTTTTTTTATATATATATAACAACTATATTATTTTTGTGTAATCACAGCCAAGAAAGTGGAAAAGAGACATTCAGAAACAGGGAGCATTTTCCATTATACTATTAGAAGCATTTATTACTACAGACAGATTCAGATGAGCATTGTTACAAGGAAGAAATGAACAGGTGACCACAAACAAATGGGGAATGAACAAATGGCACGGTGGCAAGGGAAAAAGTGAGTGGCTGCAACTCCTGTCATAACACAGCTAAAAGGCACAGTGTGGTGGTTCAAAACAACCACTTGTCGCTGCACTGCAGTGCCTACCTTTGAAAATACCTGCCACAATAAAAATCTAGACAGTGAAAGGTGAGAACAGTGGTAAGGGAAACATCAAAGAAATGAGCTGAACGTCTGAAAACAGAGGGAAGTGGAGAAAATGAGATGCACAGTTCTGTCTTACAGGCAGAGATCTAACTCTGCATTTCTGAGCAGTATAACTGAAAAGAGAGTGGCTAGAGAGAAGATGGTGAAAATATGAGTGCTACAGCAAGCAGAGATTTTACTAAAAAAGAGAGACTACACTGATAAAAAATGATTTCACGAGGATGCAAACTAATTGAACTAGGAGAGAAACAAAACTACTTCCTCCTCTGCCTCCCTTGAATTTTAAGAGGGAATCAGAAGACAGAAGAAAAAAAATTTTACCACCCTTTGTGGAGTTGGCTGACAGAAAGAATGGTTACAAGAGCAGCTGTAATATCAGAGAGCCCTGGATGAAAAAGAATCCTGTACGCCTCTTATTTTCAGCATTACTGTCATTTGGGACAGAAGCAAGTACAGATGGAGACAAATATGTATTTTTTAATGCACAGGTTAAAGGCCAGACCATATAGAGACTGACTTGCACTAACCATATCCTGAAACTTGCAGATTTTGAGAATGAAAGGGAAGAATAGGGAAGAGAGGAAGTGACTGTGCCAACAACAAGGAATAGAGGTCTCCACTAACCCTTCCAAAGAAAGGGAAGAAAAGTAATGAGGTGAAACACAAAGCTAACAATAAGACTACTGAGAAGGAAGTGAGAAAGACCTGTGAGAAAAACCTATCAAGAAGGGCAAAAGTGACACAGATTGGAGTTACTGCAAGCATTCTCGTTAAGTAAAGTTATATTAAATAACAAGAGAAGCAATCAAAGTCCTGGAACGTAGTTTTATTTCCCCATATAATTTTGGCTTTTTAGCCCCTTAGATTCTCTACTAGACTTGCTTTAGTAAGAAAATTACTTCAGTTCAGAAGCTGTAATTTGTGCTTTCACTTTTACCTTGTAAGAAGCTAGTGTGACTGCATGTCAGCATTGAGTGAAGTGACTACAGCTTTCAACTTTTAATTTGAGAGGAAATAACACTAATGACGAGATAGAAAAAATTAATAGTCAGGGAACCAATCTATTTTCAATCCTGTGATATTTTAGCAATTGCCACAGCAATACGAAGTCCAATCTGATTGCCTAATGGACAGAATTTCTCTTCTCTTTACACTCTCTTTTCACACCCTAAAATCTCTAAAATTAAGTTTTTAAGAAGACAAATCTGAAAGAAATGTTTATATAAATACATGTTATCTAATGAACAGATCTTCTGTATATTCAGTCTTCCCTTGTGTCTCTTAGGTAAGATTTCAGGACAAGCAAATCCCTAAGAAGGCAGTAATCTCTCTTCATCAGAAGAGATGAGCATGACTACCTCTGTTGAAAACAAAAATTCACAAGACTGGGGTTAGTGATGTAACATGTGCCAGTGGGCAAAAAAAAGCAACACTTCCACACTGGAATCCTCCATGGTTTCTGAATTGCCAGTGTAAGTTGTCGCAGTTAGAGTAAAAGCCACAGGCAAGTTGAAGAATTCACACATGAATTCACTGCATACAGTGAGGCTCCACCTTCAGCACCATATTAGTGAAGTGACTGTCACAAGAGCACCTATAATTTATTCCCAACTAACAACTCACCTGAGGGAAGCGAGTAAGCATGTGGTGGGGAATGCCCATTATGTTGTGTAAGTAGTCAAATGTCTGTCTGAGCCTCTTTTTACTTGCAGTTAAAATCTTGGGGGTTTTATACACTATCTGCTGAATTTCATTACGTTGAAAACCAAGTTCAATCTGACAAACCTGAAAAAGAGCACAATTTTACCTTTACAAGTTAGCTACAGCAAACTTGGCTTATTTTAATGTGCCACTGAAATAAACTTGTGTGAAATTCTTCTACCCTTTGTCACACAGCAACAAGAATGCATCCCACAATAATATCCACCACTCCAGTTGTTCTCAAGTCAGACAATGCAAGTTATCATTCTGGACTAAAGTGTAATTTGTTTATAGAGTATCCCCAAAGTAAAGATGATTTCTGTGAATGCTATGTGCTTTTCAGCTTGTCTATGAACAAAAACCAGTGTCTGCATATGTGTGGCAGTCACAAGCACAGAATTTCTCCCATAAGAGTCCTTTATCAGTTTCAATACCAAGCTGTCACAAGACTGACTTTCTTGTAGTGGAGCTACTGAACTCTGTAAAACACAGCAATCAAACATTACTTCTTTTGCTAATGTATCCAAGTTACATTTTTATAATAGGGAGTATAATTTCAGTGCTGTAGTCTTCAACTGAAGACTGCTAAACCTGAAAGAGATGTGTAGAATATGCAATGTTATCAACTTATTTTACAGTTCAATAATGTCTAAAGTAAGATGTCTTTTTCAGAGACTGCCTTGACTTCATTTATGATTTCCCAAAAGGAAAACAAAACACATTTTTTCAATAAAATCATGAGCACTCCTCCCAAATTGCAGAATGGCAAGCAGTTCATTGAGTTGTTGAGAAAGGAATTCAGCATACAGGAGTGTCTGGTAACTCAGCTATTTCTTCTGTCCTCCAGTGACATTTACAAGCAGCTTGTTTCCAGTCGTGAAGCGGGTATGCTTGTCAGTCAACATAACCAGATTTTTAAAGCCAACTCAGGTACCACTTTAATTGGCAAAAATGTGCTTTTTGTTTGTCCAGTTTGATGTGCCAAGACTGCCAAGCAATTCTGGAAAAGAGCTGCAAATACAAAGGGAAGGGCTTAGAATCTGGGTTTTGAAGCTACCTTAGGACTTACATATCCTTACAGGGAATTGTTTCTAGAGGTGACTATAATCAGGTCTTTCAAATCCTGTTTTTTCCTTATCTGCTTTATAAATATTTGTGCATCAAACAAAATACCAATTAACTAAGGCAGCATTCAGGCACGAAAAGAAGTGTTTGCATTTAGTGGTATCTTCCATGGACCTGAGTTGGCAGTGGAAACTTACTGCATTAAGATACACAACTGGAGTAAGACCCAATGTTAAATCACTGCAGATGTAGAGCTGGGCCCACTGTAGGGGTAATTGTGACAAGAATCCTGAACTTTTATCTTCTACTCTTTGAAATGGAACAGCTCCTTTGTGCCATGACCGGTGAGATCAAGTGTAAGTCGCTTTGACTGCACTTAGTTTGACAGCAAACATATTTAATATTCAGTAACTCTCTAGGCCACATATGCTAATATTCTTACTCCATAAGTCTCAGCAATATTCAACTTATTCTATATTATTCCCACAATAGGCAGTGGAAATGCAAGCTTTCAGGTTTTACCATATTAGTTAACCTCTAATTGTGCTGGATGAAACCTTTAGAGGATGGAATAAGTAATAATCCTTCAGATCCTTCAGTCCATGGTTGGTATCTTTTGACAACCAGTAGTTGTTTCTAAATAAAAGTCCATTCAAAGTGAGGGAAATGACCTGATCACTTCTGAACTGCTGGTACAGGGTTTCACTTTCCAAGTACTGCCCTCCCACCACCAGTTTAGGCCATACAGGTCTGAACCCAGATTCTGAATCCAAAACATCCAACCTCCTGAAAGGCTGGAGCTTCTAATTATTAGCAGATTTCAATAGTGAGAACCTAAAAATCCTCTCTCTCTCTCCCTCTCTCTCACACGCATTAAAAATAAACAGTATTTATATCTATATTTATATATTTGGTAGATAAAAGATAGTCACATAGAACCGAGAATCTTAAAAACATCTTCATTGTAATATACTGAATCCCTAGCCTGTGGAAACCATGTTCATTAAAAAGAAAGCACTATTAATCAGAACAGTCTGCTACTTTCCAGTCTCCTCCCTTACCACACACACGTTTCAGATTGCAAGATTTCTAGTGTTTAATAGTTTCAGAGCAGTGAGTCTGTCTGAAAATTATACATTTTAATTCATAGTTATGCATTATAGGATAATGGAATTTCACAAATTGTTACAATACATCATGCTGTTTGGCCTCAATGGCTTTACAGCACAATAATTAAACCAATACACAGTTACATTTTCAAAAGGGAAAGGAGTCCCTGTGGGTTTGAAGTTATTTACCCAACAGTCGTTAATAACGACCATCTGCTATCACACAATAGGTGTCAAATGCACATTTTGGCAGACTAGCTACCTGCCAAGAGGAAAATAATCAACTGCACATTTCTTGCTCCTAAATACTCATGGACAGCCCAAGTTAGCAAAAACCCATAGTAATTAAGGGGGGGGGAAAGAGGGAGTATTTTTCTACTCATAAAAAACGGGTAACAATTTGTGTCATCAGATGGCAGCTTTTGGCAGGAAGACACTGCAACAGAGTAGAAGACAATAAGATACTGTTCCATGTATTCTATAAGCTTGCAAGCTTATAGAGGAAAATAAATTTTTGAACAAATCCTCATTTATTTTATATCTCCACTAAAACTATTTCATTAAGTTCTTTCTATGCACGATTCTCCTTCAGGAATTTTATCTTCTGACAACTCTTAAACTATATGGATACACAGTACACTTTTAATATCTATTCATAAACTCACCTGAAGATTTTCTTTTACAGGCTCTAATTTGCCAGTCAGTAGCCGTGGAAGACGAATTACCAGGTCTTTTGTCTACAATTAGGGAAAACACAAAAGAAGGAGTTTAGTGAATTCATTTGTGAAAGAAAGATCTCATATAAACTTTTCTTTCTTTTTTTTTTTTTACAGCTGGAAGAGGGATGCAATTCAATTTTATTTCTACACCAAAGATGAGTTTGCATGAAGCAGCAGTATATTAAGATGCAAAAAGTTACTCAAATGGAAAACAAAACATAACATAGCTGTTGTAAAGCAGATGGGAGAAGGGAGTAAAAGCATGCGTCAAAAGCATGCTCAAGAGCCCAATCTCTCTCAGTGCTCAAGCTGTTTCTTCCTATCTTTTTAAAAACACTACCCAATAAGGCTATAAAAGGATTTTTCAGATCAGTGGAATTTGTCTAATTCAGGATCTGGTTAGACCACAGTATAATGGCAATACAAGAAACTACTCCATGTCCCCTAAGCCACGTAATCACTTGTAATCAACCCTTAGTACAAGGCAGTGACTAAACCCTTTTCTGGAGAAGTCTCTTATCTCAAGCATAGAAAGACCAGCAACAGGCACTGTGACAGCTATGACTGTTCAGCTGACAGAAGCCAGTAAAACAACCCTGATTCCACTTGGAATTTGACATTCATTGCAATCCTCACCTACTGTAGGAAACACCTAACACTGCCCGTTTATTCCAGACAAATCCAGCTACTACCTCCCCTGAAGATCCCAAAGCAGGGTGCTGAATACCTGCGAAGCACCAAGCACGGTACACAGTCACAAGCAAACCCAGAGGTAACTCGTGGTGAACTGAGTGTATAATTTGGCATTTAGTTTGATATGATATTCACAAATTAGACAATTTTTCAATGATGAGTTAAGTATGTTGCAGTATCTTGAGGAGATGAAGAGAAGCATTTAATTTTCCGTAAGTTATAAAAGGTGCTTGCTGTTTCAGTAATGAATTCAGTTCTCTAACTCACCTCAAATAATAAAATTGGACATACACGTGCTCGTTTGAAAATAACCTGTAGCACGTCATCTTCAAAAACTGTACTTCAGGACTTCTGAATGTTAAGTGTCCACATCACTTCCATAGACAGTTAAAACCATGTTATCCTCCTGTAACCCTCTGTGTTCTCATGGTAACGTCACTGATGTTTGTGGATAACCTCCAAACACTTGAAATATTCATACTGCAAGGCCTTACAGTTGTTACTAAGAAAATAACTAAAGACTTCAGTCTTTACCTTCTTTACACTGAGACCAAGTTCATTTTTGAAGAAACCCAGTCTGTTATCCAGTCTTTCCACTGAAAACAACAGCAAATATGGAGCTCTTGAGACCATCTGAGCAATTTCTGACTTACCAAATTTTTTTGATTTTAGGTAAGCCACTCTAGAAAGAGAACAAAAACAAAATAAAATCCAGTGATGAAAATTTTATTGCCTCCATTTATTCAGTACTGCTTAAATTCCTCAGTGATATCTTATAAATGGACAGATGTTCTAGCATTAACATGCAACCCTGCCAAAAATAATTAGGGTGAAAGCTGCAGTTATGGTAAAAGCAAAATACCCTCCCTTCCAATTAATTAGAAGTAAAATAAACCTCAGAGCAGAATGTCAATACTGAAGACAGATTTAAATTTCTTCCAGCTGTACTTAAGCAGATAACTACGTTAACCTACATTTAACTACCAGCCTGTCTCCTAGATTGCAAACACATTAATAGATCATCACAGGGTATGGACAAGAAGATATATACAGCTTTTTGCTATTTTAATGAATTCCATTTCTACTGCTGAAAGAACACTCATACATCCCTATTTTGGCAATAGCACTGGAGTAGAAATATCCTACAACAATGCTATGTGTAGAGATATTGTCCAAAAAGACATCTCCAGATCAGCTGAAGTTACATTTGTTGCAATAGGTCCCTACTTTCAGTCAGTGGTCCCATGATTAAGTAACAGATATCTGGTCATCAGAAAGAAAAACAAGCTGACTAAAGTTTTTATGTTTAACACAGCTTTCTTTCTTTCCAACTCAATACTTTTTCCAAACCTTGTTAAATTCAGTGAATGTGAAATCCTATTTCAAGTACTACTTGCAGTAGATGATTACCATATATGATTACCAGGAAAAGGAACAAAGGAGGGCAATACAGCACATAAAGAGAGACACAATCCATGTGTCTCCATCTACAAAACAATTGAACTACAGTTTGGAGAGGTTTCCTTTGGTTGTAGATGAGAGTATATGGAAGTATTTTCTGTCAGATGAAAGCACACAAGAATTGTTTTTATCTGGCAGTAATTTAGATACTAAATGGATTGCAGAGTATTCTGCAGAAGCAGGTATTCAGCAAAAAACAGGCTGTGCTAAACCACATCTTGCAGAGAGAAAAAAATTACCTTCCAGTCACTACAACCTCCCTCTTTCCACAAACCCTCAAAAATTAAGTCATCGCAAGCCAAAAAATGTCCAGACAGAAGATACAAGAACAAGCTCGAGAAGACCAATTCCTGTTTGAGCAGGCACCCCCATAGAAAAGGTAGCAGGCTAGGCTCCAGACAACACTGATGGAACTGGCTGCAGGAGCCTCAAAGACAAGGAAAGGTTAGGAGGGGGAGAAAATCAGAACACAACAGTAACCACCTGGCCCTTCAAAAATTATCCCATTATATTTTGAATGCTGCAGCTTGGCTACACTATACTTCTTCCATTCATTTTTTCAAGGACACAGCTGCCAATCATCCCATAAACACAGCTAAATGAGAAGATGAAAAATAAAATCTTTTGGCTGTCCTGGCTCCACTTGTTTTCTGTTAACAAGTCATTAAGATTCACACCTGAAGCATTTCTTCACATTCTGGAAAGGCAAGAAACTTAAAAGAGGGATGGCAAGATTGTAATAACTTAACTCCAGAAACTGGTATATTAAAGAAACACAATCATCCAACCTGGCCAGAGTTTGAGATACATCTGTGAGTGTTGGCACCAGGGTTAGCCCCTGTAGTTCTACTACAGGGGTCAGCAGTTCTATGTAGCATGTTAACAGTTTTAAGTCATCATTAACAATAACGTAAAACAAAGCATCTGGTGCAGCTGCAGTACAGACACTGATTTGCAACTGTCAAAATTGTTATGAATTATGGAATGTTTTGACTTTTACGGTGTTTATCTGAAGTCAAATGCCAAATCTATTGAAATTTGTGTTTTGTTTCCTGGCAACGTGGAATCCATAGCAATAAAACATTCCAGGGTGATGTAACCAATACCATGTCCATCTGCACTGAACTGTTTATGCAAAGGTGATACTCAGCTTTCAAAAGACAGCTATCTGAGACACATTCACTTCACAGCCTTCACAGCACACTTGCTTTAAAGCTTGCAGGAAAGCATTCACCAGTGTCAAACTTACTGAAGAACTGTAATGCAGAAAATTAAGGAGAAATTATATTGCTCTGTTCAGTCCCTACTTCACAAATTTGCTCTTCAGTGACACGGGACTGTCACTGAAACACGAATTTGACTTCACAGAAGTATTAGGATATTTATCATAGCAAAAAAAATACTCTTTTCAGAAAAGTATAAACAACTCTGATATCTAGACTCAAAACTACTGCTGAAAAATTACACAGGTTCTTTTTGGGTATTAAGGCCACTTACTGTACAGGAGGTTTGAAGAACAGAGAAAAAAGAAGTCAGGTCTATGTTATCCAAGAGTCTATTCATGTGCCTGTTTCCATACTTTCAGATTTCTGTCTTGGACAGCTACTACATACAAGAGCCAAGCAGACAGACTTTCTTTTCTGGAATTTTTAAATACTTAGAAGTTTTGAGTTCATTAAAAAAATGCATCTACATTCACACACATGAGTTCTTCTGAAATAAACTGCTAAATTTGAAGTAATATTAAGAATAAAAGTCCATTTTAGGGACTGAGGAACAGTGTAGGGCCATACAGGTGTGGATGAAAACACACACACACATTAGTTCATTGTAGTCTTGTGTTCAGTCTGAGCTGGACAACAGGGGGAAAAAGTGTCACCAAAACTTTCTGCTGCTATTATATGTCATCACAGAAGAGATCTGGTCTGCTTCTTGTACCGCAGAATTCACAAGGCAGATGTAGCATCTAGAAGAGTGGTTTCAAATCATAACTAAAGAGGTTAACATTTTTCTACAAAAGCCTCAGGGACTGACATTTTGGAATCCAAGCTGACAGAAGTAAAACAAGAGGCCTAGCAGGGCAAGCTGCTTTCTCTGTAGCAGAGAGAGAGGGATGGGCAGTAAAATTTGTTATGGTCAGTTTTCAGGCAGATCAAGGTGTCGACTCAACTTATGATAACACCACATGTTAGTGCCAACAGATGGGAAGGCACAAGAACACAGAGCCAGGGATTGAGTCAGAAAGGAAGGAGGCAACACACGATCATTCAGGTTAAGCCAAAGGGGAAAGTAGATTTTCAAGCCAAGGGGCTTAACACGCTGCTGCTATTTGAAAGTCTTACCTAGTTTCTAAAGCTTCTAGATCTTCACCAAGGATGTATGGATTTTTGGTCAGGAATGATCCCAGCTGATTGTCTTCTACACCCACATCCTTAAGAAACAGAAGTATTTTTCTTATATCTTTTTCGAAGTCCAAGGTCAGTAAGAGCTGACCTGCCTTTTGACGTTTTTCCACTTGGGATAGGTCAACTCCTACAACAAACAAAATTAAAAATTGTTTTAAATAAACTCAGACCCTACTTCCTGTAAATGTTTCATAAAGGCATGTTGGAATTTATAGGACTACTCCTTTTTTTGCACTGATTTGGCATACTTTAATTGTTCAACATAGCAAGGTCATAACACCTTGTATGTTGTGGAAAGATTCCAGATAAAACAAGCAGTCATTTTAGACACTTTTGCCGAGTTTATTTTTTGAAGGAAGACATTTGCAGTGAATCCTGCACGTGCCATATGCTCTTGTTGCAAAGAAGTACGTGTGCAAGAAATTCCCAACTCCATTATACATGGGAAGGGAACAACTGTGCCGTGAAGTGCCTTTGTATACTGACTCACACATAGTAATCTGTTACTACACCGGGCCAGATTCCCCCCTCTCAAATACTTATTTCTCCAACCTTCTTCTAGTGTTCCCTGCATGTTTGGGCAACAAGGAGGTGGCCAGCAACCTTAAACTCAGATATACCTGCAGTCCCAAGTGCTTTTTGATGAGAAGTAAGGTTCTTTCCATCCTTCACTCTTGCCTCTAGTTTACTGTGCCCCACTTCTAAGGTTCTGCACAGCAACCACTCTCCTTCCTTCCAAGGATGGAGAACTGCATTTTCTTTTGCAGCAAATTAAAGCAACTTTAGCCAGCCCAAAAGAAAACCGACCAATTAAGTTATACAGAGTATTCTCCACCTCCAGAAGCTCTGGGAGATGCCTCCTTCTGGCACCGAAAGCACTAAGGGACTAAAACTAGCCAGCTTAGTTTTCAAGAAATATGGCATTGCTAGTGAGTGACACAGTCCCCTTCTTTTTCCATTTACCCTGGATAATATTCTGCTGCTTTTTGCCATTGGTCACCATTCCCAATTTCAAGTTTACAAGGGAATCAGTAAAACACAAGAATCTTCAAAGCTCCAGACATAGGCAAACCACACAAACAAAAATACACATACCTAGGTGCACAAGCTTTGCAAGGGTTTCTGAATGATCAACATAATCTCGGAGCGTAGTAGACTGAAGAGGAAGAATCGGTTCTGCAATGATCTGTACAGCTTCTTCCTCAGAAATCTCTTCCAAGGCAGATGAAGGTGGGATGTCATCCCAATCTAAGAAACAAATGTAGAGGACCCAAATGCATTTTGTGAAAGACAAAGCTGCTCCCACCAAATGCTTTACGGATCTCCTAAAATCCAGTTCAAATGCAGGAACACTGTGCATGAGATGAACATTCAACCTATTATTTGAAAACATAGACTCTACTCCCAGTTTTTGCCTCTGTTCCATCTCCTTGTCACTGCTCATCACCTCTTGTTCATGTGTCCAAATCAGTGCAGTACCCAGCCAGCCTGCCATCAGTCTGCTGCCTTGATCACTGCAGATCACACCACCTTCTTGAAAAAGAATCTTCTTTCATGTCTTCACAAATGCATTCTTGCCTGTCATGTCCAGAAAAAAGGCTACTGCAAAGATTATTTTTCATAACCTGACAAGCCCACTACTTTATGCCTCTTTTGAATCTAATGCCTGAAATATACTCAAAGTTAAAACTGCATTTCATAGCCAACTCCAAGCAAGCTATCGTGTCTTATCCATTGCAGAATGGCTGCTGACTGCCACCACCATTAAAAGCAAAAGAAATCAAGCTCCATTTCCTACTCACTAAGGTTTCAAAGAGAACATCATTATGCTTATTTCCCCTTAAGTGTTCCAAGTCACAGAGCTCAGTGTCCTGTAAAAAATACTTCTCTAAATGGTTCTATTCTTCCACTGACAGGAGCTCACAGCAGCTAAATTTACCGTTTCCAGGCTGGCTGCTAGCATCCTCCTCAATTATCAGATTGATTATTGATCAACAGCCCTGATTATAACTCTTCAGGAAGGAGATTTTCTGTTCCCTGTACCTTTGCACAATGTCATCCTAGAGACTAGGGTAACACTCTTCCACGTCAAGAAAACAAAGACACACCAGAACTACCAAGACAGATTCCACAGTAAGTAGCACGATCCTAATGTTCTAGGAAGAGTTGCACATTGTATTTATCTTCTTTCATCTCCTTTCCTCAGGAGATAGTTGGATGAGCATTTCTCATCAGAGCAGTGCGTAAAGCAGGCTTCACACTGCTGCCTCCTGTTGTTCGTTCCTGATCATTCAAACGGCTGTATTATGTGAGCTGCTTCAGGCGTGGACTCCCCACGCCTTGCGCAAAAAACCCCCCAAAACACCCAAACCAATCCCCTTAGTTTGTATCAGCACATCTGTGAGGGAAAGACAAATGCTCAACTGCTGCAAGCAGATTTATCAGAAGAAAAACCCTTCAAATGGCAGCCCCAAACCATTTTATCTTTCTTTCAACTTAAAAGGTATTCCTTAGATGCCACAGTGACCACAAGAATATCTGCATTAACTACAGTGCTAAAACCAAGTGAAAGTCAGGAACTCCAGGTAAGTGTTTTAGATAAACGGGCCAAAAAAAAAAGAACCCAGCTCCGGTTAAACTACAACATGCTGAAAGCATGAGGATTTGGGAGAAATTATATTCCTTAAAGCCTCTTACCTTCATTCAATATTTCTGTATTAAGATCAGGTAATGTTTCTACTTTTGCTTGTTCCTGTTTTACTGGTGAAGGCAAATTACTTTCCACAGAAGAGAAAGATCCATCCTTGGCACTGTCGGGCGCGGAAAAGCTTCCTACAGACACATGCCTGCATGCCTGCAGTCTCCACAGAACGCCGTCCTTCCCGGCGGGCAGCAGAGCCAGAGGGGCGAACTCACGGCAGGTCTGTGCGGGGCTCCCGCAGCTCCTCAGCCTCCGAGGAAACCCGGGAGCGCGGGACGCCTTCAGCAGGCAACACCAGCGGGAGGCCTGCCGGGCCCACAGAGCCATCTCCCACCTCAACACAGCATCCTGCCGGGAGAAAAAGGGCTGAGGAGCGGCACAGGCACAGCCTGCCTGGCCGCAGAGCCGGGAGCGCGAATCCCCCTGACGCTACAGCAATAGCTCACTGCAAAGCACTAAGGAGATGCTTTAAGGCTTTAAACGCGTGGCAAACGGAGGAGGCAAAACTGGAGAGAGGAGGCGGGTCTGAAGGCCACTGCCCGCCGTCCTGTACGACAGCTGCTCCTTTGGGAGCACGGGGGAAGCCCGGCCAGGGCCTAAACCCTCCCTGCGGGACGGGGCCCTCTAAGCAGGGCCGTCACCGCACACGGGCCGCAGAGCGGGGGAGGCTGGGTCCGGGCGCGCCGCGCTCACCCCTCGCAGGCCTCCCCATGCCGGCGGCCTCTGCGTGTGCAGAAGAACGCGGAGACCTTCGAGAGACCATCGTGACACCCCCGGGACCCGCCATGGCCTCACCTGCCCCACTCGGCGCGGCCCGACCACGTGTGTGCCCCGCCCCCAGCCCAACCCGGGAGAGACCATCAGGAAAAAAAAGGGGGGGAGGAGAGAGGGAACTCACAGACACCAGAGTGCTTCCCACTGCTTGCTCAAAGGGGGCGGTGTCGCTTCACTTCCCCCTCTTCTGCGCTGCCTTCGTCCCTCCCTCGCCGCGTGGGCGCGGCGGGGCGATCTCCGCCCCTGCCCCGCGCTGCGCTGCCGTCCCCTCAGCGCGGCGGGCGCGGTGCCGCCCCGCTCGGTGCCGCCCCGCTCGGCTCCCGCAGCGGGACGCGGCGCGGTCGGGCGGCCACGCTGGCTCGGGCCGCGCCGCCCCGCCCCGGGAGAACCAGAGCTGCGCTGAGACGAGGGGAGAAGAGGGGGCGAGATGGCGTCGTGCGTGGGGAGCCGGACCCTGAGCAAGAACGACGTGAACTACCGCCTGCACTTCCGCATGATCAACGAGCAGCAGGTGGAGGACATCACGCTGGAGTTCTTCTACCGGCCGCACACCATCACCCTCCTCAGCTTCACCATCCTCAGCCTCATGGCCTTCGCTTTCACCAGGTGCGCGGCCGCCGTTGGGATCCCCCGCCCCGCCCCGATGCCGGCGGCCCCCGGGCGAAGGGGATTCCCGGGTCAGGGATGGGGAGGGTCAGCGCCCGGCCCCGGTGCGGGCACGGGCAGCGCGGTCCCTGCTGGGGCCGGGCCGTCCCCACCGGGCGCTCCCGGGCCGGGTGTGCCGGAGCCCCGTGCGCGGGAGGCCCCTGTTTGGAGAGCGGGCATCCTCTCCTCCTTCCCAGAGCTGCTGTCCTCCCCACTGCGGTTCCTGGGAACTTGATGGTCGTTTCGAGGCTCTCTGTTGAAGTCTTTACTAAAATGCGTTTCAAGTAGTTGCCAAAAATGGCTTTTACTGGGCTATCAGGAGTCCCAGCAGTGACATCACTCAAGCAGATGATCTACAAGGGTGCAGTGGACGGGAGTGTTGTGTGGCATCATTTCTACACAGCACACCGTGGCCAGTCACACGTCGGCTTAGGCCCTGGCACCGATAGGATTAGCCACATCCTTTGCACACCACAGGAAAAGCTCTGTGGGCATCGCCAGTGCAGTCATTCATGGCAATACTGCTAGGAAATGGACAGTCTTTTTCAGGAGCCTCGTTTGAAAGCAAAGGGTATAGCAGTGCAGTCTGATGAGTATCTTGCATATTTTTCTAAGTTGTACATACTTGTTATTGCCTCCTGCTGAATGGGGTTGTGAAGAGGATTGCACAATCCTCCTTTGGAGTAAATTGTGCAGCCTGTAGGCAAACAGTGATTCCTGGGAGGTTTTGACTGAGTGCATCATGTTTGGGGCTCATTTAAACTTTAGTGGCATTGTGTGCACACAGTTACAGATTTCAATGGCCTTGTTGCTTAAACTCAGCATTAGATGTAAAAAAGTCAGGATTTATCCTTAGGCCTCATATACAGTACAGTGTGTAATCTTACATTCCGTTCTAAGAATCCAAATGTATAGTTTTTATTAGCTGTGGAAATAATGGTCAAGCCTGGCTTGAGTTGAGACGGGAGCATAAGGAAATGTAAAACAGTGTAACTGCAAATCGTCTGAGAAGTGCCTTTTCTTGTTTCATCTTGTGCATAGCCCCAAGGAAGATATTTTTGAACAGATCCCTTGTTCTACGTGGATCTCTTCTTAACTCCTAAATCACAGACACGTTTCTGTGCTTTCCTACCACGTTTAATTTACAGACCCTTGCTACAAGTGCTCCTCTTTTCCTGCCTCCCCTCACCATATCACTTTTCCTTCCAAAGGGACAATTTAGGTCAAGCTTGTGAGATACAAAGACATTCTCATCAAGACATCATTCTGAAGGATTAATGGAACCGATGGCTCACCTTTGGGGAAGGAATTTTGCCAATTCTTTCAAGCAGAGGATGAGCCAAGAATGATTTCAGAACTATGCTGTCTTCTAGTTCCAAATAATACTGTTTTGCTTCTGGGATGTTTGTTTGCATTTTTCCGAGAGTATTGCGAGCTTTTCATTCCATTTGTTTTTTTAGCTTTCAAACTCCAGCTTCTTCAGTTTCATTTACTTCCCTCTGTCTATCTCTGCCTCACTTCCTGTGTTTAAATGCCAGTTGGCTTCTCTTTATGTATTCTCTGTTTCTCCTCTTCTCAGGCTGTGGAAGCTACTTGGATTTTGTTTTCTCCCCTCTCCCCCTTTTGCTGATTCCAACTATTGTAGGAGTTTCCTAAATCAGAATGAGTGATATCAGTGCTGCCTCTGTGCCTTATTTGGGACACTACCCAAACCGTGTGCAGTCTTTGAGGGAGGAGAGATACCTCCTGACGTGCTTACAGTGTGTGTTCCCAGGTCTGGTCTTTCTGTTTCCACCAGCTTATTGCTTTGAGTCTCCAGTGACTGTGTTCATTTTTCCACCTCCTGGATGAAAGGCACTGTAGACTTCCCACTAACGTGTCCCAAATGATTCTTTGCTTCCCCTGTGGTGTCAGTTGTTCCGTAGCTCTCCTGGTCAATTTACTAAGTGGGGGATTTTCTATGATACATTCATACTGATGTTGTTAAGTAAAATTTTTTTTTTCAGGAACTTCATCAAAGGAAATTCTGCTTCCCTTAAAGTCTTTCTTGTCAGTTCTATACTTGTTTTGTGTCAGAAAAACTTGGAAAATGCTTTTTCCTTGTATATACCAAGCCATAACATGAAGTTTCCCTTAGGATCATTGAGAGCAGCTGATACTATCTTTGAGCTGACAGATAAGGGTGAAGCTGAACTTCAGATAGCAGTAATCTTCAGGTAGCAATAATGATAATAATAATCTAGGAAATGAAATGTGTGTTTAATTTCACTTTTAGGAAGTGAGGAATAGAGGGTGTTCTGTTCTTTAAAGCACATCCTTCTAGTGCTTCTGACAAGGGCTGCAGCTGCCTTGGTTATTTCCTGCTGAATGAACCAGACAGGCTCCCCTGCTTCTACCCTGTACCTTGGAGCAGAGGCATGGAGTGGCTGTAGCTTTCCCTGTCCTCCTCTACCCTAGAGAGAGGGATGTGGCCTTCTCTGAGCCCAGAGGCAACCAGCAGGAGGGCAGGTGAGTGCTGGAGGGGATATTTTGTGGGACACAACAACAGGACTGAGAAAGGTGACAGATTAGTAGCTTCTCCCATGAAGTTGCAAGGGTTTGTGAAAGGGGGAGTAAGACCTATGAGGATGTAGGGGTGTTGTCTTTCATGTCCCATAATTAATGGAATTGATTAAACTGGATTATTATACATTTAGGTTTCCTTGAGTTTATGGAAGATTTCTCCCCCACCTCTGCCCCAATTCCAAATTTAGTGTTCTAGCTATTTTTAACTCAAGTGAGTATCCTCTTCTGTTTTTCTTTTGCTGTAATAAATTACTAGTTGATGTTTATGTAGTGCTCTCGAGAAGAGCAGGAGAGAGATAAAGATTAAGTGCTTTGTTTTTTATTATTTCTTCTCAAAAAAGTCACAGAATTGAAATATGCCATGGTAAAGTGGGTTAAAATGGAGAGAATTCTCATCTGTCCTCCCACACAAGCATTAGGAACCTTGTTTTTGCCGCATGAATGCTTATATTTCAAAATCAGCGTAAACGTTTATGGGGCTAAATGAGGAGATGAATTAGCACATTTTCCTGGTTGCAGCTTGTTGTAATTGTCTTTCCTTTTGGCATTCCCCAAAATAGTTTTTTCAGGCAAACACTGTACTGACTAGTGCACAGCAGTGAGTTTCTTGCTCTCACCTGTTCTTACCTGCTTCTGGCAAGGAGATGGGATGTCTGTCCCTTTTGAAATGTATCTGCAAGCCAGAATGAAATGCCTTTGCTACCCACTTGGAATGAAATGCAGTTTGACACTGCATACAATATCTTTGCTGATTTTAGAGGTAGTGCCAGTATGACTTGGACTG
Source organism: Platyrinchus mystaceus (assembly GCA_035041135.1). Classification (NCBI taxonomy): domain Eukaryota; kingdom Metazoa; phylum Chordata; class Aves; order Passeriformes; family Tyrannidae; genus Platyrinchus; species Platyrinchus mystaceus. The sequence goes on from JAWWLV010000088.1 coordinate 129,531,149, forward strand.
CTTTCCTGAAGCTGAGTAGTACTCAGAATCTTGGTGCACAAAGGTGAGTCATCTGAGTTGTGCAACAATAAAGTGATGCGATTGCAGTGTCACTTCTTTCTTGGCCATGATGAATTGATGTTATGTGACTTTCATTATTTGTTCTCTCTTAAAAAAATAAATATTCATCCTCTTGGTGGCAGCCATGACAGCACAGTCGTGCATGTTATTTGCCTGCATTAAAAGAGGAATATGGTTCTGCTGTCTGAGCCATCAGAGCCTGAGGCTTTGGCTAGGAAGTGCACTGGGTGGCATGAGGCTCTTGGGATTGCCAAGGGAGCCATAGTTAAGCTCTGGAACTTGGGGTTTATAGCTGGTGTAAAGTGTCATCCTGTGCAATGTGGCTGCTGGAAAATGACTAGTAAATCTGGACTCAGCTTGTTTTAAAAAAAAAATGCTGTGGGGAATCCCAAAGGCCTGCAGAGAAACCATTCATGTTTAATGTATTTTGCCTGCCATACTGTTAAACTGACACAGTGCTTAAATGCCTCACAGTGATGAAAGCCTGCTCTGGAGCTCTTAAGGTTCAATTTTGAACAAAAGAGAAATAATTTGGCTAAGTGAAAAATATTTTCTACTACAGCAAATATCTAATGTTGAGAGCATTTATGCTCTCATGGATTCTTTACTGAACCATCCAGAAATCTGACAGATTTCTGCCAGGAAGAGCTTTGTCCCTCTAAAGTTTGCTGGGAACTTTTTATTATCATGTTGGAAATAAGTAAAGCAATACACTTAAATAGATAAACTAATCCTAAATACATGAAAATTACCCAGATAGTAAAACTTTAACTTCAGTTGTAGTGGATGATACATTATGAAATGTTAGTTGTTCATACTATGCTAGTCTGAAGTTTGTTTCTTTTTGTATTATTGAAGTATCCCAGAAGCTGTCTGCTGGTTAGAAGACTTGGGTGAGGGTTAACCTTGCTGCTGTGCACCTGCCTAGAAAAGAAGAGCTTAGTCAAGTTTGCCTTGGCATTCCAAACTGAATTCTTGGGTCTCTCCTCTGGCCATAATATGACAGTAGCACAAATAATACCAGCTGTTTTATTCAGAGCTTTGTCTTGATAGATCTAGAAGCAAATTAATATTTTTCCTTGGCTCTTTTGAGTTGTCCTATGTCTCTGTTACAGATTCTAAGCTGTATATTCATTATTTCCAAAGGTTGATTATAATCATTATTTCTGTCCTCTCTGCACTCACCTCGGGCATTTGGGCACTGGGAATAGCAAAGGGAAGTGAAGGGCATTGTGAGTACCACCAAAACAGCACAGAGAAACCTAGGAATTGCATCCAGGCTTCCAGAGATTTCCGTTTATGTCTGTTTGCTGCGTAACAGTACTTTTGATGATGTTTCTGTGAACATTAAAGCAGGAAGATTTTCTCACCTTATGTTAAATTTAGTCATTGCTTCTACATTGACTTCTAAAAATGCTTATGGCTTGCATGTGTTGATTAAATATTTAACTCTCTTGAGAGAAAGGGACACCCAGAAGTGTAGTGTGAAAATCATTCAGTGCAGTTACTATCCTGTTATATAATCAGCATGCATATTTTTTATATTTAATTTCCATGTAGTCTTTATTTAAATAATATATCTTCAGAGCCCTCTGGCTTCATCCTCATAATGTACTTGAACACTGTTGTCTGTCTCTTCAGGGATGATTCTGTACCAGAGGATAATATCTGGAGGGGCATCCTCTCTGTGATTTTCTTCTTTCTAATCATCAGTGTTCTGGCTTTTCCTAATGGTGAGTAAGGTTTACACAATTTATACTTCATTTTTTTCTTACATGTGATTTTCTCTTTATTGCCACTATATTTTGATTTTTATTTCAATACCAATTTTCAGTGTACCTTCTCTTTACTCTCTTGAATTCCTTTATGTTAAGGAACAGTCTAAAAATGGTTTGCAGTCATACTGAGCAGAGATAACAGTAAAATGTGTTATTTATAGCTTATCTGTATTTAACAGGGAAGTCAGGTTCTCAGAATCGGTGTCCTATTTGCAGATTTGCAGTTGCAGCTCAGATTGCTAAGTAATGATGCTAACAAACCCTTAAATAATGTTTAAAAGGATTCTGTCTCAGTGTGTTTTAACAGAAGGGTCATTCTAAAAATTCTCAGAGACAACACCTTAACATACAGCACCTTACCAGAAGGTAGTGATAGAAATGGTCTAAGTCACATGAAAATTCAAAGCCACAGTTGTTCAGTAGAAGGTTAAGTTGGACAGAAGTATTGGTAGTTGTGTGAGGAGCAGAAAGTGCAAAAAGGTAAACAAGTTTGTGTGCCATTTCTGTGGAAGAAATGCTTCTACCTGGTTTGCATGTTTCGGTTTTTTATTTTTTTATTATTATTGTCAGCAGAATCATGATTCTTGTGTCAAGTCTAAACTGCCTCATGACTGGCAATGTTCAGGAAAAAAACTATTGTGGTCAGGGCAGCTTTGCACTTCAGAGGTGGGCTGTGTTTTCCCCATATGTTAAAAATCCTTAATCCACACTTTTCACAAAGTGCTCCCTGAAAAACTGAATGCCAGAGAAAAATGAGCTTTGTGCATACAGTGCTGAAAGAGCAGTCCTCAGTGTGTGCTGAAAGTATTTTTCAGCCACTTCTTACTACCTAAATGGGTGATTCATGTTTAGAGGTTTTCCAGTTTCATCAGACTTACTTACCTTCTCTGCTTTTCACATTAACTGAGAGGTTTTTAATCTAATAAATCAGTTTGATCACTGGCTCTAAAGTAAATTATATGGACACTGGTAAGGAGCATAGGTATTTTACTTCTTGTCAGATATCTGTGATGCTCAGTTTGGAAGCTTCGGGAGGCCTGTTTGGTAACATTTCATGTTTGTCTGAAGGCTCAGCACCACCTGTCTTTGGTAACACACAGAAATTTGTATTTGTTGACTTGATTGGGAGCAAGCCATGTGTGACCTGTAATCTAGAAACCAGGTAGGAGATCTCCAGGTGACACTTGAGATGTGGTGTCTGCTGAACAAACAGCATCCTACTGTTCTGAAAACAACTCCGTAAAAATAGTGGAAAATTTTGTCTAACACTGCTAATTGGCAGTCTCCTTTCTGCACTCTGAGATCTGCTGTTACTTTTTTTTTTTTAGCATAGAGCCTCAACTTTCAGGTATATTTCATAGTTTGATGGAGAGCTGATCTGTGCTCATACCAAATCCTCAGATGAGATATACCCAAAAATAAATTTTGTGGTTCTTATTGAGTGGCTCCTAATAAGCTTTTGGTTTTCCTGTCCACAGGGCCCTTCACACGTCCCCATCCTGCAATATGGAGGATGGTTTTTGGTAAGTTTAAGATGTGTTTTTGACTTTTTCACTGCTTCTACAGGATCTGCCATTTTAACTTTCCGATAAATGGAATTACAATGAAACAACTGTGCATCAACCCTCTATGAAGCTTCTCCTACTTTTGAGCAGTTGCTTAAAATCTATTCATATTTGTGTTTGGAAATGTTATTGTAGTTACTGTGTTAGGATGGTGTAAATTGAATCATCAAAAGAGATCATTCATTCTGATACTGTTTTAATCCTGTTGTGTTTGTGCTTCCTAATCTCCTTCCCCTACACCTTTCCTACTGCCATCTCTTCCAACCCGAAAAGGTTTGGCATTTTTATAGCTACTGCATATACTATCTGACTTCTAAATCCAATTGAGTAGGGTGCTTCTTTTCATTATTGGCAAAATATGCTGTTACTTTATATGCTTATTAAATTGTATCATTGTATAGCTCAACATACCTTTATTAATATTTGTAACATATATATTCATATTCTTAACTTATAATTTCATTAAAAGTACCTGTAAAGATCCGTTACATTTGTAGTTAGGAAAACAGTTCTATTAACTACAGAACTAACAAAGTGAAATCCTGCTCCTTAAATATCTGAATTACACAGCAAAAACATAAGGAATTTCATTTTTACATAATTCACGGTTCACAGAGCATATCCTAGACTGCATATTTGCAGAGTTAGGCACATTTGATTTAAAAGCTGATCTGTTTATTTTTAAGAGGACTGAATGTTTCTCGCTCCTTATATAGCTAAAAATAAGTAGCCTCTCAAAGTAGCTGATTACTCATCTGTTGACATTGAGAGGATATTGCTGACTAGATAGTACTTGTTAAAGAATCCTGCTTCTTGGAAGTTTGGGAAACTCAGGTCCTACTGCTCATTTCTGGTTTCAGCAAATGTAAAGTAAAAGGTCATTCTCAATGTTGATGCTGTCAGAGCTTGACTCCTTGTACTTTTGGGGAAAAAGCTGCACACAAAACCAAGAGCAACATTTTCCCTGTGTAATTCTGCTTCTTCTGGCATGGTTCATTTAGCCAT
>JAWWLV010000088.1:129535656-129549813 GCA_035041135.1 Platyrinchus mystaceus
AAAAAGCTGCACACAAAACCAAGAGCAACATTTTCCCTGTGTAATTCTGCTTCTTCTGGCATGGTTCATTTAGCCATACTTCAGTTCTCAGACCTGTTTAGTAGATGAAAGCAAGGAGTAGCGAGTCTGCCACATTTCAGTCTGCCTCACCTGCAGCCTGTGCTTCTTGTAGTAGTGTGGCACCTGTTTATCTGATGTGTTTTTAGGAGGGGCTGCAGAGGACTGTTTGTGTCTACTTGAACGGAAGTTGCTTTCTAGCATAATCTGGGGATTATTAGCACATGAGTTCTGGTTACAGTTAAAAATACCTTTTTAGAATTGCTGTAGTTAATTTTGGATGGCAGATACTAAGTTTATTCACATGAATCTTTCTGCCTTCCATGACAAAGCTGCAGGATACAAGTAAGTTTAAGACTATGGAAATAGGGTTTATATGCCTCTTCCAGATGTGCTCTTGGATATCAGTGAACCTGTGAATATTGTAAAGATATGCTCCCAACAACAGCTTCATCTACCCATGGGTCTGTAACCAGGACTCAACTTGTAACAAGTTTTTCTTAAAAAAAAAACCAAAAACCATATTCAGGCTTTGGAAGGAGAGAACTGGTACTCCCAAATGCTAGTGTTTAATAATTTATAATGGTGAGAAAATAAATAATCATATTTATCTTTAAAAGCTTCAAGCAGTGAATTTTTCAGCTCACAAAAGTAACTCAAACACGCATTAGTTTATATTTATAGTTACTCTTTATTGCCAGCACAGCTCAGAATTGCCAGGTGACATGATTAAATTGATCTTTGTGTTGAAATCTGCATATAGGCATTAGACATGCATTAGTTGAGACCAAGAATACTTAAAGCAAAGAGGCAGAGCTAATCCAAGCATGGATCCTAATGTATCTCTTACTAAAGAGTTTCCTGATTACAGACTTGTACTACATGTCTAAACTGATTAGACTGATTTTGTTTTGATTAGGTTCATGCAGTGGAGCATATATTGTATCACTTCTCCCAGGAGGTGATATGAAGGGCTGAGTGCTTGGAAATCTGACTTGTCTCTTCAGCTCTTTTGCATGTAGCTGCTTTATGTAGAAACTCATCTGTACAAACTGGGCACGTGTAGAGCAAGTTTGAAAGCAGCTTTTTGGACTCTCTGTGTTCCGAGGAGTTTTGTGATTGAACATGATTTTAAAACTGAGTCTTTTTACAGGTCTCAGTGTGCTCTATTTTCTGTTCCTGGTGTTCGTGCTCTTCCTTAACTTTGAGCAGGTAAAAGCAGTGATGTACTGGCTGGATCCTAATCTTCGATACGCCACAAGGGAAGCAGATATTATGGTATGTACCCATGGCACTTTATGGTACATTTTGGCTACTTCAGGCATGTTTTACCTAAGTGGAAAGGGATAAATCTGAATTTGCTGCCCAAGTTTGTGCCTTTACTTGACAGAGTCAACAAGCCTTTTGTGTCATCTGCTGTTTATTTGCATTGAAATCAACTGGTGTGAAAAAAAATCTTTTTCTAATGCAGGTGTTCAGATGAGTGTGCAGTTGGAAATGGGATATATGTCTGCAGCGGGGTGGCTTTGGATTCTTTTAAGTGATAGATATGAGCATGGATACTGAAAACAGACTTAACAAAGTTGTACCTAAATGAAACCTCTATGGTGTGTGTGTCCCAGATCAGTTTTTTTGCTGCTGCAGCGCTGCACTCAAAGAACTTGAGTCTTGCCTTGTTGCTCTGAGCTTAGTACATGATGGGCACACTACAGAGTATGTGGAAATGCAGGTACAACAACTGCAGGACTCTGCTGCCTTCCAGTCACTCAGCTGAGCACTGATGCTGTTACCATTGGGAAATTACTTTCACAGACCATAGTATGGAGTGGCATGGAAAGTCAGGCTTGTTCTTCTGCCTATTGAGCAGCTTGCAAAACGTTTTCCTTACAGAGAACATTCCCCTTCAGGTGGGGACACTGGCACAGGGAGCTGAGGTGGTAGAAGGAGGCCTGAGGGAAACGTGTGAGTTATGCTGGGAGGCAGGCAGTGTGAGCAGCTGGGCACCAAGAAGACGGTTACTGCATGGGGAGACAAGAGTTGCCAGTCTTGCCTTCCTCACTATTCCATCAAATTACTGCTGACCACCTGACCAGCATGCTCCCTTGCCCTTGGGTTTGTGCATCTGCCCACCGTGATCCCCTGTTGTATAGTCTTATAGGGCTCATGCCTCATGAGTAAGGAAGTACACTGGTTGTCTTTAGCACAGGGCAATTTACTGCATGTGCCGACTACGGCACAGCTCCTCATCAGCAGTGGCTGCAAACTGTAACACGTAATAGCCAATGGAAATCTTTACAATGCAGTAAATTTACATTAATGAATAAATAGTGAGGGCTGCAGGCAGGCTCCCTACCTGGAAAATGGGATACTTCAGGCATTGCACCTCAGCCGATCAACAGTACAGATTGTGCAACTCCAGCACGTGGAGTAGAGCCATGACTTTACGTTCTGCAGGAGACCTGTGGTGATGGTGAGACGTGGGCAGCCTGATCCTAGGGTGGTGGGAGGACACATGGCTAAGTGGAGCCTGAGCATGGGCGTTAGTGATGTTGCTGAGCAACAAGATGGAGCTGAGACGAGGAGTCTGTTGGTAAGTCAGATTCACCTGGCTCTCCTGTCATTTAAGTTAGAAATAGATTCAAGTCACGGGAGGACTAATATTACTACTGGCACAGAACCACAGTACAGCAGATTCCCCGACTAACAGTCAGTGGAAACTTACTCTGTACTACTTTGCAATCCTGATATTGCCACTAAAAATTGGAGTAAATTAAAGTGCAACTGTAAGAAAGGCTGCAGCTTGGTTGCTTGCACAGAACTGGCAAAGTTACTTGTGTATAAAAGAGAGTTCAACACATTTCACTGTGTGGCTGGCAGAACTGCAGCTGAAAAGATGAGATAGAGGAAAAAAAGCCCCAGTACAAATAAAAACAAAAAAGCAAGAGCCCTGGAAGAAAACTTAGTTTTGGAGTAACCTCATTGTGCTCACTCATCATAGATACCATGGTGTAGCTAGGAGCCTGCACCTTCTGTGGTGCCCTCCATGCTTCTCCTGCTGGCAGATGAGCTCATTTTGCTTCTCTTGGGTACATGCACTAAAGCTGCAGGTTTGCCATCCTTAGAACAGGCGGTGCACCCTTCTCTGAAGGACTGGCAGCATAGGCATGCACAAGAAGCAATACCATGCTTTCATTTCGGGGAGCACCAGCAGTGAGGGTCACTTACAGTTTTATAGTGGGACTTAACTGCCTGCTGATAGAAGGATTTGTGTGACAGTGTGCATTCTTCTCTTTGTGGTTGCTTGGATTCAAATCTTTCTCTGTATCTCCGTTTAGCAATGGATTAGCAATGGTTCTGGCCAGAAAGAGAATTCTTGGTTTAATGGCATTGAGCGGTGCTGTGTTGTCACCTGCAGGTGGCAATATATATTTTAGGAGGATTGGAGAGCAGAGGTTTTTAAATGTGTGTTTCCTGTTAGGAATAGTTAGTTTATGCCCAGTGACACAACAGAATGCCACAGCTGTAGCCTCCTGATGGCATACAGATTTTATTTCTTGTTGGGCAGTGTTTTCTTGCACTTGCTGTACATGTTGAGAGAACCCATTTCCTCTGTTGTTGGTGACAAGAATATTAATTAATATTCTAAAGGAATCTGTCACTCATCTGTGACAACCCAGTTGCAAGCTCACTTTGATTTTTTTTTTTAAATTTTTTCAATTCAGACCTGTGACTAAACTTCCTCAGTATGAATGGGTTCTTGAAAATTGCTTTCATGAGGAAAATAAGACACAAAAGATACTCAAGTAAACATTGATATGAGTAACATTACATCACAGACTGGTGAGGATTAGCCACTGATGAGCCACGTGTGAATACCAGACAGCATGAAAATGGGGAAAGGGGGTTATTTCAAATCAAGACTCCGAAGAATAGCAAGTAACTATTTCCTAGAGTAGTTTGCTGTTTTATTGTTATTGATTTTACTGTTCTTGCTGCTTCTCTATCACATAAGAAATATATGCTTCTTCAGGCACCAGGGTCTATTGTATCTCCCTTTAAATTAGAGCTGTACTGTAATGGTACTGAGTCTTAATACTGGAAATTTTCTGGCAGAGTTTAGAAAGACAAGAAAACAAATAATGCTTATTTTAATACCCTTATAATTTCAGGCTTGTTGCACTACATAGAAAGGTGTTTCTTCATCCTAGTTTTTATGAAGCTGTCTGTTGATTGAGTATTTTTGTTGAGTTTGGGTTTTTTTATTTTATTTTTTCATAACAGGAGTATGCAGTGAACTGTCATGTTATCACCTGGGAAAGAATCCTGAGCCACTTTGATATATTTGCTTTTGGACATTTCTGGGGCTGGGCTATGAAGGCTTTGCTGATCCGCAGCTATGGGCTCTGCTGGACTATCAGCATCACCTGGGAGCTCACTGAGGTAGGCCACCCTTGTATCTTAATTGTAAGCAAATGCTTGAGATGTGAAGTGTTCCTGCAGGAAGTGTGGATGTTACTAGAAGGTTGACTCTAATCCTCAGCTTAGATTTACATTTTAAGCCTTATAAACCAGATGCTGAGTAATTGATGCAGTTGAATTAGTAGACAACAGCAAGCTGGGTTTTAGGTAAGTGATTTATTATTGCTTGAATGGGAGGGAGATCTAGGCCAGCCTGTTGGTGCCATTCATAATTTATTTTTCTGCTGTTAGGGGGAACATGCTATTTTTGCTACTTCAGATATTTCCTGATTCAGAGCAACTGTTCTCCTTTTTCACCTTGCAATATCTGTAATCTATGTTATATGTCTGTCATGATCCTCTTACCCCACATACAACAGGATTACAGATTGTGTATAGTCATGCATAATGTACAAGTGAATGCAGTTAAGGGTTAACACCTGAACTTGGTCTTTAAAATCAGTTGTCTGTAAAGCTTGCTGTCTTGAGAATGCTTGGCTCATCTGACAAAGCATTTATAATTCAGAAACATAGATAAGGATTTATTTGTCTAAAATTAAACTTTTGGGTTTCAAAAAATACTGCTGCCATGAGTTCCTCTTGAAAACATGCTTTTGTTCTGTGGCATTGAAGGGTATGCTGTTTTCTAAGTTATTTTGAAATTGCTTAAGATTGGGATTTCACAAGTACCCATCCGCAAAAAAATAGTTTTTATAGTTATTGTACTCGTATTTTCCCTCTAGAAAAGAATGTATTTGGCTTTGTTTCACTGATACTGTTATTGTTCATTTGATCATCACACAACCATTGTCTTCAGTTTGACACCGCATGGGGTGTCTTCCTGTTGTTGAAAGGCAGATTATTGGAACAGACAGTGTGTTGGATAAGGTTCAACATATGGATATGTTATCACCACTCAAATGGATTTTTGATGAATTAGACAATTCAGGAGAGTAATTTGAAACCTACAGAAGTTGTCAGGGCAATTACGTAGGGATTTAGCTGTGCATCTCCTGTTAGCATTTATGGATTACAGCTGACTCCCCATTATGAAATGGGAAACTTGGCTCATGCTCCATACTGTTGGATTAAAGTTGGGCTGCAGGCAGACCTTGGCCTCTCATTCTGAGAAAGCAGCTAGCACCTTAGAGATGGTCTGGCTCTGGGCTTTGCTGCCTTACATTCTGTAATTTCTGGTGTCTTTGGCTGGATCACTGTAGATTGAGATTTGTAGCCTATTGTCCCTTTTAGGTTAAATTACTTAAAAACATGAAAGGGAAACTTTAGCAGGTTAATGAACATTTTATTGCTTGGTCCTGAAGAGAAATTCAACTTTTCTTTTCTACGGGTTGAAATTCATATAGCCTTGTCAACATAAAATGAATGGTTTTGATACACTTTTGCAAGAGTTTTCTAAGGAACTAATTTCTAAGCCAATATTAGGCACTGTAATGTGCTATAAATGGACCAGTATTTGTTCTTGCTGTATACAGAAAACATTCTTCTTGTTCCTTTTCCACATCTGATTTTTTCAATGTTTTATTTATACATCTGTTAATAAAAGATACTTTATTACAAAATCATATTAGTAATCTTCCACAGAAACAGTCTGTGTGCACTGACGAAAGTTGTACTGTTTCCGTGGAGGTAAGAATATTCTTTAATTTGCTATGTGTTTTGTAAGTATCTCCTTGAGTGTTCCAAGGGGATTGCTTAACACATGGCTGTCTTGATTTCCAGTCTATAGCTAAACTTTTCTAATATGTTTTTTGGGTTGCAGGGATTTTTTTTCATAAAATAGAGTGTGCAATTATTTTCTCTTAAAGGAGAGGCACTGAATCCATTTCTAGCTCCTGGTAAATCATGTTTATGTCTTGTTTTAACTCTGGCCCATTGTTCCCCTCACTCCATCAGTAATGTAAAGTCACCAGAATGTATCTCTAAGTACATTTAATTGCCTTACTAATGCCTCGTAGTGATCTTCAGTTGAGTATTCTGAAAGGAACAGATTGCTTTAGAGGTAAATGATTTGTGTGCTTTCCAGAGGAAATCTTGAAGGCATGGGATATGTTTTGATATATCCAGGTGGTGTCAGCTCTTCAATCTAATGTTGGGGTTTTTCTGGCCTTTTTTCCAGTATCTTCATCATAAAAGTACCTTCATCGTTATAGTGCTTAGCAGAGACCAAGCAGGAAGGCAGAGTGGAATGTCCTCTTAAATTCTTGACACATCGAGTATAGCAGCAAAGCTTGTAAAGTCTGAAATGTTGGTGAACTCCTAATCTTTTAGAGTCACTAAATTTAGATGAAAATAAAAAACGAAAGATAGGGTTTTGAAAAAGAACTGGTATTTAGTCCTGAACACCAACATGCTTAAGTACTGGCTGTTGCTACAAGTGCATCCATTCCACTTAACACTGTTGCTGGTTTAGGAAACATACTTCTTGAAACTACTTAGCAAAAGTAAAACAAAGATTCTTTTCAACTTACTTTTAAAGCACAAACCACTTTATTTCCTCCAAGAAATGCGGTAGTTCTGCTTGTTTCATGCATTCTATGAATGTTCTGTGTATCATCTTTGAGAGGTCAACAGCTGCCTGATATCCTTATATACAGCATAGCTCCAACAGGAAGCAGTGAGAAGGAAACCTCTTATGTCTTGTGTGGTTCTGTCCAAGGCCTTCTGAAGTTAATGGAAAGATGTCTGTCAAATTTCAGTGGTTGTGGCTTATGTCATTGAAATATGCTGTGTACTGAAAAGCTGATTTTTGAATGTGTACTTAAAAAGTGAATTTATATGAATTCTGTGCTGTTCCTCACCCAGAATCTCTTTGCTGTATTCTGTAGCTCTTCTTCATGCACCTTCTGCCTAATTTTGCTGAATGCTGGTGGGATCAAGTCATTCTGGACATCCTGCTTTGTAACGGAGGTGGCATCTGGTTGGGCATGGTAGTTTGTCGTTTCTTGGAGATGAGAACCTATCACTGGGCCAGCTTCAAGTAGGTCTAAATTAAAGATTGATAAGCATTATGTTCGATGTTATAATGTTAAATTTGTTTCCTTGGGAAATAGATCACCTTCTTTGTGTAAGTAAAATACATGTGGTACAGAAATAGCACTCAAACTGCCTGTGCTAACAAGGCTGTAATTTTATTTTAAATGTTAAATATCAATCTCATCGTAATGCTACTGTACAGCATATATTTGTAAATATGACTGTATATATAATTTTCCTTTGCAATCTTAACTTACAAGCATTGATGCCAATGGAAAATACAAAGCAGTAAAGCTGTTTGTGTTTTCAGTTAATTTTGTACTTTGAGGAAGGCAGGGAGCAAAACAAATTGTAATTGTTTTCTCATTATACATTTTTTAAACTAGATTTGGGCTCACTTTCATGATGCATTAGTGTGGCAATCTGTCAGCACTAGTTGTAATTGTAGAAGAGGCATCAGACTGATTGTACCTGTTCTGTGAATTACCTTACCCCATTGCTGACCCTCTGAAATAAATGGAGTAATTGCAAAATAAAGAGGTATTTGTTGTGTAAAAGGGCAACAGATTGTGACCTAATAAGTGTCAGTTCCTAGCTGTCCACATGGTTTCTTCCATAGTTTTTAACGCCTCTCCAGCCTTCTTCCCAGTTGGTAGCAAGCATGATTATCTGCATGTTACCAATGGTATAAATGAAACAGGATCAAGGACAAAGAATTGCCTTGAGAGATGGAAAAGGAGTTCAAATCTTGACTTCCAAATTTGTACGCCATGTGAATTTCTGTACCGATTTCTTTTCTTACTCACCAATTTGTTAATTGCTCTAAGCACCATCCAGCCTTAAGTTTCAATTCAGTTTTCCTTCATTTCCATCAGAGTTAATGATCCTTCTGTTTTTGGAGAGTTCACTGAAAGTTTAAACAGCAGAATATCTATGGCACAACTAGTCTTCACTGTCTTTGTGGAATGATTTTTCCTCACATTCTTTTAAATGCATGAGTAGATGTTTTGATCTTTAATATCAAAGTGTTGCATAAAATGGGAAGCTTTTCCTTGGGTACTTTTAATTTCTTTTTCTCTTTTTTTCATTGAATAAACATAGATCTTAAAGTTTAGAAGGTACTCTCTCACCTAAGGTCTCTCTAGCCTAAAAGAACACAAATATCAGAAATATCAAATCTGAGTCTCTTTTTTTTGTTCAGAAGGGCCAGAGAAATAACAGGGTGAAAACTGACTTCTAGCCCTACTAGTTTTCCTTCAGAAAAAGAAGCTCTGAGTTTTTCTTAGATTCCCTGTCCTTTGGATGCTGTTGCTCATCTCAATCAATGTTATCAAAAGCAAGAACCAACCAGTAATACATATGTCAGATGAGCCTCCATTAAAATCCCCTTTCAATTTGGAATTTAATAGCTGTCTAGCTTTTAACAATGCTATCACACCTCTCCAGGAGGTCCACATGCATCTCATATCAGAACAGCAGGGGTTATATGTACTGTAAGTGTAGTATTTTTAAACCTGTGGAGCCAGCCCTTTATACAATGAATGAATAATGAATCTGACAGATTCTTGAAGGATTGATATCACTGAGCTCTAGCACAAGGAGTCTTTGGGATAAGAGTAGTGGCAGCATAGACTAGGAAGAAATATCCTCTAGATTTTCCAAGGGAGTTGCAGAATTGCAGTCTTTGTTTCTTTCCCTTGTGGAGAGGATGATAAATATGTTTTGTAGTTAGTTAGTGACTGAAGATAGAGAAGGGTGGGCTTTTATAGCAGAATAGCATCCTGACTGAAATGCTTAGTTTCTTAATTCACCCTTGTACATAGTTGTGTCTGTGAAGGTCTCTGCTGTCCATCAAAAAAGTGCGGTTGTTCCAAAACATCAGTAACACAGCTGTTGCCTTTTTTTTTTTTTTCCTTGCATATTCCTTGTATTTACTCCAGCCATTCTTTTTTTCTAGGGACATTCACACAACCACAGGGAAAATCAAAAGAGCTGTATTACAGTTTACCCCAGCCAGCTGGACCTATGTCCGCTGGTTTGACCCAAAGTCATCATTTCAGAGAGTGGCTGGAATCTACCTTTTCATGATCATTTGGCAGGTATGAAATAAATTCTGTGACATCAAAGCTGCCATCAGCTCAGTTACTTGTTGGCTGTGTTACACTAGAAGATATTCTCATGCAATGTAGGTCTGTCATTGAAATACACAATTAAATGAATTGATAGTACACAACTGCTCAGGATATTGCTCACAGGAGTTACATGATAGTTCATGAGTGTAATTACAGAATCTGTGGAAGAACCCAAATGTTACAGATGGCTGTACAGGCCATCAGATTGCTCTTTCCAATTGATACAGATTTAAAAACTGCTAGACAGTGGGGGCTTGAGATGTTGGATTTTTAGTTTACTTTCGTTTTCTAGTGTTGATGATTGGAGGATTTTTTTGGTTGTTTGTTCTGTTTGGGGTGGTGGTTTTTTTTACTTTCCCACTGACTGCTCAATGGATCAGTGGTGCTCAGAATACTGGCCTTGACTCTATAATATGTCCCAACTACTTTGGTACTTTACCATGAAAATAAAACTAAAACTTCTTTTAATTTTTTTTCTTTACTAATTTAGTTTTTAAAAGGAGTTCTTAAATTTTTTTTTTTAATATATGATCTCTTCTGCTTCTCTCCCAAAATTGGCTTGGTCATTCATACCTGATTTAGGATATGCAAGTTTTCAGAAGACCTCTGCAGTGTGAATGAGTGTCTGGTCCCTTAATGTGTTTCTGGCAAGATAGAAAATACTTTCATAGTGGTGTCTAGGGGAGAATTCTTTTTTTTACTTGTATATTCCTTGCTTGTCCTAGAGCAGGAGTCTTAGACTCTCTAAATATTCAATCTAACCAGCAGGGTTATAGTAGAGCATAAATAGTTTTGCTTCCGTGTTTTAGTTTCCATATTAATCTTTGCACATTTTCTGTACTAATTCATTAGGAGTTATGTAAGTTGAATACTATTAACCACCTTTTTTTTTTCCCTAGCTGACTGAGTTGAACACATTCTTTTTGAAACATATCTTTGTGTTCCAAGCAAGCCACCCTTTAAGCTGGGGGAGAATTCTCTTCATAGGAATCATTACAGCACCCACTGTAAGGTAATTTTTTTGATTAAGTGTTTTTTTCTTCAGTTTTAAGCAGTTTAACTTCTAGGCATCCAAGAACTGCATAGAGTTTGTGAATAAGTATGGCACATTTATTCTTTTGCCACCGTGAATAGCAAAACAATCATAATTTTTCAATAAAATATATTTTCTGACAAGTAAACTGAGGTAAAATGTATATAAACAACTGTGTTGCCATAGGGGTACAGAACTAATCTGTTCCATCTTCTATTTCATAACATCTCCCTGTTCTGTGAGTTAACTGCCTATGTTATCCTTGAGGACTGCATGTGAAAGTATCCAAGTTAATGAGTCAGGTGCTCACAAAAGTGTAGAGAAGGAAAAATAGAGCCATTTGTTTTTCTAACAGCTCCTTACTATGTCTGTCTACAAGAAAGATTAGCGTGTTAAAAGAAAGCAGTAGCATATTGCTAGAACAGAACAGTATACAGAACAATAATCTGCTTTTAGTCATGCATGCTTTTAGTCATTCATGTTATTAGCAGAGTACCTTTATTTTCTCTTCTTTTCCAGTCCCATAGTTGGCAGTAGACAGAATGCACACAGATCTGAAGTCAGAGGCAGAGAATCACATTAAACGTCCTGTAAGCTCTTGCATAGGTGCACTTTTAAGGTTTTTTTTTTATGGCACTTGCACACCGGTGGAAGTCTTTATTCTTTAGTAATCCTTGTATTGTTGGAATAATAACACTTGTCTTCCCCATCTTATCAGTGGAAATCAGAGACCGGGAAAATGTACTTGGTTCCACTTCTTTGTAATTCTGCTCTAGAAATTCTTAAAATTCCAGATCATAAAGAATAGGGCAGAATGGTCCCCAGACTGTTTTCAAAATAGTGAGAAATTTTGCTGTTTTGGAGAGGAAAATATGCTGGTGGTTAGACCACTCAAACAGGGTATAGAATAGCCATATTCAGTTTCTTTCAAGACTCAAACCCACATCTTTCAAGAAAATGCAATTGTTAATAAAGACAAACTGTGGAAAAAGTGGGGGATTCTCTAATTCTTTCAATGCTGTTTCACTTTGCCCATAAGAATTGGAGATTCAGTGGAGAAGCAGGAGACAAATTTGTTGGTTTGTTAGCCTACTAGTTTGGGGACTTTCCCAGTACTCAGTCTCAGGGTTATTTTCTGTGTTTTTTCAAGCTATTTGATCTGTGTGATAATCTGTCCCACTGGAATTGAAGCCATCTGGTAGACATCCAAAATGATTGTATGTGAATTTAACCATCAGCACTTCATTTTCAGTATAGATACATCTGTAACATAAAGTTGTTTTCTAAATATAATGACTCTGCAGACTTTCAACTTCACTGAAGAATTTTCTTGCTTCACTTCTCAGGCAATACTATGCGTACCTCACAGATACACAGTGCAAGAGGGTGGGAACTCAGTGCTGGGTGTTCGGGTAAGTGTTCCTGCTGCATTCTTGGAGCACTTGGATAAGTGCTAAGTATGGGTCCAGCACAGGAACAGGCTTTCCATGAAGCCAGTCCTTGTCTTGTGTTGGTTTTGATTTTGCAAGTTCGGAGGAGAGGAAAATTATGAATTTGGAGGTAGAACATGGGAAGTGATGGAATGAGTAAGGAGAAGAATGGAAGGAAGACTGGATAAAGCTAGGGGCTCCTTCAGAGTAGCGTTGGCCTTGCTACCCAGAATCTCAGTCAGGTGAGAAGGATAAAGCTTTTGCCTCTACAGCTGGTTGTACAAGTAATGTTTCCCAGGCTGTCACAGTGGGTGTTGCTGCAGTTAGCAGAATCTCAGCAGAAGACAGTGAAACAAACCACAGTGATCAACTATTTCTATGGAATGGTGCTATGAGCAATGACTACCTTGGCTACAATCTCTGTCTCTTGGAGCAGACCTTTAAATTAAGAGTTTGCATGATTGCTTCTGGTGAGAATTTCCTTCTCTAGATGGCTTGACTAAACTGTACTGTTCTGGCAACCTGAAGCACATTTTTTACAATGCTACTGTAGCATTGTAAAAGCTTCTAGTAAACAAGCAATGCAGTAGTGTCCCTTTTGATTTAGGACTTAGAAAGATCCTAAATCATGTCTTAAAGAAAAAAGAAAAATTAAGAAACTATTCCAGAAGCTAATTTCTGATGGTAATGATTTTAATTTAAAACATTTCATTCTATTTGTCAAGATTAGTGTATATCTTATTTCCAGAGTTGTCTGAACAATTTTCATGTTTTATAGAAGAGTCTATTACTGTTTTAAATTGGAATGGCATTTCAGTGAGTCATAAAATACTCATATCTAATTTAGAAACAGTGCTTTGGCAAACTTATCTCACCTTTGCTGTTAGTCTTAGGGATGTTAGTTTTAGGAACAGTGTTGTGCTGGAAGGCATGTTTCCACGTGTTCTACAGCAGTCTAAAGAGTGCCCCTTTCTCAACATTTAGTTGAGTTCAGAGCACAACTTGCTGCAATGTAATGGAAGGAATTTCTAGTCTTTTTTTAAATGTACCCTGGAGACCATAATGTCTCATTGGGCTTGTCTGGCCTTAAATATTCACCTCTTTCACTGCCTTATCACCTTCCTTCTTATTGATGGTTGGACTGGATGGTCTTAAAGGTCTCTTCCAACCTTGCTGAGTCTATGATTTTATGATTCATGGATGGATCTGTTTCTGTCTTCAACTCATGACTGTAACATCCAATGGACATAGAAAAGGTACTAATTCTGTTCTTGTTTAGCTTTAGTACTGAAGATAACTAATTAATCACACAATTAATACGACTACCTAATATACCATCAGAAATTCTCTCTTTGTGTATGAGTATCTTACCAGTTACTGATCAACAGTATTAATATTTTGCAGATATGCATTTGAATACAGAAGGCACTGAAATATGTATTTAAATTATTTAGAAATTGAGATGTTTATGTGGGAAAGGACATTTTCTCAACTATGTATGGTAATTTTGGAGTCTCATAGAAGACACATTTTAAACAATTTTATCATCCTGGGGGAAGAATTTTCAAGTTCTGCATTAAAAAGAAAGGAAGATGAACTTCTATTTCATCCAAAGGACAGAAAGTAAACATTTTCTTTTGTAAACTGAAGGGAGGTACGATGCTGAATGTTTGCTTTCTGGCTCTGAAAAGTTGATCAGGATTACAGAGCTCTCACTGAACACATTAATGTCATACGTGTCAATACATAGATGCCCAAACATGTCTGTACAATCACGTAAGAACCACAATAGAATATTCACCCACAGTCTGATCTACTAGTGGGAAATGTGTATGGAATAAGTATTCTTCTTGATACTGCTTGCTTCTGTAATCTGCTAAAAAAACCAGAGTTCCTGTTGGAACCACTGAGTTCCTGTTGTTTGCTGAAAAAGCAGAAATTTTCCAGTAATTTAATTATCTAGAATGGCATTTCTGAAGCAATTAAAAGCAAGTATATAGAATATTCGTATATGTGGTGACCAAGACACACTTCTAAAGGCACAAATTGAATT
>JAWWLV010000088.1:129549913-129567228 GCA_035041135.1 Platyrinchus mystaceus
AAGCAATTAAAAGCAAGTATATAGAATATTCGTATATGTGGTGACCAAGACACACTTCTAAAGGCACAAATTGAATTCTTAACAGCCTAACCATGGAAATAATTAAAATTAGTGCTTTTCATTAGTACAAAACTATTTCTTTTCAACTTGACATATATTAAAGCATCACTCTTAATAAGTAATGTAAGGCATGAAGAAGGCCAATGCAACAGCCCCGCTGGAATTGAACCATTTTCATTAATGTGAGGCCTTCCAAAAAGGAATTTCTGTTAGGATGTCACAAGACCATTTTGACTGAATAAAAACGTACTGTCTTTAGTTCTAACGAGTATTCTCATTGCCCTTCAGTAGGACACTAACACCTTTCACATTTCACAGCATTCTTCTACCTTTTGATTTACCACTTCATAAACTGTAATAGCTGTCCTATTGTACAGTGCACTTAACTCAAGTATTCCTGACAGGAATAACAAAGAAAATGTATAAATGCCAGACGAACAGCTGTATCATTTTTTGAGTTGTTATTGAAAGGACTCTCTTGTTTTGTTTACACCTTTGAGTATATTGCAACCCCATATTTGTTTCCTTTGTTCCACACCATTTTTCTGATGGTGGTCTTTCTGTTCCCACTGCTGTAGTATGATTTAATGATTTTTTTACTCTGCAGCTGAATCAGTAAGAATAATATAAAACCAAGAAAGAAAAATAGTCGATGACCCAACAGAGTAACACTGCTCTCAATTTTTTACTAATATGCACCTCATTAATTTTTAGTATTAATCAGTTGGGTGTTACTTCCGCAGTTGTCAGTTTTGGCCCCACTCATCATGCTGCAAGTCACATTAGATAGTACAGAGGAAGCCGTCACTTATTATGTGCACCAGGACCATCTCTGCAATACCAGTGGTTTCGTCAAGCCCACGTCTTTCTTTCCTCCTTCTTTCATGGGAGGAAACTGGGTCTTCTCTGACAGGTAGTAGTGCCATTTTTGGGAACTCCCTGGCTTTGGATAGTGCTGGTAGGGAATATGTCCTGCAGTATCAAGCTTGGGAGACTGGAACGCTTCACATCATGTTAAATGTGTCTGCACGTGTGTGAGGCGGATTGTTTGGCATTGCTCGTGTGTACAACCTTAAAGTCTCTATTGAACAAGTTAAGTGTTAAACTTATGTAAATTTAATAGTGTTTTTCATAATTTGCTCCAGATTGAGACAAGTAATTTTTCTACACTTTTGCAACACCAGTCACATTTCTAGTCTCGCATTTGTTAAACATATCTGGTTTTGTGTTCAGGATCTATACAAGCTAAATTTTTTTGTATGGCAGGTGATGGAAGCTTTGGATTCATAACCCTGTGTTCCACACCAAGTGGTGGACAAGCTTCTGTAGCTTTGAACCTGAAAAGGAGTGCTGGCAGGGGAGAGATGGAGATACTTTTTTTTATTCTTTGATTGTCAGAGAGCAAAGTAACAATTGAATATTTTTGCTATCACATTTCTCCCCAAATCCTCTCATGCTGTAGTGTGGACCTGAGTTTACAGATAAACCATAGCAAATGCGTGAATTATCAAAGAATTTGAAATGCTGTTTCTTATGAGTTTTCTCATCAAAATCCATGTGAGGCAAGCAAAGTGTACAATTTAGAATTCTAGTAAATTTACATCCAGTAGAGAAATACACAAAGCATATTCTAGTTGATCCAACAAGGGAGTCTGTTGGCTGTTCAGCATGGAAAAGAAATTTATATTTGGTGAGAGCTGAAGCACATTGGTGATAGGTACAAACAAAAATTCTCTGCTGTTGGCACATGCTCCTGCTTGTTCCCTGGAGCCCCACAGAACAGTAAACTACCACTTCATGTGTGCTGCTTATGCTGAAAAAAGTGTAGAAGGAAAAAGAAATTTCTCAAAGAATTTCAGTTAATGGTGATGTCAGGGAGGTGTGTGCTCACTAGAGGGTAGTGCTTGTTTAGCACTGACAGTCTGGGGTCTGGGTTGTGATCCCGTGAGTTAAATCCTTAGTGTTTGTAACCACTCTCCCCCACTTCATTTATTCACAGGGCTATTGCTTTCCTTGAAGCTATTGTGTGCATAAAGTTTGGACAAGATCTTTTTTCCAAAACACAAATACTGTATGTTGTGTTTTGGCTTCTGTGTGTGGTAAGTGAGATTTCTCCTGTGAAATATAAAGCATGAGAAAAGCATTGAAAGCATCTAAATAGCTTCCTCTGGAACATTGGCAGCAGGGGATCATTGTGGGGAAATGCTGGTAAAGAGCTTTGTACACATCCTAGGAAAAGCAAATGCTGTATTGCTTAGAGCTCACTTTGAAGGGACTAGAATAACTTATTTTCTTATTTCTTGAAATAGCAGCGTATAGCAACTTTACCGGTGCTTGACAATGAAACAAACGCTACTTTTAGGGTGCTTTATCCTAATGAGAGAAGGTGTCAGTTTAATAGAGCCTGACTTTGGTGGTGCTTGCTGTAGTGCCTGCTGGAAGCGAACCGGAGTTAATGGATAGTGCTAATAAGTAATGTGTGTTGTGTCACACTGAAGTCTTACAAGTACATAAACAACCCTGCTCTATTAGGCAAATCATTCGCACTCAGCCTGTAACTTTCTGTACTTCAGCGTGATTACTGCAAATGCAGCATGAAATGCCCATTTTATAACAGTAAATGGATGTTTGTCTTGCCAGACTTGTAATTCTGATGCCAAACGCATTTTTTATGGTCAGTGAAGAATAAGGCATTTATAATGGGCTGACAGATAAATACTTCTCCTTTCTAGTTGGGAACACAGTTTGAACAGGTGATGGGGAGTCAGAATTTATTGTTCTCTTATTTAGCATGTTAATATTATTCCTGAAGCTTCAGAAGAGAAAAGTATTGCATTGTTTCCCGGATCAGAGCACCACAAAAACAAACATGTAGCCTAGCCTGAAGTATGGGGCAGGGAGAAGGAGAACTCATTTTTCTCCTAGACTGGTTGTTCTTGATAATATAAGTACAACTGCCTACTGACTGCTTTGGTCAGGGTGTGGACAGAAATGCTGGCACTGTGGGTGATCTGTATGTATTTTCATGCTCCTGTTGAGAATTGGTCTGCATATGCCATGGTGGCAGAATCCATGGGCACCTTGAAGTTGAAGCAACGAGTCAAACTCACCTGATGAAACATACAGGGAGAAACAGAGCATGAAAATTTGAATGTGAAATCTCCAGGGACTCTGAGACCTTGAACCAGCAAGATTATTTTTTTCTTTTTCTTTTCCTTCCTTGTTTAGGCCTTTACAACTTTCCTTTGTCTGTATGGTATGGTTTGGTACGCAGAGTACTACGGCCACCGAGAAAAGGTACTTAAATTAAAGAAGCCTGGTTTTGTTTTATAACAGTTAAAACTGCAAAGCTTCTAGATATTAGAATTCTTTACCAGAGCTACTATAAATGGGGATGAGGGGGGATGGTCCAGAGTCTAACTGAAGTCAATAGAAAGAGCTCTGAATTCAACAGGCCTTGGACAGATCCCAAATTACACTGTGGTTTCTAAAGAATGCTGTCCTCTTAGTTGCTCAAAATGAGGCTGTAATTTTAGCAAAGCGTTCAAGGATGAATGGTTAGCTAATGTTCCCATTGTACAGGTGGAATGCTAGGGGAATATTAAGAGTACTTGGTTACACAACAGATCACATGGCAAGTGGTGAGTTCTTATTGTATCATCTGTGTTGTACCTTTTAACTAGGAAGGGAAAAGTCTGAAGTATTGTATGAATGCTTTATGAGGACTTCTGCCACAGTTTAAGTTTACAAGTGCAATACTGATTACAAGAACCACCAGCATCCCAATGACATGTGTCCTTGTTTTTGCAGACCTTGTCAGAAAGTGAAGACAGTCCATACAGTCCAGATGCTTCCTGGCTTCATTCTAAATTCACCACAGGTATTGGCACTTTTGTAGCTATATTCTTGAAATGGTAACATTAAGGCTCAACACTAGAAAATGAGGCTTGAGAAATTTACCTGGAACAGCAAACAGCTAGACTTATTTTAATATCCATGCAGGAGCTATGTGGATAAATCATCTGCAAAACTATTTTGCTTTACTGCCTTTTTTATTCTAACTCTTGGTAAAGTATTTATTTTTTAATGAATTGACTGAATTTTTCTGCTGTTACTCCAGGTCATTCTTGTAGGTTTTGGGCATTATGCGTTTCGTGTTTTGGACAGGTTTTCTCTCTGAACATTTCGTGTTTGATTTGAAACATATTAATGTGAATTGTGCTTTTATTTCTGCTCGATTAGAAACAGTCAAGAATGTGCCCAGGAGCTTGTGTTCTTACTGACACTTGCCTAGTCAGTGCAGTGCTGATGGTCATAAACAGCTTTCTCTGTACTAAGCAAAGGCAGCTTCCTTTTGGCTTCTTTTCCCTACACTAGAGGTCAGTTATCTGCCTCCTCCATTGGCTCTTTAGTGTGGTCTTGCTTATTCACACCTGGAAGTTATCTCTGTCAGAGTTTATGCTCCAAGTGTTTGTATCATTAAAAATATTTCTTATTTTATCACATGCTTGCAAAGCATCTACAGGAGAGCTTCTTTATATTTCATACATGATTTTTCTGGATGTTTATTCTCAGTTTAGTAGATTTGTGGACTTTTATATTTTCAAGAAAAATTACTTGCACTCAAAATGTTCTTTCCGTGTATGTGTGCTGGAGAAATCTGGCCAAGCAAGTCTTTCTCTGACCTCCTGTTACTTCATGAATTACAAACTTCAGCCTCTTTCACGTTTTGTCCTTGATTTCTTCTTTTGGTCCCCACTGTATCCCTCTGTTTTCTCAGTGTTAAACATGACCTGTCATATGAAAACCTGAAATGTACTCTTGCAAGGATCTGTGACCTTGCTTACATAGTTCTTAATTTCTAATAGTAATACCTACCACTAAGTAAAATGTGGAAGTTTAATTATTGATGTGATTTTAAATGGAAATGTTTCACCACTGTATTCTACTATAGCAAACTTCTGATTTTATTTTTTTTTGGTGGAGGAAGAATTTTACAGGAGTCTTAAGAATTGCTTTTTTTAAAAAATATAGGCCACTAGATGGAGTACAAGTATCAACCAGTTTGTATTAGCCTGCAGTAATCTGTACTGTAAACACTGTAGCTCTCAAAGCTTTCTTTCAGACAAGAGCTTGACAATGTCAACTATATATATAATAAAAAAGTACTTCTTTCTCAGCAGGTGCTGACAATAATCCACCAAAACATTCAGTCAATAGTGAAAGCCACTCATCTAGAAGGAGGAATCGGCACTCCAAATCAAAAGTATCAAATGGAATTGGCAAGAAATAAGAATGGTCTCTAAAGACATCCTACAGTGTGACCAGAGGTCATGAAGATGAGACCCGGCTCTGAATTGCCAAATGGAAGGTGGATTTTTAAATTAAAAAGTTTAAAAAAGGAGATGTTGAAGAAAAGGATGATGAAGATGGAACCACCAGTGTAGTGCAGATAATTGCCTGCTGACACTTGCCATTCACTGATGTAAATCTTGTTTCTTCAGCATGTGGCACCAAAAGCTCATGAAGGGTATGCTGGAAAAAAAAGTGTACTTTTGTCATAGTAGGTACACCCAATTTTGTGTTCAGAAGTTGCAAATACATTTTTAATATCTTAGTTGAGGACTTAAACACAAAGGTTAGTAAACTGATAGTTGGCATAGTCGGTTAGATTTTTGTTTGTTTGTTTTGGTTTACTGTTTTTGTTGTTTTCTACAAGAGTATGGAATCCTTTGACTAAAAGCAACTCTGCCCTTCTTTCTGAGTCTCACACCAAAACTTCTCCATACAACAGTTAGTAAAAGCAGTTACTTGTTCCATATAACAGTTAGTAAAAATTTCATGTCCAGGTTTCTTGTAAAGCATGTGAAATTGATCTTCAGTTTTTTTTGTTCTGTACTGTCCTTCTGCTTGATTGATACATTTTCCATTTCTTTTGAGTTTTTAAAATATATATATAAAAACCTGCTCCATAGTAGAGGGACATGCCTCTTGTCCTCAGAGACAGATGTCCTGTTATTTAATTGGTTTTCCTTTTTTACTGCAGTGTGTTTTGCATTTTCAAGTGTAAATATGTCATTTTCTCAGCTGTGCCACATTGTGTGCAATGGTCCTTCCCACTCCCTTCTAATTTGCCTCCATCTCCCTTCTAATTTGCCTCCATCTCAGCTGGAACCAGAAATCCCATTGTTTTCAGACTGATACCAGAAACTGCTTTGAAGGCTCAGATGCCCCACTGAGCTTGGTGATAAGGCAGTTTTTTGCTGAAGCCAAGTTGCTTACTGTCTCCATAATTATTTGTGAAGACTTGTTGTAGTCTTTGGTGCCTGAGAGGCAGCATGATGTTACTGTGATATAATACCCCACTGCTTTGGTGTTTCCTGTCATGCATCAGACACCCAGCAGCAAAGTTATTCTTTCTTGCAGTTTTGGAGGTTTTTTTTCTGAGGATTGTTTGAGGTTTACTTTTTGTCTGGGTGTTGTTTTCTTGCCTTTTTTTTTTCAATGTATTAATTCTGACACGTGGCAGTGTATAAATCTCCATCAGTGAATGTAATTTTTAAGTCAAGAGGCAAACAATCATGAGCAATCAGTTCCTGTATTAAGTTATCCAAATATTTTTGTGCCAATTAAATTTTGGGATTCAAGGTGTTCAGAGGGGTAGATAGCTTAAGCAAGGATAACTAATACCCATTAGTTACTTAGTTTTTATGTGAAAATGGGATTTTCTTTTTCTTTGAATAATATTACTGTGATTTGCCACAGGCTAAGTACTAAAAAAAAGATGCAACAGAGAGTTTATACAAGTGTATGATACTGTAAATAGAAAAAAGTATCCTGTGTAATCCATCAATTCCTATGTGCCATAGATTATCAATATTTTCAATGCACTTAAGTGTTGCTGCTGAACTCCTCAGAGGCCTTTCATTTCCCACCCTGCTCTTCAATCAAACCTAAGTGTACAACTTGGAAAGTAACACAGTAGAAGCTGCAATATCATCATTGCTACAGTGACATTAACTGTTACATGAGAAAAATGTAAGGAAGATTTTCAGGCTCTCCTACTACTACTTGGTTTTCATTCATGCTATAGCAATTCCACATATTGCCTTCCTGTTTGTAATGTACTACATATCCATGAATGTATTTGTAGATTGCTTTGGATACTGACACTTATTACTTTTTTATTTCCTTGGTTAATAACTCAGTCTGTGTAAGACTGAAAAATGGCATTGTAAATTTTCTATTGATTCAATACCAAAGCGAGAGATTTGAAGTCTTATGGTTTAAATATTTCAAGTACTGTGGTTTTCAAAGGTGAGAGCCTGTTTTGTACTTGCAGAGTGTATACACACCAACTATGTAACAAAGCTTACATGTGTAAGCACATGCTGAAGTACCATATTTACTTACCTGTGGGGACAAACACATATTTTGTAAATGCAGACCTGGTGCTCACACTGCTGAACTGCACCCTAAAAATATTGGAAAGGCTAATATGAAGTGTCATCTTGTGGGAAGCTGACTTCTGTATACTGTTATAACAGCTTGGCCTTGAAGAAATGTTGTTTGACAACACCTTTAAAGATATTTCCAATGAAGTCTTTTTACTTTAATTTTTTTTTTGTTTGATTGGTTTTTTTTGGTGGGTGGTTGTTGGAGTTTTTTGGTTTTGGTGGTTTTTTTTAGTTTGTTTGGTTTGGGGGTTTGTTGTTTTATTTTTACTTTAAAAGAGGGATGGCTAGAGAGAGGTGAAACTTTAGTAAACTATTCAAGTACTGCTTGGAAAATGGCACTTTGTCTCCTCTATCAGCAGTTCTGGCTGGAATTCTCACAAGTCCTCCACTGACTGACAACTGTATTTTCAGCCCATCATTTTGGACATGAGCTTTGCACTGGAAGGCATTAGAAAGGTGCTTTTGATCACTGCTGTAAAATTGGTGATCTCAATTTTATCAGTTACTGTGCTATTGCTGAATTCTGTTATGTGTGTAACACCTATAATGACAAATCACTGAGCTGTTTAGCAACAAGCATCCGTGTATGAGTTCTGCGGCTTGAACAGTATTTGGTAACAGTCATGGATGTGCTGTCCTGTTTTCAACTACTTGTTCTGTCACAGCCACTCATTCCTACTTTCCTGCTTATGATGTTCTTTCCTTTTTCTGTCCTCTAGTGATCTCCCCTGCTGCTATGGAGAGATCGAAATTGGCTCTCCAGAGGCTGACCATCAGTGGTGTCAGTCATTGAAGGGAGGCTAATTCAAGGCAGGGTAGTGGCAAGAACTTTTGAGTAGTGGATTAAATAAAAATGGAAAGTTTTAAAATGCAGGTGTACAACAAACTAGAGCTAGCCTTGAGTACTGAATTCCAGTATTAAAGTTGCTGCATGGATCATACACTGCATCTAATTAAATATTTGGAATGTGATTTCAACCAATTAATTTGTTACTCTTCTGTGAAGATCATCATTTCATGTTCCAGCTGTTAAAACTTTTATATTTTTTACTTTGTTATCACAAGAGGACACAGATGTTGCCACATATTTAATAGTTTTTGAATAGAGTTGCTCTGTTTGCAAAGTATTGTATTTTGCAATAATTGAGTAAATCAACCCATGTCACCAGTATGTGTGTTTGTCTGTACCTATAAGGCATACAAAACGATTACATACTGCTTTTAGAAGCTGTTACATTTTATTCTAAGTAATTGCATTCTGACAAATGCAGTGGTTCTTGAGCAGCTTACAGTGCACTCTAAGGTTTTGCTGTCATTTATTATTTCGGAGCAGCAGATCTGATAATATGAACAGTTATATTACCCCTTCTGAAGTTTTTCTAGTATACAGGATAAGTTCTTGTCTCAGTTATTCTTTCTGAGTTTGTTTGGCACTGGCTTGTTGTCTACTGTGTAAAGCAGCATAGCTTTCCCTTTCTTCCTCAGTTCCTTCTCTATACCAACACTGAATACTGTGATTTTTCAGCCTTTCTGGGAAGGGCTTTTCTTCAACATGACTTATCTTTTTGAATGCTGATTTATAGAGAGCCCATAAATTCTGAGGTTGTAGTAAAAATCAGGAATAGCCAGAACTTAAACTTGTTCATTCCCTGGGAAAAACAGCTAAGAGGCAATTGTTCAGCTTGTAAATCTCTTCTGAAGGGTGGGAAAATACCTGATTAAACAATTTATAAGAGCCACCCCTCTCACAGAACACTGCTTACTACATTGAGTCATAGAACATACTGAGTTGGAAAGGACCCATCAGGATCATTGAGTCAAACTTCTGGCCCTGCGCAGGACACCCCAAGAATCACACCGTGTGCCCGAGAGTATTGTCCAAACACTACTTGAACTCTGTCAGGCTTGGTGCTGTAACCACTATGGGAGCCTGTTCCAGTTCCCAACCACCCTCTGTTCCTGAAATCCAACCTAAACCTCCCCTGACTCAGCTTCATGCCATTTCCTTGACTTCTGTCACTGGTCATGAGGGTGAAGAGATTGATACCTGCCCCTCTGCTTCGACTTGAAAAATGTGCTCCTTTGTAAGCATTGGGCTCGGCTACGTTTGAAGGATCAATCTTTGTGTTGTATCTCGGTAGTTGCTGTGGTGGGTGGAGCTCTAATATCCTGACACAGCAGTGTCAGGATAGGGCCAAATGGGCCAGATGGCTTCATTTCTGCTCAGTTGCTCTGTGACACAACTTGCATGCTATTCAGATCATGTGATTTGGCACAGGCTGGAAGCTAGAGCCAAAAGCTGGCGTCATAGTGAATGAAATAGGTATTATGTCCATGCCTACTTTGGTGTCTGCTCACATTCAGCTACATCCTACTAACATGTGCAGGGGGCTAAGAACGTTCCTGTGCCACTGTGTTCCCACAGTGCTGGAGCACTATAAGGACTACGCAATTAGGTTTAACCAGAGGTTTCTGAGCTGGTTTTAAGCCTTTTATGCTCAAAATACCTCCTGCAGTACTCTGGCTCCCTCTCCCTGCAGGTCTGATCTGCCTTCTTATCTGGTGGTTGTACCAACCACAGTTCTGTTCTCTGGAGACCTGTCGGGGCCAGGTCCTAATTCAGCAAATAAAGGTAGTTCCCTTAAGGTGGAAATGTGTTTTGAACAAACACCTGCCCACATTACTCACTTTGCATTTGCTTTTGAATGGCTGGTCAGGAATTTGGGATGGACATCATTACTTAAAGAAAGTGGGACTAAAAAACCACAGGCTCTTGATACACTGGGCTGAAAAACACAAGAACAACCAGGCTCTTGGCTTATGCCCAACAAGGTGCATGGTCTGTTATCTTTATGCCTGTCCACTCATCTATCAGTGCTGTGTCTGTGGCTGCAGGTGCTCCTCAGGTGCCTTCCCCTGTGCTGGTTTCATGTGCATGAGCCCCTTCTGAAGCCAGTCGATGGTCAAGTTCTGCTGCTCCCAGGTTTTTTTGGAGTAAGTGATACACCTTTCAGACTTCTCAGCACATCTGGGACCAGAGGGCTTATCACTGACAGTGTGAAGATAGTGAGTAGGTTTTCAGGATTGCTTGCATTTTATATGGTACCAATCAAGCCAGTGACCTGTCTGTATGTGAGAGTTCTACATATAAACCACAAGGCTGGCTCTAGAAACCCAGTTTGGGTCTGGAGAAAGTACTTTTAATTTCATTTTTTCTTCTTGTTTCTGGACAATTCTAGACCCGCTGTTGCTTTTGGCAATATACAGTTTGCTATACATCTCCAGAACATCATGAAGAGCAGATCCTGCACAAGTCTATAGTGTGTTTTTCACCTCTCTGTTCACTTTAGACAGCTGCTCAGCAAAATCCATCAAGCTCCCTCATACTCTAAAGATGAGTCCAAGTCATGGTTATCTCAAAGGACTTTCAAAATTTTGGATATCAGTTTTTACTTCCAGCTCCTTCTTGTGTCTTTAATTTGGACTGTATCTTCTTGTGTTTCCATCATCTCTCAACAGAAGACCAGAGTTGGTCCCTCATGCTTGGATTTTGTTTCTCTCACAGAGGAGTAGTCCTGCCCTTAACAGTCTAAATTATACTATGGTAAGACCAAGTGAGTTTTTACTTCAATGCAGGAAAAAAAGAAAGTGTGGGAAAGAATGCAAATTGTAAACATAAATTCCTATAATCAGCTGCAATGTAATTGCCAGACTATACTAAGGATACACATGGGCTTAATTTTCTTTGTTTTCGAGGATCTCAGTTTGCTGATGATCATGAAATTGCTGTATGGCTTATTTAATGTTTTTAGAGTAGGGGAATTTACAGCAGTAGCATTCCTGTGGCAGTGATCCAAAATATGTTCTACAACTGCTGTGCCCTCCAGTTCAGTATTTCAGTGATTCTTGCTTAAAAAAACACATAAAATACTTGTGTGTGTTTGTATATGTATATATATATGTATATAAATCTACCAGAGGAACTTTCTCATCAAAATGCTCAGGGTCTGGTTCACTGTAGTCTCTGTGACAACGATTACTGTCTGTCTGGACATTTGGAAGCATCCAAGTCTGTCTGTACCCTGTAAGGTCCAGGATCAGTAGGCATTAATCCCAGTTGCAGCCCCTAGGTGATGCTGTAACACAAACCCACAGAGAACGTGACCTGGATTTTCAAACATTGCTCCTAATTTTGGGTGACTGGCTGTAGCCACCCTGGCTCAGTTCTAAATATTTCATAACTCCTGTTGACTTTAATTACACGTGCTGTACACACAGGCCTGCAAAGTGCCCTTGTTGTCAAACTTGCTACAGAACAATCAAAGCAAAATAAAATCAAATGAGTAGCTTTGAGGAGACTTTCAATTAGTTAAATGATAGCTCTGGTCTTTGGAGAGCAAGGCCAAGAGACTTCTATTTCAGTTTCCACCATACATGGACTACCAATTTGTTGTCTGGGTACCTTCCCCATTTGAAGGGAGCACTAATTTCTCCAGAGGATTTTCAGGATGAAACTCTGGGCAGGGTTCTTCTGGCTTCCCTCCTCTTCCACTGCCTTTTGTGTAGGACATTGGGGTGGGACATGGTGACTGCTGATTGAAAGGGTGGTTTGGTTTTTGCTCCCAGGAACTCAGCTGGACCAAGACACAATCTCCAGTGCTGCCCATTTGCTTCAGTTTCTGGCTGTAGCCATGAAGTTGTGAGTTTTATCTGCTTGCTGAGATGAGCCTGTCCCTCATCCCTGCCAGTCTCTTTGGGACAGGGAAGCCACTGTGTGTAGATTGTTATTGCATCATATCCTTGTGTGGCTCAGAGTGTATATCAGCAAGCATGCAGAACTTCATGCCATCTGCAAAGATTTCCCATTTTTCCATTAAGAGCCACTAAGCATTTTTTCTAAAGATTTGAAAATTCTGCTAGTCACAAACCTCGACAGGGCATCCAACTTGTACCAATTAATATGACTTCTGTCTGTTAACATTAACATGTTACTATTGGCTCAGGGGGAAAAAATCATTTAACTTTTATGTGATCAGCTGAAAGAAGAAATTGCAACTCTTATTCCTTGCAGGAGGAAACAGTGTTCTTGCTCTTCTCAGTCTGAGTCTCTATAGAGTAGCCACTGATATTATAAATAAGCCTATATTTGGGGTTTTTTTCAGCCTGATTTCAGTACTTAATGGAGAGGGAAAAGAATACAGTGAAAAATATTACTAAAATACACATATTTCCATTAATCTAATAAATAACCTGGAAGAAAACCAAGACCTTTTATTAAATTAGCTGAGACATTTAGGGTTGAGTTTTTTTCTTATTTCTGTGCTATAAGAGTTGTAGGTGATGCAAAATGATGCTCAAAAATTTTAAAATATTCTTATATCTGCCCATTTGTGACTTTTCCATATTTGGCTCCCAAATCCAAATCTGCACATTACATTTGCCCACATTTAAAATGCATCTGGAATAGCAGGATAGAGGGTGGGGCGGAGAGACCAGACAAAGCTGAATTGCAACTTCCTGGTGACATGTTCTCGAAACATCCCTAAATATCTCTCAGGGTGAAATGTTCCATTTGTTGACTTCAGGTTTCGGCAGCACACGGTGTTCATTCAGTCCCGGTGCTTCTTGCAGGGATGGTAACGTGATTACCAGTAATGATCTTTCATGCTGTAGAGTTTTCTTCTTGTTGGAGAAATTTCTTTGAAACAATGCATAGGATATTGCAAACTTTACTGGGGGAGTGGCCAGTAAGTTCATGTTAAATAACAGAAATGGGGACAAAGGGTAAATCACTTGTCTACATTTCCTCAGGAAGCTGAAGACAAAGAGAAGAGTAAAATCCCAGACCTTTGGTTCCCATGCTGTTACCAGAAAAATTACCATGGGATTTGCTAAAAAAGGGCTTCTGTAGTAAATCCAAGAATGTTATCCACATCTCTTAGTCCTTGCAAATGAAAATATAATGCAAGAGGGAACAGGAGCAACCCTCCTTCCATTTATATATTCTGTTTCACTGGCTTACTTCGATTTATCTACCTTTTCCAATGAGCTTTCATGACCAGCACCTTGGCTGTTGATTTAAAAGCAGGGTTTGCTAAAGGTGGGTCAACACAGGCAGGGCAAGGTAGAAGATCTTTCATAAAAACTGGGAGAAGAACTCATTGAGAGCAGCCCTGTGGAGGAGGACTTGGGGATTCCGGTGGACAGAAAGCTGGACGTGAGCTGGCAATGTGCGCTCACAGCCCGAAAGACCAAACATGTCCTGGGCTGCATCAAAAGCAGCGTGGCCAGTAGGCCAAGGGAGGTGATTCTGTCCCTTGTGTTCTGCCCTTGTGAGACCCCACCTGGAGTGCTGCATCCTGCTCTGGGTTCTCAGCACAGGAAAGACGTGGTATGTTGGACCAGGTCCAGAGGAGGGTCACAAAGATGATCAGAGGGATGAGCACCTCTCCTGTGAAAACAGGCTGAGAGAGCTGGGGTTGTTCAGCCTGGGGAAGAGAAGGCTCCAGAAGGATCTTACAGCAGCCTTCCAGTACCTGAAAAAGGCCTATAAAAAAGAGGAAGAACAACTTTTTACATGAGCTGATAGTGATAGGACAAGGGGGAATTGTTTTAAACTAAAGGAGTGCGGGTTTAGATTAGATGTTAGGAAGAAATTCTTTAGTGGGAGGGTAGTGAATCACTGGAAGAAGTTGCCCACAGAAGCTGTGGATGCCCGGTCCCTGGAAGTGTTCAAGGCCAGGTTGGATGGGGCCCTGAACAACTTGCTCTAGTGCAAGGTGTCCCTGCCCATGGCAGGGGGGTTGGAATTGAGTGTTCTTTAAGATCCCTTCCCACCCAAGCTCTTCTGTGATTCTGTGATCTTTGGCTCTCCAGGGCATGCTGGGGCACCATGGTTCTGAATCAAACTATTGACTCTCTGCTTTTCTTCTTAGCACTTCTAGTCCAATACATTTGGCTTTCCAAGGGGATGAAACAGGCAGACACTTCACAAAGTCCAATGGTCCAGGTTGAACCAGGGCTGCAGAAGGGACAGCAGACAGAGGTTGTGAGTGGGGTTCTTGTTCTGTGTTTGAGTTGGAACTGATTTCAAAGGGAAAACGTAGTCCTTTGGAAGACTGTTCTCCCATGTACATGAAAAAAAATAGCAGCCGGAACTGTTCTGAAATTAATAACAAGACAAACTGTTTGGATCTCACGGCTCCTTATACTTCTTTGGGCACATGCAGATGCTCTACCCATTCTCCCTGCAGAGCTGCACTCTCTGGTGAGATGCTCCACATCTCTCTTGGGTTGTAAGGTTATTTTGCCTTTCTCAGATGTGTCCATTTCTCATGATTTTGTCTCTGAGGTTACTGCCAGATTGTCCTTACTGGGGACATCCACAGTCACCATCACTTGCTTCTTGCTTATCTGACACCTGAACCCTAGCAATTTTCCAGAGGACCTTTCTGAGAAAAGCTGCTGTGATTAGCTGATAGTATGCTCCTCTTGTGTCTCTTTCAACAGGAAATCTTTCAAATTTCATTCTCCTTGGCTTGGTTATGGAGATGGCTATGAACAGTCCTTGTGTGCTGCTGGCTATTAAAACTGGCATGGATCATGGCTCCATGCCAAATAACCACGGTATTTCCAAGCAACTGCTGACTCAGAAATACACTGCTATAGATCTCTTGGAGCACCAAGCATTGAAACATCAGTTGTCTCTCTTAAGACCTTGATGTCTAGAGTCCAAAGCTGGGATGAGGTAGGAATCTGACCACCACTTTTTTTTTTTTTTTTTTTTTTTATTTAACAACTCCAGAGAAACGTGTTTGCTGTGAGTTTGTGTGCCCAGGCATGCGTTGCCTTCTTGCATGAAGAAACTTCAATTTGTAGAAGTGGATGGTTTGGTACAGTCCTGCCACTTAACAGCAGGACCTTAATGCCCTCACAGTTTTGGTTTTGTGTTTATTGTAATTGCTAAGTGAGCTGATCTCCTTTGTATCATGCTGTTTTCCCTGTTTTGTTACAGCAAGAATTAAGGAGATGATGTCATATGTCTTTGTGCCAGGTTAAAACATTCTGCTTTTCAAATTCTGTTCTTGAACCTGTTCAGATCCTGGAATTTGCTTCTATCAGCCCTGCTCTTCTGCCTTGATACGTCAGAGATCTTTCATCAAGGACTAATTACTTTTTGAACTTGATAGGACGGTCCCAGCCATTTTAAAATGAAAAGAAAAAGGAATTAAAATACAGCTTTTGTTTCTGAGCTGGGTTCCTGGCTTATCTCTATCCTTCCACCTAATGTGACCCCACAAGGCTTCAGCTTTCAGCAGGTGACAGGGGTGTCCTGTTGACAGTCTGGTTCAGCCTCTGTTCTGCTCTCCTAACAATTACTTTTCACTCCTCTCCCTCAGCATCCGTATCACTTTCCCACACACAAGCAGCCAGCCTCTCCCCTTCCAGCAGCAGGATGGGATGCCTGGATTCATCTCCACTTGAGAAAATTGACAGAAGAGCCTTAATTAGGTGCAGAGTCCTCCTAGGCTTCCTTGACAGTCAATAATATTCAGTAGGTACCTTTGAAGAGCAAGGGAGGTTGTACATGGTTTAATCATCCTCTGGAGTTGAGGTGGCCTCCAAAGGAGCCTCCACTGCCAGTAGCAGGCGTGTAGCTATGGCAGCCTTCTCAATGCATCACCTCCTGGAAGCACCTAAATTACAAGTGATGAGTCCAGGTCCTTGCTCCTGTTGCTCCTTTGATTTGACCCATCCATCCCTTTTCCCTACTGGTTCTCACAGCATGATGCTGTTTTCCAAATGCAGAAATACTGTACTTCAGCAATGGAAAATTCCATCTAATGAGGTGGGAATTACTTGTCACCCTTCTTCCAGATGGTGTGCTTTTAGGATGCTCATGATACTCTGAGCCCATTACAGTGTCAAAAAGGAAACTAAGGGTTTCATGGTGGAACAAACATGACATTCACCTGCTTTCTTACAGGACCTGCTAAATTTGAGGCTGTATTTCTACTACTGTGATAAGAAATATTCAGCATGGGAAAAGCGACCTATCTTTCTTTCTTCTCTCAACTTTCCCAAGCTGTAATTCATCTTCCACAGCTTCCTTCTTTAGGAACTGCAGCTGTTAGAAGAGGGTTAAACAATCTCACTAGGAAGCAGAGAACTTTATCATAGCTAAAGAGGATTAACACTCACATAATCCCCTTACAAAGCCACTTACCTTCCAACTCCAGTGCGTAAAAATAAAAAAGGATTGGATCAATGTTATTTTTCTTATATCTAATTTGAGAAACAATAGAGCACATTAAGTAATTAAAATGTTCACCTGTAAGGTTCTTAAAGCAAGTCTGCTGGCAGATATATAATTAGCTCCAGTCAGCTGCTTGCTTATTTACTTCCGTTAATTTACATAGTGCGGGGTCTTTGGGCTTGGAGCTTTATTTAGAAAACATTTTATTATTGCATAAAGTAATGCAGTGGATAGGCAGGGACCAAAGATAGAAAAACAGAAATTAGATCATTTACTGAGCAAACATACATGCTAATAGAGGGTATTTCAGGTCCTCCTTGTTATACCATCTTCAGATATGGGCAATTTGTCTATTGTCAGAACTATAGTTCTTAATAGGCTGGGTAAAATCACCCCAAACATTACTATTTTTCATGTGTTGTTTTTCTTCCACAGAGGACCCAGTCTGCTCTGCCTGTCTCTGCACTTGAAATACAAAGCAGTGGACTTTCAACTTCCTTTAATGTAAGGATGACTTAGAAAGATGCAGAGCTGTGCATTCT
>JAWWLV010000088.1:129567328-129679304 GCA_035041135.1 Platyrinchus mystaceus
CTTGAAATACAAAGCAGTGGACTTTCAACTTCCTTTAATGTAAGGATGACTTAGAAAGATGCAGAGCTGTGCATTCTCAGACCATGTGAGCGTTCTGAAAACAAGGAACGTATCAGGACTACTACTTGTAATAAACAGCAGGTAGTAAAAAACAGCCTTAAATTATGAGGATTCATTTCCTATTTGTGTCTAGTCCTGTTTTCTTTGGTTGCATGCATGGGGATGCACATGAAGGGGTGAAGACCAGGATTTTTGCCTATGCCACTTCTGCTGGACCGCTGGCTGCTGGCAAGCCAGGGGATGCAGGTTGATAGACCATGGCAGGACAGACAGACAGAGTCCCGAGTGGATGGAAAGAGAGAGGAGAGAATGCCAGGCTGAAGTTAACAGCTCCATTACCATGAGCTATTGGCCCGTTGGTCAGGACCGTTCATTTCACATGGTTTTTATAAAGAGTCAAAAAAATCTGGCAGCACTGGGAAGACAAACCTTGGGAATGATTTGCAGTTACTTATTGTTCATCTGTGTGAATGGGTGACTCTGCAGAAGAGCCCACAGTTAGCATTTTTGATCTGGGTAAGACATATGGGAGGCTGGAAGACGATGACTGACACCGGGAAGGAGGGGGAAATATTACTGTACTGATGTTGAGTGAGCACTGTAGAGGAAGTGAGCCTTTATAGTGTAAAACCTCCAGCACTGGAAAAGATAAGCAGTGCCTACAGAGATCAGCTTGTGGGATCATAAACTGCCTTTGAAGGCTGGGGGGTTGTTTTGCTTTCAGAACCCCCAGGGAAGCTTTCCCACCTTTCAGTCTTGCCTGCTGATCTGAGCTACACCCCCAGATCTGTAGGTGTCTGTGCTCCTGTGGCAGACTATGATAAAGCCCGGTGGTTTTTTGAACAGTATAAATGATTGCACCTCCCTGTAGGTCTAGAGTTCAATAGTCACAGGAGACTGAGCCTGTCAGCAAATAAGCCCTTCGTGGCTTCTGCTTTCTTAGTGAAGTTTTGGTTTCATGGCTCCTGACAAGTGTATCTCGATATAAAAATCATGTGTGCAAGTTGACTTTTCTCTCCTTCCCCTCCCCCTTTTTTTTTCCTGTGGAAAACTTTTCTTTGCCTTCATGTATTTACTCTCTTGCTTAGGGATCAAGGACTAAACATGTGCCTGCCAGCTCCCCTGCTGAGTCCAGGGCTCCACCTTCCCTCCAGGGACTGCATGTACTTGAAGAAACCAATTGATGTTCAAGTGGCCTTGGACAGACTAAAAATATGGAGAAGCTCCTCCATCACAGAATCACAGGAACATGGAATCACAGAATACTCTGAGTTGAAAGGGACCCACAACAATCATCAAGTCTGACTCTTAAGTGAATCACAGCCTGTTTCAGCCTTTCCAGCTGTCAGCAAGCTGGAACCAGATGCAGATAGCTGTTGATCTAGGATAAGGTCACCAAACCTGGGGGAGTTTTACCAAAGGTGCATGCATCCATCCATCCATCCATCCATCCATCCATCCATCCATGTGAATTCTAAGGCCAGGTAACTCAGGTTATTTACACCCACAATATACTAGGTTTGATTCAAAGAGTGAACTGGAAAATTTACTATCCTGGAGACAATCTCTTTTAAACCCGTTTCTCACTGTGGGGGGAGTTGCTTGCCCCTGTGACACTTGACTGACATTACACCTCAATCCCTCCAGCATCACCAAACCTACGAGCTCAACAGGGATGAATACATCAGCTCCTACAGCCACATAAGCACCTGTTCCTTGAAGAGTAGCTGCTGCCTTTCTGAGCTGGCCCAGCCAGAGTGCAGGAGACAGCCATGCCTGGAAAGCTTGGGACCTGCTCTCCCTGCACTGCTGTGGAGCTTGCCCAACACCAGCACTGCAGGATGTCACAGCCCAGCTGCTGCTCCTGCTCTCTGCACATTGTAGAGCCTTGAAACTCGACTCAGGCAACATTCACAGGGGTGGGAAAAGGACAAATCCCAGACATACGGTATTCCCCCTCTTTTCTATCCCTGAATGTTTCCTCTGGCAGCCTGTATTTGATCGATAGTGAGTCCACATCAGCTAATCAGTCCTCACTCGGTGTGTCCTGAGTACCTCCAGCTGTTCCTCAACAAATGGTGAAGAAAGCTGAAGAGCTCGGACCTCATCAAAGAGACCCCTGGGCTTCCTTGGGCTTCCCCAAAAGGGGATGGAGGCAGTGAGTGGAATCCTCAGCCACTGTCACATGCAGACAATGCTCTCTCCAGCCTGGCACACACATCAGCACATCAGCAATGGGAATTCCTACCAGGGAGCCCCAAACCAGGCCTGAGTTATTCTTGAGGCCTGACAGGAGGCTGCAGGAGAGAAACAGGGTTTTGTGTTGACCAAGCACAGAAACAACTCCTGCAGGGATGGGCAGAGTTGCTGTGAGTGCTGGGTGAATACAGCTAAGAGCAGCCCAAAGGACACCAGCTCCATCAGAAATGCCTGTGTGAACAGCTGGCTTCTAGCAGGAACTTGAAGCCACATCTCCAGATGAGAAACTACAGTCCTTGAGAGACTGACTCGGAAATGGGACAAAAGGTAGCAATTGTGTTTGTTTGCCTCGCCCTCTGACTTCACCCTTCCTGTTTCAGACGGGTCACCCTGACCTAATTTTCAGACTTCATATGGAGTCACGATGAAATCTGGATAAGTGAGAGCACAGAGGGCTTTCCAGGTAGGTTTGCATATGCAGTTAGGCTTGGATTCAATGTGGTGGAAAAGACTGTATTTCTTTCCCCTGGTCCTGGAGTATGGTGTTTCCTTCACGAATCTTTTGGGTGGCTACTGACAGGTTGCAGTAGTGTGAGCGAAAGGGCCAGTACAGGAGTGCATGGGGCCATGGCTGAAGAAATGTGCTGTGGGGTTTTCCATTTAAGCTAAATCTCTTCCTCCTCAGCAGGGTAAAAGTTAACTCAGCTGTGCAAACTAATTTATATTCAGCTGCACGTGGCTGTAAATGGTACTTTTTGTTCCTGACAAATATGAATATGGTATTTGCTCTGAAAATTCACCACTTCTCATGCAAAATCTTTCCCCTTGCCATTTGTCTCCAAGATGTTGAATTTTATTTGGCAGATGGACAGTGCAAGAGGGTGGCCAGACTGCGTGGGAAAGAGTGAGTGCCTGGGATACGGGGCATCCTCTTTTTCTCTGAACTCTTGTGCAAGTTTTACTCATTTAATACAGTCAAATGCAAATGGGAAAAAAACTCTGTTCTTCCAAACTGTTGAGCACAAAGGGAAGACAAC
The DNA here is from genome assembly GCA_035041135.1 of Platyrinchus mystaceus. Taxonomy (NCBI): domain Eukaryota; kingdom Metazoa; phylum Chordata; class Aves; order Passeriformes; family Tyrannidae; genus Platyrinchus; species Platyrinchus mystaceus. The sequence goes on from JAWWLV010000088.1 coordinate 129,570,625, forward strand.
TTCCAGTGAGAGGATGGACAGAATAGTGGGCGATATAATCACTGAGAGAAAACTTGTTTCAAGCCATTTTCCAGCTTGGAGATTGGATTTAAGCAAGGAATCTGTCGGGACTCAGAGCTGTTATTCAAAGGCGGGGTGTATTTTTTCAGCTGCCCTTCCTTTGCTGCTGGGTCTTTACTCTGGATGTAATGGGCTGGCGTACAGACTTTCCTAACTAACTGGTAGGAAACACCCACCTTTACTTGACTGATGGTTGTTACCAAAGAGCATCCATCCTGAGCAGCATATCACAGGACTCATCCTATAATTTTTGATATCATTAAGAGAGCCATATCAGAAACGTCTCAGTTAATCAGGCAGTTTTGGCACTGCGTAACACAGCTAGTTGAAATGGGTCTGAGTCTGGAAGTTACTCAATGAAGAATTTTTCAAGGATTTGAAAATTTAATTTTTAAAATCTTCCCTCTCTCTCTCAAAATTGGCAGGCTCTGGCACCCTCTTTTTTTTTTTTTTCTTTTCCACTCCAAGAAATTTCTGCTCAAGCTTTGGAAATAATGGAAAAACTCTGCACACGAATGTTGCAATGTCAGAAAATACATATATGTGTGTGTATATATATGTGAACAATTGCACATCATTTCCCTTGCTCTGTGAGCTGGGAAAATAATGAAGAAAAATAATTAGATAATATTATGCTGTTGCCCACAGAGCTGTTGCTCTCGGCACAGAAGAGCTGACTTTACATTCTGCTTGTTCCTGAACCCATCACATTAAACACAGGAACTAAACCACAGCCACAGATCTGAGGAGCACGGGAGAAATGGAAAAGCCATTCAAGAAGCTGGCAGTTGACAATGGGATCTTGAAAAATTATTTCTTTGGATTCAACTGAATTTCTTTTTCCTCTGTTCCAGACAGGGCTCTGCTAGGAGACAGCTTCGTTCACTGTGGTTGAACCAGCTGTTGAAATCCCAGCCAGCTCCTGAGTGAGCAAAAAACTAATCAGAAGGTGCCTTCAGCAGGCTTTGCTTTCCTGAGCACTGCTGTCTCCTCACTCAGGCAATGTGCTGCCCATCAGCAAATCTACAGGCATCTTATTCCTGCTTGTCCCTTCAGCAGGTGCCTCTACCTCCTGGCCCCAGGCTATGCCCTGATTGTAAGCCCCACCACCCCTCCCTGCCCCCCCATTCAGCCCCTTCAAGTCATCTACAGCAGTGAAATATTTCTAGTGCTCTAATTGTTTACCCACTAGATTTCTGCCAGCACGACACTACTGATCTAGGGGTACTAGTAACAGGGGTACTTGCAGACCTTACAAACAGTACATCTTTGACCAAGACACGAAGGGGCCACAAGACAGAGCCATGCTTTGGTTTGATGATGGGCAGCGTATTGCCTGGGCAAGGAGTTGGCAGTGCTCAGAAAAGTGGAACTTCTTGGAGGCAGTTTCTGATTAGTTTTTAGCTCATTCAGGAGTTGGCTGGGATTTCAACAGTGGGCTACAAATGCTATTCAGCTGACTGCAATTCTGCCTGCTCCTTTGCCTTAGTGTTAAATACATCTGTGCATCTCAAAGACCAAGGCCAGCCCTGAATTCAAAGGCTGAGACAAATTCAGGCTCTGGAAGTACAGGCTCTCACTCCCATTAGCATTTTCTGGCAATTCCATCCCCATGTCCTCACCTTTAACCAAATGGAGAATACTTCAAGAGAGAGGCATGTCCCCTCTCTATGCCATTGCTTGCAAGACCAATCTGGATTAAAAGGGCTGGTGTTTTCCTGGTTGGCTGCCTGCCTTGGCTCACTGTGTGGGTGTCTCCACCATGGCTGAACAGGGCACTGCGAAGCCACCCCATCTCTTCCAGATGCGCAGAGCCAAGCTCAGGCTTGCCATGCCACATGGCCCTGTTGCTAATCCTGTGGAAACAGCAGAGATGCTAAGGCTGGATACGTGGTTTTAGCAGTTTAAACATAAGCATAGCTAGGGCTTTCACTGAAGTCCTGGCCCTGATGTAGTCCTGGACACAAGGACACCTGTGGCTTGAGTACCTGAGGTCCTCCTGCTGCAGAGGTGGCCCCAGCTGCAGCCCTCCAGTGGTCCTTCTCACTTACATGTGCTGCAAACTCTTCTCCAATGATTAGATAAGAGGAATTGCCCATTTACTTTCATTTCAGTTGTGCGTGACTGGATCAAAGGATGTATGCTCTCTTTGCTTCAATTACGCATTTTGGTCTAATGTAGTCCAGATGGCTATTTCATCTCAGCCTTTATATTTATTCACGGCCTTTCTATTTAACTTTTCTAAAACAAATACTCACTCGTAGGCGTATATTAATTCAGGGAAAAGAACTGCCTCAATCAATATGTTGAGGCTAAATTTCTGTACCACAATAGGACCTATGTACATAATTCCTATTTTTATTACCCCACTATATGAGCAATTTCTTCAAAGTGTTTACTTTGGCTTTTTCCTAAATTGACACAAATTACATCTTCCCTGATTATTAGATTTACAGTATGCAGATATGCTTTCATTGACCTTTCAGTTAAACCTTTCTGTAAGCTTTGGCTGAATATTAGTAAATCTACAAAAATACCAAGGAGTCCAAATGTTTGCCAGCATGATATTGCACCACCTCTGACCACAGTGTGCCTGTCCAGTAGAGGATAAAATTTGTTGTTGAATTTATGTGCCATCTTGCAACCACTGTGTGAACACAAAGAGCGGAAAAGCTCAAGAGACCAATGAGACAAAAAGCCTAGACTTATCAGCTTGCATTTACATTGTCTTTTAAACTGGAGCTGCAGGTTGGGTGCTGTGAATTGGCTCAGAGGCTGCTGCTGGAGAGCCAAAGGCAGTGCTGGGCAGGAGGTGTCAGAGGGGGGCAGTGCTTGGCCCTGGGCTCAGCATGAGGGAAGGGACATGGGAAGCCACTGTTTATTCTGTCTGGTATTTGATTTGGGCTTTTGGTCCTTGTCTGGATAATGGGATTGCAATTCCTCTTGGTACACTTACAATAAGAACATCTGAAACTCAGCTGCAGCCAGGCAACAGACTTTCATTTTGGGTAATCTGATTTTAGCTTTGGTGATTAGCTGCTCCATTGTCAATGGCCAAATCTAATTGTCATTGTAGTTTCTCTTCTGGAGCCAATATGTGTTAATGTCTTACAAGCCGGGTTTTGCTTCACACCTTCTCTTCTTAAGTAACTTCTCCCAAGGTGTTTACAAACAGAAAGGAAGTGATTTCAGACCTAAGCATGAGGAAGCTGGTAGCAATCACTAGTCAGTTTTTCTGTTGCATAAAAGGGATACAGTGGGCCACCTTTTAACATTCTGCGTTTTAATATTGGCCTGAGTATCTTATATATATATTTAGTATTCTTAATCTAAACGTACTTTTCATGATATAGATTAAATGAAATTTTTGAGAACCACGTTGTCTTCTGTATTTTACACCCATATTTTTATCTGAGTGGCTACTCCAGAAATCAGCGTGAAACTGAAACAAAACAGGTCTCCAACTTTCATTGAAGATTATTTTTTGTTTGTAAAACAGTTTCCTCCAGAGTTTGTTTGATTTAAAATTAAAATAAAAGGGATGGTGAGACAATTTGTGACAGCTTTTACCTCTCCCGCCAACCCTGTTAAATCAAAAAGACAGTTAGAAATGTAAAGTTAACCTAAGTACAAATCTTTAGCCTGGGAGGAAAAGGAGACAGCAATGATAGTATCAGGAAAAGTTTTTTGTAATGCCACTTTCCTCTTGGCTGGACTTCTGCACCGAATGGAGATTTAGGTTTAGACCCGTAGCCCAGCGGCTCTCAGGGGACACCATTCCAATCTTTTCTTAGGCTAAAAGCAGAAATGAAACGCTGTGATGGTTTGGAAGGGCAGATGAAAGACAGCCTGCTCTGTTGCATGTGGTGGGATAACATTGCTGACTCCACATGTGTGTAAAACAGCATCCGCAGAGCACTGCTCGACAGCCTTTGGGCTCTCTGCCCATGGAACAACCTTTGGGAAACCCTAAAAAGTCAGTTAAAAGTCCCCCCCCCCCCGTTCATGCTTCAGAGAAAACCCCAAAAACCTACATGTGAGGAAACAAGTGCTTTCCAATGAAATGACCTCAGACTAATTGGAAAAGCAGGAACAGTATGCAATTGCCCTCAATGCGGTGATATTAGAGTTTGCCTGCACGAATTAAAGTCCACCCATCTGTCAATATTTCTCCAGTGTCCAGGCCACCGGCATGTTTGCTTACTCCCAGCTCTGTGCGGCGCCGGCTGCTGTGGTCAAGCACACACTGTCTGTGCCTGCCAGGACAAATGGAGGCAGGACCTGCTCAGCAGGGTGCCATCCACACCAGCCTGTGGAACTTTCTAGGTACCTGAACCACTCCTACCCCCATACTAGTGAACCTGAATGAGGCATCCCCAGCAAGACTGGGGTTGGCCTCAGGTGCTTGACACTGCACAGTATTTCCCCCCTCAGTTGGGGTCTGCTCTGCTCACTCCCTTTGGTTCCCTGTCAGCAGTAGCTGCCACAGGCAAGGAACCACAGTCTTGCAGAGATGGTGTAGGAACAATAGGGAAAAGAGAAGAGGTATGGGATTTTTGGGTCTTAAGAGGTAGTCTTTCCAAGGAAAGACAAGGAGACTGTTTCACTCCAAAACCTCCACTGGCAAAGGTCTCAGTGAAGAGCCTTGGCTAGAAATTCAAACTGCAGCTTGGCTTCAGAGTCACTGTGCATACCCCGGGCAGCGTAAATACTTTCAGTTGCTGTGGCTACAAGAAGAATTGTTAATTAGTCAATTTTCTGGGTAAGAAGTAAATACACGTTACGGTAAAATCTGGCCACAAATTTCCTGGTTTGAATTTCTGTCCCTCAAATAACTTCCCTATGAGTATGTTTTCCAGATTTCTTCCCAGACTTACCCATGCCAAACTACCCAGTACTTTGGAGGGTGTAGGCTCGTGCAGGGCCAGCAGCATGGGAAGTCAGCACAGTATTTTGGGTTATTCTCACCAGTTCCTGCATTAACCACTGAAAGCTTCTGGAAGAATTTGGATTGTAACTATTTGATGCATCCTGCACACACATAGACCTGTAATGATCACACAGAAATTTAATAACTGTTAATGGTGTTGAAAAGAGGAGCCAGGTTTCTTTACTGTTTACTGTTATGCATATTATTTTGGATTCACTTTATTGCTGTGATTTTCTTTCCTCTCTTTTAACTTAGCCCCACAGGCTGTCTTTAGCCAGATTACTGACAGCTGATTTGATTGGTGTTATAGGGATGAACTCTGAGAAAGTCTGAAGGCATAGCGTGAGCTGCCTGCAACTGGCAACCAGTCGTAACATACCTCAAGTAATTTTCCTTTTTATTTTTGTAGTCTTCAGTGATGATGCTCTTCTTCATAAATAAATTGGTTTTGGATAACAACAGGATGCTACTCTGTTTTGAGAGTTTGTTGTTGTTTTTAATAAACATTGCTGTAGTGCCAGGTGGGAATTTAACTCATGGTTAAACCAAGAAGCCATCAGTCCTACGCCCAGCTTGGACAGGCTGAGTTAAATCTTCTTTTGGGTACCTCTGTGTGGAATGTGACAGTGTGAGTGCAGTGCTAAGGAGCTGGAGGCAAAACAGGTCATTTGGAACCTTGTGTAGGGTGCTGGGGAATGGACTCTGCATGGGCCAGCTTGCACATGAGGGCAGGTTTGACTTCTGGAGGGATGTTGGCTGGGTAGAGTGATGTATGTGGGTGGCTCTGAGTCAGTGGTGTTACCACAGGAGATCAGTATCCAGGAAGCATATTAATTTTAGCAGCAAAACGTGACTTTTGTTGAGGGGAAGTACACAAAGAGCTTTGAGTAAAAGGCACATGGCTACAAAGAAGGGTGATCACTTCCGAATTGTGAAATAAATGAAAGTGGCTTGTATGTTGTCTTTCTGTGGTGGTGCTTATAGACAGCAGTTGTACAGCAGCACTAGAGTTTCCTTTTTGGAAATACGCTGTAGACCACAGGAAATTGCTAAGTCTAAATAAACGGGTTTATTAACTAAATAGGAAAGCTACCAATTCCGGACCCTGTGTGATCACATTTCCCATTACATTCTGGTAACTGTTTGAAATTCAGGCAAAAATCCTGAGACTCCAAGTAGCAGAAGCCACATGGACTGTCCCTGACTTCAGCAAGGCTGCACGTGGAGTCCCTGTGAAGAGGGGCTGAAGCACTGAGTCGTGCAGCCTTAGATATCTCACCCAATCTTCACAGCACGGGATCGCAGATGGCTCTGACTATCCAAAATTTTGGATTGCAACTCTCCTATTTCCTTGCCATTTTCTCACTCCCCTCACTTTGAATGGACACTAACTTTGCACTATGGAGCTAATTTGTTCTGGCGAGTTGGAATGTGGTACTTGTCACGTGCCAGAAATTGCTGCAGCAGAGCATGCCTGTTTCTGATATTCCACCAAAATGACTTGACTCACCTTGGAAACACTGGAGGTAATGGCAGGATTGTATTAACTTAATAATGCCATGAGGGGAAAAACAAATCACACAGGGGCAAGCACAAGAAGCTTCTGACCATAAGACATAACGGAAAAATATTATACTGAAAAAAAGTTGCTTTAAGGCCATTTGATTCACTGGTTTCCTCTTTGGAAATGTAAAAGAAGTGAAGGAAACTACCCCAGAAACAGAACTGAACTAAACAATACCCATATTCAGGAATAAGGAGGAACTTTTTCTGCCATAGTGTGGCAATGATTGACTAAATGCCATCATCAAAGGTTAATATCTGAAAACAGTACTGGTCAACATTTCTGTGGCTCTGTGCAACATTCCACAAGTCAACCGTTTGATGCTGCCAGCCATCCTCTGGGAACACAGCTGGTACCACACAGATGGAAAAACACAGAGTCTGTAGCTTTCTAGGAACTTGGGTCTCTCAGTTCACTAAGAAGTGGTCCAACAACTCATTGAAGTCGTTCACTAAGTGGATCAAACTCCATCTTAAAACTCATCAGCTTATTTTGTCCCCAGTGCCCTGATTAGGAAGCTGACCCACAGCTTCCATGTCCTTGGATGGCCAGGAAAAGATTTAGAGAATGCAGTTGCCCAGGCCTTGCTTTGGCAGGCTGGAGGAGCCAGCCCCGTGCATTTCTGTCTAGTAAGAGTAGACTGGGACATCAGAAAGCCAGAGGGGTTGGAATGCTCTTCAGGAACCTTTTGAGGTGTTATTCCTTTCATTACCCTGGTCAAGGAGCTGCCTATCTGTGCTGCATTTGTCCTGACCATGCTCCCAGGTTTCAAATCCATGGTGGGAAGAGGAGGGGTCCTCGCTGCCAGCTCCTGCCTTGTTGCAGGTCAGGATGCACCTGGCACATGTACTGACGCCCAGGAACTGCAGTCTTTCTGGTTTGGACAAGTTAGACATTACCTGTTTCTTCTTCCTTTCACTTTTTTCAGGCTTAGTTCATCCTTTCTGGGTGCTGGTAGCCAGAACCGAACACATACCTCTGGGTTACATCTTACCAGTGGCTTGAGAAATAGTATCAGCAATTCCCATTTGCACTGGAAAGGTCCTACACTGTCTGTCACATTGCATTGGTAATTTATAGCCTGACAATAACTGAGGCACCTACATCTTTCCCCCCTCTATCCCTTTCAATAACTGGTTTATTGTAGGAATCCCCATTTGTTATCCCTGAAATCCTGAATTCTCACTTTTCATTCCACTTCTTTAAGTTTCATCTGTTACCTTTGCCTTCAGAAGAGTCACCTCATTCTTTCCATCCAATATCCCATTCCAACCTGACAATATTCTGGAGCTCTGTGTCTTTCTCACCGATATTCCTCCTTGAGTTCCCTTCTTCCCCATTTCAATAAATAATTCCCCTTCTGTCCTCCCATCAGTTGATTCACTAAGTCCAGACAAATGAGATCTATGATCCTTAGAATTTCCATCATCCATCCAATCTCCTTATTAAAGAAATATCTCTACATATATCATTTTATCCCATTTTCCAGTTACCTTCATGCTTGTAAATACTTTCCTCCAAAAAATGTGTTTTAAATTGTGCAGAGCCTTCAAGAACTGGACTTCTTGGAGGTTAGGGAAGTAGTCTGTGGATTACCTAATTTATTTTCCTCTCTGCTCCCTTTTTAAATATAGGGCTTTCATTCTCTTAATTCTGAAGCTGTCCACTGCTGTTCCTGATGTGAGGTATTTATTACAACTCTACCTTGCTATAAAATCTTCACTTTTGTACAGCAGCTCTTCAAGTAAAACTCAAGCAGACTTTTCTCTCTAAGTGTTGCTTCTCACCTGACACATCACAGTATTTGGTGATAATGAGGGTGACTAAATGATGCCATAGGTGGATTGACTGGCAGCTGGGAGGGGATGTTTGTACTCTGCAGGGAAAAGACAAGGCACAGAGCAGGTAGGAAAGAGCACGGCTCCATCAGGGTGGCAGAGGTCAGCCAAGAGACACCTTCAAGCATCCACCACTTTTGCTCATCGTCCTGGGCTGAGCTGTGCTGGAGATTGATGCACCTATCTCTGTGCCATCCCACACAGCACATGACCATGGAGGGCAGAGCCAGCCCTGTGTCATTGAACAAGAGCAATCATCTGACTCTGCCAGGGAGGAAAAGAGTTCAGACCTTAAAGACAACAGAGGCAGGTCACTCTTGCTTTGTGGGAAGGAGCTTTGATGTGCAGTTATGACGTGCAGTTATCACTCTGTCCAATTAAGAGGCAAGGCTAATGAGGGCAGTCCTGTGGAAGGCTGCTGGCCATTGCCTGAGCCTGTGCACCGCCCAGAAGTGCAGCTCCAGGGATGAGCCCAAGGAGACTTGGCTGATGTTCACTCCAACACCCTGCAAACCCCTCCGGAATCAACATCTCCAGCAACTTTTTAAAGAGCTGGATCTCAACATAAATTTCAAAGGAGGTTTGAATTACTTACCATTTTGCATTACAGCCATGTTATGCTTGAAGGCTGAAGTGTCCACGAGGGTTGTTCAAGTGCTATTTTTGCTTCTGCAAACAAAGGAGCCCTTGATACCAAATGAGTGACTATATCCCCCAAGTATGCTGTCCTGTCTAAATATGGAAATATTAGTAAGCATTTGTTTTCACTGTCTGAAAAAGGAGGAATTGCTATTTCCATTTTTTTTGCTAAAGTTTAATAGGGAGAAGAAAAAACTTTTGGATGGGGACACTTTTTTATTTTCCTAAGAGAAATTACTTCTGTGTGTGCAATACTGGACTTGCTTCTGCAACAAAAATATTCTTTCAGGATACATTGATGATGTCCCTTGGGGGGACATCATCATCAGCTGTTTTCCAGATGTTTTAGTCTTTCTTAATCATATCCTTTCACTAGCCATGAGATCTAATTCAAAGCTGAAGAACGTCATTCCATCCGGCACAGCTCTTCTGAGTCCCCAGGAAGTGTTTGGGTTTTGCAGCTTACAGACATGAATTTAATTAAAAGATAAACTGAAATAAATCTATTTGCAGTGTAGTTATGCATACAACACACCATTGGCAGTCTAGAGCTACCAGGATTGCCACTAGGAGATACATGTTCAAGGGTTTATATCTCATGTGTTTTATGCATCAGGTTGAACTTTGTAATTCTGCCCTGGGGAATGCAGCGTGCCTGGCTATTCTGAATACTTACTATTGTCAGAAAACATTCTCTTCTTGCTGCCCACCTCTTTGTCTAGGTCACCTATGAGTCTATTGAACAGCAGGTCCCACCACAAATTGTTAAATTCTCTTAGTGACCTTCCTCCATTGCAAAATGCTGTGTTTTGTTTCCTTCTTTGTAACCAAACCTGTAGTTTCCCAAGGCTCTGGGGAGGAGTATTGCCAGGAGCCTTTGGTCAAGCAGCAAAGTGGTCTGATTCTCTGCATCTGCCAAGAGTCAGTGCATAGTGGTTCCTCTACCAGCTCCACAATGCAGGGGTCTGCCTTTACCCAAAACACCAGACTTTGGCTTTTAGACTGAAGATCTCCATTAAAAAGACTGTTTTGCCCATTGCTCCATTCTCCGTCTAGTTATTTATTCCTACATGTAATAGAGGTAAACTGCTCCTTAATCAAAACCATACCCTCCACATCCATTTCCTATTGTATAATAATAACAACTTGTTGTATACTTCTGCTCTTAAAAGTAAATTGGCTGTGCATGTCTCAGGGAGTTTATGCAGGGCCTTGTTTGGTCCAAACTGTGAATGAGGCCCCTGGGTTTCTTTCCCCTGGAAGCCTAACATGCAGATTACAGCCCTCTGTGCAACTGGGATCATGTCTGCTACACACATGGCCATGCTGACATTTTCCTTCCTCCATCAAGGGATATAGTCCCCAGCTAGCACAACAAAATGTAGGAGAATTTTTGAAAAATTAAGATCTTATTAGTTCTCAAAAAGCAGCTTGGGAATTTTTTGGAAAAGTATTTCTTTCCGTCAGTTTCTGTAAAAAAATGAAATATTTTCTTTTCATTGTTCTCACATTATTCCTTCAGGAATCTTCATTTTGTTGAATTCAATTAATTTATCTTGTTCATCCATAAAGGACTGATTCCCTCAAACACCTGAACACAGTGGAGCTTTATGGGAAGCAGATATATCCAGCTTTGAATGCACTCTCTCTCTTAGTCAGCTTCCTAGAAGCATATCAGCCAGTATTTTTTTTTCTTTCAGAAGGGAGGGGAAAAAAAAGATCCTGTTTATATGGATGATGAAAATATATTTTTTTAAATGGGTGCCAAATATTATGCTAACAACCTTGAGAGCTTAGTCATGCCTCCAAAAAATGCAGATGAAGGAAAAACTGTCTAAGAAATTTTTTCAAGTTTTACTCTGGATTTTTCCAGTTATCAGTCTCCTGGGATTTACAGTTTTGGGAAGAATGTTGTGGTGTGGCCCCTTCACTTTGCAGAGCCTGAGAGTGCATGAGGTGTCCTTTTGCCAGACAAGACCTACCACCTCCTTCCCACTCCCCTGTCCCCGCTGCTAGTCAGAACACACAGAGCCAGCACAAGTGAGGCTGAGGTCAGGATGCCTCCAGCATCCCAGGATGAGCCGAGAAACCCTGGCACTGACTGTAAGTACCTGCGTGCCTGGGCTGGGGAACGCAGGTCCTGCTGGGACCTGGGCTGGGAAACAGGGTCCTGCTGGGCTGGTCTCCGCTGATCGGATTGCTCCTGTTTCTCTTCTTCCGCCGTATGCAGACACATGTGAGTGCCCTCCCAAGGCTCATTTCTGACACACACATTGTCAGGCTTTCGTGTGCTGCGGCCACCTTTTTGTTTCTCTCTCTCCAAGTGCATGTGGCCAGCCAGCTCGGACAGCAGATCTTATTTAGGTGTCCATGCCTCAGCACTAGGGTTGTGACCCCATCCATCCTTGACTTCCCCGTGACAGATTCAGACAAGAGGAAAGAGCCCAAACATCAAAAATCTCAAAAATGTAAGGTATAATAATTATTTTTCTGTCATTTATTTTTGTCTGCAGTCTACCACTGCTGTGGGAAGAGAAGTCGACAGAAGTGAACAGCAGAGTAGGTGGATTATGTGAGCCTGTGGACAGTTCCTGTTACCGCTGACCCACCTCCAGGGGCTGCAGGCCCCCCAAGAGTTGGAAAGGGAAGTTTTTCTGATGTCAGAATGCTTGAAATTGTTTGGGCACCTGCTCACATGCTTCCACAAGTCTTGGTTAGGGGGAGGAAGAACCACAAAACAGGAAGAAAACACATACATTGGAAAGTAAGAATTGCTGGGGTCTTTTGTTTGTTCGTTTGTTTGCTTTTGTAAAGGAAGCAGATGCAGGTAAATAAAGGAATGAAGATTCTAATTTCTTGGCATTTGATAATTCAAGTGCATTAGACGTACAGCAAAAATCTAACCCACAGTTTGGCAGAGTACAATACCATTATCCCATAGGAAGTACAGACCATTTATTTCAGTGCTATCTCTTCCTGATTTATAACTCCCATGTAAACTTTATGCAGACTTCACAGAGCAGGACTGTGGCAGGTTCAAGGAGTAAGGTCTTTTCTGTACAGTTACATTAAAACAAACCTCATATTTGCCAGAGGCAGCCTCCTGCTTGTTTTCATAAAGAGAAAGTGTAGTGAACTTCTTCATGGAGCCTTCACTTACAATCTTCCTCATTCTATTTCCCCTTCATCTTAAAATAGACCTTCCAGGCTGAAAGTTAATGGTTCCACTTTGTACATGGAAAACATAACAGAATGGTGTGAGGTGAAATGTAGGAGCTAGTCCAGAATGATGCAAGGAAGAAAATAGCTTCAGCTGCAAATGCTGAACCAGTCAGGATGTGAAAATAATTTCCATCCTTCAAATTGAAACAAAAATGTAGCAGAAAATATAATTTCTGGGAAGCATAAGCAATAGTCCTGGGATCAGTTGTAAAAAAAAGGAAATTGTTTAAATATATAAAGTTTGTGTTAGGAGCTGTTGGAGGGCAGAGAAGAAGGAATTATTTGCTAATTGTGCCATAGATTTTAGAAGTTCTCCTCATTTATTCTAGTCACATACATACACACTCTTTTACTACAGAGAGCTATTTAGCCCACAGAGAACCACATTTCAACGTGCATGCATTGTAAAACCACTATAGAAAGAGTGTTTAGTGAGCAGCTAATGACTTCCTTAAAAGGATAATGCAGTTAACAGTTGAGAGGATGTACAGCTAAATATGGCCCTTATAAAACTTAGAAGATTCCATTAAAAAACAGACGTGCAGGAAGTGTCTAGTTCCTATTAGAACGAATTGTACACAGTTGCATGGGAAGAAATAAATTTAGTGTACAGAATTTTACATCACATCCTTTGAAAGCTCTGAAATTCTCTGGGGTCTGCAAATCTGTGCATCTGGTCCACATACACATACATACACACACAAACAATTAACTGGCGTGCAATTACTTTACAGGAAAATGCACATCTGAAAGTCAAAGCCTACACATCCTGAAGTGGAGGGTAATGTCCTACTGACTGCAGCAGGCTTGGGTTTGGTTGTTAACTTACAGCCTAACCTGAAAGTTAGGCCCTCCTCTTACTGATACCATACTCACACAGAGGAACTCTAGGTCTGTGCAAAGGAGGGGGAAATCCATTCCTGTAATTTCCATGTTAGAAAAGTAATTCCATTCTCTTCTTTGATACAATTTTCTACTTTCAAAATTAAAACAGAGCTAATGCTAAAATTTCCTTCATTGATCATTTATTCATTTCATTTATTATGGACAGCAATTATGCATTCAGCCTTACTCAAGTTAAATGATTTTATGGGACTCTGTGTGTTTATTTTCAAGGTATTTTCAAGAAAAAGATCTGGAGCCAGAATCACTTAGCATTGAAAGGTCACTCTTCACAGGAACCTGAAAAACCTTTCTCAACTGTATTTGAAATGATTTTTAATTCATTTGCAAGGACATCAGAGAATCAATTTGCCTCTAGCCACAGCCCTGATGCCAGCGAGTAAAGCCAAGAAAATCACCTAGAGAGCATCAAGACAAATCCCTCATGAGATACAAGGCAAAATTGCCTACCAGAAACCTAAAGAACTAGGGTCAGAGGATATTCATGGACACAAATCCAAGCTTTTTCTTCCCTTCAAAAGACTCAGTTTTCATTGACACAGTGAAGCTTCAAGCTTGTGCTGTGAGGTTGCCCCAACTGGGTTCAGGACCTTAGGAAGGAGTGAAGTTTCAGGCATGTGGGCTGCCTGCAGACAGTGAGGGCTCTCACTAGTTACTTGGGCTGCTCTGCAGTCCACAGTGGGGACAAGACCCACGTTGGGTTTCCTTGCTCCACGCGGCCTTTTGATCTGGGAGCTGAGGAGTGATCAAGAAAAGAAAGGTTTAAAACAAATATAGAAGCATTAAAGTTGGAAAAGACCTCCAAGATCATCAAGTCCAACTGGTAACCTGGCACTGCCAAGTGAGCCACTAAATCATGTCCCTAAACACCACATCTGCACATCTTTTAAATACCTCCAGAGAAAATAACTCCCCCACTTCTCTGGGCAGCCTATCCCAATGCTTGACAACCCTTTTGCTGAAGAAGTTTTTCCTAATATCCAAAATAAACCTCCCCTGATGCAAAAGGGAAGTGAAAAATATCACTATTGCAACAAAGGAGGTTTGAAAAATGAAAAGGAGGACTTTTCATTGTGAGACTTGGGTTTAATGTTGTATTTTTATTACTACAGATGGTTTTGTGGGGAATATGATGGCTTTCCTGCTGTGATGGAAGAATTACGCTCAATTTAAAAGCCTGAATTTCCAGTCTACAGGTTTTGTAGGAAATAAATAAACAGCTTCACACAGGAAATGAGCAGAAGTCTCTCTGCAGCACACAGCATTTACAAATCATCGATTTGTCATCTGATATTTAATGGACTACCTTGAGTTGAGAATATGGCACTGACATAAACTTCACAAACAGCAACAACAACCAGCTTCCTAAGAGCCCATGCAAAATGAGGGCAGTCCCCAGCATCTCTTGTTGCATCCCTTTTCCAACTCTGCTGAAGTGCTTGGGCTAACAGATGCTCTGCTTGTGGCTTTTACATAGTTTGTTCTGAGTTGGAGTGATACATTTATATATTTACAGACATGAAAATATAAGCAGGTAATAGAGGTGCTATTTAGAAACCTCTTTAAACAACAGAATCAGCTGGGTCTGAGTCATAATGACTTAACAAGGGCAACCAAACACAAGCCGCTGCACAAGACAGCAATTAGCTCTGGTGGGACTCTTTGTAGGGCAGTCACCAACATCTTCCTTGCCCTTCCCAGCCTAACCAAAAGGTCACTAATATTATTATTATTAGCACAACAGAAGTCGTAGAACATACAAAAAAACTTATCATTTGCCATATTTGCCCAAGATGTCAGTGAAGGCTCAGGAGTTTCTTGCCTCTTCCTCCCCAGCACTGGTATTTCTGGTGGGATTCAGGTTCCCTGACCAAGGGAGGGCAGCAGCTACCCAGTCTCATGACCTGCAAGGTTTACCTCGTGTCCTTGGGGAGAGAGTTCATTAGCTCAGTTCTGTAGTCACATCACATCATATTCCTAGGCACAAGGACATCAGCAGCCATGGCTGTCTCCAAAGACTTCTCAGGCAGAGTGGCTGTCTCAGGAGCATTTCTTCCCCCTCTTGGGGTCTGGAGAAGTTGAAACTTTGCCCACCCGAGGTGACATCCTCATATAGCCTGAGCAAGCACCCCCAAAAACTTTCTCCACCTTCAATGCAGGAGAAGTCCATCTTCTTTCAAGCTGATGGTTTGTTCACCCTGTTGCATCACTCTCTGTTGCTCCAAACCATCAACCCTCTGAGCAGGGACATGACAGACATCCCCCAAGCTCATGACATGCTCTTCAAAATGCCCTTGATGGATGGAGAACCTGTAGTGTCCTTTCTATTCCCTATGTCTCTCTCCAGGGCAATGTGGCTTTTCCCAGCTTGCACCATTTGGTGCAGTTTCTGTGTGCAATCCCAATTCAGGCTCCCCAGATTTTCTGCCTGATGCCTCTTTTCTGACAGAGCCATGAGGTGCCTTGCACTGGCCGCAGGACCAGGTCAACACCTGTCCTCTGTAAATCAATTCTGCATTGAATGATTTCCTTTGCCTGTCACAGGTCAAACTGAAGGCTTCCAGCTCCCTATTACAAATGTCTTCAAGACACAGTCCTCTCAGTAAAGATCAGGAAAAGGTGGAAAAGGAAGGTTTTATCTTTATAGCAAGGAGAGAACAAAGAAACTACAATTGTCAGAGCTGAAGTGGCTTTTTCTCACAGCCATTTTATACACAAATGCAGTGATCCATGAAGTTACACTGCCACGCTATTGCATTAACACCGCCAAAGAGCCATTAGCTCAGTGTCCTCTCTGTAGTAGTGATGGATCAGGGGGAGGGTCAGTCCTTCAGGAGGTGTCTGTGTTACCTGCTGGAAGCAAGAGCTGAGGGAGGCAGCCACATGATCATGTCATCTCTTAAGAGAACACACTTGGGCTGACTACCTGAAAGACCTTAAGGTGAGGTTCAGCATGACCCAAGTGATGTAATCCTAGGGAAATCTCAAGTGTATCTGCAGGGGAAGGGTATTGTCCAGCAGCCCTAGCAGACAGTTTGAGTGCCCATCCTTCTCCTAGACTAATCCACCAAGATTGTCCTGAACCACCCCCCCAGTTCACATGGATACTGAGACCACTACCCTGTGTCTTTAGCATGCCACCACTGTTAGCAGGCTTCTTTTACCTATGGAGATGGGCTATACCATCTCTGTTATTCATTTGGACAAGCTGTGAGACCCCAAAACACCTTCCAGAGGACCCACACTGAGTTCCCAGGGAGCACATCAGGGGCAGCCCTGGTTAATTGCTGGTGACATCCGCACTTAGCACAGGTCAAGCCCTGGCTCTGCCTTTCTCAAAACAGGCTTAATAATTATTAACTTCAGGCTGGATGAGAAAAAAACAAATTTTAACTAATAACCTTGATTTCTGAGTATACACAAACCAGGGGTTTTTTTAACATTGGCTCTGCTTGACTTTCTATTTGCCTGGGAAACATTGATTTGACACTTTACCCTCTTCCTGCAGTTTTATACCAAGGGAAGCACAGAAAATCTGGAGTGATGAATCAACAACGCAAAGTGAAGTCTCTGCAAAGTGAAGTCAGAGACGTGCTCAGGTCAGTGGGTATGTGGCCGCACTGACAGAACCGGAGCTTCCTTTCTTCCCCTTTCCTTATGAATTAATTTGCCATCATGTCAGTTCACTTGTAACTAAGCTGGCTTTTTTTCTTCCTGTTTTGTTCTTAATGATGCACTCTGCAGCCATCGTGTAGCCTGAGGGTCTCAAATGGCATGTAAATGGATATTGCCCTGCAAGCTGCATTCTGTCATACAATTGCCATCGTCTCCTAAGTCTTAAAAGCCAGGGCATGATGTGAATTACAGGCTTTTCTTCTCCATGTGGGGCTCACAGCTTATAGTCCTAAATTACATTTTGTCAGCCTGTTGTCAAAGCAAGATAGAAGACCATTAGAAATAAGCTGCAGTTATGTAAGTGTTCATGAGTGTCTAAATATTAATGTCAGGACTCTGCATAATGGCAATGCTCTAAATAATCCTTTTTAGCCTTTGTAGCTTAATCTTTGTTCATATTTTACCCATTAGTTACCTCTAAATGGCATGGTTCTTTTGATAAGTAAGAGGCTGTGTAAAACAGTCACTGAAATTTCAACATTCTTGTCTTTCACTGCAGCAATCGAAAATGACTGTATTCCTGGGGCCACATGGTCTTCGGTGTTTTAATTGCAAATGATCTACACAACCTGCAGCAGTTTAAACAACAACAACAAAAGAACAAAAAGCAAGCATCCCAGTGCCCATCTCCTGCTCCTCCTCTACCTACTGTCTACGGAGGTATTTGAAATCTCAGTCCACTCACAATAATCAGCACTTAACTCGCACCACTTTTCTATACAGTGGTATTTACCGGCTTTCGAAGCTTACCAATAAAATGCTGCCTCCATGACAAGGTGATGAGATAAAATGATAAAAGGCAGGAATTGGAAGCTTTCACGCTGTGCCTAACTAGCTGCCAGTGTCCACAACTGATCTGTTGAGGCAGTGAATTGCTGGGCTTGGATGGAGGCCCCAGCTATGGGCACCACCGATGCTATAGAATCCAGCTGTGGGAAAGGAGGGTTTCATTTATTTTATGTGCTTTTGATATGGTACAATCACTACCCTACCAGGGCTTTCATCTAGAAAAAAAAAATATTATTGATACCTGAATGCAAGGGGTGTAATGTGCTGTGAGCATGTTTTGGTAAGGGAAAAATGAATTCCTTAAATACCTTGGCCCTCCATTTCTCAACAAATTCCATGAGAATCTCATTGCTTCAGCATTTTGTAAATAACCGACTACATCAGCTGGCTTTAAAGTTTTGAAATCTGTTTCCAAAATGCTCAGTAATTTGTAAATTTATATAACACTCACTTAAATAAAAATAACCAAGCAAGAGGCATCAAAAAAATGCAAGAGGACTTCCAGCAGGAGAACTGTTACCATTTGCATCCCTCCATTACCACTGCTTAGGGGCATAGCCTTTCTCGTATCCCCCCCAGTGTCAAAGGAATGACATGTAGATCCCCAAGAAAAAAAGTTTTTAATAAAGAAATTCCTCACCATTAGATTTGTGGACAAGGATCTTTTCTAGGTTGAGACACAATCTCATGTCTGGAGATCCTATTGTGCAACATTTGTCATTGGGGTTGGGTTCTAAGGAAGTTCTGACAAGGATACATGCTGATGAAAAAGCACTACACACTGGTGTTGAATGATTCATGGTGTCACACTGGAGCCTGTTGCAGAAATAACTACTGGTAGCAGGGAGCATCTCAAACTCTGGCCTACAAAGCAGATCCTACAGTGTGAATCATGTGGGAGTGATTCTCTCTCCTTACTTCCAGATGCTAAATTGCCTAAAAGGTTGCTAAAAATATTATCATTGCCTAATATTACCCTTATATGTAGTCTTTCTGCAATATCATCTTGCAAGCTGTATGGGGAAATCCTTCCACTCATGTGATAAATGTATTTGATAACTCTTCAGAATCTAAATTTTGCAGTTTCCCTATTTTAAGCACATCTTTCCTAGTTTGGTCAAATGAATGTGAGCATTAGATCATCAGTGAGGTGAAAAGGAACCCTTAAAAGAAAACGCACCCAAATCTTCACTTTTTTTAGCACTGGAACCTGCTGATTTGGGGAGGACTCACTGCCAAGCTTTGCTTTTCCACATCCTCGAAATCCTGCTGGGCATCAAAGCTGCTCAGCCCTCAGCAGGAAGAGTTGTAGAGCAGCAAGGGGGGCACAGGGCATTGCTGCCCTGACCCAAAATGCCTGCAATAACTATCACCATTTTTTGGAAATATCCATGTGGAATAGCTGGGTTTATGTTATAACTGGGCTTCTGTTGAGGGTAATAACTCATACATTTTCAAACATATTATCCAGGCTCTCTAGAGCAGCCCAGTGTCCTGAATGAAAGCAGAAACAATTAGGTACCACTGCAGTGTCTAAATGTTATTTGATTTTGAAGACCAGTTTTAAGAAAATCAATGACAAGTAAAAATTCATGTCTCTGATCTTTTTTGGCAAGGATTTTGGGATGCTAACATAGGACTAAATCAAGGCAGCATTTAGAGATTCTGTACCATAGTGGGTGACACTAAACATTTCTTCAAACTTTGCAGAGGGGTTGGAAAATTATATTACATTACATTATATTATATTTTCTACATCTAGAAATTGTTTGTGTATATGGTATTTGCACAAGGTTAATATTTTCTTTTTCTCTTTGTGCATCCACACATGTCCCTATACAAATGTTTACAAGTGTATGCAGACACATGAGGCTAGTTGGTAAAAGAAATCTACACTTTTAACACATTTTTTAATAACCTGGGTATGGTGGCATTGTCTTACTGACATTTTGGCAATATTTCGACCACTGTCAATGCCTAAAAAAATCCCATGGAAGTTGATGATGAGCTGTAGAAGAAATGTGTCTTCACAGCAGAATGGCATTGTTTTCTGTCTGCTGTTCTCGCCTCTTCTCTTTAAAATACTTCAGCCATCTAATCCGGGATCAGAAATGACACTGTGTCACTTAAATTGCCAATTGCACAAAGCAAGTCCTGAATAGTGAGTGGCTGAAACAAAAAAAATTTGTGCAGAACCTGTACTCTACAAATTATGTGGCCAAACAATTCAATGGTTGCTTAAAAATAACAAATGCGTTTGAGGAAATGGATGGAGGCTCACAAAATGACCTGCTAACCACCACCCAGGACAAAGGATTCACATACCCTCACAATATCTACTTTATTGTCATGGAAAATTAGCATGTGATACCTAGGAAATACTTCTAGGGGAGTCTGCAGTGATCTCTCTGTGTTGCCCAATATTTAGAATTGGGCAAGGTTTTTGCAGTCATTTCCTATGAAGCTCTGATACCACAGTGATGTGCCTCTGCCTTGGGGAGCAGGGCTGTGGAAGAGGGGATTGCCAGCCACCACCACACAGCTGAAAGCAGAGGAAGGATGATACTCACCCCATGCTTTTGGATGTTTCCAGAACTGGGCAGGATGTCTTGCTGGAAATTCTGGCAGTAGGTACTGAAGACTTTTGCAGGAGGCACAGGGAGGGATGCTGAGGGAGGAGGGATGCAGGGAGAGGTACAGTGGTGTGAGCATGTGAGCCAGAGCTATTGCCCAAGCAAGGTCTGGGGCACTGTGCCTTCCACATGGCTCTAACCCACACCCCAGGCCAGGGAAACTACTCCCTTTCTTATCATTGTCTTACACGTGGCCTGCAAAAAGCACACATGAAGACACACGGAGTAGCTCCTATTTTCAGCAACTGCTGTATGCATGCCAGAAACAGGCTTTGGTTCTTTGCTGGCTTCCAGTTTGTGTTAACAAAATACAGTGAAAGCGATTGCTGAGCAAAGGCAGAACTGGAGAGAGCTGCAGAGGGCTGGGAGACTGTGAAAAATGAATGGCATCTCTGCCCTGCTACCCAGCAAGAACTGCTGCACGGTACTGCTGGGATCCTACCAAGTACAATCGCCAAGCAGGCATCACATATATTCCACCTCCCTAAGCAACTGAAAAAAAAATTGCTATTTTCTCTTTGAAATTCTTGGAAACTCTGCTAGAATAAACTCTTTAATCCTGTTTGAACAAGTGTGATTTTATATTCTCAGTGTTTGCTTTGCGTTGCATTACAAACCCCCATAGCCACTCACTTGAAAAAATGCTTTTGGCTCAAATATATTGAATAGCCAAAAACAAATACTGTTTACTCATCTGATTGAATTAAAAGCATTTTATTTAAAGTGTTTACAAAATCTTCTACATGTAATAGGAATTCACTGCAAAGCCAGAACTGTGCTTTTAGGACTTTTTGAAATCATTGCCGAGTAATCATGGTAATTTGATTATGTTAGCAAGACTGTTTAAAAATTCAGGAAATTGGGTCTCTGTTCAGTAAAATGAAAATAGGCTGTACGAAAGAGATACTTGGGCATTAAATGCTATAAGACATTCTGCTGTAAATAGCCAGATGTTCCCATTTGGTGAACTGAACAGAGTGAACCGTTTTGATTGAGGATTGCAACATGCAGTACGGAGTAATCAAACCGCCCTCAGGCAATGGGATGAAACTCCTTGTACCCTGCTGGGATTATCCAGTGCAGCAAGTTCCCGTAATCTCTCAGCTCAGTGCATGGAAGTGGCTCACACAACCAACTCAGGTCACATATTTAGAGTTTGTCACTTTGGGCCTCAATATCCTGTGCCTGTGCTTGGCAATAGCTATCAGTTCTGGACACACACTTCTCATTCAAGGTCTTGTTGATATGACTGCATGCTCTGTTCCTGGAGTTCCACTTCCGTTCCTGCCCTGCCTGTGTGCAGGAGCCATTTAAAACTAAAATTACTGTGAAATAAGTCCTGAGGAATTTGGTTTTGTATTGCGTTTTTCACACTTGGGTTGTATAAGACTGCAGTGGAAATCCATCAGCTGGTAGCAACCACACAACCACGTTGCGTAGATAACTGTCAGGCACAGCAGCTCTGGTGGCTCTGGATGACTCTTTCATCTTGTTTAATGGTCAAAAGGAATTTTGGTGACATCGCTGGCGTTACACATTCACTCTTCTGTTTTTTAAGGAATGCCACAGGATTGATCTCTGACCTGGAAGGCGGCACAGAGGTGACCTCCACCTCTGACCCCCGCTCCTCCAAAGAATCCAACTGGGTGATGGTCAGAGCAGCAGCCTATCAGCCCCGGGCTGCTCTGTGAGTGCCACCTTCAAGAAGAAGATGTCCTGTGATCCTGAAGCAAATTTTCCCACTTGCCCATGTTTCAGTTTTAGTAACAGGTATACTGAGACCCCCGTCTGCTTGGCAAGGATATATCACTAGAGGAACAACAGGAGGATTTTTATGCAGTAGGCACAGCTGGAGAAGATACCACTGCATTGTACCCATTGCGGCTGTGGCCCCATTTCCTGCTGAGAGAATCAACAGAGATTCTGGAATTGTTCTGTACCAGTGTGGTGTCTGGATAAGCAGCACCAAGGGCAGGGGAGTGTCCAAGAGCAGAGGTGCGGTGGTTCAGCTGCTCTCTTGAACCTGACCTCAGGGTCTGGTTCTGGTACCAGAGGGCAAGTAAGGACTATCCGAGCTAGATGAACACTGAAATTTAGGAACAACTAAGAGAAGGTCATTCTTCGCTGAAATAACTGTGGCCATGTCTGGGTCTTCCTTGAACCCTTCTTGCTGGTGACAATTTCCATGGGAGGCTGGACCTTTTCCTTCCCCCAGGTGTACAGATTTTGGGAATCTCTGCTGGAAACCCCTCAGTTTCCCTTAAGTCAGCATCACTTGGGCCTTCCTCATGTCCATCATGGTGTGAACAGGCATTTCTGGCTCCAAATGATGCTCACCTGCTCTTTATAATCTGAGTTTCTACCTGTTTATCGTGAAGCTGATACAGATGTGAACCTCCACCCACTAGGTCATAACTGATGAAAATTCCTACACCATTTATACCTCTGAAGGGTTTTTCTTCAAGTATTTTTGTCAGCAGCATGTTTTGGATCAATTTCAGATTTACATTAAAAAAGCACACTCCTTATCCCTTACATTGTCACTACTCGGTACAGCTTTCTAATACTCTTCAAAGAGCTGGTGCAAATTAGAAATATGTGGCTTTTGCACTGTGCAGAATACCCTTTAACAGTTTCACCACAGAGCTATATCACAGTGAGGTTATTTTTCTTTATTCCTTTTTGTTGCTACCATGACTGTAAACTCCAGCACACTCCTTGGAGAGGTGCTCAGGCAGGGCAGGCACCCCAGCAGAGCAGCCTGCAGAGAAGAGCAGGAGGCCCAGTCTCCATGGCTGTGATCAATTGTGTTGCACCATGGACCATATAATGCCTGGGAATAAAAAGTGCAATTACACCAAAATGCAGCAAGAATTCACAAACACAAGAGTGGCTGCATGTAGCCATCACAGAGAGCTGGGAGTGTAAGGAGCTGCACTGGATGTTGATGTTGGGTGTTGATGTGAGGCAAAGCATCATTGTGCGGCATTTGTGGCATTCAGCCATCTTGTCTCCTGCCATTGACACCAACCAGGTATAAATTTGAGGTTTGACAGTCTCTTTAGAGAGAAAGAACCCATAGTAGCCTGTTGTGGAGAAGAATTCCCTGCAGGGGCTTGCCCGGCCACATCAAGTCAGATCCTCGCTACAGGTGAAGGGACTTGGTCCATCTTGGTCTTCCTCCTTTCCTGTAGTCTAAACCCAACAATGATCCTAGCACTACCTCTTTCTGTGCAAAGCTCTTCAGCTGCAAGTACCTGGGGGGTTTAAAATCAAGCTAAATGTGTTCATTCAGCTTTATCTTCCCCAAGCGAGACTGACTGCAGAGATTGGAGCAATGCACTGTCACTGCCTAACAGCATGACACTGAGGACTCAGCACTTCACAAAGCCCTTGAAGGCATTGGTTATATGGTGCTCCTTGGGCACAGAGTGATGTGCACACAGCTTCTCATTGATGTGATACCAGAACACCAAGAGACAGCAAATTGAATTTAGCCTCTTAATAGCATTTATTTAGATTTGCTTCAGTAACAGGCAAGAATAAGGGCCTAAGAGCCCAGGAGACTATAATCCTTTTAGACACTCAAGCTCCTGAGCAGAATGAGGTGAATCTCCAAATGTCATGTAAAAAACATGAGAGACTCATGACCATGGGAAATGCAGGGAATCCTGTTGCCTCTGAACAAGACAGAAGATGATGGATGGCTCAGAGGTGCTTTTCTCTCCTGATTTTTGGCTACTATTGGACTGAAGAACAGAGGTCATAAGGACAGACTGAACTGGAATGAAAATTAAGTTTCTAGTATATATAAAGAGCTGTCTCTCTTTTCCAGAATTTTTGTGAAAAACAAGGGAGATTTTGCTAAATCTGCACCTTGACTATTAAGGCTTAAAGACGCAGTCCTCCAAGCTGCTGAAAAAGTATCAAATCCTTCAGCAAAGGATTTATCAAAATGCTTCAGTGAACTCTTCATAATGTGAAGTGGAGCTAGTATCCTTGATAATATGGTTTCTTACCAAGTTAAATAATAACGTAGGATTTTTGAAGCAAATCAACTCTTGGAGTCTACTACTGTCACTGTGCTTTTTCATCTCAGGAAATTCTGAGGACTATAACTGGAAAAGATTTATTTCATTGTGTACTTCTGAAGAAAAAGCCATGTTAGAAAACAAGGGCTCGAGCTGTGGCAGATGGTGCTTTTCTGGAGAAGGAATTAGTGTTTAATAAGGACTGTAATAGTGTGAACCAGATGTTCATCTCATATTTTATCTTTGAAAGGATTTGGGAGGATGCCATATAGATACATATGTGCATCACAGATCTTGAAAAGATACACAACTGGATCTCCAGGGACTCATTAAGGGAGGAGTAACTTTCTGTGAGCCATCACACTCCACTGAAAGAGCAAGGTCTGTTTAAACTGTGACTAAATATCTCCCAAGAAAGATATCTCCTAAATATCTCCTAAGAAAATATCTCTCTTTCACCTCTCACATGGAAAGGGCAGCACTCCAGAAGAATAAGGGTAGCAGTAATCTGGTTTTCCAAGCAAAATGGTGACTCTAGCTTCATCAAGTATTTTAGAAAATAATACTTAAGGAAGAGAAGCTCATCAAGGAATGCTACTCTTACAGGGCTTTGTCTAGCTCTCCACTGGGATGCAGAGGTGAGTCTGTAGCTATACATACTGAGACTTCCAACAAAACACAAAGCTATGTCTGCACTGCTACTGCTACATGGAATCCTCCCATCCTTTGGTGAGCTGTCCCCATTTCTTGCTGTGCAATGGAGAAGGGCTCTCCTCCTTGCTCTCTTCACCTGCAGTTGAGCTATCTGAAGGCTCAGTCTCATACTAGGTGCTCCTGGCAGAGCAGAGATGTGAGATCAGAGCTCCCACCTTGATGCTGAGGTCTTGTGGCAAGACTATTTTAACCCACATGTGGCTGCCACTCCTGTGTCTGTGCCATGAACACACTCACACAGTGACACATGGCCTTGGCTGCCTGGAGCAGCACAACTGTGCCTGTACTTCTGCTCAGGTACGAGGCCCTCCCTCCATGCAGCCCCCAGGGCCGGCTGGTGTGACAGTGACTTCACTGGCTGTGGCTGTAGAAGATCGATCATCTTGACCTTGTTACCCTTTTGCACTTGCAGTAAACCAGTCCTTGATTCCAACCATGATCCTCTGTCTTGCTGTCTTCACTTAGCAAAACTCCACTTTGCTGTAGAAAATGAGCTGTGGATGGATAAATGCCTATGAATGCCTTTCCACATGCCAAATCAGGACAGTGAAGCTGCCATAGGCATCTCTAGGAGTCAGACACAATACCTTTATTTTAAGGGGAGGGTCATTCCCAAAGGAGCACATGCAGGAAGTACCAGTTATGGCAGCCATGCTACTGCAGTGAGAGCAGGTGCCTGTCATAGGATGCAGCATTTATTATCAGCTCCTGTTGTTACTGTAAAAGCTGTAAGTTTTACCTGTGTCTGTGAAAGACAAGGTTAACGAATGACCTGTAAGGTGCTTATTTAGCATTATTATCTCTCTGTGTATACATGTGCCTATCCACCTGGGAAAGATCCAATTAAAAATGCAGGCGGCCAATACTTCAGCTGAAGCACAGCCCTGCAGCACCAGCAGCTCCTCACAGTGCTGGGAGAAGTGTCCCAGGACAAGGCAGTGCTGAACAGAGGCACCCATGCTCCCTCTGAAACAAGAGTTACTCCTTTGTTTGGGCTTCAGGCCTGCCTTCTGGCTCCTTGTGGGGTGTGTGGAATTCAGGGGCACCGTTCTGTGTCAGGGGTCTGGCAGCACCCGTGGCTGCTGACCTGGGGGTGGGGGCAGCTGAGAGCCCTGTGAGAAGAGGTTGGTTCTCCAGCAGTGGCTGCTGACCTTCTTAATGCAGCAGCAAGAGCTGCTCTTTGTTCCCAGTTTTTTAAACAAGGATTTTATCATAGCACTGAAATAATGACCAAGAGGCTGTGCATTTTAGTTAGCCCTACTGTGATTTCAAGTCTCTTTCCTTCAAGCCAACAGGAAGACCAAGTGGGTACATGCAGGAAGTTCTCCATTATGTAGAGGGAGAGCCTCTGCGGTCCTGCTGCCCTCCTTTCTCATATCTCTGCAAGCCTGCCTCAGCATACAATCAAATTCAGAAGGAAAGGATGCTGAGATTATGTGAGGCACATTGGAGAAGCACCTGGGAAATTATCTTACCATAGAGTTCATGGTGGATGTAATTGCCAGGATCTTTTTTCTGGGCATGAAATTTGTACTTCTGCACATTACTGTGGCATTCAATGCCACAGGCATTTTTGCTGTCAGAGCTCAGTTATACTATAAGAAGAACTTTGCAATATGTTTTGCATAAATGGGAAAAAACATTAATTAATAGGGGTTTAATTAAGAGAATGAGATACATCTTGCACAGTTAAATTGTTTTATAACTGATTGACATAAATTTCTTTGCTATTAGTAAGCTGTAAATCAATTAAATATGTCCACACAGAGGACCTGGTTGGTCTAAAATGCAAGAATGATTTGCAGATTGCTTGTACTTACATTCCAGTTCAAGGTCTCCTCGCAGCGAGGCCAAACACTATCCTGTAAACAACATGCTTATCTTTTCCAGCTTATTCTTTTATTGTGACTCAGAGACAAAACTGAACTGCTGTCATTCAGTTCTGAAGGAAATGCTTTACCTTAAAATTCTCACACCAGGGTTCATGCTGAGTTGCCTCACCTTGCAATTAGAACAGGTGAGGGGTGCACATAAGTGATTATTGACATCTCCAGGAGCACAGCTGATGCAAGACTAGTTACTTAACTCAGTTATCTGCTGGAGCCCTTGAACCAAAATAAAGGTTATTCTCACAGACAGCATAATTTGTGTGTGCAAAAGCACAAAAGAACTCATTACGGACTTCATTCTTTGAAATTCTGAGGAGTCACACCAAAACCCCATGGCTGCTAAATGTATCCTTCCAGAGCTGGAAGTTAATGAATTTAAAATGTTGTTCATTACAGAAAACAAGAAAGAAGGAAGAAATATAGGTGCCACCATCATTAGTGAAGAATTTGGAAGGCAAATAGATAATTTATTGAATGCAAAGATATTTGCAAGTTTTTCTAGCTTCCCTGTGCTGCTACAGAAGCATTGCATCTTGTACTGTCAAGCAAATCCTACTTCTGTAAAGAATTTTCTAAGAACAACAGAGTAAAAGCATCTGTGATCTCTGCAGTGAGGTTTACTTGAGAGAGAGCATGCCAATATTCAGAGCCCTCCAGCACAGCTTGGGAACATGGGCTCACTGCTGACTGAGGCACAGCTGGCATTACACCTGGAAATCAGCAACATCATCTACCTAAACCACCTGAATGTCTCTAAGGCTTAAAAAGGACAATATGATTCTCCTTCTTCATGCCCATTGCTGTAAACATAACATAGTATAGTCATATCTAACACTGTAAAGTCATATCAAATTTAAACTGGTCAGAACTGTAGAAACATTCCTCTCTGCTCATTCCTGCCAGATATTGTTGCCCATTATCCCTGATCCTTATTCATGAAACATCTGAACAGTGGACCTTGTGGGACAGAAGCAATAATCTCCCTTGTGCCTAAAGAGCTGTCGTAGAATTTCAGGCAACGTCTAGGCAGACAATTTGCATAGCATGTGTTTATGATTTTATTGGCTGCCTCTTCTTCGCCTTTGTCCTGGATTCTGTCTTGAAGGACTCCAACACTGTGCAGTGTCCACTGCAAATTAATGTGCTGTCAGGGCCAGCCACTGCAAGCCAGCATGCAGAGGAAGGCACTCACAGAGCAATCCCAATGACACACACGTGCGAATATTCAAGGGATTTCTGCTGCTCATATGGGTTACCATTAACAAACATGAGCCTTTATGATAAAGTTTATGACTGTGCCTACTACCCCACATAAAGAGAAAGGGGAAGGAAGAAAGCACCCACCGTCTTTGTCAAGGTGATAATTCCCACTCCAGTACATATTAGTCTTTTTCTTCCCCACTGCTTGCATCCTTCTCCCTCCTTCCTATCCTCCCATTTCCTTCCGCCACTACAAAGCCCTTCAAAGATCAAAGTCATCATTGACCATGAGTTTGCACAATGTTTCTGCTCTGACACTGGCTGGGAGCCAGCTGGCATGTGTTAAAAACCATCATCAGAATCTGTTTAATTACTGATCCCAATGCAGTATTTTAACAAAACTCTGGAACAGACACAGTTCCAGCAAGCTGATGCCCAGTGATGGGACACTGCAGCAGCACAGCCATGACTTTGACGTTGGCTGGTTTAATTCTTTTTTATTTTGTACTATTAATCCACTTTTTGGCCTGCTTTGCAAAGATGCCTTTGCAAACACAGTAAAAGGGTATCTCTAAGATTTTCCCCAATTTAGTATAAATGTACTATTAAATAGGTCCCAGGTAGACTTGGATTCAAAATATATTACTCGCAAAAAAAAAAAGATGCTCTTCTGCTCTGGCTCCCCCCTCTGTGACCTGTTGCTGGATAAGGACACTCTCCTGGCTAGCCTTGGAGCTGGGGGTTAGCGTGATGATCAACTGCTCCAGGCAATGCTTGCAATTTATCCACTAGTTAAATTGAGCCCATTGTGGCTGTGTCTAAGCCTTTTCCTGACCTTTGATATATGTCCTGACTTCTGTCCTGCACAGAATCACTGAGTGGTTCCTCTGGCTCACACCTTCTCTGGGTTCTACCCCAATCCATGACCATGTATTTTTGCTGACTTCAGGGAATCACACGTAACACAGGACAGGTCAGCCAAGCCCCAGGTAGCCAGTGGCTACTTGTATTGAAGGACCTCATGTTGCACATCTCTCTAGACAATGGCACCTTCCCCCCACAGTCTCAAACATCTGCAGTCAGCCAGTCTGGGCACATGCCACCTTCATGAGCAACACGGTCTGACACCAGGGTGCTCATAGCTACCATTGTAACAGGACGACCAAAACCTCCACCCTCTTGATACTGTGCAGCTGGACACCCTCCAGGTCAGTCTCCACATTGTGTCTAACACTTTGCACGTCCGGTTACTTTGCCCATGTGCCTCTGTGGTTACACTCACTTGGTCAGACTTGATCTCTTTGACTATCTGTAGGTGTACCATCTGCACTATTGCTCAGAATTATACCACAGGATTGACAGCCACAATGCTCAAACCAAGTGCAGCCTAGTCACAGAGACTCATGGGGCAGGAGAAGTCTGAACTGTCTGGTAGCAGGAGAACATCCACCCCAAAGTACAAGGGAAAGTTTACTGTGCCACTCAAGCTGGAAGTTACTGTGAGGATGCAGCACCATTCAGTGAGAGACATAATTGGAGCAGTCTCTGGCTGATGCACAAGTTGTCCCTATTTTAAGGAGTGAGACTGTTCTCATGACCACTTTGACCATAGCTATGTACCTGTTATGCTTCTTGTCACCCAGAAATTTGAACTGCAGGTGCCCAGGACTGGATGGGGATGACAAGGCAAGTCCTGCAGCTGAGGACATGGCTGTCCTGTCAGACGTGTCCTGCAGCCGAGGTCACTGCTGTCCTGGCAGAAACATCCTCACATGAGCCAGGGAACCACTCCTGCTGCTCTGCAGTGGATGGCCTCTTTGGCAGCTCAAGGGACTGTGAATAATCCTTTTGAGCTCCTGCCACCAGTCCCAAAGTGTGATCAGTACACAATGACGCCAATGGCATAGTGTGAATCTTCTGCTTCAAATGTCTGGGTTTGAATAATGGTGACAAGAAAGAGATGGGATGTAGGGGACATTCAAAAGGACACTCCTTCACACAGATTCCGTGATAGGAATATAGTCACCCCATCAGATCACATAACAGTGTTGCATGCGGGTCATGAACTATGGACATATTGTCCTGGCATCCTCACCTTGCCCTTGCATCATGTGACAAGTAAATCTTTTTGTCCTTCCTCCCTTGTCCCATCACACAGCCAGATGTGGACCTCAGCCCTAAGAAGCCTGACTCCTGGCATCTTGCCACAGGGCTTTTGCCCATGCCTGAAGGAAAAAGCCTGAGGCAAAAATGTGCCTTCAAGACAACCACGATGCTGAATTGTGACCCTCAGCATCCAGGGTCCCCCAACAGAACACAGCACGTGAGGGTCACACAGTGGATGGGTCACACAGCACTGTTCCCTGTGACCTGGGCATTTTAATAACTCCTGCTGTTCCTTGTATACTAATAAGTTTAATCTCCTCCATGGTGGATTTATTGGAAGTTTAACTGCTCAGGGCTTTTGTTGAAGAAAGCATCACAATCTTCAAATCTTTCATCACCCTATCTCAGCAACCAGGATCTGAAAAACTATCTGGGGATTATCCTGAGGATGAGGGTAAAATTTTGCCCTTGGAGAGATCAAGTGAGTATTTTATAATAGATTTTATCATATCCCTGGAGTTGGGATTTTCCCCACTGAGATTTCTCGTGCTTTAACTGGGTGTTCAGTTAGAAAGACCGCACATGGTGCTGTCTGACTGATGTTTAGCTTTTCTGTTTCCAAGACTGGCTTGACCTAAGACGAGAGCTATGAGTGGAGGGGAGGAAGGGGAGACAGGCTGGGCAGGAAACAGAGTCCAGTGAACTTTTACAAACCTTAAACAACCGCAGTTGGCTGGGATTCAGTATGTGAGATGGACCAAGGTTCAGGGCAATTTATTTTATCTGGAATTGTTCACATCTTTGGATGTGTGGGGTTGGCTTTCCCTCCGAAAGAAAGTGGCCTTCTGAAGAAGGCTTTCAAGATGATCATTCATTTATCTGTAGTGCAATATTTGCCTTCTCCGCATTCAAAAATTTGGAACTAATTCCCTGTATGACATAGCATTTAATGAGTTTGTCTCCTGAATTCTGCAAAGCATTTAAAATACTTTGATGGCATTTTCTCTTTGGTAATTAATGTCTTATCAGTGAGTTTTGCAGAGAACAATGGCCTGATTCTCCTCCGATGCTGTTTTACATCTCTGTAGCTTCACTGACTACAAATGCGTTACTCCTGCTTCGCATAGTGGGAGAGGAGAATTAAGACCTTAAGCCTACCACTGTTTAATCACATGCTTTGAACTAATTTTCTCTTATTCAGAATCTGTCCTTTGCTTGAAGCCCTGCATAATTTCCATTTTGCTATCATTAGAAAGCTGGTCATTATCAAGAATGTGTGTACTACCCTTCGATTTAGGAAACCCGAAATGAGAGATACTTCAGCCAGGAGAGGCCCCACACTGCATCATCTTATAGTGGTAGGTGGTGGCTCTTCTCACCTGGATGCCAAACTTCCTCTAGAGACTGTTCTGCACACACGGAGGGACTTGGTTATTATTTCATTTCACCCCTAAGAAGCAACCTTTTCTACATACCTGAGGAGTTTGCAATTAGACCCAAAAAGTAAAAGCCTGTTGCATGAAAATCAAGCTTTTTCTCTAGCATGAAAAGTCCAGCTGCATTTTCTCTTGGAAACAGACCACAGACTCTCCTTTTACTGTAGACTAATTTGTTTTGATGCTCACAGGATGTATATTCTGAAATTGGAATAAATATGCTGAAACATGCACAACCTGGACACATCTTTATTTTATTCTTTTGGCTCCAGATCCAGTTCCATCCTGAGAATGTAAAAACAACACCAATAGAGAGAGAAACAGAAATGCAAAACCCCCAGATAGCTGTGATAAGGCTTGACATGGACAAATGCTCATTTGCTGTTCAAATATATGTTTATTTAAAATATATTTATATCTGAACAATGAAGTATGAGCAGGCAAGAGGTAGCAGATACTGTTTTAAAATACTTCCATTGATTACACAAGAATCTGGACTAACTTTAGCATGTTCAGTGAATTATATGGGCAAGTACTTAAAGATCTGTTTATTCCTGTAAGTTAGGAGGTGATAAGTGGTGTCAGTTAATTGCATTGATTTTTTCATGTGTGCAAGCATTATTCATATGGGCACAGATTTCCAGGACCAGACAACGGAAATTAGTTAAGCAGGACATGTTGGGTGTTATATTTTAAGAACAACATTAAGAAAACCTTTGCTATAAAAACATTTAAGCATCAAAACAAAGTGCTTGGAGTTGAGAAACATCAGAATTAAGGTTGTCCTTGCAGCTAAAGCCTTATGATACCATCTTTAATTATAGTTGTCTGTGTCATTGTCTCCATAGCTTTCAACTTCTGCAACAAAACACTGCATGGATCTTACTGACATTATCTCTCACAACAAAGCCTATTATTTATACTGATCAGCCAATGCAGAGCATTGGGGCCAACAGACATCTTCCCTTCACTATTTGCTGACAGCAAAGGAACATGTGCCTTACGTTTGGCAGTGTAATTTTGAGGTCTGGAGAAGAATGCAGCTGTTCAATGATGGACAGTTATCATCTTGTTTTCAGCAGGACCGTATCTTTCGCCTTCTCCTCCCTGCCCCCCCAGACACTGCCTGGCCCTGCTTTCCTCCCTTGCTGCTCCCATGGGTATCACCTACCAAGGGGTCTGATGTCCTGGCATTTGTCCCTCTGTGCCAGGGTTTTCCTCCACCCTTGCACCTGTCCTTCTCCCACTGTGCAGCTCCTTCTCCATATGCCCCCATCTTCTTCCTCAGTCTCCAGCTCTTACAGCTGCCAACCCTCTCTTTATTCCTCCATGAGTAAATCAAATTCCCCTCTCTTCCCCCTTACTGCACAGGCACACACAGCAGACCTTGTCTCACAAGTTACAAGAGGAACTCTACAGCCAGCCCTTTTATTTGGAGACCAAGCACAGAGAGATTTCTGTGGCTCTGAGCTGGAACATGCCTGGCCTATATGGGATTTTAAGTTGTCAGAATTTACAAGTCTCTACTGAGCATGTACAAACTGCAAAGACAGTAATGCTTAGACATGGTCCAAGGTTGGGAATAATTTCCCAAATGTGTTGAAAAACAAATTTCTGGTGTTTGGTTGACTCCTTTCGACAAATTTTTGCACTTTCCTTCCATGCATGGAGGTAAAACATCTTCTCAGAGAAATATTTAAGGGAATTTGACTTACCATAGACAAAATAACATACTTTCTCCTAACCTTGCTCTTGGAAACAGATGCACCATTCTTGATAAAACTTGCAAAACAAAAGTAAAATCAAACAAGTAAAGTCAGCTGGAGGTTGATGCCCAGCATAGGAAATTTCAGCTTGATGCATTAAACTTTGGCAAATGTATAAGCAACTGACAACAAGATATAATAATGACAAAGTGTTGGGCAATCACTGCACCTATAATTCATAACTCCCACACATTTTAAGATAATGGAAATTACTCATGTTCATCAGGAATTGAATAGATGCCTCTGTTATTACTTGTATTATTCAGTTAGCAACAGCAGCCAAATGTATGTCTAACTGACTTTCATTAACTCCAGCAGTATACTGGCAGAATTAAAGTATCTTTCAATTCAACCCTTCTGTATTTTTGTCTTGATGTACTGCATACAAAACTTAACCACAATATCATCTTTTGGGATAATAAACTAAATCAACTGTGCATTTCATTTGCAGAGATCATCACATATTAGACACTTTCAGGTATGCAAATGTGTCAGGCAAATGTTGAGACATGGCTCTAAATGAAATTTTCAGAGAGAAAGAATTATCTTTTCATTTTAAAGGTACATTTTGTCCTAATTAAAAAAATAAAAAGGGTAATAGCCTTGGCTAGAATGACAGAGGAGTAAATTTTACGCTGTTCAAGAGGCCAGCATGAAGTGCCACTGAGTTTCCTACACCAGTTAACATTCAGAGACAAATAGTCTCTGGAAAATAGTGGTTTTTTTGGCCAAGTTTCATAATTTTTTGGTGGTCCTAGCTGTTAATATTGTGTCATTGACTTTACTTACAGTGTTTGGTAGGCATCTCCCCTGGAAAAGAGATCCTTAAATCAGCAAGGCACTCAGGCACATACTTTACATTTAAAAGATTCAGCAAGTTGCTGAATAGCAGGGGATGAGCCCTACTCTAGGAGTGCCGTCAAAGCCAGACTTTATTGCCAGGTGTAAAGGCCATCTTTGAATCTGGATGAATAACTGGTTCAGATGTTCCTCTCTAAGCAGGGGTCGGGACTTTGTGAAAGTAACTCTTCTGGAAAGCTGGCTGACACCATTCTCAGTGAGCATGAGATGACTCCAGAACTCCCCACTCCATCTGCACATCCCCCTCTGCATCTCCTCACTGAAGAGAAGCCCCCAGCCCAGGTGCATATCTCTGTCTCTTTTCATCGATACTCACTCCTTTTGTTGCACAGCCAAACACAAACCAGCTCCATTTGCAGGGTACTCCTGGGCTGCTTCACCCAACCCACCATCTTGTAGGAGGCTTGGGCTCTGCCTGCAATGCCAGCCTTTTATTTTCTTCTTTCTTAGGTCTCCCTACCACTACACTTCTCCATGAAAAATGAACAAAAAAAGGTTTGTCAGCTGAACCTTTCTGTTGTCAGTTGTTGCAGGCCAAGCTCGGACCTTCTGCTGCACTGATATCAAACCCAGTATTATAAACCACCACATAACCCCCATACAGCCCAGCTGTGCAGCCCCAGCAGTGCCACAGCAGACACAACAAGCACTGGTTGCTCAGCAATGCCCTTAGCTCCTGCTGGCTGTTGTTTCAGCTATCAGGGATGCCCAGTTTCATGCAGACATATTTTGTATTTCATATCTAACCAAAACAAAAATATAGACGGAATAAAAAGTAAATAACCTGCATTAGTCTATGATTCAGAAGCTGCATAGCAAAAGAGACCATTGGATCAAAGAGAAGCAAAGATGTCCTAGGGTATTTTGGAGATGCTTAGAAGAACTACCCTTGGAACAAGAGCCTGTTGAAGAAGGATGCATGTTCATGTAATTACACTGTTAAGAACTGATGCAGAAAAAAACCCATTCAGTGACATGTTACCAAAAATTTCTGTCACCTCTCCTGTGATTCAACAGTCCCGTGAGTACCAGTTCCATCCTACCACCACCCCCCAATTCAGATTACAATACAGAAATGAACGTGACTGCACTTATAAATATTTTGTGAGACATTTTTATAGAAGAGATGAGCAGTTCTATTGTTCTTAAATTAGAAGCATAAAATTTGGGAGTTTGGGAATGTGGTAATAAATCTTTCTGAACGGTCCTACCAACATGTTTTGGCAAGTTTTTTTAGATAATTGCCAGTCTGGGATCAAACAGATTTAATGTCAGCTGCTTTTTCCTTTTTCACAGGTTCTGTCCCTCTTTGAATAAGTAATTTGGGAAAATTTGCCACCTTTTATGACCTTTAAATGTGATGCCAAGGCTATCTCATCCTGGACACAAATACAGCCACCAGTAATTCACATAACAAACATCAGCTCTAGCCAACACCACCTTGCACCCGCATGACTGCAGTGTGAGGCTCAGGGATGTGCTTTGGGCCAAGTGTTCTCAATCACAACTTCTATTACTGAACAAATCTTAATGGAGAAATGGCATGATTAGGAATTCTTCTCCCTATGTAGATATCTTTCCTTAGCCCTGCTGGTAGCACAAGTCACTTGGAGGACTTGGCCATGCAGAAATGAATACTTGGGAAGCACTCTGAAACTTGTGATGCACACTGATCCTTAATGGTATCTTGGCAGCCATAGGCTGGAAAACTTTTTCCCAAGATTTCCACTCTTGTTTATTCCACAGGTCCCATCTCTTTCTAACCATGACTCTTCCCTAAACTTCCAGTAACTCCATGGCACATCCCACTAAAAGGGTCCTGCAAAGCCCTCTCTGTGCTCTGCAGTCCTCCCAGCCTTTGAACTGTTTGTGTTTGTGTGAAGTCATTCAGTGATTTGACTGTATAATGCAAATGAACCAGAGCTGGAAACACAGACTATAAATCCAGAAGGCTTATTTCCCCTTTGGAGAGCCACAAAACTGAATTTTGAAATTTGGTGGACATCTGGGTCTTTTCTGTAGTTGATAACCACATGGCACAAGCTACATGTGAGGTCCTCTTGCATCCTTCCCGCATATAACACATTTTTCAAAAATATGGCCTTTGGTGAAGTTTATGCTTTAATCCCACCTCAATCCCACTCCAGCCTGGTTTGACTCAATGTCAGTATCGTGATTGGGTGGCTTGTGACCACTGGAGGGCTGGGGGGACTCAGGGTGGCATAAAGGCAGTGTGGTGATCGCTGCCTGACAGTCTGCTTAAGAAATAACCAAACCTGTAGCTTTCTCTTGGCACCTCAGTCTCATCACCTGGCTCTGGTTACTTTCTCATTGCAGTTTTTATTACATAATTCCTTTGGGTTAAAAACACTTGGTTTCTGCTTTGTGCTGGGCTTTCCATTTACCTCTGTACCTATAAAATCAGGGTGACAAGAGGAGCAGGTGATGGAACACTTGGCTGTGATAAGGTAGCACAGCTGGTCTCCTTGGGACCATATGTGGAAACGCTCTTACTGCTGTTGAGTGCTCTCAGACAGAGGACTCAAGAGTGTGGGGAGGGAGCAAGTGGGCTCCAAGACAGTATTTTGTTATTTCTGCAACCTACAAGGGTTATTTCTTTTCTATTCTTTGGTCCTTGTGCTCATCTTTATCTTTCCAAATCATCCATCTGGCTTCTGGCCTTTAGTTCTGCTCCATCCAGCATTAATGTGTGTGTTTATCTTCGTGTTTGGCATCAGGAATTGTCCCCACAGAGGTTTAAGGATGTGTGTAGGCATTTAGAGATTTTGCAGGTCTTGGCCCCTAATTTTTCAAGGGCACTGCCCATATGGACACTGAAGGTCCATGAGGAGCCCGTTAGTTGCTGCTGTCTTTGCCTGAGGAAGGCCTTCCCTTTGCTGGTTGCAGAGGATATTTTGATTTTTTTATAGATTCTACCACATATGTAAATAATATAATAATAATAGTAATCATGAATTGTAACATGAGGGTAAAGCTGAGCTTGATTTATATGTTAAAGACATGCCTGTAAGGTCTGAATGCTAAAAAATACCCTACTGTGGTAAATCACCTGCCCCTTGATGTCTGACAACCCTTAGGATGCTTCCTGTATGCAAGTGTCTCTGTCTTCACATTTGCTCTTTTATTTGTTTCTAATGTGGCATTCTGTTTTCCTACTGTTTAAGGATCCTGCCAGCAAAAGGAATGCTTCTTCTGGTTTCCGCTTTGACTTGGGGCAAGTTGCAACCTCTTCATCTCCTCTCCCTGCAGACAGGGCTGCCTATAAGACCCCATGCCTACGTGAGGTACTACAGATTTTGCACAAATTTGAGTTTTCCTCCCTTTGCTTCACTGTACTTCACTCACCCACATCAAACAGTGCTGAAATTGTTGCTTTGTTGGATTGCAATCCTGCTGCCTACAAAGGAAGAGGATACACAGAATTAGGTCCTAAGAATTTGCAACATACCTTGAAGGAGAAAGATTATATTAAACAATCTGCTTAATATAAGAAACACACAAACAATCTCTGTGTGTGACACCAACAAGGAGCAGACAACTGAAAATCTGGTGGGATTTCAGTGGGGAATGCAGCCTAAAAATCAATGACCCGGCATGTCCGGAAGGTGGATCTAGAAATAGCAAGTGTAGTAACTGTTGAGTAGTATCACGTTCCTGGGGGTCACACACAGTGAGTACTCCAGGCACGATCAGCTACCCCTCTGGGCACAAGGGTCCTGCTGCTTCCCAGCATTGAGTCAGCTGCTGAGCCCACACTGCACAGGGATCGCCAGGGATGTGCTTGCCTGGGAGAGGCTGGGAAAGTGATGAGTGGGGTGAGAGACTGCTTGTGCCAAATTAACTTTATTTTCTTAGATGGCATTCCTGTTTTGATAGGAAGGCAACCAGAGTAGGCACTGAAGGTAATTGGGATCTCAACACCACCCGTTGGCCCAAGTGTTCCACAGAGCGTGAGGCAAGCAAACTGAAGGGCATGGAAAAACATCTACTCAGGGAATCTCCTTGGGCTCTTCTTGCCCCCTTCCAGGCAGGTCCTCTGAGAGGGATATGTTTTGCTAAAACAAAAGAGACCATTACGGTCCTTGTGGCCGTTTGATTCGGGCTATAAAACGCTGCTTGCAACCATCTGACTTAAATCACCAGTGGCAGTTTGCAAGTGAGACTGATGTATTTTGCTTTCCTGGTTATTGCTCCTTTCCCACGTCCAACAACTTATGTAATATATGCACACGTTCAGTGGTGGAAACACTCTGGCACAGGCAAGTGGATTGGGCTGAGGCTCCTAAGGTCTTCAATACCACCATTTTCCCTAGTTGAGAAATACCAAGAAATACCATGGACTAGTTGTAGCAAGACTTCTTGTTTTGGCTTCTGGAGCACACATTCTTGCTGCTGACAATTCCTGCACTATTTATTTTGAAGACATAACTCCTGGATCCATGTAACTAGGTACAAGTCACAGCCCTCTCTAACTCGCCGCCCCTCACCCCTAAAACTTTCTAGTCTTCTTGTTGAGGGCGAAAAGTCTGAGGCAAAAAGCCAAGTGGGAATCCACAGTGGGCTGGCATTTTGGAATAGCCTCCCTTCCCGTGATTTTCAACCCCTCCGTTTTACTTTTTTCCGACACTTGAAGCTGCCACCCAGGTTAACCGGGGAGGGTGGCGCGGAGCAGCGGTGCGGACTCCGGAGGCACAGCGCTGAAAAAACCGCGGCCGCGGCCCTATTCCCCTTTCGAAGGGGGAGCTTTTCCACGTCTCCGCTTTCATACGGGGCCAGCCCTCGCTCGGTCGGCCCGCGGCACTGCTCATGTTTTCCACTGGGGGGGAGGACGAGAGAGGGAAGACCGGGTCTGAGGAGGAGGGAGGGGGGCAAGTTGGTTGAATTTGCGAGGGGCGAAAGCCGGCGGCAGCGGCGCGCCGCCTCCTTCCACTGGCTGGGGGAGCTGCCAATCTGTGTTGTAATCCTGCAGGAATTTCTGCGGGGTTTAACTGGGAGCCGCGGCGCCGCCGCCGCGCACTCGGGGCGGAGGGAGGGCGGCGGAGCCGGCAGCGCGCAGCCTGCAGCCCGGGCGCCCCAGCGCCGCGCAGCACCGGGCCCGCAGCAGCGGAGCGCGGGGACCAGCGGAAGGAGCGCGGCGAGCCGGACCCGGGGCGCCGGCGGCCCTGCCCCGCGCCCCTCGGGCGCTGCCGAGCGCTGCCCGGTTTCTCCTTTGTGCCCGGCCCCCGGCGGCCGCCGCGCCGGCTCCGCGGGAATAATGCGGGGCGTGTGGCTGGCGCTCACCGTCAGCTTCGTGGCCTGCGCCTCCGGGCAGCCGGTGAGTGCCGGGGTGGAGGGGAGGGGGGCGGCGGCAGCCCCGCGGGACGGGACGGGACGGGACGGGACGGGAGCGGCCGCCTCGGCTCCGTCAGCCGAGCGCGGGTCGCGCAGTCCCGGCCCTGCCCCGTGGCATCGCCGCCCGCCGGGGCGCTGGGCTGGCTCGGCGGGGCATCTGTTGATCGCTGAGCGCTCTGCGAACAGCAGGCACCATTCCCCCCGCCCAAGACAAAAAGGAAAGAGACGCTCCCCCCTACCCCCCAGAAAAAATCCCACGGAGGCAGGCGGAGCACCCGGCCAGAGCCGCCCTCCACCGAACCTCAGCCGAAGTTTGCCGCGACGACCCAGGCGCCTGCCGGCCCCGGAGCCCCCGCGGTGCGTCTTTCCCTCCTCCCTGGAGGAGGGAGGGCTGCCCGGCGGCCGTGGGGCGCCCAAGGGGCGGCGACGCGGGGTTGGGTCCCGGAGTGGGGCTTTGTAGCCGTCCCGGACCGAGGCCGGCAGCCGCCGGGCCGCCCCGTGTCCCGAGTGCCCGCCCGAAGACAACGCCAACTCCCCCCGGTTCCACGGGAGGTGATGCGGGAGCCTTTCCTTTGCAAAATCCACTCTCCCCGGGCGGTTGCTAAAAAGAGGAAAAAAAGGCAGTAACTCCCCTTGGCTGCGCGGCTCAGGACTCCCCAACACCCTCGGATACGCCGCGTTCCTGCGCCTCTCTGTGCGCGGGTGCGCAGCGCTTC
Organism: Platyrinchus mystaceus; assembly: GCA_035041135.1. Lineage (NCBI taxonomy): Eukaryota > Metazoa > Chordata > Aves > Passeriformes > Tyrannidae > Platyrinchus > Platyrinchus mystaceus. The sequence continues at coordinate 129,610,949 of JAWWLV010000088.1, forward strand.
GCGCCCCCCTGGCCAGCCCCGGGCCCGGCTCCGCGGAGCCGGAGCCCGAGGCCGCCCGCCGCTGTCCCGGCCGGCCCTTCCCCACGGGATTGCCGCGAGCTGCTCGGGATAATGCCGCTATTTACACTTTTTCCGCGCCACAAGTGTATTCGCTAACCGGGCCCTCTGCTTAATGCAATTAGCTCGGTTGCCGGGATTTGTACCTCTGGGAAAGCCTCGCTCCAGCGAACGCTCCCACCCTTTCGCGGCACGGAGCTGGCGAGGGCCGGCCAGAGAGTTTTGTTCTTTTCCGTCTGTGGATCTGAGACTGTCTTGAGGGAAGGGAGCATGCAAATGACACTGTTGCAGTGTTTGTGCAAATATTAGGAAATGATAAATTGCCGTTTCAATATGAAATTAAAAAACCATGACAATTTAATCCAATTAAAATGAGCCGCTTCACTGAACTAAATAATGTCACTAGCTTGGGTTAACTTTTGAAGTTCTCTAGCTATTGTATAAATTAGCCAAGTCACAGCCTTTGTGAAATCTGGCTCATCATTAGGGATTTCTAAGGATACAACTGGAAAACACTTTTCTTAGGGACTAATTAAAAAGGATTGGGGAGAACACTGACTACTGTTTCCGCTAAGTACAACTGCACTGCAGAAACACCCTTGGCTAATGAGGTACAATATACTTTAATTTTATAGAAATGCTGTTATTACAAAGTTCTCTGATGGTGGAGTAGCTATTAAACTGCCACAGTAATTAGTAAAGTATTAAGTTTGATGGGTTTTTGCCTTAGGATGAACACACTGCGGCAGAGTGAGGCGGGTTGTTGGGGCATACTGGGTCAGCGCGGTTTGGGGGGCAGTGGGGAGAGCAAGGCAGGGGGAGCCTGCCTGGCTCTGCTGCAGTGCCCTTGCTGCTGCCAGAAGGTTGGAGGGACTGACTGGAAAAGTAAAAGGAGGTTGGTCTTTTTCCTTTTCTTTCACCCCCTTCCTTTTTCCTTTAACTGTGCCTGGCAGCATCTTCATGGTCCCTTAAGGTAGGATTTTGTAGACTGGTCTTTGGGAAAAGGCAGATGCTAAATCTTTTCCTTTTTGCAGAAGGCTATCCTGGTCATAAGAGGAATTTTATATGCATGCTTAAAAAAGCCCGTACCAGCTTGCCAGAGCACTGTGAAGTGGATTTGGCTCTAAATTTCTTCTTTGTTTGATTCTATTATTTACTATTATTTCTAGGCAAAATCTTAGGTAAAAATCTCTCTCGTTTCTGATGAAGTAAATTATCTGTGAGTTTTTTGAGTGGAGGAGAGGAAAGCAGCAGCAGATTTTGTTTCCTAAAGCAGGGAGTTCCTGTGTTTGTTCCATGTAACCCACAAACATTTTTACTGGGGTGGGCCAAGTAGGTGTCAGAGCCATGTTAAAAATGTACTGGAAGTGCGACCTGCTGCTGAACCAGGGAGCAGTTTACCCGTGCTGGGTGCGTGCTTTGTGTGCCCTGACATGGGCTGTCGCTCTGCAGATGTGCTCTGCTGCACCACGCCAATGCCCCCGGGGAAGCAGCCCTTTGAGGACATGGCTGTGATGAAGAGGGTGAGAAGGAGTCTGACCTGTTTGTGCCAGCCTGCACATGGTGGCAAGTGTTGCCCACACCAGAGCTGGTGGATTTCAGCCGGGGCTTGTGGAGTGCTTTGATGCCATCAGTGCAGTGTGTGGTGGCACGTCAGATTAGAGTGGGGTCTGGTAACCACAGTGGGCCTGGAAGGACATGGGAGATTCACTCAGAGTTGGCTGAATGGCAAAAAACCTGCTTTTTAGCTACCTTGAAAGTTTCTTTGCTTGCTTATAGGAGAGAAAAAGATGGTGACATGAAACTGATGGAAAGAAAAGAAAAACTGGGAATGAGAGGCCTGATCTGCCTTTTTAAAGGTTGGGTCCAATCCTGATATGTTGGGAGTCAGCTTTTGCTGATTTTAATAGCACCAGAGGGCACTGCCAAGTATCCAGCTGTAGTTATCAGCTTCCATTCAGAAGAGGCTGATAAACCTTTCTGTTTCGTTCTAGTTCGCAGCAGTGGGACAAATGGTTTTCCAGAGCCTGTGTGACAGTCTGAATGCCCAACTGCACATTGAGAAACTTTGCTGCCTAGCAGGTTGTGCTGCATACTGCAGCATTATGGTGCTGCTCTCCTCACAGAAGGTTAATCACATCTCTCCTCGGGAGGCTTCTGGGGTCTGGAGACTGCTTCACATTAGCATTGCATGAGTGTGGGGTTGGTTTTTGGGCTTTCAGTGAAACAGAGTGCTGGGGCATCAACTGATCGGTCTTTCTGTTTCTTCTGTAAGCATCTGAGCACTGAGTTTTTGGCATAAATAATAGTTACTGAAGAATGATCCAAGTTAATATTTTTCAGAAGTATATAGTATTTTAGAACATTTTTCAGAAGTATTTAGTATTTTAGAACGTGATGCTGTAATTTTCCTGCATTTGTTTCCAATGGTTGCTTTGGTGTTGGAATTTGGAGAATCGGTAGTGTGTTGGAGAGGAGGAATGTTGGGTTTTTTTTGAAAAAGGCAGTTCGACTTTGGAGATAGTAATTAGAGGAGAAGAAGGGATGAAGAGATAGGTGGCATTTTATATTTATATGCTGCGTGTGTCTCTCCTAAGTGTGTTAAATTTGCATTGTCAAATAAGTTCCAAAGAAAGGGGGAAGCCTTTTCAGTCTTGATTTATTTCCACCCTTCCCCAATTCACGTAAGCTTTTTCTTTCACTGTAGAATTAATAAATACTTGTCCACTGCTTTTTGTGACTTGGCAGCACCTGGAATCAGGCAGCAGCATCTGCCATGGCTGCTTCTTTTTCTGTGGCCGAACATCTGGGTTCTCCCATCCAACAACTGCCTGCACTGCCATGCACTGAAAATTCTGTGGAGCTCTGGGGTTTGCCACCAGTCTCAGGAATTACAGCTTCCCCTTAGATGGATGTTCTCAGGAGCCACTTTCTGGAAATAGATTTCCCTCTCAGGTTAGTTTATCTTTTAAAAATTAAGGAACAGATGGTTCTTGACCCAAGATCAAACACTGAAGAAGTTCGTCTTTGATATCTTAGCCCTGAGGTCTGCATTGGAACTGACTTTGTATTCAGGCCTATAGTACAGTTGTTTTCTCTGCATTTTTTCCTAGATCCTTATCAAGGAAGTAGATAAGAGCATCATCTTCAGGAACAAGTCAGAACAAATATCTTAGGGTTTGAAGTTGGGTACTGAGACTGTGATTCTTGGACAGATAACACCTCTGTGGTAGGTTTGAGACAGTTGCTGCACCAAATGGGATAAAGATGGCAGACTTTGGAGTATGAGCCTTGGATTTGCTTGGAGATTTGGTGGATCTAAGTCTTTATGGTTCTAAGTTAAGTATAATCTCAGGATGACAATGAAGACCTAATTTCTTGACTAGTAGAGGTGCAAGTTATGAAAAGTCCCATGTCAAACATACAGCCATGATCTAATGCCTGCAGGGATGATGGTGAACTACCTGCCATCCTCCCTGGGGAATGTGGTGTTTTGACAGGGAGTCCTGAGCTTGAAGAAGAGCTCTGTCCTCCCTGCAGAGCAGCCGGTTGTTTGATCTCTCCATTTGCCCTGCTCCCTGTGGCCAGTTGTCTTTACAGAATGTCAAGCAGAATCATATGAATGGCATTTATTAATTACATTTTCTCACCAAATTGACTTTTGCCACTGAGCAGTTTAAACGTTTTGCTTATGGCAAAGAATTGCAGGCTTTAGTAAGGCCCAGCAGCTGAACAAAGAGCTCTTGTCTAGTTACGGAAAAGTGCTCTTTTGTCTTCTGAATAGATTTGACTGACTATGATTTTTAACAGAAATGTTGTGTTTGAGATTAGCAAGCTTATTCAAGGCCTCATATAAGACTCTACTTGACTGTAAGTCATAAAGATGCCCTCTGTGCTGATGCATTTGAGAGAGGATGCACAAGTTGTAAGCAAGTGATTTGGTCCACATTCAAGTTGTTTTGCACTCTATTTTGTAGCAAGCATGAGAGAATTACTGGAGGGTGTTCTGTGAACAGCTTGTTGTTTGGTTTTCTTTGGTTTGTGCTTACAAGACACTAATAAACTGCTATCTATAATCTTTTCAGCACTAGTAATTTATTCATAGGTTACATGACACTATTCAGTGATTTGGGAACAAGATTTCTCCTGCTCACATTGAAGTATAATTTGCAATCTCTTGAGTAAAGACTGCATTAGTGTTTGACCCTGTAATAATGACAGTTCTCAGTATGTATGTTGTTTTCTTGATTATCTCACCCCTGGGGGATGCTTTCAAAAGCATACGAGATATTTAGGCAGAAATACAAAATACATGTAATCCTCAAAAGTATTGGAAAACTGATTGCAGTAGGAGAAAACATAGCATTTAACAACCACTTAAAACAAGTGCACTTGTGCTGAACAAATTTTTTTTTGTTGATGTCTCAAGTAGGGGTTTCATTTAAAGTGAAATAATGACTAATAGAGCAGTGATGAATCTGCAGAAGTTGGCCTTGTTTGTAGATAGGCTGTTGGAGCATAGTGTCATGTAAACTGTGCTTAACTACAGCCTGAGCTGGATGGTCCATGTCAAAACACTATTTTTAGTTTATATATAAACAACTTGTTCAGAAATCTCCCTTCTAAGCTGAACTGCTTTGTTCCCAAGGTGAATTGATTCAGGAAAGTTCAAATAAAAACCTGTTTGGCTGTGTTTGAGTGGTGAGCATGAAGACAAATACATTGTAATTTTATTAATGGTAAGGAGACAAAGGGACTTGCAGAAGGTCAAACAGCCTATAGTATGTGCAGGAACAGAATCAAAATGTTCAGAAGCCAGCACTGTGATTAACAACCAGAATGTATTGTCTGTGTTTAAATATTATGTTGTCAGATGTGTTTTGTTCCTGTTTGATTAACCATAATAAAGCATAATTTTCCCTAGAGGTGCTTCCACACTAATGGAGGTCACTTGTCACCTTTTAGATCAGTGTGAAGTGGCCCTATTTTTTTAAGTGGATTTCATAAATGTGACTGTCTCTCTGGAATGAGAGGACTGACTTCACAGAGCTGTAGGAAATAGTGGTGCTAAAGTAATATAGCCTGGGAGGGGAAGTACTTCTCAGGGAGCAGTGGGGTGTGTGACCAGTGTAGCCTCAAGACTAAGGATGTTTCAAGAGAAACAAAAAATGTATCATACTTGCTGCCACAGGAATGAATAACCTAACTAGGCCTTCCCTCTCTCCTACCTTCCCCTGGATCCTCTCTGGTATGTCTTCTGTCCTTCTATTAATTATACAAGTAGAAGCAAACTTCCCTTTTTCTCTGGGCTGAGCTGCATTAATTCTACCTGTGGTGACACTGCAGTACCTGCTGGAACATCTGGCTGGACACAGCACCTGGAGGAGACGGCCCAACTGCATGCACTTGATATCTTTTGGCTTTAAGAGCTGAGTCCTCTTTGCTTTTTGGACTGGGGTCTGCAGGGGGAGGCTAATAACAAGTTTGAATACATGGCATATCTTGCAGGCTGCGGAGATGAGAGATTCTTCCTTTGCTGAGTTGTTTATCCATGCTCACTCTGGATGTGGAGATCCCAGAATCAGTGTGTCACTTAACCTGATTACCAGATGAAAGCCTCCACAAAGCCTTTCCATTCAAATCCCTTTCAAGCACTGTGCAGTTCCAGGTTCAAATATGCAGGCACAGAGGTGTGATATTGATGGTGTTCTTGCTATTTAAAATGAAAACCTGTAAGGGAAGCAAAGCAGAAAGGTGAAGGCAGTTCAAACTAAAAGAAACACACCATCATTGGGACATCCAAAAGTTGAGCTTCTGTTGAATATAAATTTGTCACATTGTATAAATAAAAATAGGTATGGCTTAGCCCTATAAATAATAATAATGCATAATTCCTGCAGCAAGGATGTGCATAAGATGATGTTGCTGAGAAGCAAGATTCTGAGGTTTTTTGTGGAAGGGGGATTGCAGAACATTCAGATCCTGTTCTGGCCATGGGATTGCATCTGCTCCCACCCAGTCAGTTGCTCAGAGGCACTTGATACTTGCCACTAGTGGCAGTGCAAACATGGTGGAGGAAAGCATTTGTCCAGCAAGGAGAAGAAGCATCTGTGAACATGGTGTGTGAAATCTGGTTGTGTTAGTTATGGGTTTGTGTAAGTCTTATTGTGAGAAGGTGTAAGTTCCAAGAACCTGTTGTGGCAGCATATTATGTTAGAAGATTAAAGCTTTAGAATAATTGGTGACTTAAGCATCTGTAGCATGTGCTACTCACAAATCTTCTTGTCCATGGCAGAACAAGAAAAATGGCTAGTCCTGGAGATAGATAGGAAAAGTTACTAAAGTGCCATACGTATATTCTAAATTTTTGTCTTTGGCAAGGCTGTTTATAATTTTCCAGTCATGTGATCTTTGGTTATTTCTCATTCATGAAGACCGATTTTTTTGATTCTAACATCTAAAATGTCACAAAACTTCTTGGGGTACTTTTGAAATTATGTGTTCACAAAGACTGTCTTCCACAGAGGATTCAGTATTGACCTCTCTCCAGCTGTTGCAGTTCTAGCTGGGAGGATCTTTGAAACTCCGTGTGTGTATGTTTTATATAGAACTTTATTTTACACAGAGGTCTATTTTACATATATTTAAATTTTTTGTACTGTCACATGTGTGTCTTTTACAAAAGGCAGCATGTCTTTCAAATGTCAGGAAAAGAAATGCCCCACAGAACATGAGCGGGACTCCTAGTTAAATAGAACAAAATTGCTCTCAAAATTCTCTTGGCCTGAATTAGTGTGGAAGGAGCATCTTCTCTGACCTTACTTACCAGGAAAAAAAGCGCTAAAGAGAAGGTGCTCTTTGAAAATTGTTTTTGTCTTATTTCTTCACTTGTAATTTAATACAACAGTTTCATAAATTTTCCTCTTTAAGTAAGATTTGATCCTCCATAGCTCCAACAGGGGCTTTTGGTTTGATAGTCTAGTGCAGCCTTTCCTCTGCCCCCAAGGCCCTGTTAGGGGACAGGCATGGTCATTGCTGTAGAGTGTGAGTTGGAAAAATTTTGTCCTAAAGAGAAAAAATGAGAATAGTGGTTAGCATAGGTCTGTACCTGACCTGACCAGGCTGGGAGGTCACACCAGAGCTGTTGTGACCCCAGTGGACCTCTGGCTCAACTGAAATTGTCTGTCTGTGTTGCAATTGAGTTTGCCCTTTCCTCTTGACCAAAATGCTTTGGAGGACATGTCTTTCTGCTGCATGATAACATGACAGAGATCTCCAGAGGTTTCCAGAGGGTTTGGCAGTGAGCAGGAGGTGGGTGATGAAGACCTGTGGCAAACCATGAGATGGTTTTTGCTCTTCAGGTAGGAGCTGCAGTCCTTCCTGCAGAGCAGCATAGAGCATCTGTTGGTGTGCAGAGGGGAGGAATGGCATGAGGGCGTTGGAAGAAGGGGCAAGTCTGATAACTGACTATAAAAAGGCAGGCTTATATCATTTAACAACTTCAAATAACGAAGAATCATGAACATGCTTGGATAATGTTTGGATACTTCATTATTGCTCGGTGGCCTGACTGTGCAGGGTTTGAGGGTGAGGAAAGTAGGTACCACGACCACCTGTTAAAACAGACTTAACTCCTTAAAGTGTGCAGGTGCTGGAGGAGACAGGACCTTAAAGTTGAGTATTACTGGTTGTCTCCAGTCACGCTGCCTATTGCAAATGCTTTTCTCTCTGGTGCTGTTTAGCCCAAGCAGCCATGCCCTGTTGAAGAGCAGGGCTGTGTCTGCAAGGGGGATCTCTTTGCCTTTGGTGAGGCTCAGGCTCAGTAATAGACAGACTTCCTGCTGGGGTGGAGAGGCAGAGGTGCTGCCATGCTGGGTCTCCCAAATGGAGGGAACTTCTGAGCTCCTGGTAACACAGGAGCATGGGGTCTAAAAGGTCTAAAATGGCTTGAGACAGTACTCTTGACAGTATTGCTGTGATGAAAATGCCACTTCTTGTCTGTTTTGCAACTGTAGGGCCTTAGAAAAGGGAAATTATCTTTCTTTCCTTTTAGTCTTGTTCGTACTGTATTTCATGAACTGAAAAGCTTATTCTGCCCTTGACTGATTTGGGTTCTGTGCTTACACTAATGCTACTTTCTTGACCATATCTGTCCTGCTTAACCAAAAGCTGGTGACTTGGCATCTTGATGTAGGTCTCTTCTGATGGACACCTGGAACTGGTCTTCTGCCTGGTGGCATCAATTGTCATATACCAAGAGCCAGATAAGCTTAAGAGTGATGAAGATTTCCTGATACTTTTTTTTGAGAACCATGAATCTTGTCTGTGGGTTAAAGAAGTCTTCTGGGCATGTGAATATTTTGTAATGCTACTTGATGTCATGTGCCAGTCATTTTATTTTGGTTTTTTTTCTGTTTGTTTCTTTGTTTGTTTTTTCCTCTGACTTTCTCTATCTGCACTGAAAGAATTAGACAGCTTTGGGTTATGACCAAAAAAACCAACAACCTTACTTTGGGAAAAAAAGTGTGGTGGTTCTATAATATACAGGTAGGAGTCTCTGTGATGCTTCTTTGCTGTGTCACTTGCTGTTTCACATAACATGTGAGGATCTTGCCTTCACTGGTTTACACAGGGAAAGGTATTTAAGGAACCTGAGGAAGACTGAGGAGGAAACTTCTGGCAGACACTGTCAGTCTTAAAAAAAGTAGGTAGGATCCCTTGTCATGAAGCTTCTGGCTGTACAGTCAGCGCTGGCACAGTTCCCACATAGTAGAGTAGTTCACATGGCATTTCTGTATTTGTGATCAGAGATAAAGGGGTCCTAAGGGAGGATTAGCAAGAGTATTTTTGGGGATTTCTCCATGACTTCCTAGAGATGCACAGAAAAAGCTAATCTCTTTCTCTTTCTCTCTCTCTCTCTCTCTCTCTCTCGTTATTTAATTCAGCTAATCTAATTGGAAAACCTCCTTAGAGCATTCTCTGGCAGCTAGCTGTAGCAGCTGTACAATTAGTAGTGTCACCTAACAGGAGAGCAAAACAGTAGGAGCAGTAGGAAACTGGAGCAGGATGTTTCTGTGTGTCTTAACAGCTCTTCCAAGGGCCAAGCTTGCTGGAGTGAATTCAGCTGTGAGCTCTAAGAGCTTAAAAAAACCCAGTAAAAGTCTGAATTTTTAAAGACTTAAAATTCTGAATGCGTTGATGAAGTAGTTTTGGAGTTTGGGGATTGTTGTAGTTTATTTACAGATTGATTTATTAATGAAAATTTACACAAACATGACTGGGATGGGCAGGCTCTATTGCCCACTCCTCAGGGCAGTAAAGCTGAGTGGGGAAGAAGTGTATAACTAACTGCTTTATGTATCTGGGGACAACTCTTTTTCCTTTGGCCTCCCAGCTTGGCAACTGGAGTATGCTTTATTTGGGGATAGCCCTTAAGTCCATCAAGAACAGGAGCTGGCATGGAGGAGAGCATCAGCCTCATCAGGAGGTGACAGAACCATTGGCAGTGATGCTCCCTGGTTGCACAGTTTAGGGCTGTACGTAGGCACCAAGGGCAGAGGCAGGTTTGAATTTGAATCACGAACTGGGCACTTTACAGCTTCACATCATTAATTACTAGGATGCTAAAGTCACTTAGCCATACCTGTATATGCAGGCAGCGTTTAGTTAAGAGTATGTGGGGGGCAAGTCATGATTTCCTGATCTGCATGGAGTTATGTGGTTGTCATATTTGAAATGTGTGACCCATGGTTATAAAGGATAGGTTTTGGAAGCGCTATTAACAGAGTGGCATATGTCAGGGACTGGAAAATCTAGGCTATTTATAATTATCCACAGGTGGAGAGGGAAGCAGCAGTGCATAGTACCAGTAATAATTATCAGCAGCATAGAAGTTCATCTCTTAAGCCGTTGGGTCTAACGCACTAAAAAGTGTTTGATCAGAAGTCTGGCACAGCCTTCAAATGGAGCCGTTCAAAGGCGTCCTGACCTAATTTTGCTGCGGAAGTGTGTGAGCCTTTCTCATTCCCCTAATTTCTTGCAGAAGGTTTCAATGATAAAGTCTTCGTCGCCTACACGTGCATATATTGTACTGCAGAGCTTTTGAATAAAAGCAGCCCTTGCAGGCCAGGTGGTAAATATAGCATGCAGCTTAACAGAAGGGAGGTTCAGTTAAGCAAGATGGCTCTTTCTCCTTTTCTCCTGCATTTTGCAGTTGTCAATTAGCTTTCCTTAAGACTTCCTTTTTTTTTTTTTTATTTGCTGGATCTTTCTGTGATTAATTACAAAGTCTGAAGTTCAGTGCTGGCTCTGTGTCTGTGAGTAAAAGCTTCATATTATGCTGGTCTTCAAGTTCAGTGAACACCTCTAAAATGTAAAGCAGCTTATAAATAAAAATTTGTTTTCTTTTCCAGGGAAATAAATCATTACAATACAAAGCATTGTTCACAGAGCTAGGTAAATTTACCATTTCAAGCATATAGCATAAGTACTTTGATTTTTCCTTTGGATAACTAAAAGCAGATATAATGACATTGTCTTAATGCACTTTTGTCTTCAAATAAAATGGGGAAAAAGTCTATTTTTTCAACAGTGGTACAATGGAGCGTAGTGCTCCGTGTTATTGTCTGTGTAGGTGTAGACTGTTTTTATTGGAAGATAAAACCAAACAAAACAATATGAACTGAGAGCTTTTGAATTCTGACTTGTCACTTGTACAATTTCCTGTACCATTATCACCATAGTAGTGCTGTAAGACTACCAGTTTCCTGGTGAGAAATGTTGCTTTTTGTTCAGTGTGGGGTTTTTGACTTGTGTTAGTGGTATTTCTGAGCAATACTGCACAGTACATGGTAACTATAGTGCACTTAATTGTAATTTATACCTTAAGTTATTTATTTGCTCTTTTTCTTTTCAATCTCTAGTGCTTGCAACCTCATTAGACTGATTTTTTTTTCTTTCCCTCCTGCTGCTTTTGTGCTATCAGGCAAGCCAGGTAACTGTTAGCATTGGCACTTCTCTTCAGTCTCATGTTGCAAGTACAAGATCCAAGAGCAGAAGAAAAGGTAGATGAAAAACTGGGCCAGCTCTGGGCCTTTGCCTACCCCCAGGAATCCTTCTGCTCACTCAGCTCATGACAGTGAAAAAGAAGGGATGGGGAGGAGCTGGTTGTGAGTGACCAAAGTGCTGGCAGAGCTGTTGGCAGGAAGGGAATGCTGGACTGCTGACATGTCTTGGCCAGACCTTAATTCAAGTAAAAACCTGGAGGTGACTGGTCTGGGGTGGAAAAGAGTTGCTGTATCAGGCAGGCTAACTCCATCTTTGATTCATCAGCTGTGCCTGTTTGACAGCACTGGAGCACACAAACCAAGCGTTTAAGCAGACATGGATGATTTGAGCACTGCATCCCTCATCCCCTTTGCTTTTTGGAAAGTGAATGTGTGATGCCAAACTTTGTAGCTTGGCATTTCTCTCTGTTCTTCGGTTTTTCATGGAAGCCTTTGTGTTCTCCTCTCTGACTGGGGAAGGATGGGAATAGTGGGTGCAAGTTGCTCCTCCTCTGACCTACAGCCTCACTTCAAAACTCATTTTGTGCAAATCACCATTTGTCTGTTTAAGTGATCAGTAACTGTGCACGCTCAAATGGAGGGGGAGCCGGCTGAAGTTGGGACTAGTTGAAGTATCAGGTTACCGAGGGCAGTATCATCAAGGTGACAGCTGCTTTCCTTATGCTGTACTGAAACAAAATATCCCAAACTATTCCACAGAGCCTCACCAAATACATTAACCTTAGTGTTTTTACTCTTTCCACAAGTTGGTGGAATGCTTAGCACTCTCAGCTAATGAAGTATTGGACTGCTAATCTCTTTCCATAGATATCGGGGAAAATGTTGAGTGTTGCTACCCCAAGAGTGCAAATGTACGCTTGACCTAAGGACCATTTTCAGGGGAGGGAAGCAGATTCTTCCTGAGGTGCTTGTACACCCACTGTAGGTGCTGAGCCTGGCACAGAGGGAGAGGATTAACTGTGGCTCAGCAGCTGCTGTGTGGATGTACGACTCTTCATACCGTGTGGGGTGAGCAATCTGTTAATTCAACCCTGTCTCCCTCCCACCTCTTCCAAGGTATTTACACTTACCCTTAAGTAACCATTTCTTTCTTTGGCTACTTAAGCTGACACACTTTGAGATACTCAGGAGTGAAAAATGGGAGGTGCTACTTGAAATAGCCTTGATGTGCTGCACAAAGTGTGTTTGAGGAGCAGGCTGTGAGAGTCCTCTCTGAGCTCTATTTTTACCTCACTTCTAATAATACAATTTTATTTTATTTTATTTTATTTTAAACAAAAACTCCTATGGGTGTCTTAGCCACAGAAAAAGAACCCACAAAAATACCTTGCTGAGGTTTGATTGCAGTTTGTTTCCAGTAATGAAGGGCAAGCCTTTGCAGGGAAGAAGTTTAAATGAAAGAATAAGGTAAATGAAGACCGTGAGAATATGCTGGTCCTGGGCTTTGTGGGACTGTGAGTAAAGTTTTGGGAATCATCCTCTGGTGCAAAGCCTTTTCTTAATATTTGCCCCTTCAGAAAGAGGCAGTCTTGGGATTAGTCTTTGGTCTGCCAGAGACTTACTCCCTGAGCAGTCAGAGGGCTGTAAGATATGGTTGCCTTTGAGGCAGAGGCACCTTTTCCCAGGCCTTCGAGGAAGGGTCTGCTGTGACAGACGGCATCAGAGAAAGGGAGGTTGAACTGGAAAGCCTGAATCAGTAGAGACAGCAGGGATGAGAGACTTAAAAATTGTGGGGGGTAAAGCCAAGAGTAATCTTCTAATTGCTGAGCTGCACTGTATGGCAAGCATAGCTTTAGTTGTTACATGCCAACTGCCTCATCCCCTTTCTGGTTAGGAAAAGCAAGAACAAGGAGTGAAAGGATGCTGAGAAAATCATCTGGGTCAACCTTGACTCACACAGGTCTGATAAAATGCACCGGGAGTTTCACTGAGTGTATTTTAATAGATGGCTGTAACAGCCTGAGTCAGGTGGAGCTGCAGCAGGAGGGAAGCTGGGCAGCCTCTGGCCACAGGGTTTGCAGGAGGCTCCTTCCCTACTCCCTCCGTGCAGCCCTCCTGTTCCAGTGTGACTGGAAACCTCACCTTTTCCTGACCATAGAGCTTTCTCCAGATTATGGAAAAGAACGTCTGTATCACTTCATTTGTGGTCAGTGATGTGAAGTGTTTCCAGAGTTGAAAGAGCACTCTGAGCAGTGCTGATACTCCTGTCAGGGCAAAGAAACAGGGTGAGAGTTAAGGTATTGATAGAGCCCGAACTTTGTTTTCTGGCTTGCAGCTGCTTGGCTATTTCAAAGCAGCTAGTTTATCGTTTTACCTTTCTCCTTCACACCTAACTTAAGCAAAGCCTGTGCTCTGGAGAGCCTGTTGGAACACATGCATTTTGAAGTGGAGAAACTGCTCAGCAGTGAGGAAGCATGAAGATCTGACAAACAAGTTTGGTACCTCATGATTCTTACTCTTAGAAGGTCTGGAGCACTAGGTTCCTCAATAAGAAATCTCTCAGGCTCTGCCAGGGAGACTGTTTAACCTGAACTTTTGCAGGAGGATGGGTGGGGTTTGCTAAGTCCCTGCTCGTGCAGCAGAGATTACGCACGCCTCACCTCACCTCCATTTGCCAAATTCTTGAGGGTTTTTTGCTTTAAAATGCAAGTAGAGGCTGAAACTGTAAGGCTGACCTCTTGCATGAGGTGACACCTTCCAAGGGAGAAGGAACAAACCAAGGAAATTAAAGGGAGAGTTGTTGCAATAAGAATTTTTTAGTGCTGTTTTGTTTTCTTTTTCCATAATTATTTTTAATCCTCTTCTGCTGGCAATGTAAGAGGCATCAGAAGAAGGCAGTGTGTTCATTAGGTGTGGTGCAGGACTTACGGAGCCTAACCCAAATGAATAAGCTTCACTGGATGGTCACTGAGTACATGCTTTGGAAATAACTCCTCCATTTTCTCTTGGGGGTTGGGAGATGAAGGGAGACTTTCTTTCAGCCCTTCTACTTTAAAAATAATATGCTGGCATGCCAAGCAGAGCAGAATTTATTTTTTTCTAATGCTGGGAGAAGAAGCCTGTGATTAAGAAACTCTGGCAGTCTGTGACACTTGGTTTTCTTGTATTTGTGATGCTTGTGTTTGTATGGTAGGGTGTTCACAAAAGCATAAGAAAGTGTATTTTTGGGAAAGTTGTGAAATGGATGACATTTTCCAAAAGGACAGTATGTCTCTTGGCAGAATCACGGTCAAACAAGTAAATATGTGTTTTGGTAAGGAGCCTGATTTTGAGAACATCTATGGATCTGCCCTGTCATACCCTTCTTAATGTGATTGCAATTCCAGGCAATCTTGGAAATACCACAGATATCAAATCCAATTATTTTTTCTTCATATTTCATGAATTTAAAATTACTTTTTAATTCTATGATAACAGCCTGGATTAATGGACAGTAAAAACTCTGGACTTCTAGCAGAATTAGCACAAGTTAGATATGAAGTAGCCTGGAACTCCAGTGGTGGTGTCTCAGTACTTTCTGTGGAGAAAAATGTAGCTGAGTACCAACTTCTGTTCACTTTTTACCTCTCAGCTGAAACATAGAGGGATCTTCCCTCAAGTGTCAAACTGCTGAAAATTTGGTGGAGGGGATGGTGTAATGCAGCGCTACTGCTGCTGATCTCTTGTGTGTATGGAGGGCATCAAGAAAGTCAGATGGAGAGACACGATAAAACATGAGAGAAGAGTCACAGCATGACTTTACATGCTGAAAACCATCGTGACTTCTCACAGCTGTAAACAAATGTTATTCCAGAAAATTATGCATGTTTTGGAAGTGGCTGCAGCAATGAATGGGAGAGAGGCAGCTTTCCCTGAAAAGGAGGAAAAACCCTTTAATTTTTGATTCCTTCTACTTTTGGTTTTGTTGTGGGTTTTTTGTTTTTTGTTATATGGAAGACATGACTACAGTCATTTCCTTGCTCTATTCTGCCCAAGGGCCAAGCGAAGCACTGATGGTACCTGGTGTTGTCACTCCCAGCACAGGTGCCAGAGGGTGAAGGAGTTGACGTGGCTCACCAGTCTCTGAGCTGCTCACCTCATCCAAACCGGTCCTCCATCAGGGAAGCATGATAGTGTTGCACGTAATGTTGTGACAGATGAGGGCGAAGGTAATGGTGGATTTATCTGTGTGACTTCTGAAGGGTGACCCAGGGAAGCGGAGGTACTCTTGTGTAGCTCTTGTGAAAGCAGAGGACCACCTTCACTAGGAGAAGTGGGACAGAGTGGCAAGTTGGAGCTGACTATTTGGGTGAAAAAAGCACAAATAACCCTTGTGGTATTTGACATCTGAACTGATATGAAAATGCACAAACTGATATGGCTGTTATGGCAATACTTCAGCATAATTTAAGGAATTAAGCTCCTTCTGCAACACCAGCAAATCAATTATTGCTTTGTTAGGCTCATATAAGAAGTAAAGTACCTGTATATTATCAGTTTTATCTTTGAAAATCTATATTATTCAGGGCTTTCAGTGTATTAATTAACCAAGTTAAATGTATGCATCACAGTGCATACAGTTAAAACATTCTTACTTATATGGTGAAAATTAGCTAATATTTCGTATTTAGTTCTTGCCTAATAAATATTTATTAGTTGCTAAGTATCAGTCATTCATGCCTGATGAATGAGGTTCTCTGGGAGGCAGCTTCAGCTGGGAAGGCATCTCTCTTCCTGCCCGGATCTACATTAAGCAATGTCTTTCCCGCCTGCTGCTTTTTGCCTGCCATTGGAATATCCCTTTTTGGTGCTTGTCAGCAAGTCTGGATGGAGATGTGGGTATCTGGCACTTCCCAGCACTTAGAAAGGGGCCAGTTCTCCAGGAAAAATCCTCTTAGAGATATGAATTTGTTTGTTTCACAGGGAGGATGAAATGGATCATCTAATCAGGCTATGCTGTGGTTTCTCCTTGGGAATTTACATGGATATTATGCACGTCGCACAGCTGAGTTTCTGAACACATTTTTCTTTTAAAATCTGTTTTTAAATGTCAGTGGACTCATGTCTGAGGCTTAAGCATCCAGAATTGACAGGTACCTCTTCAAGACTAGAGAGTCTTCATGAAGAGGCAAGTAGGAAGGCAGTATTAAAATAAAGTATTAGGCTGTTTGCGATTGCTGTTTATCTTTAGTGTTGGAGGATGACAGGTCTGGATGTACTATAGATACCATTTTCCAGGACATTGTGGACCATGTGAATGCATGTAGATTTCAGGCTCTAGGGGACAGGATTTTCTACAGGACAGGAAAAAGTAATTTATATGCATTATGGCTGTTTGACAGCAAAGGCAAAACTCCACTTATATATGAAAGGCAGGACAAAGGGGAGCCAAAAAGAGCTGGCCAGAATTGTATTGGTTTGTTTAAGAAACAATGGACTAGGTACAAACACAGCAGAAGAAAAGATCCACCTCAAAATTCTGAACTGCTTTTACTGTGATCAGTGAGAGCCTAGCAATCTAGCCTCAAACAACAGCTTGGGATGTGCTGCTGGGTCTTTTGAAAAAAAAAATGATTGGTAAGTGGTATTTTGCTGATGCATTAAGTGGCAGTTTGCTGCAGAATTGCCTTGAGGAATCAAAACAAGTTAGAGACGTAACTTTTTCAAATGTAAAGTCTCTATTGCCTGGCAGTTCAGGGATGGCCACACATCAGTATGATCTGCCCAGATTGTGGAGCCGGATTTAGTTATATACTTTAACCTTATAAAAGAGTCAACGCTTCTTAGCAATTTTGTATAAGGAACACTAGATACTATATTAATTTCCTTTTCAGTCAGTGTGTTCTGTGTGAGGTTTTATTTATTTTTTTAAAGAGACCACATGAAACCTTGAAGATTAAACGTAACTTTCAAGGGTGTAATTACAATGCAGTTCTCCACTGCATTACCCTTGTTTTATAAACTGTCACTATGCAGCTGAACTTACCCTTTGAATGAAGCCTTATGTACCACCAGAGTTAATATTTAAACCAAACCACATGCTTAAAATTGGCTACCCATTACCCCAGTTACATTAAATTAGAAACTCTCATAACAAAGTGAAAAGGTTCTTGTTTATAAGCATAAGCCGCTTTCCCACCCCCAGGCAGCAAACTTACAGTATTTTGTCTTTTTCTCTGAAGAAAATAGAATTCAGTCCTCCAGCTGCACATGGCCATCTCAGCACTGCAAAAATAGAACCTGGTGCTATCCCAAATGCATAATTCGTCCCGTAGCTCAGAGGCATTTGTGCAATACAGCAAATGGCAGTGGCTTCTTGAGCATGCCATGGGTGAACAGGGCACCGGGGCTGCGGGGCCCGCGGTCGTGTGCCTGTTCCCAGCTCGGACTCTTCCATCCTGTGCCAGGTGAGAAAGGCACCCTAAGGATGATGTGGGCAGCTTGGCAGCCTCACTGGAGAGCGCAGGGACCACTCTGCTTTTGGGAAAGTAAAGACGGACCTTGCAGCCACTGAAGTTGCGGAGAAACCGAACCTGATGATGTCTCGGTTGAATGCAAAGAAAAAGAGTTGTAGGAATGAGTAAATCTCAACTTTGCTGTTATCCTTTGGATGGAAATACATTGACTGAAGCTTTAGAGAACATGATTATGTTCTGAATTTGTATAGAAAAAAGCAGTTTCGTAAGCTATATAACTGCTGTGTGGTGTTTTGCTTCTTTCCCACAAACCAGTATTTGTTTCTCGCCTTCCATCCCCTTCCAGTGTTACTAGTTACTGCCACCAAAAGCAGAGAGTTGGGATCAAGATGGTGATCAGTGTTGACTATTAGAGAAGTGCAGCATAAAGTAGCTCATGTTAATAGCGTTACCTTGTCTACTTCTGAGCAAAATTTACTAGAGCACCTATTAATTTCCATTAATATGTTTGGATACTATTGCTTTTACTCTTGGGTTTACCTGAGCAAATGCTATTGACTTCAGTGAATTTTATGTTGTAGGAACTGGACATCTTACTCCAGCATACCAGAAAAAAGAAAAAAGGCAGTAGCTTTGGAGACACTGAAGGATGGAATAACCTCAGGTAGAAAGGGGTATACAGAAAGGTATTGTTGTTTTTCTTAGAGTGAAAGCATGACAAAGATAGCCGACCTGTTATTTGTTTTGATAATAGATACATGCACATCTATTTCTCTACTACTTTGATTTATGTAGGAATAAACACTGAGCAACAAAAATAAATATGGTGTATCAGAGAAAGATAGAAGTTTAGGTGGCTTCTCAGCAAAGAAAGGAAATGCTTTGAAGTATGCCCTGTACAGGTGCACAGTGACAAGCATGCAGAATTCTTCATTCATTACGATGCCTTTCAAAAGAGGTTTTTTAAAAATAGCCTTCACCAAAGTGATTCTTAAAAAAAAAAAGGTAATTCCTTACATGCTCACAGCTTTCTCTTCCAAGCCATTTTTTGTAGCTGAATCTCTGCATGCACATAGGATGTAGATTTAGCAGTACCTCATTTATATAGGAAAGGAAAGCGCTTTGTTCATGCCAGGTATCCATCAATGATTTTGATGGATGCAAACAAGTGTTGACTGTTTCATGGTTATGGCTTAAGGAGATTAATCCCCAAATTAAGTGGCTGCTTGAACCATCAAAAGGGCATTCAGAGAATTGTGACCATCTTAATTACCCAAGTATGTCCCTAGTGTCAGCAGTGGGGTGGACAACCCTCTTGCCTGAGCCCTGCCACTAGCTTCCCCTGGGGCTGGTGCCTGAAGCCCCCTGTGTCACCTCTGCAGAGGTGGAGGAGGGCTGAGGTGGCTTGGAGGCTCCCTGGTTCTGCTGCCAGCTGTGTCCTTGCTGGGGAGCAGATGAGCTGGGCACACAGCTGGGAGCCCCACACTGCCCATGTTCCCTGAGCCTTTTCTCCTCCCATGCCAGAGGGGCTGGGTGGCCCTGCCATTGGCATGTGATGGCCATGTGGGATGAATGCTTCCTGTGGTCTGCCTGTGGGCCAGGGGCCATGGCTTGGCCACATGGCATCAGTGGCTGAAGCCAAGGTAAATTAGAAGGCTTGAGAATTTCAGTCATCAGGGGAGAGAGGTTGAGATGGCAGTCATTCCTTGTTGCAGGAGTCCACATCTATTAGTGCATGTGCTTTGCTCTGCTGGATGATGGTCTTTGTTTTTCTCGGAGTCAGGACAACCCCAGTCTCCACTAGATGCTGCTGAAAAAAAGTTTTGGTTGCATAACACTAAATACTAGTTGATCCATCACTTGCTTGTATCTCTTCAGCTTCTGGTGATTGTTGACCTTTAAATAAAACTTTGTGCAACAATGGTAGGGCTTGTGTTGTGACAGGTATAAGCTGGGTTCCAGCTGGGCCTCACGTTGGATATGTGCAACAGAATCATAGAATCGTAGAAGAGAATCATAGGATCAGCCAGATTGGAAAAGACCTCCGAGATCGTCAGGTCCAACCCTTGGTCCAACACCACCATGGTTACTAGACCATGGCACTAAGTGACACATCCATAGATACTGTCTGGGGAGGCTGGTGGTGATGTTCAGGTTAGATGGATCCCAGGTGTTATTCTTTTGTTACTCTTGCATCTATATTGTTTTTGAGGACCTCTCAATTGTTAGTGGTGCCAAATAAAAAGATTGTAGGGGTTTAAAGTACAAGCATGTACTTGCATGGTGTCATAAAGTATTTTGGAGTTATAAATAAGTAAATAAAAAAATAAAAAGAATTTGTATTTTCAGGACAATTCCTTTACAGCATGAATTAAAAATAAAGGGGAAAAAACCCCAAATCAGATGCAATCCATGACTTAAGCACATGCTCTAAGTTAAGCACACCAAGCAAGCCCAGATGGGGTCCTTGGTGGGACTCCTTGTTGTGCATAAAGTAAGACATGCCTGGAGCCATCCGATAAAGGTCCAAGTTCAGAGTCACAGGTGCAAGCCCTAATCCAAAAGTGATAGCAGGGTACAGGGCCAAAATTGACCAAATGTGTTCCTTGGAGGGTTTGCTGGCTTCATTAAAATGCTCCATGAAGTGTTTTCACAGTTTTGGATTGATTCATGGCAGGCCAGAGCATGCTCTTGTCTGCTGGAGATCTGTTAATGTATTTATGGACTTACAAAATAACGTAAGCAATTTTAGTGCTCTGGAGGGAGGAGAAAATGGTGCAAAATTCAGTATAAGCATGGGATGGCATGAACACTTAGACTAACACTGCACAGGTTGCTTTATTCAGTATCGTATCTCAGTGAAAAGAGAGAATTAAGCCAAACTTACCAAGTGTTGCATTGAGAGGAGCAGGCTGAGCAGGAGGAGCTGAGAAATGCAGAGAAGAGGCAGCTGGCTGCCTTGCAAGTTTGTCCTAGGAACTGTTGCCTCTTAAAAATAGAAAATAAATCAAATTTTATATACCAAAGGCAGTTTACGTGCTGTGTTTGGCAATTAAAGTTAGGAATGCAGCTGAGAGGGGATGCAAATCACTGCAGACAAACACAGAATTGTCTCGGTGGAAAAGATGAGTAAGAGAAGAAAGTGCTGTACAAGTGGCTCACTTATTTTGGTCAGCCCTTCAGAGAGGAAATCGAAATGATAGAACTCTGTGAGTCTTAACAATTTTCCACCAAGTTAACTGGGAAAAAGGATGTTTCTTCTTTGCCTCACATGAAGGACACCAGTGGTTGTCATTGCCTGTGTAATTGTTAACCCACTGTTCTTGTGTCTGACTGAAGTACAACATGTGTGTGATGTTCCCATTTCAGTTAAGACTTTCCATCCCAAGCTTTCCTTGCTAAGTATTTGTGAAGCAGTCATGTTTTTCTTACTTGATAATTGGCAGTTGCCTGCTCTTTTCTCTTCCCAGGTCCTCTTACCCCTGCCCCAAACTCAAGTTACTAAGAGTAGTCTAGGGATAAACCCATGGCATCTTGCCTGTCTCTGGAACTGCAGCCTGGGGCTGGCTGAAGCTCAGGCATTTGCATGGCCACTGCCTTGCTCTTGCTTGAGGATACAGCTCAGGGCAAAAGCAGTGGATTTTTGCAAGGGCTGGAATCACACTGTATCATCTGGGAATCTGCAGCTGTAGACTTTGGTCTAGCATTTAGTTGAACAACTCATGCCAGGTGTAGGTACTGGTGCACATGAACCTCAGTGACATTTCAGAGTGGGTGCTCCAAAGTCCATGACATATGTGACACATGGACTGAGGCCTTAATTCTGCTCTTACATACTCACCGTCCCTGGAAATTGTTTGTATTTCTGATTCTGTTCTTTGTTTCCTGCCAGAGAATCTTTGGTGGTGTGTCCCATATAGATCAGGCACAGATGAGTTCTAGATTATTGGAGTGAAGAGTTTGCTTGAAGCTGTACTCAATCCTGTATTCCTCCAAAGGTGGTTGTTCTGCCCCTGGACTGGGGAGCTGGCAGGATTTGTAGGTACATACTGTTCAGTAAGGTTGTACCTCCAAAGCCCGTAGTCAGTTCTGTTCTGTTTCAGGGGATTTGGCTTTGTCAAATCCTTCCCACTCTGCCATTAGGCCTGGCAGATGAATGTGATTAAAAATAGATCTGGCTGCTAACTGTTTGAATTCCCAGGTGGCAGAATTTTTATGTAATAGGACTTTCACCATAATTTATCCTCTTGGGATGTATTAGTGATGAAAAGCTGCCTTTCCACAATCACAGTTTGATTCATCATGTTTTATTTCTGCAGTTGCTCAACCTTTATGTCACTTGTATTGCTACTAAGTTGCTTTTGCTGCTATAAAATTCGAGGTACTTTATTCAAGAGAAGCTATACTGGGAAATTACCCTTTTATTACACCTGTCCTAGTATATCCTTTCCTTCTTTTCTTTCTCTCTCCATATTTCTCATATCGCTTCAGCCTCAGAGTTCACGTAATGAGACCTCTTTTGCTGTCTGTTAGCGAGACCTTCCTCCTGACTGAGGAGTAGCCAGCAGGCAGCAATTTATACCTGGGCATTTGCATGTGATGAAACAAACCCTGTCTTGGGTGTGTGCGGTGCTCCTGCGGTGCCTGCTGCTCCCACGGGCAGGTCTGTCCTGGGCGAGGGAGTGCTGTGCTCCACCTGAAGCTGCCTTGCTAGCAGCAGAGGGAGATTGGTGTCTTGGAAAGTACAGGTAACTGGTAGGGTACATGGCAAAATGGATTTTCTTTTTGGGAGCTCTGCCCAATTTCTCTGACAGAAATTCCAGCAGCCATGCTTCGTGTGCGACTCCTGGGGAAGTAGGTTTCCAAGCGGTAGTGGTACCGTGACTTAGGTGGTGCCAGCACTTGGTATGATCTGTATTTGTCCTTCAAGGTGAGTGACACCTGCTCGTGTAATGCTGATAAAAGCAAAACATTCAGAGGAGGTTTTCCCCCCTCCCCTTGTCCAGGGGAAGCATCAGCTTTGGACCTCTCTCCTCAGATATGCTGTGGGAATACACCTCAAAAAAGGTGTTGTGTGACTTTGAAAGCACAGTGGTGGGAAAGCAGGGTGGGATTTCTCTTGGCATGTCACCTCATGTTGCTTCACCAGCCTTTCAAAGAACTTGCCAAGGAAAGTATTAAAACAGTATTAAATTTATAGTTTATGACATTTAAACAGAAACAACAGTATTTTATCATAGTCTTGTATTTTTCATTCTCTTCCCATAACTCACCTTAAACTGCTCAATTTTAGAAAATGGGTACATTATAAATTGGTTTTCTGTTGCTATATCCTTTACGTATATTCTATGGGAAGTTTTTATAAAATACAACTTTTTAAAATGTCATTAACTTTCTATATAATTTTTTCAGTGTTGTGCGATGTTGAATGAGCATTCCTCCTGTTTCTTGAAGCATCTTGCCTTTGTTAGTGTATAATGTTTCTGCAATTCATTAAGCTTTATAAGAGTTTCTTCATAGTGAATGAAAGGAATTGCAGGTATTTCAGGAATCTATGAATAGCTATTTCATAATAAAAGGCTAATAAGAGGGGAGTATTTTTTTCCTGGTAATTTGAGTTTCAAGAGAGGTGAGTACTGAGAGCTCAGTGTTACAGCCTCCTTGCTAGAGCTTGATACTTCACTGGTGTAAAAGAAAGCTGTAGTCTTCAATGAGATTGCAGAGAGATAAAAATACAGATCCGCGCTGTGTCAGAATATTTCTCACCACAGCACTGAGCGAGCACTGAAGTCTTTATCTAAACCAGAAGTGACAGCACTGTTGCCTCCAACATGGCCAAGAGCTAAGGTAAAAGGAGGGGGGACTGGATAACAAGTCCCATTTGAGTGCCTGTAAAAAGTAAACAACTAAACTACTTGCAAATTCTGTAATATGCTGTAAGTCCTTCTCTGTTAAGGAGCATTAAATAATTCTGATTTGGAAAGACATCTCAGGATGACCGTTTTACTTTTTAGAAAAGGAATTCTGCTAGATTTGCTTTGCTCAGTGTAGTGAATTGCAGTAGCTGCTGTGAGAGGCCTTCAACCTTAATTCCTTCCTTTTAGGAAGTGGTATTGGTAATGGGAAGTTGTTCAGATTAGGTTATATCAGTGCCTGGTTTCTATCAAACAGCTTGGCAGGAATTGCTGCATTCTCTGCTAATAGATTCTTTCCTCTAATGGTATCTTGTTCTAAATGCAATCTCAGATGAGATGCTGTAGTACAACTTTTGTTTCATCACTGTACTTAAGAGCATTGCCTTTAAATCATGAAGGCTTGTTGAAGGTTTATTGTGCTTCAGTTTATTTATGTTTAATTTTTAAGCAGGGATTCCCTTGAGCTAGGTACTCAGTTTTACTTAAGGCACGTAATAAGTAAGTATCAGATGTAGATGATTATTTTACTGGCTATGGATTTTCACAGTATAATTAAGGTTAATGTTTTCCTAAACTTATTTGGTTTTGTATCTTTTTCAGTTAGTGTCCAATAGAAAAGAGAGGTTTGGGGTTTTTTTCTAATGTGATTCAATTATTTCTGAAGGGGAAAAAATCCCTCTGGTTTGGCTTCAATGTTTCAGCAATCTATGACCTTAGAGGAATATACTAAAACATGAACTTTTCTTTTTTTTTCTCTCATCACTGATTGTCAGGAACTGGTTCCCATAATTTAAGGCTACCTCTCCAAGGACAGTAGTATTACTTATGCTTTGGGTTCAGTGCACACAAGATGGGTGTCATGGTTTAACCCCAGCCAGCAACCAAGCCCCACGCAGCCACTCGCTCACTCCCCCAGCCAGCGGGATCAGGGAGAGGATCAGAAGGATCAAAAGCCAGAAAACTCGTGCACTTTTGGTCAGTTTGAATCACCTGTCCCAGATGTGTCTCCTCCCAACTTCCCATGCATTCCCAACTTTCTTGCCGGCGTTGCAGTACAAAAAGCAGAAAAGGCTTTGGCTCTGTGTAAGCACTGTTCAGCAATAACAAAAACATCACTATATTATCAACCCTGTGTTCTAAATCCAGAACTGTGAGGAAAGTGAACTGTACCAGAGCCAAAACCAGCACAGTGGGTTTCATTACAGGTGCTGAAGAGGGGACATCTCTCAGTCAGTAGTTCCAACAAAATAAAGGTGGGGTTTTTTTCCTGTTGTCAGAAGCAGCCTTAGGATTTTGCTGCTGGGGAAAGTTACCCCAATTAAGTCTAAATTTATGCATAGTACTAATGCTGTATCAATTTTGAAAATAATGCTCATCCCTTTCTAGAAGAAGGGATCTTTGGTTTCATGCTACTGGTTCAAGGCAGTATCAGGAAGACACAGACAAATAAATCTTTCCTGTGTATTTGAAAACAGTAGAAACATGTAGATGATTTCTCTCTTCACACAGGAGAAATTTAGGCCCAGGTAATAGAGTTCATTGAGCAAGTTTAAACTTGGAATATATTCTCTGCCTTAAAAGGGCAGAACATCAAGTAAGCAGCCTGCTACTGGCTTCTCGTTACCTATGACTGTTGTTATTGCAGCAACCATGCTTCTTGTGAAAATCAAGGAAATTTAGAAGTATATCCAAGTTTTCTAAATTTCTAATAAAGATAAAAAAAAATCCTCTGTCCTAGCCCTTCCTCACCCCCCCCTCCAGCTTGTGTTGTGATCCTCAGGCTATTGTGAGGAGTTTGAGTATTGTTTTCTGTTCCTCACAAGAGGTACTTGTATTTAAAAGAAATTAAAAGCCCCTGTGGGAATGGCTGTTCTGTAGGAAGCTGTCAAGGCTTCCTAGTTGTATATGCAGTAAAGCCTACATCTTACTTGCACAAAAGTTAATTGCTCCTGTGTTTAACTTAATCACAGACCTCAAGCCTATAAAGGAATTAAAATCCGGGACTTGTCCTCTCTTGGTGTTGGCTAGATTTTGTGAGGGGGGTTTTGAGTGTGTTTCTTTTGTGTGTATGTGTGTATAGAGCTTTATTTTTTCTCTAAAATTGTCCTTTTGTCCCCTTTAGAATTATTGCAATAAAGCAGAATGCCTGTTTTTAATAGAAGTGAGTGCAGTACGGAGTACAGTCATGCATTTATTTATTATTTTTTGACTGCCTGTGCAAATTAAATTCTACATGCCATGCTGCAGCGTGTTAATAGGCAGTCTGATTTATGGTTGAAGAAAAATACCATTGCTACTGTTTTTGAGAGTCTGGGAAGGAAGGAAATAGGTAGCGTTTCTGTTGGTTTTTAGTGGAGTACTCTGAAATGCTTGGACTTCAGTCAAGGGAACAAAAGCCCTGTTGTTGGTTTATGAGGTTTTGGGGTGTGCCTACACCCTAAAAATGTCATGGTGGGATTTATTCTGGGAGTCTTATTTGGAGCTTTCATCACCACCTCTATGAGGAGGGGAAAGCTACTATCAACTCCCCTGTCTGGCCCATTTGTGGCTAAATCCACCCAAGAGGAAAACATCAGTAATAATGCAACAGTCTGTGCAAATTTTGCCTGGACCTGTCTTTCTGGCCTTGAAAAAAAAGAATGAGATGTTCATCAAGATTTTCCTCTAATGTCTGTGTAAATATGACTAGTGATCTGAACAGTGGGAAACTCTGGAAGTAGAAGGTCTACATGTGTTTTAACACAGGCAACTGGTAATACTTCACTTTGCTGTCTTCAGCAGCCCATTTCATATCAGGATTGCAGCCTTCAAGTCTTTTTTAATGTACTTTGAAGACTTACTTTAGTTTTGCAAAGGGACCATGTGTCTGGGAACTGTTGAAAAGCTACATGTAAATCTGTGCAAATCACCTCATAGCTATGGATCTACAGGCACAAGACCAAAAATTATTTTCTGTGTGGTTGCGGAACCCAGAACTGGTGAAAACGCTGATCTCTCACTGAGGAGCCAGGGCAGCACAAGCCTGGTGAGAAACATGTCCTCCTCTTTCCCACCATGCCCTTGCTAGATTTTCACTATGGCAAAGGGGAGGAGGATTGTTCCTGATGCAAGAAGCTGTGGTTGGTGTAGCAGCCTGCACTCCCACTGCCTCTGACAGGGATGTGTCAGAGGCAGCAGAGGAACTCGGTGATCTATAGAAAAGCTCTACAGGGACAGCTTAGATGTGTCCCTTCACTGGTGCAGGAGCTATTGCAGATTCTCAGGGTCTTTCCTACCGCTGCAAGGAGAACCAGTTTAAGCAACTCTAAGTTGTGGTGAAGAGGGCAAAGATTGGGGTTCTTGGGTTTTTTAGTTGTTAGAAAAATTGTCAGATAGATTTGTGTTAAAAGACATTAGTGTTCTTCTCACTTCTGTGAGCAACAAGTTGTTTAAATTAGCTTTGAAAGTCTGGAAGCTTTCTGTGCTTGGCATTTTTAGTTAAAAAAGGCAATCTGAGAGGAAGAAAAATTCTGAGTGTAGTTCTTGTACGCTGTGTAATTGTCTAGCACACATGGGATACGGAAGTCTGGGTTGACGTCTGCTACTGTGCCCAGTATCTGGGGCTTTGGCTTGGCAAAGCTTGCCTTACTATGCAGGAATTGCTGTCACTGATAAGCCAAACTTTGTTTATGTTACAAAGCTGAGCATTGCAGAAGTGTTCCAGGCATCTGCACAGCCTTCATTCAGGGTCTTCTCTCTTGTATGCCACAGACCAGCCCCTGCTTTGGAGACAGCCTCCTCCTTCTGCCTGCAACTCCAGCCCTCCCATCATGGGAAGAGAAGACAAATAATCTTAACTTTTTGTGACATTTGAGATACCTTCTGGCACTGGGAGGTCCACACAGTCCAGTCCTGGAAGATGTGATGGGACCTGCAGGAAGCACGTGTTCATCCCAGGAGCTGGGAGCAAGGCAGTGGTGCCTGAGGCATCACAAGCAATGCTATGTGCCTGTGTTTAGGAAGCTCAAGAGGGCTCCCCTGGCCACAGTGACTAGATTTCCACTGGTTAAAATAGGATTTTAGACACTGAGCTCAAGGCAAATCCCTGCCTAAAAGTAGGTGTTTCTGAAGACAAATGCCTCACTTTAAACCTGGCCCTCTGGGCAGTTTGAGCTCTCTAGGAATGGGTTTTAAATTCTCCATGCTTGTTGGTGCTTTTTCTCTTTTCCTTTTCCCCTATCGCTGATGAACAACGATGGTACTTCAGCTTGAGGCCAGGAAGCACGCCAATATCCTGTAATTGCCTCTCAGACATTAGCTGGGAAGTTGCTTTTGTATAATCGTCTTGTTTTGTTCTTGCCTTGTTTGTTCCCACAGCCTCCTATTACATTAGGACAATATGTCCCACTTGGAAGGTTCTCTAAGCCACTGTAAGGTAATTTCATCTTGCTGACCAGGACACCACTGTTTGTAAGTGCATTATATGCAGGTATCCTTAGGGGGTTTTCATACTGTGTGGGCATTTATCAATAGCCTGGCTCACAAGAGAAGGTGGCATAGGAATAGCAACTGGAGTGCTGTCTTCTGCTGAGGAAATAGATTCTTATTGTCTGCAGATGATAGAATAGGTGTATAATTACCAGAAACTTCAAGCACCTTTTAACACAAGCACAACTCACTTTTAGAGTTTGGCCTTAGGTCAGTTTTTCTGCAAATCTGTAACTGATAGGTATAAACAGTCTTTTGCATAGAAGAGAACTGTGAATTTTGAACTGGTTTGACTGGTTTCTGTCCCAAGGCATGATAGATACAGGATGTTTAATTTTAAGCCTTGATAGATTACACTTCATTCTCATTGTGCATGAGAAAATAAAGTAAAATACACAGTCTGCAAGTTTTACAAACCATTACATCCTTCCGGGATAGCTCAAGTTCGAATAGTCATGTATCTTGTGGATTTCAATTTCTGTATCGCAATGCAGCTACTCCTTGGGTTTCCTTTCCTCAGAGAGGCACATGGAAAATCGTATTTCTAAAGCATTATGTTCAGTGTGCATTCTCCTCTACACATTGGATGGCATTGAGAACAGATCTGATATATGTTACTATTCATTTAATGACTGTACAGGGTAGAATTCACAACTGGAGGAGAGTTGCAGTTCTGCAAGTGTGGAACAATATAACTTTCATAGCAGTCATCAAGTGACTATAAGCAGCACAGGAAGAGGTAACAAGTTTACCTGGAAGAATTTTTTTGGCACATGTGCTAATTAGTCAGCAGAACTGGTTTCCTATACAGCCAGGTTCACACATTTAGTTTCATGACAGTGATGTCTGGATGCTTGTACAGCTGAAATAGATGCTGCTGTACATGGCAAGAGAAATACTCTTCCTGCTGAAAGAGCTCTGCAGTCAGGTGTTATGGTGTTGTTGCTTTTTTCCCCTTCCTTATAAAGTGTCCAGAGAAATGAGTACTCACTGTCCCAGTCCAGAGACGAGTCACCTACTTGGTTGGGTTATACTGTGTCAGTACCAATGAACAGAGGTCTCTTTCTGGAACTGTCAGTTGCACAAGTGTGGGTCTGCAGCCTGAAGTCATGGGGTTTGGGGTTTTCCAGTGCATCTTACAGCAGCTCTGGAATACTGAGGTTTCTTTCCAAGCCTTGTAAATGTTCTGTTGTCACAGTAATTGTTCCCTTGGAAGATGCAGCTGATCTGCTGGTTTTACGGTGTGCCTCTACCGTTTTATTCCAAAACTCATTCAGACCTACTGGAATCTGGTGTTACAGGTGACATTTCAGTCAGAGATTGACTCCCTTGCTTAACATGTGTTGGAAAGACTGTTCAACTGTTAACTGAGGAGTCTGAATTCACACATAAAATGAGGACTGCGAACAGCCCCCTGGAGAAATTTACCTCTCTCTGCTGATCTGTAGAAGGACCTTTTGGCCCTGAATTTAGCCACTCTGAATTCAAGTAAAGTTAGGTGCTTGAAATACACAGTGACTTTCTGTCTTCCCACCTCATCTGAGACTGCCACTGTATTAAAGGCCTGATTGGATAATCCAGCATGAGGCCAGTGGATTCAAAATTTCAAGTGAAGTCTATTTGTAATGATTAGATCTAATTGTGTATAGGTACTGAGAGGGAAAGGAATGTGCATATGACCCTTCAGGGACTCGCTTTGAACCTTTGTTTCCTTGTGCCAAACAGAGGGACACGGAAAGTAGGAGTAGATGCAGATAACACTGCAAAAATACTTTAGTTTTCATCCGAGGCTGATGTTACGTTTCAGGCCGTGGCAGTTTTCATCAGGACAGCTGAAACCCTCAGCCCATGTAGGAGGCACTATTGAGGTTGTGTGGCTGCAGTCAGCAGCAGAGCTGAGTGAGAAGCAGTGCCCTTCTTCTGGGCTCCTGGTCCTGACCAGCTGCCATGCTGGGCACTTGCTAGACACTCAGGATTTATTCATGGATAAATACGTGGGGCAGGGGCTGCCTTTAAACTAGTTTTCAGCTAGTTATCAGAGAGGTGGGAATTCAAATACTGATATCCCTGTTATGGAAAATTATTTCACTTTGTCTGCACTAAATTGAATGATGTAACTGGTACATTTGTGGGACAACCTGTCTGCCCAGTTCAGATAAAGCAAGGGGCTCTGTCACATGAAACCTGGTTTTGGGGCAGGGGTGAAGGGGTAAACAGGTGATGAATGTTAGTCACATGCTCTCTATACCATGTCGGAGAGAACTGTGCATCAACCTGTGCATGACAGAATAAAGGAACATGTAAAGGTTGAGCGTTAATCTGCTCTGGAAGCCATCTCCTGCGTAAGAGGGATGGCCTGGGCCTGTTGACATCCAGCTGAGGAAGCAGGGTAATCCAGGTGTGACCCTGTCACAAGGTGTGCTGAGCCCCTGGGAGCTACCTGGCCTCTTTAGCTTTGACCTCACTCCAACCCAAATCCCATACCTGGGGCAGAGTGCCCACATCTCCTTTTTGGCCCTCCCTTGCTTAAGTGGAAACAGCTTTAGTTTCCTTGAGCAGGGACGTCAGCTGCTGGTGTGCATACTGTTTGCTGGCAGTGTCCGTGTAGCTCCCTAAGAGCAAGAGACACTTAGATCTTAACCAAAATGTGTCAACATAGATTACGCTCTTAAAAGAATTAAGCCTTTGAATCCCCAACAACACAGTCTTAATCCCACAGTCATTACAACATAAAGCAACAAGTCGGAAAAAGATGTTGAGTTTGATGCTGTTGCTTGTGTTGGCTTCCAGCCGGAGCAGCCAGACTCCATTGTGGCACAGAACCACAGCTGCGTCCCGTGCTCTCTCTGAGCACCTCTCTTCTGAGGTGCTGAGGTTTCAAAGAGCTTGAGGATGAGGGCTCTGATGGGATACTCTGCTTTGCTTTGGCAAGTCCTCAGGGTATTTATTGCAATGATACATTCAGAGGGGAAATAACATGCCAAATAGCTGCCATAACTGGAGGTGTCATGGTACTTTCTGTGCTTTGCTTTGAAAATACAAGCCTGAGGCTTGATGTGTGCCAGAATCACTGTGAATGCAGACTGAATCTGTGTTTAATTCCTCTTTAGCGTTGGGGTATAAACAAGAAGTATGTGCCCTGGAAATTTTTCCATCTGCTTGCTGAGAAGCAGTAATGGAAGCTCAGTGTTGAGATTGATTGATTTCCCACAGATTATAGAGCAGCAATTGCAGACAGTTTTACCGTTTAAACACTGCTTGGTATTAAACCACTTTTATAGCAGACTGGAAATGCAGATGTCCATTTAATCTGTTTGGCTCCTTCAGCGCTGCATAATGTCATGAATGACAATCTTCTCCAGCAAAATGGAAACCTTCATCTGTGTGATCCAATGGAGTAAGCTTGAAAGTGAGGGAAAAACTTGCTCCTCTTAGCAACTCTTTCAGTGAACATGAGCTTTAACTTATGGATGACAGAGCTGATTATAAATTGATAATAGGATATCCTAGGATATATAGGATACTATATATTTTGTTTATAGATCAGTAATGGATATTAATTTCCTAAGATAGTGTAAGGTGGAGCAGTGGTGTGAGGTATCCTAAACTATGAAACTACGCCTTTATTTGAATATCATGTATTGGTTTAAAAAAGAAAAGACACAAAAAAAAGTAATACTACTGCACCCGTCCCTCAACATACAGACTGTATATACTAAGGTTTTGTGGTCAACTCTTTTATCCTTTGTTTCAGCAAGTGCTGAAGGACTGCAGTTGGCTGTTCCAAACCCAAGTGCTTTCCATTTTCTGTTACCTCTGAATTGTGGCTGTAATGAACACAGAGAGTGGAACAATACAGCCCTCTCTCATTCTCACAAAATGGGGTTTCAAAAACCAGGCCCCATTGGCTGGCCAGTGCTAGCTGGGCTTGTGTGAGAGCTGGCACAAAGTGATTGGGGACGGATTAAGTGTCCAGTGGGCACATGCCCGGAGATAGCTCGCTGGAAATTTCTCCCCAGCTTTCTGATGACAAAATGAGGTTTTTCTCTCTGAATGCAAGTGGTGTGCCACTTCAAACCAGCCCTACTGGGAAAGTAACAAAGAAAACGCCTCACTGTCTGTATAAGCAGGCTGTGACTTGCCTGGAGGGACGCTTTTGGCACTCGGTGCTGTTTGCTGCCTGCCTGAAGCTGGTGGCTGCTGAGACGGTGCATGGGAGGAGCAGCAGCATTCCCAGGGCCAGTGGCTGCTGATGCCATGGGCAGGGGAGCAGGCGAGACAGGCCTTTACCTCTCCCTCCTACTTCATAGCCTGTGATCTCCAAAGCGGATTTCAAAAATATTAGACCTGCAGAGAATGGCTTGGTCTTTCTTTTTAAAATTGTAAATGGGCTCATGAAGGACATGGTGCCTGGAGAGGAAATAAAGAGTGATTCCTGCCTTTCTGGAAGGCATGGAGGCCTCCTGATGCTGCCCTCACACTGGTAATTGGGAGCTGAGGCGTTATCACACAGCTTTGCACGGTGTTTTAGGTTACTTTTTTTGGTGGTGTTCTTCATAACCGATCATTTCCCCTCCCCTTCAGACTGACTTAAAATGAATGAAATGGAAGCTTGTTAAGCCTTTCGGTTGCATACATCTGAGCTGTAAGCCAGTAGTAATCGGCTCTCCCAGCCCATCAGAAGCTGCCTGGGGGAGTGATCCATGGGCCTGTGTGTGTGCACATGTAATTACTGGAGGAAGGACAGCCCCTGTCGGGAGCTGGACTGGGGCCTTCGGTCTCCAGAGCGGCCCGTGCTCTGTCAGGCTGTGAGGAGAGCAGTTTCAGCACAGCAAATTCTTGAGGTGCCAGCACATTTAAGCCAGTTTTTTTCTGCAAGTGAAGTGCATCATCTGCCTTCCTTTAGTTGTTGTCCCTGAGAATGGCATGTGACAGTGTCTTTCTGGTCTCTTCTGTCTGATCAAAGCAAGTAATCAAATGCTGCCCTCCATGATGTAACATGTTGCAATTGCCTCCTTACGTTCTTCTTCCCAGTATGCCATAAAAAGGTGCCTCCATTTGTATTGTTTGCAGAATTGTATTTATCAACAACTTCTTCATCTAATTTGCTCATATCTGTTTACACCCTTCATCCCCTGCCCTTTGAGGAGAGGTTTATTCTTGATCCAAATGTCTAATTTGAGAAGAACTTGAATACAGTATTGTATGATAAAAAACTCCTTCATGCTTTCTACTAAAATCACAGGAGCCTTCTACTTTACTAGTAATGTCGCAAAACTATTCTGTGCTGTCTTGCAGTGGTCTGAATGTCTGGCTGTATGGTCTCCCTAAGCAGAGTTTTTACACCTTCCCTCTTTGTCCTTGGATTTTTTTTAAGCTCACAGAATCCAGGGAGGTGAGCAGGTTTGTGCGAGGTCAGGTCTATTAAGCAGCTGACATCCGTAACACTTAGGCTGATGAAACCCCTTTTTGCTTGTTCCATTTCTGAGTGCTTAGTGATGCTTTTACTGAAGCAAACAGAAACAGGAGCTAAGAAGCTTTCTAATGCCATCAGTATAACAATCTTTTTCTATGGCTTGCAGAGAAAAACCTGTGGTTTGAATGAAAGTTTTGTTATTAATCTGGGAATAGCCTTGCAAAGTGCAATTGCTTTGGACATATCTGCAAGAAAAGTTAAGAGAATTTGTCCCTTTGATTGGCAGCTGTATGGAGCAGATTATGTGCTGTATTTTTGAAGCAGAACTGTTGGAAATAGGGTGCAGATAATTGGAATACATCCATGCTTTATCTAGAATAACACAAGGTTGACAGGTTACTTATTCATTGTGTCTGCTATTTTTGCCAATTCTTAACCATATTAAGTAGCAGAAAGATGTCAGTGCTGAATTAG
The DNA here is from genome assembly GCA_035041135.1 of Platyrinchus mystaceus. NCBI lineage: Eukaryota > Metazoa > Chordata > Aves > Passeriformes > Tyrannidae > Platyrinchus > Platyrinchus mystaceus. Next base: position 129,644,739 of record JAWWLV010000088.1, read on the forward strand.
TTGCTTTTGTAAGACATTGCTTAAAAGCTCTTTTTGTGGTACTTGCAAGCAGTACAGAATTGCTAACTCAGAAAACATCCGTTCTTTCTATTCCCTCTGCAAGGGTACAGGCTTAACAAGGAAATAGAAAAGTTGATCTAACATCTAGAAATAAAATATCACTAGCAAAGATTTTCTGGATTCAAGTTTAAATCTCCTTTACCCTTCTCCCTGGGCAGCTTCCTCTGTAGAATTAACCCATAGTAGAAATTCTCTTGGCCTTCAGCTGAGAATCCAGTTATCAAGTGTGATACAGAAGTTGGTATCAAATCTAAATCTTCTCTGTGCCTGTGTGGGCTGTCAGTTGAGCAGATTTTATAAAGTGCCCTTGAATTAAAGTAGGGTAAGTCCTAGTAGTTCTGAGGGCACCAAGGGGTAGTATGGGTCACTGGGCACACAAGCTTTCAAGATATGAAGCTTCAAATTAAAAGAATGAGTTGCTTCCCCAAACAGGATCACCTCATAGATATTTTTGATAAGTAGAAAAGCAGAAGAAGAATGGATGTGACTGCTTGACTGTGGCTGTTCATAAGTTACAGCCAAGTAAGACTGCTGTGCTAGCACTGACCTTCTCTGTTGATACCTCCAGGCATGAGCCTGCACAAGACCATGAGATTGCTTTTTGATGTATGCTGATATGTATTGGGTTTAGATTTGCTTTTCCTACCATGCCAAAGAAATCTGATCCTCAAGCTGGAGATCTTTATCTGATAAGGAATTTAAGAATAGAGAAGAGTGTTTGGGGTTTGAGTTTAAAGTCTGAGAAATTTATCTCTCTTTATTGTTCTCTTCCTCATACCCCAAGTCAGGTAATGTGCTTTCTTACTCAGTGGGTAAATACACTTGCTAGGTTCTGTTTTCGCTACAAGATATTTATATAGATAGATATAGATACAGATATAGATGGGTATAATTGCAAACAAGGCAAAAGAAAATGGGCTAGTTGGAGAACATGGCCCCAAAAATACATGGATTTGATCTGTTTTGTCTGCTGTGCATTCACTTTGCTCCCTCTCAGGAGGTGGCTCAGGTGCATAAAAGGATTCCTGGCAGCAGGGCAGTGATCTGTAGGGTATTAGAAGCATTTCAGGAAAGTGGAGAAAAAAAGAAATAAAAAGAGAATTTGACAGACCTCTTTCTGGTTTCTGCTTAGTACCTCCCTGTTTTGTGCTGTATTGTAAGCAGTGCTTTAGCAATAATACAGACAAAGCCTAACAAAGAGACTTGCTTGCTGGCAGAAAGTTGCTTAAAATAACTTACTGAGGATAAAGAGGCTGCCCAGGTCAATAATTCTGTGAAATCCTCAATGTGTAGCAGCTCCAGGAGGTTTTGTAGGCATATAGATTTTTAAAAGCTTTAGCCTTGATAAAGCAGTAAAGATTGCAGTGTGCTGCTAACCTTGTATTGATGGTGCTGGGATATCTATATGAAGATTTGAGGTTTGGCTACAGAAATACTGAAATCTTTGTTTCCTCCAGCAGAACTCTGATTTAATGTATGAATGCTAGAAAGAAAGAATTGTTCTTTGTTAGAAGACACTTAATACCATCAAGAGCCTCTCTTGTATTTTACTCTTCAGTCAGATCTATGACTGTTAAAAATGCTGTCAAACAACTTACTTGGCTTGCTTTCCTTTAAATCAAGGGAATTTATCAAATACAGGGTATTTTATCCCTACCTTCATTAGGAATGTAGTTCTTTTGTAGTTCTTTTGTTCTACTTGTTTTATGTAGCATTATTTTTAAAACATCAGCTGAAGGTAATCAATGTGACGCTTATTTCAGACAGTTTTATTAAAGGCAATTGCTCATGATAATTGGGAGAGATTATGTTATCACTAAAGCTTCAGTTAAAGCAGCAGCTTTCTTGACCATGCTTTAAAACAAAAACAAAAAAAATAATGTTGAAAGTAGTCCCTTATGGTTGAAAGTAGTCCCTTATGTAATTCCAGCTTAAACTTTTTTTTGAGAAATTCCTGTATATTCATTTCTGGAGTTGTTAGATCCATATTCTGCCATATCCCTGTGCACAGCTCATAGGGAGGCAGTAGCATAGGGCAAAGGACAGGAGTGGGATTTTGGTGGAGCGGGGAACCTACATAGGAAATCTGGTGTCAGCCCTTTTATTTTAGTGTACCTTCTAGTATGCGGTTTCAGCTCAATGCTTTCCAAGTACATTTGAAGGGTTTTTTAAGAGCAGACATATTCTGGCCGGTTCTTCTTGGGAATATGAATGCATGTTAATTGTTGTGGTGTGTGGAAGTGTGGCAGGTATGGAGGCTCAGACTGCCTCACCAAGGCTCTGCCTTGTTTTGTCTTGCTGTGCAGTTGATATGGGCAACAGTGTGGGGAGAAATTCCTAATAGTATAGTAGTAATTCTCTTTTAGTTGTTCTGCTCAGTATATTCATCTGGTTTCTGAATGAAGCTCTGGATTGTATATATCTTCAGAAGAAATGGTCCCCATGGTTCCCTTGTCCAGTCTGATGCTGAACTGCAAGCCCCAGGGAGCTGCCAGGAGAGTCAGAGACAAAGGGAGGGCAGGAGGGGAAAATCCTTCCTTCTTGCCTCAGCCCCCCCTGGCTAAGAATTTGGCTGGCACTGCTGGCAGGATGCTGTGTCCCCCCAGCCCAGCCTGTTTGTCATCTTTGGCTGGGGAGTCAGGCAGGCTTGTGTTGGTGGAGCACTAGTTCTTTTTCCCTGGTGGAAGGAGGGAAGTCATGCCTGAAGAGCAGCATACCAGACAGAAGGCTGCTTCTGAAGCCACGTAGCTAGTACAAGCAGCCCTATCTCTGATTTCACTCAACTTCTTTTATAGTACAAGTTATTAGAGCGATGTTTTATCCCATGCGAAGTAAACTCATTTCTTATCTTTCTATGCATCAAAGAGGATATGAACACCAAGCCTTTGTAGCAAAAATTCAGTTAAGTAAGATGGGATCAGAATGCTGAATCCAACAACTTAATCTCGGAGACCCGTGAGATGAGTGGGAGTTGACACCTGGAAATAGCAATAAAGTCATCTTTGTTGTCTTACTGTTGGGGGATGTAGGATACCAAGAGGTATCTCACAAGCATGTACCTGGTCTCTCAATGCTGTCTGTGTTTGCTGTGTGTGCCTGAGGAGACTATGCCAGTGGAAAGAGTAGCAGTGATATCAAACTGAAAATGCTCGCTCTTTAAGCGGTGAAGTCTGATTCCTCCTCACCTTTGACAGACTTCAGTTGCCATACATAACTTTTGCTAGTAATACTTAATTGATGCTTAATGTAGCTATAATAATATAGTTGTTTTATATGTAACTTCCCTGTTTATGTGAAAGGAATGTAATTGACTGAGACAGTTTATGCTAATTCTCGCTACTAATGGCAAAAAGATCTTAATTTAAATGATTTCATGTTAGTTGACTTTGGATTCCTCGCATGGGGTTATTTTGTTGAAATCCATGGGCTGGAAAGGAATCGATATGGGGCTTTTGAAACTGATGGAGGTTTGCAGTGCTTCCACTACGATTGATTACAGCTGCATTTGTAGGGCTTTAAAAAGAACAATCTGTATTAAAAACATTATTCTTTGGTATGAACTAGAACAGCTCTAAATAGGTTTCCATGGGGTCTGCCCTGCAATTTGACCACTTCAAGGGATTGTAGTAATCACCAGTGGGCCAGGGCATCGAGGCAGAGGAAAGGCTATTAGGTGGGGAGTTATTGGCATGCATGCCAGAGAGGTTACCCTGGCAGCTTTAATCATTCATCCACATTCTCAGGAGGAGGGATGAAAATATAAGTGTTAGTTCTTCTGATTGATTAGCAAAAAGGATCAGTAAAGCATGAAAGGAGAGAGGAGGTGTGTGTAGAAGAGCCAGTGTGCCTTAGACTTAAAAGCACCGGGGCAGGTACATGTAGTTATGACCTCTATACTAAGTGCTACCTGCTTCTTCTGTTACTGTCAGACTTGTGACTGGTGATTCAAAGACAGGCTGACCTCTTCATTCAGCATTTTCAAAGAGGAGCATTTAGCTTCTTGGTCATGGCTGTGCCTTAAATTTAACCTGTCTGCACATGGGCTGATGTGTCCTTAAAAAACTGATTAGCATTTTGAGCTGTGACAACAATTTTCATGGTGGTTTTGATCTTATTTTTAGGGAAACGGATGGGTGCTTTTTGGAAAATGTGCAGAAAATTGCTATGCTAATTGAGATAAATCAATCTGTGATGCACATTGCTGGCTGCTGGCTTCTGATGCTGTTTCGCCTGCATTGCCCTTTAATATTTCAGTCTGGAGTAGCACTTTGGCAGCTGATTCAGCTGTAGCTGCCCCTTTAAAATAGTTTCTCTGTTGTATTGTGCCTACGTCAAAGGCAGAGTTGAAGAGTAAACTGTTCTTTGCACCAATTGATTGCTTGGCATGAAGGCTAAAAGAGCTTTGAATCTTAATTTGGGGATACCCAGAGAAACTCTGATATTAAACCTCTACTTTTACGTGGGAAACGGGAATTGCTGTGTACTGTAATTGACTGTAAGCTGTCTTGAGGTTTTCAAGGTGAAGGCGACAACTAAACTGCAGTGCTCATTTCTGGGTTTCACATACAAGAAAAGACCTGTTGGTGTGGGGGTTAGGGAATGTGATATAACGTCAAACTGGGGGGGGGTTGCATAAACAGCACAGCAGTACTGTTTGCTTGAGCTGACATATCAGATTTGCCAGGCCCCTCTGTCATTTCTAAGTAACGATTTGAAGTTGGAGTAAGTCTACGTGGTCATGGGATTAGGAAGGTTCTAACCTGTAGACTGTACACTGCTCTTCACTGCAGTATAGTGGTGGCAAAGATACACAGAGATAAAGGTTTGGTTTTCCAGAAAATTATTATAACTGAACGAAGATATAGGTAACTTCTGCAGGGTAGATGATGAAAACATCTTTGGAGTGGCACGCTCAACTGTGGTCTCATTCAGCTAGCGGTCTTTTAATACTACTTCATATGGGCTTGAGCCTAGTTGGATAGCCTAGGAAGGCTATAGAACAGCTCATGAGGATCTAGTTTTGTCCATTTACTAAATATTTGTTGTAAAATCTGTTGTAGCTGGAGAGCATGGAGAAAGTTGTTTGACCTGTCCTTCATCACAGATTGCGCTATTGATATTCATGTGTAAGGATAGCAAGCTCTGCCTGATCTTGCTCACCTCCCTCCTGCATCATCCTACAGCAACTTTTGTCCCAGCCTGGGCAACACAATTTTTGGATAAGGGTTAGAATTAGAGACTTAAGTTTGGTCTCTGTGTGCATCTAGTAGATAAATGATACACCACTGGAAATCAGACGCAGTGAGAAGAAGTGGAAAGACAGAAGCTTTTTCCACTGGAATTTACCACGAACAGGCCAGAACTTTTGTCTTTCTCCTCAAGGCAGGACAAGCCTCAGCTCCAAAGCTGTAAGCAGGCCAAAGACCCACTATGCAGATTTGTGATCTTTATAATGGGATGAAAAACATTTTCAGTTAAGCTTGAACAAGTTCTCCTGTTACTGTTTTAAGTTCTGTTATCACATAATGTACCATACGGCATGTAGTTACACGAGGGAATATTTCTAAAGGCACAGATGACTGTTAGAAAACAGGCACACAAGTTTCTGTGACTTTGTAAAGAGTGCAAACTTAAATCCATCAACTGCAGCACTGTAATTTCTTTGGCATGTGGCCGTGAGTGAACAGTATCTGACGTGGTGGTGGCTTGTTGGTGTCTTCTTGGATGCAGTGTATGTTTTTATTGTGAGCCATGACATAGACTGCTGAAATGCCTGACACCAGCAAGAGTTGTTTTATTAATGAAGTCCCTGTCAAATACGCCTCTGTTTTGGTAATTAGTCTGGCGTAACAGATTGTGTGCATCTTAAAAGCCAGCATATTTAGGCTCTTGGCTCTGACATGAGGCAATCTCTGTAAATCAGCTCTTTTGGTGGACTCCTCTATTGTTGAAACTAGCAGTAGTAGAAGCAGTTTGCAGTACTTGTGTTTATTTTGGGCTCTCCTCCTTTCCTCAGCAGCCACGAGCGGTCAAACCCTTTCATTATCTGTCGTGAGAGATTGGAGGCCTAGAGCTATAGTTTTGTGCAGCATCAGGAAGTTATACATGAGGTACAAGGAGCGTGAATAATCTTTCTGGCATGTGCTCCAGCTGCGGTAGTGGCTCTGCTCTCACCATACAGGATGACAGCCTGCTGTTCTGCTGCTGGCACCAACACTGTCCCTGGAGGCAAACACAACACTAGTAGGGACACCCATACAAAGACAGTTTACTCTTCCACTCTTACCCGGAGAAGGGCAGCAAATGTCCTCTGTGATTTTAAAAATACCTGTGTAAATGAGCTCATCAGAATGAGTCATGGCAATCAAAGCTTGTTATTTAATTGGCCAAAGGCAGAAGTGGGGGAGATGATGGCTTTTGCAAATTCAGTCCAGGCAGTTCCCATTGCAAGGCTGGTTTTCACATTGGGCATGAGGACTGGCATGGAAAGAGACCAGTCTTGGGGAGTGTTTGGAGGTTTTAAGCCGTTCTAAGGTAACACCTGGAGGTGGTAACTGTCAAAATTATTTGAGGGAAATGAGCAATGCAGATATTGGCTTCTCTATGAAACCCTTCCTCTCAAACTTGTAAAAATCAGTCTGGGGCCTGGTGTCAATTGATGTGATGACAATTGCCCAGACTGTGGTGCAGGGCAGCTTCCCTGTGGCCAGTACCCACTCCACTAACATCACCATTGTGCAATCAGTATGGTTTCTCCAAGGGAGAAAATGGGAATTCCTTAGAGTGTTGTGCTTAAATGATGTCACCAATTATTAGTGTCTTATTTCTCAGAAAATTCCACAATTGCCTACCACTGTGCCTCCCACCACCACTTTTGCAGAAGGCCCCACCATGGTTGGCACAGTGCACTGAGGTGGGGTTTGCATGGAGAAATTTGTTCTATGAGTTCTTCAAAGTGCCAATATCACCTTGAAAGGAAATAAGGGGGACTACTTATCTCCTTTTCTTCTGTTCCCAGCTATAGGGCATATCAGTGAAAGGAAAGGCAGGCATCTGTACTAAGACAATTAGTGCTAAACATACCTCGTAACATAAAGTCCTCCTTCAAAAATGCATGTTTGTAGCTGGGTACATGTGGGCAGCATAGGGAATTGCAGACTGAAGGAGCTGGCAGAGGCTCATCTCTGAGAACCAGTAACATGATGAAAAATGGAAACTGGATGCTCTTCTGGTTGGCACATTTCTGTGGGAAAACCTGGTGCTTTGAGGTGGAAATCTGATTTTGAAGTTTTGCACTTCAGTTTTTTTTGTTTAAAATCATGACTGATTCCTGGGCAAGGTTAACAAACTCTTAATGGGACAGTCTCACCTGTGAGACAGCTTTCCTGGTGCGATGACACCAGGAAAGGAAAGAATTGGCAAACAGTGATCAGAAGACACCTGCCCGCTTCAAGGTCAGCAATGCTGAGGTCTGTTAGGACTAAATCCTGTTAGGTGGCAGATCATAGTTCTTTTTGCAGGAAGCCTAGAGAGAAATACAGCTTCTTCACACAGCTGCCTTTTCTCTGTCCTTCAATGGGAACCTCTGCAATGGCCCTCAGGCTTTAGGTGAATGCACTCAGGTAGTTAGCTTTCCAAAAATGTAGTGTATATAAAGAATACATCACTCTAGTGGACTCAGACTCACCAGCTGAGCATGCTTTTATACAAGCATGTAACTGCACTGTGTATTAATAGAAGAGGAAAATCTGTTTTCTTTCTCCTTCTTACATGTAAGATCTCTGCCTGATCAACAGCTGGGGGTTTTTTAGATGAAATGTGCCATCCATTCCCAATCCTCCTGTTGTCTGATTATTGTTTTTCAATTTTTTGCCATTGTAATTTTGATGGATGATTTATGCCTTTCATGAGACTATGATACAAGAAAACCTTTTTTGCTTTGATTCCTCTCTCATTTACTGTCAAAATGAGGTTTTGGGTTTGGTTATTTTTTTTTAATATGTCCTGGATTACCTAAATTTATTAAATTAAAAATTACTTTGAATGTAAGCTTTAGTAAAATAAAGACTGAGATTTCAAATTCAACATATTACTGGTATGAAAATCTCTTTTATCTAGTACTTAATGGGTGCTAATCTAAACTACATCCATGAGATTTAGATTTATGCCAGTGTAGTCAATAGCCAGACAGGAATCAGTGGTCATTGGTATGTAGCATGTGAAGTATTTGGGTCACAGGATTTTGCAGCATTATATTCTTGGAATAAAAACATAAGTGGGATAACAATGATGGACAAGAATGCAATCTCTGTCAAGAGGTAGCGAGCAGTTTTTGTGGCTTCAGGGCCAGATTAAAGGACTGATAACAGAGGCATCCTTGCCTGGTGTTCCTGCTGCTTTAATAGGTCTGAAAATAAGGCTGTTACATAAAAGTGATATGAGGGCTTTGATTTCACTTGTTAGCTATAGGTAATAGTCCCTTAACTATTTGGCCTTCATAAAAACTAAAAATAGTTTTATGTAGCTAGAATTTACAAATTTTTTTTATTATTATTTTTCCTCCTAAGCATATTGAAATGCTAGTACAGACCCTTCTCTGTCCAAGCCTACTGACTACAGACTTGTTTTCCAAACTTCTCTTTTGTGAACATCCTGGAAGTAGTCTATGGACCCCCATGGATTCCCAGCTGACAATCAAGAAAACATTTCTAGAGCACTAAATCAATTTTATTTTTACATAGCATAAAATTGCAAAGCACGGCTTCAGCGCTTGATACTCACGTAAGCACCATGAAGTATTATTTTATTTTCATTAACTATCTCTCATTTTTCTAAGCATAATCTTCACAGAATTCGTTTTAATGGCTGTGTATTTTTTGTTTAATGTTGGGCTTTTCTTTTTATTCTAAGCCTTAAGGCACTTTTCATTCCAAGTGACCTAAGGCAGTTTTCATTCCAAGTGACCTAAGGCAGCCATGTGCTTCTAAACAATTGGGATAAAAGGTGCAAGCTGTGGGTGTAGAGGGAGTGTCCCTACCCAGAGTCTACTCACCAGCTTGCAAAGAGAGTCTGTTTGGGGACAGTGCAATGAATGCATTTATCTGTGCAGATGCTTTGGGATTTTTAAGCTAGAGTATGCTTCTTTTGTGCCTTTGGTTTGAGAGGGTGCTTGTGTCCTGCCTGAGTTCTGCCAATGGGCAGAAGCAAGGGGCTCAGGCCAGAGAGGCTGCAAAGCATCTTCCTCAGATGGAGCTTCATGTCTGATCTGGATGCGTTTGGAGTTCACTGTACCATGTATTTCTCTTATAGTATATATTGTACTGGTTCTATAGTACTATGGGGAATAGGGAATTCTGGTGTTGTGCCAGCCACAGTACTAGATACTAAATAACGTTTCACATTGTATCCATTGCATCCCCAGAAAAAAATACCATGGATTCTCAAATTGCTGCTGAAAGCTACCCAGGCTTTTCTTCCCTCTCTGTTCCTCTGTTTTCAGCTGGTTTAAATCCTGAGAACATCTCAGCATTGTAAGAAATAAAAGGTTTTGGCAGCTGAAGAGCCATAATTCATCAAAAGAAAGGGAGTGAATATGATGGTGGGAAGCCTGGCTGCCCAGGCACTTGCAACTTGGGCTAGTTGGGTTAGCTGCTCAGCTGTCTCACAGGAACTGAATTGTTACAAGAACTGCCAGGAGTAATTTCTGTCTTCTCTGTGGGGCTGGAAAGACCAAGAAAACAGGAGTGCTTGTTTTGATGGGGAGGGGGGCTGATTGGAGGTTTTATTTGGTTTTTGAATTTTACTAAGTTTGTTTCTGACATGGACAGAAGAGGGAAATGGTCTAGAGAATAATATTTTTATTAAACACAAAAAATTCTGGGCATGGATGTGTGATGCTTCTGTTCCCATGCAGACTACTTTTCATTCACTAACTTTTGCAAACTCAGGCTGTTTCTCACCTCTTGCCAAATGCAATTTCCATTGTTAGGAAATTCCTGCATGTAGGTCTTCACATTTTTTTTCCCCAACTTGGCATTGGGTAACATTTACTGCCTCTGATATCTTTTGAATATTGTGTGGCTTTTCTATACTCATGGTCAGCCACCTGCATTTCCTTTACAAAATGTTTTGTTTTTTCCTGCCTGATATTGAGGAGTGGTCTCTTTTGTACCATGCTTGTGTCTGAAAGTAAAGTGAGGTGAAGTGGCTTGGTCCATTGTGGCAGCTGGATCAAGCACAGGATATTTGTCCCGTGACAGGGAGTTGTTTTCCTGTACGGAAACAGTCTCAGCTGTGTCTTAATTGCAATACCACCTATACACCTACCACAGTACTTCATGACTGCCTTTGGAGACATCTTTTAAAGGAATTAAGTCATTTGATGGTGACCAGACTTCATCTCGAATTTCTGCTTTGGACTGCAGCCAGTTCCAGGCAGACCATGTGAACCAACAACAGATGAGAGCAGGCCTTTTGTAAACGTATCTTAAAAACAGGGCTCTTTCCCCTCCCCACACACACGGGGGGAAAAGTGGCCATAGAAGGGGTAGACTTTGACCAAGTATCATGTTGTTTTTCTTTTCCTCTGTAAAAGGAAACCAGGGTAACATTGTTTTGGTTTAGAGCTGTCCAGAGATGTGTAAGGTACCCTTGGTGCAAAGATCTTTTTAGTCTGACATACACTAATAATCAGGATGGCCTCTCTGCTTTCCATGAAGAATAATTTTTTTTTGCAGATAAAACTGAAGAGCAGTTTTTTGCTGTGAAGAACCTTAGAACAGGAATCTGTTGCCATAAACCTCCTAAAAAGAAGTCACAAATGTTTTCAACAGTATTTTTTAGACCTCTAAAAAATGGGAAAAAAAATGTACCTTGGAAAGTCAGATATGAGTCTTTGCATACAGGAGTTACCCCATATGCAGTTTGGCACTCCTTTAGAAAAGCTTCAGTGAATGTTGGGTAGAATAAAATGAGCAGTCAATGCCGTGCAGTAATAAGTAAGGTGGAAACATTTGGGATTCAGAGCAGCAGGTTTGGGTGCTTATATGAGATACAGAACAAATGCATTTTGGTGTTTGAGGTTTTTTTACATAAAAGTCCATTTAAAACTGTCATGCTTTCTTCAACAAGTCGTCACAAACAGGCTTTCACAGAGATGCTGGTAAAAGTAATAGCAGGCATAGTGGCAGGTACCTTCTCAGTCATCAAAGATACATAAGGAAGTTTATTGTCTGTTAGGAAAGTGCAAGCTGCTGTGGAGGAGGGCAGTTGCTAGTATTTCGAAGCCTGGATTGTCAGTTTAAAAGATGTTTGAGACCTTGTTCTATTTTCAGTTCATTTTAGCAGAATCTCTCTTTAGTGGGGAAATACTTGCAGATATAAAAATGTGGTGCCAGTTACAAGAAACCAAATTTTTAGCCTATTGAAGCTGCAGTTAAATTTTAGGAGAGACATGTTCATTTAGGAATTGGAGCATCATGCTGCCTGATTCAGCTGAAAATGTGATAATCCTTAATCAATAGCACTGTCTTAGAAACATTTGTATTCTGTAGTCCCAGTTGTTTGTTCTAATTTCTAAAGAGTTTTGTGACGTTTGGCTCAATTAACCTTTGAGATAGTTTTTGGTACATGTTCATTCCCGTTTGAGATCAAATGAACAGACTGCACGTTTGTATATTTGAGATCTTGACAGAGGGCTTCAGTCCTGGGATTTGCTTCTTCCTTCTACAGAAGCTCTGAAGAGTGTATTTGCAAATCCTCTTTATTCATTCATGCATTTAATAAGATGAAGTGTGGTTTTCATTGTGCGGCCTTGGATTTTTTTTTTATGCTGTAATTTTTACAAATTTGTGTAACAACTTAGATGAATGCAGGGCATAATCTGAAAGTATAAACTTCAGTGTGCCATCAACAACTTAAAAAACAGAAGTGAAAATAAAGAGACGGCTGTGCTGGAGAACTGTTATCTTTTTAACCATTCCCTCTTATCTGTTTTCCAGAGAACAGATTTGACCTCTGATAAAGATTTATACCTTGACAACAGCTCTGTTGAAGAAGCGTCAGGCGTCTATCCAATTGATGATGATGATTATTCTTCTGGGTCAGGTTCAGGTGAGACAACATGTCACAAATTGATTTTAAAAAAGTGTAAGAAGTAATGCAATTATCTGAGGAAAAGCTGTGCAGTTTTCCTTTATAAGTTGGAGATGATACTTTCAGTGAATATCATGAGTGCTGGGCTCTCTATTTGCAGAGCACTGAGTACCCCTGTGGGATAGGTTTTAAGTGATAACTTTCTACTCTTTTCTCTTACTCCTTAGTTGCATCATTTCACTGTGTTAGTTTCTCTCTGCTGGGTCTCTTCTTTCCCTCTGGTTTCTGTTAGATCTCTCTGGAGTTAAGTAATAAGGATTAGGCAAGGCTTAGTTCTCCCATGACATAATGCTAATTTAGCACTCTGTTAGAAAACATAGCAGCAGCAATCTTGTTTTCTCTTATATGCAGTCAGGTTTAAGTAAACATGGTGTCCATTTCTCTTTTGTTGTTGTTCTTTTAACTTTAGAAGTCTAGATACTGCCAAAAAAACATGAGTTTTCTCTGAGGTAATTACATGCATATAGTGAATAAAGACATTCTTAAATATAACATGCTGATTTCTCAGACTTAAACACTCATTAGAGGCATGTAGCTAGCTGAAAATTTTTCAGAAAAACTGTCAGTGAAACCTCACTAATCATTTTTCTTACCCTGTTTGAGGAGTATCTTCTAGACTAGCTTGGTGGCTCCAACCATTAAAAGCTAAGTGAAGGATTTTATGGTAGTTCTGCAAAAAAGACATTTTCCTTATTGTTGTCAGTATTTGCTGAGCTGTAGTGGAAATCCCATTTATTTTCCAAGTGTGTTACTGATTTTTTGTTATTGTACTTATTGTAATATATCTTTTGATGTTTATACATCAAAACAAATAATGTTTACACATTACTTTTGTACTTTTAAAGGATGAGCCCTTCTTCTAGCACCTTGTCTATGTTACCTTGTAAGCCACACTTGAGATTTTTTTTTGATGGATTTGTGTTTTTCCTTTCTGGTGATTCAAAGATATGTTAAAATTAAATCTGCAGAGGTCTTATTATGGTGCCAGGCAAATCCAGGCCCACGGTCATTGGTACCTGGGTGATACCCTGTGTTTTGCAAGTCCTCTATAGGGGCAATTTGACATTCCAATGAGATCAGAGGCTTAATTGGACCTTCGTGCTGTAGACTTCTTCGAGGAGAAAGTTAATATTTCATTTTAAAAAAATAATAGTTAATGAATCAGTGATTTCATTCAGTTCCCAGCAGTGCCTAAGGAAAATTCTGACCTCCAGGAAAAATGTGCTTTCATTCAACATCCCGTTCTATCATGTCTTGGTGCTGGTGACTTCATAAGCTTCAGGAAAGGAGATAGGTTGACAATGAATAGTTGTATGAAGAATGGTCTATTTTGGGGTTTTCTCCATCCCTCTGTGGAGTTTGGCTGTTTCTAATATGGATAATTCAAAATACAGCCCTGCTTTTGAAGTGGAAAAGACTACACAAGAACTGGCTTCAGATTTTATTAACCCAAGGTTTATTAAGGGCAACTGCAGGGTACTACACCTGGGGAGGGATCACCCCAAGGATGAGGAGCAGTGACCATAAACTAAAACAGAAGAAGTTCCACCTCAATATGAGGAAGAAGTTCTTTACATTGAAGCTGGTGTAGCACTGAACAGGCTGCCCAAGGAGGTCATGGAGTCTCCCTCTCTGGAGCCATTCAAAACCCCCCTGGACATGATTCTGGGTAGCCTGTTCTAGGTGACCCTGCCTTAGCAGGGGGGTTGGACTGGATGATCTCCAGAGGTCTCTTCCAACCCTAACTATTCAGTAATTCTGTGATCTCTGTAGTAAAAGTGGAGTTGAAAGGGCAGAATCTAGCTCTAAACTAGCTAGACTACTAGGTCTAGTAATGCCTTGGCTTTCTTTTCTTTTCTTTCTTTTCCTGTGCTCAGCTGTGAGCCATGGGTGGAAGATGGAGTGCATAGGAGGCACTTTTGCTGTCTCTGGCAATCTCTGTTTCTTTCCTACAGGAAAACAGGAAAAGTGTCATTGTAGACTGAGACAAGCTGGATGCCCCTGCGAAGAACTCATGTGACAGTATCCAGATCTAATATTTTTGAACAAAGCAAGAAGTCTGTAGTTCAGGGAAGCAAAGTAGCATCCCCTCCACCCTACTATTCCTATGCTTACTGCTATCTCTGTTTCATGTGGAAAGTGTCCTGCAGATGTACCATTGATCAATTTTTCTCATATTATGTTCAGTCTGTCTCTCTTTACGGGATACTCAGTGATGTAATATTTCTAACAGAAAGAACCTTCCCACTCAAGAGTGGTTTTCTTGCTATGTAATTCCAGTCCAAGCAAACTTGATCCAGCAAAAGATCCAGGATAACAACATGCTGACTCCTTTCCTTGCTATGAAAATTGTTAGCTGCCACCAGGCCTGTGGAGATTAACAGGAATTGTCAGCACCACCATTATTGCCCTTGCAGGTCTTCAAGCAGCATTAACATGGACAAATGTCACTGTAGGCATGACACATTTCAGACTAGAAATTGGCTTTCTGTAAGGAGTAACAAAGGTGATGGTGTTCTGGTTTTTTCTTTTCTCTCCCTTCATAGCCTCTTTAGTCTCCATGTACATTCAGCTACTGTTGTGCCTTTGCCCAAGTGTTCAGTCCAAATCCATTGATCAGCAATTTGCAAAGGAGCCATGCCTGCTTCCTCATTGTCCTATATCAACAGTAGAATATCCATAGTGAATTCATTAGTCCATTGTTTCTTTCTTGCACTCTCCATCTCTGAGGAAATGCCTCAGTCTATTGTCACTCTTTTTAGTGCTGGTGTTTTATATAGGATAACAATAAAAATAGTTTTCCTGCCTATATACAACTTGAAATGCTTTTATAACTACTGCTATTTTTTTTCTCTGGCATAAAAGATTTTCACTGAGCCTTGATCTTGGAAATAAGTGCAAGTAGCTGCTAAGAAGCATGACTACCCTTAGGTTAAGGAAAGGTAGCATCACTGTAAGATTTATCTGCAAGTTCTTTGGAAGACTGCCTGTCTTGTTCTTGTATCTTCTCTTAAGTTACTCATGGTAAATACATACAATGTATATATCAGAAAATCATGCAGATTTTTCCTTCACTTTTTTGTCTTCCCCAACGCAATATTTCTCAAAAGCTTGAGTTGAGAAGGTTAGCGCAGGATGAACTAGGTGTAGACTGACTGGGGACTGTTCTCAGAGGAAAGTTGTGGTGATAGGATTGGAGTTTCTCCAGGCAACACAAGAGCAGACCTGCTTTGGCTCTTGACCTAAAGGGAAGCTGATGGGGGTGATGTGGCTGGGGGGTTGAATGGCCAGGGGGCTGTGGGGCTGGGGAAGGGGAGGGCATGAGTGGTCTCCCAGGTGCTGAACAGGAGCCGTCATGGGTCCATGGCCAACCCTGGATGCCCCTGGCCTGTATGGCAGTGTGTCTGGCAGGCATTCCGGCTGGGGCCACACACTTTCTCCTGCTGCGCTTCCTCTCGTGGTGCACACAACACAGAAAGTACTCATTTTCCCTTTCCCAAGGTCCCACTCATAAGTGCCTTTCAGATCGTCTTGTAGCAACTGCTTTCTCTGTCCACCTGCTAAACCAGCCCAAGCATGCTTCGTGACGTTGACTGCATGGTTGTCCAGGTTCTCTGACATAAAAGGTTTTGTTGGGGTTTTTTCCCTCCTTTGGTGAGATTTATCAGACATATGACATCCTTACAGTATCTCCAGTTATTTCAGCTGCAGTTCCCTGACAGGGCACTAGTATTATGTTTTTAGCGTCGTCTCTGGATGCCTAACACTATGTTGATTAGAATTGCATTGGGGACTTTGCAGTGAATGGGGATGAGGTAAGCCAGCTAAAAATGTGTCATTCTGGTGTGTGTCACATCACTGATAAAGATCGAAGGTGTGAAAGAGATGGTGGTTATGTGTGTGCCCACCTTGTCTCTAATTTGCTTGTGGTGGTAGTACTCCCAAAGTGTGATGTGCAACAGCAGACAAATATGATGCCAAAAGACGGGGAGAAATGATTGGATTTGTTTGGTAGGAAGTGTTAATCACTGGCTGCTTTGCAAGTAAAAGTGCTAACTACTGTGGGCTTTTTTTTTCTACGACTATCTACACAGTAATTTCTACTTTCTATGCAGTAATTCAAGCTGGCACAAACTTGATTTTCTGACAAATTTCCTCAAGCACTGAGCGTGTTAGAGAGTATTCACATTCCTGTCATCCAAGGGGCGGCTAATAGACACATCACTGAGGGTTATATTAGATATTTCCAATACAACAGCACAATTTAGAGCTATTTTGACCACTATGAAGACAGCAGTTGGGCATCCTGAAGAAGTTACAGTGAATAAAAGATGGTTTGTGATGGTTGAGAGCTCTCAGCTCTCTTCCACAGAGATGGCTATGGGGTTTTGTGGTGCCCTAACTAAGAAGGCAGTACCTATTTGTAGGGGGACTCAAGCCAGTGAATACCCAGCACCATCACCCAAGCTGGCCAAATCTAGAAACCACATATAGAAACTGTGATATTTTCAAGAGGAAGAAGTAAGCTCTTATACTCCAACTGCTTCACCATGTTCCACCACGACCTAGGTGGAAGTTACGTTCCTGACACTGTAGGTGTTTGCTTTCCAGTCCTATTTAGATTCAGTGAGGGAAGTGGTTCTCTTTTTTGTTCCTTTTAGGGAACATGATACTATGTAAAATGCTGTTTCTGTGTTCTGGAGAGGATTAGTGAGGGGTTTTTTGATCCTTCAGTCTTATTTATCGGTAATTCTGAGAATACTACTGTCAGTTTAGCAAGGGCAATGTCTTCCCCATGTTTAGATCTACTTCATGCCTATCAGAGGATTGTTTAGATAAAGCTACTTGGAAGGCAGGAACCATGGGGATGTATCTGAGCTGGTAACTGAGTCAGGCCTAAATGGTAGGTCCTTCAATGTTTTTGGGATTGTCAGAATTGCCCTAAGACCATATGCAAGAGGATTTGGGTACCTTTGGTGAAAATCTAGTGACTAGTCCCAGCGTTAGGTCAGTCACCCATTTGTTGAGAGACAGTAGATCTGCATCATCCTTAGCCAAAGAAGTTCAGACCTGCAGTGCTTACCATTTTATCTGGCAGACACAACTTTTGCCTGAAGTAAAGGTGGCATTTAAGGATTTGGAGGAGCAGTTGTGATTAAATGGGACTTTTCACTTCATAAAAAGAAGAAAATAAATCTCTGTACACTTAAAGTGGGTTTTATCAGATCTCAGATCTGATCATCAATTTTAATTTTCTTGACTGTGACACCTTTGTGTAATATGGAGGAACTTTGGAAAGTAAAGCAGGCTGAACTACCCATTGGGCCATTATTTCTCTTGAGTCAAAGCCAGAAAAAAAATTCCTGTTGGATGCCTTTTCTCACCTCTGTTTTGAAGCAGAATGTTGATTTTCTGATCTTTGAGTAGCATTTCAGGGAAATACCTGATTCTTGTTATAGGGTATTCATTCTGAAGGTTGTGCTGTAATTTTGGTACATTTGAAGGTTTTTTCCAGTATTATTCTGTGCCAGTATCTTTAATTACTTTTTTTAATGATTCTAAATTTTATTTTCTACCATACAAAGGTTGTTTTAGTTATTGTCTTGTTAATACCGTGCCTTTCAACGCCAAGTGTATGTAATTCTTGATCGTGAGTTCAAAAGATCATTATTGCATTCATATTTTTAGCCTGTTTTCTTTCTCTAAGAAAATAAGTTTAAAAATCTGTTTGGAATGAGTGAGTCATACTATTCTGTTGTAAGAGGATATCTTTTTATTTGTTAGTAACTATTCTTATGCACATTTGCTAGATTTATTACCCAATAGTTACTTGGGTAACCTGTGCCTGTAATGAGCTGAACACATTGAGATTCCTAAGGAGTGTCCAAGAATAGGTCAATTCTTTTTCCTCTTTCAGGCCTTGCAATAATTTAGTCTCTTTCCTGTGTCTTCTTCCTTTCGCTATCACTAAAGGATATTTATGAGACATGTCCATTATCTTATTCTAAAGAAGCCTTCATACTCCAGCAGAGCTTTGAATGTGAAGGAAATTAAATTTAAGGTAATCTTTAGGGAGTTTTCTGTCCTCTTACTCATTTCAAAAGAAAAAAGGCTTCTGATTTATGTGGAGTTTAAAATCATGTGAATTCCTAGTGACTGAAACATAAAGTAATAACAATCTTCTTTTGGATAGAAACTGATTGGGTTTTTGTTTGAGGGTTCAACAGATGTGATGTAGAGGCAAAATTTTATTGTTGAAGCAGTATGTTACAGGGAAAAACTGTTCAGTTCAAAGTTTAAGTAAGGTTAAAGAAGTTTACTGATTTATTTAAAATATGTAATTAACTGGCAATCATTGAACTATACTTTTAGGCTTAATACTAGCAGATAACCACAGATAACCACAATACCTGCCACTTATAAAATGGTAACATGCAACTCCAAATTTCTAAATCACCTTCTGTAACCGATCCAGGTGTGTGCCACATGCACACAGACATCCTTCTCACAGGCCATGGGTGTGTAAGCTCCCCTTATCTGAATGTACCAGACTCTCTGCCCATACACTCTCGCTGTAGGAGACTTGGATACCCCCAGCCCCAAGTGATCCAGGGCCCCACCACCTCCTGCCACCCCCAGGAGATGACCCTGCACCCCATGGTGTGGGTTCCAGCAGAACTACCATGGTGACTGTGGGGGAGCTGAAGGTGGCTACTGGGGGCACCCACAGGGTGGTGAGTGGCACTGCCAAGCCCCAGCAGAGCCCCTGGTGCCATGAGGCCTCATCAAACCCCATGACAGTGGGGTCTGCCCATGTCACACCAGCCCTGATGGCTGCTGCTTCCACTCCAGACTTTCTGCCCCTATTTACAAGTGTTAATGCTTTTGTCGTACCTCTTTTCAGGATGTGTCCTGCTGTATGAAAAGTATCATGGTAATTTCCTGATTACTGTTTATTCCAGCTGATGCACTCCCTTCCTTATTCATGGGGTCACTTGGGGCAAATATTGTCCTGACAGTTTGGGGCACACTGTTTGCACTCACATCTTAGCAGGCACTGTCATCTAGGCCCCTTGCCTGGGGTGGGCTGTGCAAGCACCTCTGTGTTGGTGTCATAATAAAAAATATAATTGGTCTGGAAGAATTTCACAGATCAATGAAGTGTTATGTTTTATCTCCAGGTGCTGAAGAAGAGGAGGATAGTGCAGTGATAACAACATCCAGGACGCTTCCAAAGTTACCAACTACTAGTGATGCATCTCGGGCTGAGACCACCACAGTGAAAATGCAGACCAAGGTCCCTGCACAAACAAAGGTGCGTGGCTGGAGAGCAACACCGTTTAAAATTACTCCACTGTACCCTATTGTTTATGTTGATGTTAACACTCTTTTATTTATATGAATTAAAATGCCCCCACAAACTTTACTTAATACTACTATAGCCTGTTAAATGAGTACAGAGCTGTTTGGTTTCATTCCTACTGCATAGAAACGTCTGGATTTCACATGAAAGAAAAGAGAGATGCAAAAAAGAATACATTATGATACACAGGACAGTTTCTCATGATACCTTTGAGTCTGAGCTGTACCTTTTTTACATCTCTCGAAGAGTTATTAAAAAAGTCTGCATGAAACTTCCCTTCTCAAGGGAGAATGCTGTGTGGTTTGACAGTAGTTTGAACACTTGCCAGGTTCCAGTAAGTATTTCAGTATTTCTTTCTACCACCATAAGTAGTATTGTCCAAGTTACCTTCAGAAGCATTCTGCATATAACATACGTGATATATTAATTTCAGAAATGTTATTTCATACAGAAGCTGTTATTCTGATAAACACAACAAATGTTAACAGCTGTTTGCTAAATATACTTTTGAAGGTTTTAAACTTAAGGGTAGTGTTTTTCATTCTGACCTCCTGATGACAAATAGATCCAGTTACAGTGTCTAGACCAGCCTTCTGTGGTCTAAAAGCTTCCCTATGTGTTGTGTTTTTTGGTATTGTGGAGTATGTGTGTGAAGCCACAGCTACATGACTGCCCATGACAGGCAGTGACTGTGCTAACTTGAGATGTGCTCTCTCTGTAAGCAATGCTCTGTTTTTGTGCCACAGTCACCTGAAGAAATTGATAAAGAGGAAAGGTCTGAGGTGGATGCCAAGAAAAAGAGCGATGAGCCAGGGGATGACACCGATGTGTTCACTGAGAAGCATTCAGAAAACCTCTTTCAGAGAACAGAAGTTCTGGCAGGTGAGGCGGTGTTTGCCAAGGTCTTATCTCATCAGAAATGTAATAGAAAACAGAAGGGTTTCATATCAAATAGTGCAAACTCAACATTTGAGTTTTCTTGGTATGTTCATGGTATTAAACACACTAGTACCAAGTACATTCATAGTTAGTAGCCAGTGCTTGATTTGAAGAGAATGAAATGGGTATCTTCAGGAGATATTTAGTAGTTAAGTCTGTTGCTAATTGATTCAATGCCCACAAGTTGAATACTGCCAGCTGAGTATCTGGAGCTTCCACAGCTCAGAAAAGGAATTACAATTTGATTGATGCTTGCAATGAAGAAATGTATTTCTCACCTCCCAAGAGCACATTGCTGTCTGGTCCATCTGGTACAGATGGACACTGCCTGGGAGGAGCTCATGGCAGGTATGGGTAGATGGAGAGGGATGGATGAGCACCAACTGTTAGGGTATGGATACCCCTTACGATGCATTACCCAGGGAGGCAAAAGATGGCCACCTGTATCTTCACTACATGTGAGGGTTTTTTTGGTGTAAGAACAGTGTTTACAGGTATACTTTTCCCCCATGTCCTTGGAAGGGATGTTGGGAGCCATGAAAGTCACACAGTTTTGGACCACATCTTCCTATTAGCATCAAAATGTGAAATAGTTTTAAATCCACATCAGTGGAAGCACTTGGGTTTGCTCTTGAAGTTTAGTTAGAGTTGATACTTTGCACACACTCGCAAGTGCATGAAATGTTCTCTTTTATTATTCATCAATAGGAAATTCATTTTAATCTAGAGTCAGAGTGACAACTGACAGAGAAAAGGGAAACCCCATTTCTTAGCTAGGGTAACAAAATACTTCTTTTAAAGCTGAAAATGTAATTGTTGAAAAATGAGTTTGAAAGACAACTTTATGCTCTGGCAGTACTAGTGGCTTTCTTAATTGAGGTTTTGAAAAATTTCGAATAACTTTTTTAGAACTGTGGGTTGTTGGATCGCTGACATGTAGGTGGAATGTCCTTTTAAATGATTGCCTTCATAAACACAAACAAGCTTTCTGACAAAATATTTCAGGATACTAATAATGAAGACAGTTGCATAATGGGAGCCCTTTTCTGCAGATTGAAAATAATAGCAAACTCATTGTGTGAGGTGAAAAAGAAGCACGGTGCTTAACTTGTTATTCTGGCATATTGTGAATCTCTGTTTCTTTGATTACAGCTGTTATTGCTGGCGGAGTTATCGGTTTTCTTTTCGCAATCTTCCTTATCCTGCTGCTGGTATATCGCATGAGAAAGAAGGATGAAGGCAGTTACGACCTTGGTGAACGTAAACCATCCTGTGCTGCCTATCAGAAGGCACCTACTAAGGAGTTTTATGCATAAAATTCCAATTTAGTGTCTCTATTTATGAGATCACTGAACTTTTTTAAATAAAGCTTTTGCATAGAATAATGAAGATTTTTTTTTTTCATTAAAGAGCCATTATGGCACCTTTATGATAAAACCCCATTGTATTTAAAACTTTTCATGTATTCCTTTAAAAATGTAAAATTAAAACTTAACATTTGCAGTGTTCTGTGAATAACAGTGGCAAAGCATTATTTTATAAAACCATTGATGTTCACTGAATGATTTTTAAAACTTTATGCATAAATATAAAATAATGAAAATTATTGTTTTATCCTATGGTTCAATGAAAGTTGTTTAATTTTTGTCAGCATGTCTCAGATTGATCTTACAAGTTAGTTTTTATTTCATTAATTTATCTGTTTCCAAAAAATGCCTTTTTGTAGTTGTCATGGTGCAATTTGTCTTCAGATAATTCAGATAACAGTAACTTTTAGTGTAAATGTAATTTTTCAGCTATGTAAACTTTAACCTCCACTTTGTATAAATTTAAGTGTCAGATTATCAATTTTACACTTTGCATTGTTTCTCAGCTTACCTGTAGCTTCAGTGAGATTTGTAACAGCAAATTAATGTGTAAAATTGGATTATTACTACAAACTGTATAGTCGTATTCTTACTAAGCAAATCTCCTGTAAGGAAGATTTGGAGTAAGCTACTGACGAACCTAAGCAAACCCAAAGACTCTAACAGTATTTTGAGAAGTTGCTGCAGATTTCTATGGCCACTGTATTTGTTAATTATTTGCAATTGAAGGTACAAGTAGAGGTTTAAATTTTCGTTCTTTAAAAATGCATTTAAGTTGTAAACGTCTTTTAAAGCCTTTGAAGTGCCTATGATTATATGTGACTCGTCGCAGACTGGTGTTAATGAGTATATAACAGTAAAAGAAAATGTTGGTATTTTATAAGCACAGACAATTCTAATGGTAACTTTTGTAGTCTTACATGGATAGACATAATTGTAATTTGGGAACATAAACACTACTGAATAAATCATGTGGCCTAATACTGAGAATTCCATTGTGATATACTTTTGTATGCTTTTCATTTTATGTCTGCTTGCTTACGTTCTAATGTCACAGAGTACATCTAGTAGATCTTAAAAATCTAGACCAAAAAAAGAAAGGCTGTTGATCAGGCTGATCCTCACACCAGATTTATTGCTGAAGTGGCAGAGAAAAACAAAAATGTTCAATTCTTGCATCTGGTGAATGAGTTATGAATCATTTGACTTTTGCATTATATTCAATGGCAGTATTGACGCAGACCTGTTCTTCCTGCAGCTGTTGTTTTCCCTGCTGTAAAATTCAGAGGAATACCCTAGCTCATTTACTGTGTGTATTGGTTTTTGATTTGTTGTTTGGTTTGTTTTTTTTCCCTGGCCCGTTGGAGAATTTTGATTTATTCTGCTCGGACTCCAATAGAAGAGTTGAGACAAGTGGAATGTCTTCATAAGAGAAGAAAGAAATATTCCAAGTAGAAGAGAAAAGGTTCTGTTGCTTAGACCTTAAAAAGGTGTTGGATAGAGGGACATGTGGAGAAGACAATAGTCTGCCTCCTCATATTATGCTTTGTAACAGACAAATGGCTTTGTCTTCTCCTCTGTTGACCTCCAATTTTTTTATTTTTGAGATTTCCAAAATAGAGGTGTTCAGGATGTCAAGCCGAAGTACATCTCAGAAATGGCAACGTATTGTAAATAAGATCTGGTAGCTCTTCAGATAAGAGTTGCGTAATTTGTATTTGTTGCTGTCCCAAGTTCAGTGGCCATTTAGGAACAAACAAATGCTATCCTGTGCTCAAATATTTAATATATTGCTTTTTACTTAACTGGCAAGGTTTTCAAAGCCATACAACTTCAGCAAGTAAAAACAGGGTAAGAACTTAACAGGTATATCTTATTGTGCAATATTTAGTGAACTTCAATTAGTAAAATAACTGCTTGAAATAACTGTGCCAAGAAAAGAAGATTTCTGGCAAATGCTGTGCCACTGCTGTAAAATAAAGCATTTGTTAAAGTGCCAAAATAAAGTCTACCATGCCTAAACTAATACTTTATTTGTATAGTCTGACATCCAGTTTTTTGAAGCCCACTTTGCTTAAGGTAGTAAATCTGAATTTTCTTTTTAGGGTGCAATTAATTTTGCTGCAAATATAGCCATAAATATTAAACACAAGATAAACTGACTCCTCCTTCTTCATAAGCAAATTGATATTAAGTAGCTGGTTTGATCTTATTTATATATGTTACAGTCTGCCTCTATACCTGCTGTACAGGCCACTTTATCCTACGTAGACATCTGTCGTAATTAAGTAGGCTACCAAATATTATGCTTGTCTGGTTCCTTCTGCATCTGTTTACAAACAGAAGCAATGGTAAAGTTTCAGCTTTATTTCACCATTCACCTTTTTTTCCCCTACACATCCATTATCCACTCTATTATATGCAGAAGAGTTAATGCTTCAGCTTTGTAGATGAACCTAAAGTATTCCAGTCCTCCCACCCTCTCTAACAAAAACCTGAAACCTGCAGTAGGTGTGTCAGTAGAATTTATCATCTCATGATCTCTTTGCCTTTCTCTTTTCAGTGCCAAACCATACTATTAGGGAAAAATTTTAACAGAGTCGTGGTTATAAAGATCAGTTCAGTTTTCATCAGTCTGAAAACCAGGCTGATGCAGACACTTGGCTTCCAGCAAGGCTGTTCAGAAGAAATCGGCAGCTGAATGTGCGTCTCTTATGCTGAGGCTTCCTAGCACAAGTTGGTCTTTGGTTTTCATTCCCTTTTGTTCTTCCCTTCCTGGATGTGTTTCTAGCAATACTCTGGCTTCTCCTGGATGTTGCTGGGCAGCTGGGAGTCTCAGTGCCAGACTGTGGGTGCTGCACTGCCTGCCTGCAGCTAGCAATGGCTTCTGTACCGCCGGGATGACTTTTCCTAGAGACCCTGGGCTCTGCTGGGCTGGAGCCACTGCAGCAGCTCTGGAATTCCTCAGCAACTGGATACGGCATCTACTTGTGATTGATAGGCTCTAGTATTTATCAAAATGCCACTTTGCTTTGATTTGCCCTGGGTTATAAATGGTTACTTCCCCTTAGATTCTTAGCAAATTAAGCCAAATGCAAGTAATATAAAGCTGACGTTGAAAGAAGGCTCTTGCCTTGGCTTTATTCATGGCAAAATAACTTCAGAAGTTGAGTTCTTGATTCCTCTGCTTGCCAGCTTTATGAGTGAATTGTAGCTTATGTTTACAGGCTGTATAGTTAGCTTTGTCTTAATTTTGAAATAGGATAAATTAATATAAAAATTGTCCTCTTGTATCTTCTAACAAAAGAGTAGCATATTTATAACTGACTACTTGTTGCTCTTTTTTTTTTCCTTGGAGCTGTGTATGGAAGTGATGGTGGATTGCAGTCTTAAATGACATGCTATTTTTAAGCAACATATGGAATACAGGAAACTTTTGTAAGGAAAGAAGTATCCAGATAAACATTAAATAAAAACTATTAGAATGAGGGAGATGAGGATATTATGCTGAGTATTATGTACTTTGCTCAAGTAAGCAAATGAGAAGGGAAAAGGAATCCAAGGGGTAAAGCTCTCTAGGGAAACCATTATTCTTATAGATGGAAATAATACAGCAAGTTTTTTTAGGCTTGCAATCAGTTATATTTGTTATTTAGCACTTGCTTAATCAGACTGACATAATTTCCTTTAAGGAAATGTTTGTTGTCCACTTTTAGTGAGCATAAATATTAATTTTGTTACATTTAAGCTTTTGTCTGTGTATCCCAGAGCTCTGAACCTTGGTGTCAAAACTCTGTGCTGTGGACCTTCAGAGTATTGCCTTTCCAAAACTTCCATCAGGCTGAGGAAATGTGACTTTGCTGTACAGTTCATCTGAGAAAAGATACAGCTCATATACCACTCCCTGGTATGTCTTCTGGTCTTGGGATCATTGTTCATGGCTGGAGAATCGCAGTTTTGCTAAGGAGCTGGAGCAGGAGAGGGGGATGCTGACGTTCATTTCTTATCCTCATGACTCTTGGGCTGACCAGGCACTGGGTTCAGCTGCGTGGGTGGGAGTGGGGGAGCTGTAACCCGTCCCTGCCAGTGGAAAAAAAGATGCCTCGCTGAGATTTCTTCCTCTGAAGTAAAGTAAGTTGTATATTTTTTTCCTTTGAAAACAAACAAATGATAAAACTTAAGCTCAATAGAGCTAGAAATGGAAATGTGGGCTCCTGCCCTGACCCTTGTGATCCAGTTTCACATGTGCATCGGATGTGCTGAGTAGCTGCTTGCGTGGGTGGAAATCTGAAAATCCCTCTGTGTATTTGCAGTATCTGAGCACAGTTTCCAGTGGGGAGGGGGGGAAGGGACAGGCCTCATATAGAGCTACAGACATTAATTTGGGGTGAGTGGAAAGAAGGTAGGAAGAGAAACTGTCCTGACAGCCCATGTTTTCCACTAAAAGTTACAAGGCATTTTGTTTTCTTTGAGTTGTTGCCTTTGCAAATTAGATCTTAACAGAGATAATCTGGAGTCAGGAGAGTGAGCAGGTGTTGGTGTCATACCCTGAGAGACACTCTTGGTTGCACGCAGCTTCCCAGCACATCAGAGATCTGTGCTACTTCTTGCAGATGTTGCCAGTCATAGCTTCTGCTGGCTGCTCGCCCCTGGAATTTTTGCTACAGCAAAACGGATGCAGGACCTGCAGGGTTGACACTGCAAGTCTCATGCTGCCCAAATGAGGTGCTGGGAGAGCAGCAGAAGGCAATAATCAGGGTTCTGCATTGCACTTGGAAGGGTCTGGGTTGTCTTTTGTCCACGGGAGGTGGGAAGAAAGGGATAAGATTTGCAATAGGGGCTTTGCAGTCAGAATGTGCTGTTGCCTATTGAAGCAACTTTTCACTTCTTTTTCATTTCTTTTTCCTTTTGGAAGAGGTCAAGCTTTCACTACCTGTAACTCCTTTAATATCAAATGTTTTTATGGTGTAGCCTGAAGAGCTCTTGAGGGTTTTAATTCACATTGCGGCTTAAAATCTGTAGATGTAATAGATCTGTAAAATTCTGTAGCTGGACTGGGGCTGAGGGCTTCTGTCTCGCATGGCTGAAGGTCAGATCCAAAGAATTCCTCCAGCATGGCAGTTCAGCCCTGGCCTGGAGTGAGAGGAAGTAGGAATGCTTGTGAAAAACTTCCAGAAAAATATTGCAAAACCTGTAACAGTTTGTTGAAAATAAACAGAGCCCAAGTTCTCTGTAGGGGGTGGCTTTAATTCATTTAGATTTCTTCTGGGGCATTATGCAATTTTTTTTTCCCATGGACTTTTTGTTGATTTGCTGAATGCAGAGGAAGCTTCTGATATTTTTCTATTTTTAATCCAAGTGCTGACGTATAAAGAACAATAACACCACCAGACAACCTGCTTGAAGCTTATCTAGTGGTGGGAAACTAGGCTCAGTAGAGGAAAAAGTTCAGTGTCCTAGTTACCCACCCACCTTGTATGGTCATATGTAGTCCTAGAGTGTAAACAAAGTTTGGTGCCCATTTTCCTGAGCTCCTGCAGTGTAACAGGAGCTTCCTCTAAACACTGCAGCTCCCCAGAGGATACCAAAGAGAAATGAGAACAGACTTTCTTTTTGATGTTTTTGTGTCATAACCCATAATACTAATGCTCATCTCCTTCCTACTGCCTGTTCTAAATATAGTGGCAGGGAGAAGTCAATAACCATCACACTAAATGGTACTGAAGGAATATAAAACAGCCCAAAGTTCAGTTTTCATCATTCATCCCTGTAATTTCAATACCACAGAGCTAACAGAAGAGTCTCTTCTGAAAGGAAGAGAAGCAGAGCATGTGCTTCCTTCTGGACCAGCCCTCATTGCCAGCTGAGTTAATGCTGACTTGGGGAAAGTCTCAGATGGTGAAGGGAATGTCTTAATTCTTGCTCAAACCAAAAAGGCTTGAATGAAGGACCCCGTCTTGACCTGGTGCCTCACTGCCAGGCTGGCGGCTGTGCCACTTTCATGCTGCTGAGCCGAAGCTTCAGGAACAGTTCTAGAGAATCTTCATGATTTCAGCTCCATCCCATAGGAAAACCTTCCCTGAGAATCACAGTCAGCCTAAATTATTGACTACAATCAAAGCAGCAGCAAGAAACCTGTCTTTACATCATCAGCTTTCACCTTGTTTTGCATGTGCTAAGATATTTTCCTAAAGAAAATTTTCATTGGCTGATAAACAAGGTTAATTAGCAATTTACTTAATCTCTATAGTAAATTTTGTACTTTTTGCTCTGCAGGAGTACTGACTATTTTCATGTTTATGCCATTACAAAGCTTGCATTTTTTATATGTCAGTTTTCCCATTCTGTTAAAATGGTAAATAAATATGTATTTAACAGCTGATTCGGTTTATAAGTTTTATTTGTTTCAACTTGCTTTTCAATGCAAATTGAGAACCCATTATGAATGCATAAAATTAACACTTCTTATAAAGCAAAATATATTAGGCCCATCAGAACAAAGATTAGCAAAACCATTTTGACTTTAAAGCATATGTAATTATTGTAATTTATTTATTAGTCAAAAGCATTTCTGCTAGTTATTGAATTGAGTAATTCCAATCACAATGTCTGTTAAGACTTTAGAAGCAGCAAGTCTCAATCTTTGTTCTTTTTTTCCCATAAGTTGGAAGAGTACTAAGTTTCCATTTTTTTTCAGCTTCTAAGTGGTTTTATAAAAAAAAAAAAAGCCTGAAAAGTAAAAAAAAAATATACCCACAGAAAAGCTGTCAAAAAGTCTAAAGTTTTCTTTTTATCATCTCAAAAATTGGTTACAGGTGCTCAGCCATGTGACTTCTCCCAATTCATGGTTTGATTTTTGTAACAACTCTGGCAGTAGAAATCATCAATTTTTCCCTGCCAGTCTGTGCTTTTTATAACACACATTCAGCACTAAAAGCTGTGTGGAATTTTACTTCAGCCTTTCCTGATGGGACTTTTAATGCAGATTCTGAAACGCCACAGACATGTTCAGCTTTGGCTCTTCTAAGAAATGCTGTACCTGTCCTTAAAGAAGCAATATATTCTTTTACATAAGCTCTCAGTATATCAACTTTTCACTTTTCAGCATGTTTATGAGAACTTTCCAATTGTGATCAGACAGACTTTGCAAATTTGAGTAAGAATCATGCCATCTTCTAAATATATACCTTAGAGGATCAGGACTCCAAAACTTCAGTAAGTTTTGGTAGTAACACATTGACTCTCTTGCAGAATCACAGTTTTTCTGAAGTTTAAATGACAACTGCTATATTATTTCCTCTTGGCTAGAGCAGCTTGTTCAGAGTCTTACTGTTAAATCTAGAATGAGGTATTGGTGAAGCTGGGTCTCAAAGCGTGAATCCACACACTGACTGGAAACTTGTGTCTGCATTCAAAACCTGTCACAAAATAACACACCTTCACTTTTGGGCCTGTTCAGTGATAACAAGCTATTTTAGCGCTCAGTTTCTGTTCATCTGTCTAGTATCTGCCACTCCAAGAACACTCTCCTTGCCAATAAACTGACTGGCTGAAGCATTGTTACCAAGAGAAGTCACACTCCTGCTCAGCCTCCCATCTGCCTCTGTTAGATGGAGATTTTATTGTCTCATTCTGTATGAAAACAGTCTGTAATGTGTTCATAGAATTATAGAATCATAGGGTGTTTTGGGTTGGTTGGAGGTGACCTTAAAGATCATCCAGTTCCACCCTCCCTTCTGTGGGAGGGACACCTTTCACTAGATCAGGTTGCTCGAAGTCCCATCCAACCTGGCCTTGAACACTGTTCAATACAATTCAACTCAGCCCAGTTTGGGCCAGGGAGTAACTGTGTTTTATTGCAGGTAATGGGATGCAGTGGATGTCCTTTGAAGTTGGAAGTCACCATTACAGTAGATGTGTTAGTAAAAAAAGAGCTGCATTGGTACACAGCAGGATAGAGGATTCCCTTTAAGTCCAGAAATAAAAGAGTTATTTTATCAGCATTTTTAAAAGTATGCATGGATTTAAGCTTGTTTGGGACAAATATGGGTTGGATAAGTCAAACTTGGATTTTGAGTAAGTGAAACCTGGATTTCATCCTCACAAAAGTATTGAGAAGAACACAAGTACCTAGCTCTACTGGAGAGAGTTGCTGAGAGAAACTATTTATAATTTAATTACTTCATCATAAGGAAAGCTATTTACAGCGGTATTTAATGTATTTTTAATGCAAATATGTGATAATTGATGTTAGACATTCAAATACCTTTGCTTTGTAAACACAGGAGTGGAGGCAGACCAGTGTATATTGCTGGACCAGTTGCTACCTACTGGAGATCCATAAGAATGCACAGAGAGGGCTCCTTGCACCTCTGGTTTTACATCAGGTGCCCATGCTCCGTCCTCTGCCCATGGCAGCACAAGTCACAGAATTTATAAGGAGATTCAAGTGGGAACATGTTCCACCAATTCTTACAAAAACCCAGGCCATTCCCCCTTAAAAAAATTTGTAGTAGTCTGCAGGAGAAATTACCCTGCCAGACTATGCCTTTTACTAGCAAGTTTTGCTGCCAGAGCTTTTGTGGGGACCATGAGCTGCTGACATTTTTATGTCCCTGGAGCATGCGTGTTCATCACTGCTTTCTTGAGATGCTGCATGCCCTCGCTGCAAGAGGCTGTAACAGCTGAAGGCACACAGAGCAGGGACCCAGGGCTCACAGCTGCTGACATTGCCGTGTTCTTGGAGCATGTGTACAGGGCATTTTGCACTGGCTGTATGTTGGCAGGTCTTGTTCAGAGAGGAGATTTCCCTTTGGCAGGAGAGGATTCGGTTTGTTGGCTTGCATCAGCTTAGTATCAGAATGCATAGAAACTTGAGGCAACTAATGCTGAGTTCTGACAGTAAACCTGCATTGCACTGGACAGGCCCAAGTTACGACATGTCTCAAGCAAGGACACTCTATCAACTGCCGGCAGATGTTCTGCTCTCAGCTGATGATCTGCTCGTGATACCTGGAAAAAATGAGTCTCTGACACAGCAGCAGAAAAGCAAAGAGAACTGTGTAAAAAATACTTGCTTTGAGTTGCTTACTGTTTTTCTTTCACAATGTCCTTATTTTTTCCCGATTCTTTGCACTATTAGGTTACGTTTATTTGCTGCTAGGCTGCCTCAATGGAGACATTTAAGTCAGGGTCAAGCTTAAATCCTTCTTCCTAGAAGGAACTGAAGAGCACTGATTCTCTGAAACTTAGGACTATTTGTTTTCAGCTCTATTAACTGGAAAACAAGAGGAAATAAGAGCTAAAGTTTGCATTAATTAGCAATTCATATTTACCTGCCTACAGTGCAAAGCAACAAAGAAAAACTTTAAATGAAGAAAACATCTTCTAGCGGTACTAAAATCCAGTGTTGACCTAGAGAACACTTTTGGGAGAGTGAGACAAAAAATAAAAATTGCTTTGCCAAAGTAAATAAATGTCATAAAATAAAAACTGAGAGCATACTTCTAAACAAGGGTAACTGGTTTATTGGTAATTCCTTCAGTCTGGTACAGTGTGCTCCCACTTCAAACAGCTCTGGTATTTGGAACTGTGCTGGCAGCTTTTCAAAGGAATCTCGTCCTTTCTTCCCTCCCCCTCCCCACCTTGCATAATAATTAGTATGTGAATATGCTTGTGATTTCTTCTTATTATTTTAATAAAGTCACATTTCAGAGACTTCAACAAAGTTTGGAGCTCCACCAAAACAGTCCTTGCTCCAAAAACCATGCAGTCTAAACGGAGTGGAAAAACAAAGCACAGCGAAGTAGCATCATCCATCACCCCCATCCTGTGCAGGGAGAAGCATGGCACCAAGCAACTGTCCTATCAGAAAAGGTTCAGGATCCATTCAGGCACTATTCTATGCTTAGCACCACACTCCTCCAGTTGCTTCATATGTTATATAACAGAAAGTGAAAAAAAATCCAGTAGTAAGAAATGTCATCTATCCTCACTTTATGTTCAATTCTCCTTTCCATGAGTTAGATACCAGCTTATTCCTTGAAGCACCAAATTACAATCAGATAATTCTGATTATTTTTGACATTCATATATATATTATGTTCTTGACTCTGACACTGTTACTAGCAGTATAATCACAGCAATCTTGTAAAGATGCATCCATACAGAGACCTTCAAACATCTGACAGTCTTTATGAGTTCAGGAGCATGCAAGATGGATGACACCGGTGTTTTCTGGATGGTGGAATTAGGATTTTGCCCAGCGTAGTAGCTTATAAAGTTGGGAAACTGAACACAGGTCTTCTCAGCTCCAGCCTCTCCCTGATTTACAATTACAATCCTGAGAAGGAAAAAACAAGCAATCCAAAAGTCCTGAAGCTGCAAAGCAAAGGAAAACAAAACTAAGAATTTAGTGAATAATGCAAAATAGCAGAAAAGCATGTAAGAGATGGGTATAATGGAAATATCTTTCCCAAGGCTAAGTGGGTATTGATGTATTTCAAACCTGTAAACAGATGTGTGCGTGCTTCTGGCTGAAGAGGCTTGAGGGGTGCAGCTCTAGGTTTTGGTTTTATGCTTCTTTATTTGCTCTTATTGCTCTTCTGGCAAGGACAACAGGAGACAGGAGCAGTGTGGTCTCTACCCTCTGACCTGGGATTAATGACAGCTACACCAAGATATCTTCATCCTTCTGACTATTTGATGAAGGAGAAAAAAGATGGCCTATTATCACTCATCCTTTTGACTTCTTGGCTGTGGAAGGATTAACAAAGGAAAAAAATAATGGGAAACCAGTAGGGGGAAGTGATATAATTATAAAGGGAGCAAATGAAATCACTCCCAGGAATCAACCAAAATCCTAAATTCAAATACTGCCCGTACAGTTTTACATGAGCTTGTTCATGCAGATCTCTCTCGCCGGAAGTAAAAAGGAAGGCCATATTTTGGTGTTTAAGTTCAAGGTGTTGTGAGTGCAACAGCCAAACTTTGAGGATAGAATATTTTCTTGCATGAATTTCACTACTTAATCTCTGTGTATATCTCTTTCCATAGATACAGTCGTAGATGGATGCTTACAGCTTATAGTAAAGAACATATAGAATGTGCAGGAAAGAGGCAGCTGGACAGGCAGATCTCAGACAGACTTTTACTTGTCTAATATTTTTATTGAAACATTTGCTTTGTTACCT
This sequence comes from Platyrinchus mystaceus, assembly GCA_035041135.1. NCBI lineage: Eukaryota > Metazoa > Chordata > Aves > Passeriformes > Tyrannidae > Platyrinchus > Platyrinchus mystaceus. Next base: position 129,677,813 of record JAWWLV010000088.1, read on the forward strand.
TCAATGGAACAGGACTCTCAAGGACTGTGGCACTTGGAGAAACATATTGTTGCATCCCATCAACACGCTCCCTGATCAGTATTGTAGGGGACACAGTCCCATCTGCAAAAATGTATCATTCAGATTCTGCACTGAAAAATACAAATGAAAAAATACAAATGAGTCACCTCAAATAAACGGGTGGAGGAGTCAGGTTGGCAGGTACAGCCATTATCTTATAATAACGTGTTTCAAATCCCTCCTCAAGGTACACACCCATGAAGCATAACAGTCATTTCACTGAGGCAGAAAGTTCATGAATATTGGAATACGGTGTTGAATATTAGAGGGAAATTTTTCACTGTCTTCCTGCTACAGCAGCTTTTTGGAAATGCACCAAGGGCTTTGATCCTAAAAACACTTACCTCTTAAGCACCTGGGTAGTCCCATTGACTTTAACAGAATCAAACGAGAGCTTTAATTCAAGTGTTTGCAGATTAAGACCCATGTTTGTAATTTAAGATCTTATCTACAGAAGAAATTGCACTCATTTACCTAAGCGTTTTTATAAACACACCTTGATTTAAGTGAGTGCAATGTTACTTGTGCAGGCAGCCACCATCTAAGGAGTGGTGGCCCTACCTCGGTTCCCAACGGCGTGAAGGCAGCAAAGGCTCTCAGACAGCTGGAAACCATCAATGTACTACACAAGAATAGTCATGCTCTGAAGTATCCAGGAGGACACTGCCAGCAGGAAAGGCTCTGCATGCTTCATCCATTGTCCGTGTGCCCTTGCACCACTATCACATCTACCCTGTAAATCATACCCGCAATCACAGTGGTTATCATAGAATCACAGAATGGTTTGGGTTGGAAGGAACCTTAAAGACCATCTCGTTCCAACCCCACCTGCCATAGGCTGGGACATCTTCCACTAGACCACCTTGCTCAGAGCCCCATCCAACCCGGCTTTGAACACTACGAGGGATGAGGCATCCACACCTTCTCTGGGCAACCTATTCCAGTGCCTCACCAGCCGCACAGCATCGAGGCTCTCACTCCCCTCCCAGGGCTGGTGACGATGGATGAGTTTTGAGGCCTCCGGGGTCTGGAGCAATTGCCCGGGCCGGGCCCGCCTGCCCTCCAGGCGGGTTCCGAGGCGCCCCGGGCGGGCACGGCGGGCAGCGGGCCGGGCTCGCCCCCGCCCGCCCCCGCGGCGGCTCCTCCTCCCCCCGTCCGCCGCCGCCCGGGAGCCAGGGCTGTGCCGGCGCCGCCGCCCGATCTGCGCGGGGAAGGTGCGTGTTTGCTCTGCCCACCGCCTCCTCCTCCTCCTTCATCTCCTTTTCCTCCTCCTCCTTCTCACAGGGAATCCCCACTCGGGGAGCGCTCCCCCTCCGCCAGGCTGCAGCGTTCACCCGGGATCGCGGCTGCGGCTTCGGCTTCGCGGGGAGGGGCGCGCCGACCACCATCGCCTCGGCGGGGCCCAGCCCCGTCTCCCTTCTCTTGCCGAGGC